>HG993141.1:6170000-6795000 GCA_905231865.2 Boloria selene
GAAAGATGCCACAGTTACACTCCAGTAATATAAATATAACTGCTTTAAACCGGCATCGAATCTACACAATCCGCGTACAAATGAGTTGTCCTATCAACTAATGATATATAGTCGTAGCCACTCTAAACCACTTTTATTTCTGTGTCAAGGTTACATAGGTCAATGTAGCAATTAATACAAAATACAGAACAAGAAAACAAATTATTATTATTAAATTGTTTTGTTACATCACATTATTAATTATTCACTGAACTTTTTTTCACAAAAACTGTTGACCTAACCTTGTTGATTTTTCGCGAATCCCTACAGTAAATTTTATGCCAAAAAATAAAAATTTCTCATGTGCAATAAATAATGATTTTTAATACATTTATCACGACTATTTTATCAATATTTGGTGTGAAATTTAGCGCGTCCGCGGTTCACACGAACAAAGGTATGACTTCCATAGCATTGACCAGTAACTATACTATATATCAAAACTAAGTTGTTCATGTTCATGGCTTAAGTAGCATATACTACTGCGTTCTAGGTTCAATGGTCAGCTTGGGCCTAAAATAATTAATTGGTTCTTTTTCGCACGAGTTTTGCAGTAGTAGCCCGTAGTCAGAAAGTTGTCAGTGTCATGTTAGTCAATTAATAGAAAATAATTAGACCCGATTACTAATACTCTTACTCCCTTTCTCTCCCCCCCCCCTCTCTCTCTATCCGATCACGTTATAGGTTACTAACAAATATGACATAAATATTGCAGTTTCGTTTGTAAACGCCCCAACAGACATAACATTTTTTCTATTTACTTTACTACTAAAAAGAGCTAAACCTACATCTATACTTCTATACTAATATTATAAAGAGGTAAAGTTTGTTTATTTGTTAAATTGTAAGAGGTAATCTCGGGATCTACTGAACCGATTTTAAAAATTCTTTCACCAATAGAAAGCCACATTATTGCTGAGTGTCATAGGCTATATTATAGAAAACCGAAAAATAAAAAGGCTTTTACGTGGTAGTCCGTTTTGCAAAGTGAATCGGAGAAAAAACGGTCGAATGAAAGCGTTTCTTACGAACGCTGCCTTAACTATGAAAGATATATTTTTGAGTTCTAGAGAAAAGACGTGGAGCTTAAAAATGCCTACAAAAAAGTCAACGGCAGCATTTTTTTAATATTAGTATAGATAATTTAATTTTTAATTTTTAATATTAATAAAATAATTAAAATTATTTAAACACTCTGTACTAAAAAAGGATTATTAACATTATGCCCAACGAAGTGGGCACGGGTCAGCTAGTAACTAATAATTATACAAATGAAAATTCCATTTAAAATAGGATATATTAAAAGTAATATAAGTATAAAGAGTATTGTTGCATAGTGAAGAACATCTTCAAAGAATCGTCGTCATGACATTGATCGATCTATGACAAAATTAAGATAGAACACTTTCCTCAAGAAATCAATATTACAACAACAGTAGTTTTAAGATTAGAAACGTATATAGATTATAGTTTTGCTCGTGGTAAGCTTAATTTCAAAGTTAAAGATTAAGAAGAAATATAAAAGTGGAATTTAGTGTTCACTGTCTAATACCTACATAATTATAATGAAATTCTAACATAATTATGTCGAATCTTTACGTTGAATATTTTTTGGAAAACTTATTTAAATAGTAATTAATATCGATATAGATGCCAAACATGTTGTTTTTAGAATTTTTGTCTGTCTGTCTGCCTTTCTGTGACCGCATCATGAGAAAACCCCGGATAGATTTTAATAAACTTGGTATGATGATAACTGGGTATCCGGGTCAGGATATAAGATACTTTTTTGCTGATGTCATGTAATGTCCCAACATATTTATTTATTTATTATTTATTTATTTAATTATTATTTATTTATTTATTTATATGAAATTTAAGTAATTGATTTCCGGTCTTTAAATGTTTTTAAATTAGATTGTAGTAAGTAGTAGTTAGTATACAAGAACTTCTTATTATAAATGTCAATTGGCTATGCAAAAAGCAATCTATATGAATAAAATGATAGAGGTATGCAGTTGTGCGCGCATCACGGAAAAACTACTGGATAGATTTCAATGAAACTTTCTAAGTTTTATTTCTTAGACACTTGGCCCTTATCAAAAAAATGATTGCGATATCTTCATTTAATAAAAAGTTATGAAAGTTTCAAGAAACAACGATTTGTATATGCACTGCGTGTTCAGTGATGTATGTTTCCTTCTCGCGGAGTAGCGTGGGGCAGGCGGCGTAGCGCGCATGCGGAAAACTTTGTTTATATTTCAAGCAACGCGGACGAAGTCGCGGGTATCAGCTAGTAAAATATAAAATTGTACATGAGACCATCAATAATTATTGATCTCTGACCTTAACTCATTAAAGTATTAAGTGACTTTTATTATTTAATGTTTTTCGCAGTAAAATTGATGTGACTAATGCAAATATGCCGCAATTAAAACAAAACATGATTTCGTGCAATATAGTAGTGCTAACTAGATTACTTCATACGAAGATCTTGATTTACCAAGGCCACAAAAGTATTAATGTGTAGTGTTAGAAAAAATACTATTTTGTTATGTAGCGTTAAGCTAATTCTAACGCGCGCAAATGTCCTAAATTTAAATATAACTACATAATATATTTGATTGTTTGAAAAAATTGTTAACAGTAATAAATTACATAAACAATAATAAAGCAGGTTAATGGTGAAATCTGATGATAATCTACTAAATAATAATAAAGTTGTAATTGTATCGAAATAAAGTAAAGAAAGTCATTTTCGTAAATTTTACCCGACTGCGGATAAGCCCAAGGGAGTACCTAATGTATTTTACTACACAGACATACACATACTCAAGGATAAAACACGTGTTTTCGACTGCATATCACTATTTTCCTAAGATACCTTGTTACATTCTCTTATACGATAGATTCTTATCTCTTAACTCTTATGAGATATAGTAGTTCGCATTGCTCGCAACCATTGATTTAGATTTACTGTTTTTAAGTTACTTAACTGAATGGGATTTAAATGAATTCCATCCATCCATCTGATGTCAACGATTGAAAAGAAAATGATTCGATGTCTTTATCACATACTTGCGCTGTATGATATCATCTGCGTAGTAGATTAGTCTAAAGAAGATTGACTGCCATGAACATTTAATTATTATGACATCCTTTCGAATTCCATTATATTGTCTATACTTTGATATGTGACCTTCACGCCATATAAAAACAGTTCGTGTTATTTGAGGCAATGGTCGCTTTATCGTTCAGCAACGTTCCTTTTCTACCCATCTGCGGTGAAGCCTAAAGGAGAGTTATGTGTTTGACTTGTATATACGAGTATGTATGTAAAAGTATGAGGTATATGTCCGATGCTATGTTCCTTAATTATTACTAAATAGTTAAACTTTATATCTTGCTATAGGATTATACGGATATTATTCAAATTAAAAAAAATCTTAGACACCATTTTCGTTTTTCATTCCTATCAACTAAAGTCTAAACTACGTCTTTCATCGCTACTACGAGATTAATGATTACATCTATCTGACTGTATAATAATATGCTTCGTCAATTTCTTTAAATTTTTTAGCTCTCCTTTTACACTGTCAACATAATTTATTATCAAATTAACTATAACATTGAAATCGGGCTAAATATAATATCAATACTGTTATCTTCACTGTAAATATCTTAATTACATATCTAAAAATATCTCATTCATACTATTTGTCGTACAATTATTTATAACTAATAATCCAGTGTAACGAGTATGTAGTGTTATATATTTGCTACAAAATAACGTCCTTCACAAAACACTTAATTTCGAGGCTACTAAATGGTCTTATCGAATCAATAAGGAGATGCGGTAAACTTCAAAAGCTGGCTAGTTATTATATTACGCCAAGTCATCAGCTTTTGAAATTTCCCGCAAAAGAAAATAATTAAGATTCCTATGCACTAGTCCCGTTTATTTTAAATAAGTAAAATTTAAAACCGATTCCCAATACGTCTTGTCTTAGCTATAAGTAATCTGTGGCTATAGCAAGCGGAAATTTTTAGCTATCAACTACTAAAACAGTAAAAACGTAAAGCCGATTCTATTTCAGTGTAATTAAACGTCTCTACGTCATACTTAAGGCTTGTGATTCTATTTTCTATTGTTTTCTATGATTGAAACACATGTGTAGATCTGTTAATTACATACAATTAAATAACAAAAGATAAGGATAATATCCATAAATCGTTCACATTAACATCTCGATTAGGCATTAACTTCGACTGAAAACTTCTTGTTTTCAGTCGGAGTTAATGCAAAGGGTAAAAGAAAAAGTAAGATTTAAATTTTATATTATTAATTAAACTCGTAGTTTGTTTACAATCAAATAATCAAAAAATGGTTCAAACCTCATCTTATACAGTCTGAGTTTGAAATCGAAGGTAAAAAAATGCTGTTGCTTTCAACATGGATTCGTATATAAGAAGAAAATATTACCTCCGCGAACTGCTGGTGGTTTTTATTTAATCAATAACTAATAATATTATAAATAAGAAAGTGCCTTTTTCAGGACTACGTTACATCTAGGGATGGGGTTAAACTTAGTCTCACGCAAGCGAAACCGCGTGATAAGCAAGTAGTAATAATCAGTACTTTTGCAAAATTTTAATATAAACTAAACCAAACTTATCTGTTCATAAATGTTGACAAAAGTTTTAAAAGAAAGAAAGAGATCCTTGACTTACCGCTAAAAATATGTTTTTAAGAATGTTTCTGCGTCATAATAAAAACAACAATTTTTACCCAAAAAATATTTCAAACACTTTAGGTTTCTCTTGTGTATTTTAACTTAGACTTCAGAGAGATGAAGATCTTTATAGACATAATTTTTAAAACCACAGAAAAAAATATACTCGTAAAGAGCAAATAATCACACTTGCCGTATCAACATTTACTTCGCTAATAATGTTAAAAAATGTGTGGTAGATTGCCAACCATTACGAATCATGCAAACGGAGCGATGTATGACGTCATTTTGTCTGCTCCATAACATAATATTTAATTTGAATAATATGTTTTTTATGCTCCTAATATTTATATGGAATTAGGCAAAAAATAAAACTCTCAATTCAATCGTTAAAAAATGGCTAGTTTCAGTCCTGTTTGTTTTCTTTAAAATATCTTGTTCACTTATATAATAACTAGCGATTCGCCCTCGCTTCACTCGGGTTTGTCCGTGGAAGCTCCCTACCAATTTATAGTTTGTAGCAGGAAAATGAAAGACTTTGACCTCCTTAATCCGGTCCTATCGCAAAATCCGTTCTTAGCGGACGTCTACTAACTATAAACTACCTCCTTGCCTCTTTATATGTCAAGCAGTTTTTGATATTTCTTGATAAGTGACTGACCTTTCGCTTTTATATATTTAGATGAACAATTGTAAAAGTAGCTAATATGTAGAGATATAGTAAAAGCTCCGACTACTAAAACGATACTCAAAGTTGTTCTACAAAGCTTTTAAATTGCAGTATCTGTATAGGCTTTTGATGGACGTATCTTGCAAGCGGAGCCGTAGATAAATAGTAGTATAATAAATTTAAAATTATATTCTAATAATTGTAAAGAATTGTATGAAGAAATATCGATCCAACATTCTTGAATAAAGCTTATTAAGTGATAAAACTCAATACATGTTTGAGCATAAAACAAACGAAATATTTAAATAAATATTTACTATTTAAATATTATAGTTTATGTATAATTAATAGCTCCTAAACGAGTTGCTGTATAGGATATTATAATAATACCATCTTGAAAACAAATAACATGTAAAAAGATTTTCTCAAATCTTTTTGGCAACATCAGAGGTCTCTGGTCAAATCAATAAAAAATAACAAACAAACTCTTCAAAGTTTTAACATTGATATTATTAACACTATGTTATTAACATTATTTTTAGTTTTATCGGCAATAAACTTCTCTTACGATTTTTGTGGATTAATTTCTTAAAATCTTAAGCACTAGCATTAAAAGCGAAAAATTAACATAATTACAAAATTTATCTAATGCGATGGCGTAAAATAGAAGGTTAAGTGAGGCGAAACTATTACAAGTTCACAGATTGCATTTTTAAAGCAAAAATATATCTAAGTTTAATAAATGGGTACTTTAAAGAATTTGTATAAAATGTTTCATAACTGATAAGTAAATGATATGATAGACCACCACAATTAAAGCTTAAGCTTTCATTAAAGCCGCGGAAAATAAACATGTGCTTAGTTATAATTATATACTATTAAAAAGCAAAATTTTGCATTCTAGATATAGTTTGCACATTATTTCGTAATATTTTATAACTTTAATGTATTTTTGCTCAAATACCAAATATGCTAGATCTGAGTTGAATGATGTCAATAAAGGATTTAGTAACTTTTTCTACATATCAACTTAAGTGTATCATTACTATATAATAGTGTATGTAATCATTATACGTATGTTATTTTATTGGACGAATTTTCATGAGATAGTTTTTATCTTGCTTATACAAGCAGCCTTGCCGGGCTTCTCCCAGATGCGAAAAATGTACTTAGGGGAATCCCATACACTTATTTTTTAAGCGTTTAAAAGATAAGTATCTGAAAATGCTTTTAGCGCCTATTTTATTATAAAATAGGCTGTTTAAATTTTAGTTTTACAACTTCAGCGGTTAAAGTAAATAATACCCACATATTACATACATACCTATGTATAATATTATGTATTTTACAGATAAGACAATATAATATAGCACAGAGGTATTTATTTGACTGATGTTACTGATAAATACAAAAGCTATATACGATAGTACTGGGTTAGAGTATCGCATAGAGCAAATATTTACATATAAGAGTATTACACATACGTTTAATATCGATCACAATATTCATTTTCTTATCACCCATCATAGTAATTATTCAAGGAAAGTTTTTTATTTAACAATATCTTAAACACCTATTAAATTTACCAAATTTTATTTTCGTCAAACTATGTTTTTTCTTTGATTAATCTTTAAGATGCAAATGCAAACATTATAAAGCAGTTGAGGATTTGCTTTTACGACTTTATGACTGAGTGATAAGTAAACCAATCATATGACGCTCCTTAAGTAAGTGGTAATAAAAACTACATAAAACACACTACTAGCATTCCATAAAGCTTATGGATGTAGGTTATTTATTAAGTATTTTATATTTTATTATATTATGTTTATTTATATAGTTTTATCACTTCTAGATATTAGTCGGTATACTATTACGTACATTATCTGAAGAATACAAAATATTACATTTTGTACTATAGTAAAATACATCTGTATTAATATCTTGGGCTCAGCCTAATTATTGGAATTTATATATTAGATATTGAACAAGATTAATTAGAAATAATTCTGTGTTAACAATAAAGAATAATATTTACAGATAAAAGTAGCGTTTCCATTAATTTAAATATTCAGGTTAATAAGAATGTAAATTGTAATCAATTTATGCCTAATAAGGTTCTTATTATTAATTAATATTAATTAAAAACATAACTTACTTCTTCTATCTTCAATTAATCCAGTAGAATATTTTTCATTTGTAAACACACAATTAGCACGAGTAGACGCGGTCGAGCGACAGGCATGCGACTGCGCAGCCAACCTGGTGCACAGTGTCAGATTAATTTTGCGGTAAATCATCAAACGATGATGTCTCTATATATCTTATATACTTGAAGCGTATGTTTTAATACTATATTCTTTTCTTACTATATGATTATCCCATGAAAATGGATAAAAATATTATAAATAAAATAAAAAATGTCATACTGTATTCAACGTAAATACCTACTTACATAAGCTTTAGATAATAGATTAGATCGACAACTTTGAAATAATTTTTGTAAATATATCTCGGCGTATCTTTGAAGATCTTGATTAGGTTGTGGGAAACTTTAATATGACGACTGTTGAGTTTTATACATATTATCATATTTTTGTCTGTTATGTTGATATGAACCTTTTAATTTTAACTCTACATCTAAGTCACTTACACAATACTAAATAATAATTTGTCTTGAAAGTTAATATCAATTAATCGGAAGGTCGTTGAGGGGAAAATATTGAAATTATTACTAGGAAAAATCACAAAGAATGTTAAGGAAAACCTTAAACATAAATATTTAAGTACTGGAACAAAAGATTATTATATTTAAATTTGTTGTATTTTTTATCATATTTATCATTAAAAATATTATATTCTTTGCACTATTTTATTGAGTTTCGAGAAAATTTGTTAATTTTATATGTTATTAAACTATTTTCATTAATAATAATTCTTAATATCACTATTTTTACAAAAGGCTATTTACACAGATGAGATCATAATATTAAAACTGTAAAGAGAGATTATAAATGAAACATTTTTTTCTGATTTTGTCATCGATTTATTTTAATTCTTGGTTCCCGATGTTTCGACACTTTTTCTGTAAACTTTTTCTGATTGCTGAAAAATCAAAATAAATCTGCGACAAAATCTGAAAAGATAGTTTTATTTATAATGTCGAGTAATCGCATAAACCTAAGAAACTATTATACAAAGACAATAAAGTCTTTACATATTATACATTATACATATGTATAATGTATATATAACTAGCAACTCACCAGTGTTCCGCTTAGGTTCGTCCATAGATACGTTTTAACGATTAGTACACATTTCTCAGAGATGACATTTTTCCTACAGTTAAAGGTACTTTTACCTACGAATATGTTGACTCGGATAACCGACTATAATCATAATATAAAATTTCATCAAATTCTGTCATCATGTTCTTCTGTCTTCTGTATCGATTTATAACTGTATCGTATAATGACCATTTCAATTTAATTTTTCTTTTTTTTTATTTCTTTTATGTTTTTAAAAAAATAATATAATTTGTATATTGCACAGATTCGACGAAGTTAGAATTAAATTAAATACCTACATTAAGTGATAGATTTTTGATTAATTGAACGAAATACTTACATTTTGGGCGGTTTCGAACCTGCGATATACAACCTATTAGGCTAATAAATATTAAGCCATAAGAAAATTATTTCAAATTCACTTTGACGAGACTATCAAGAAATACTTTTGAATTTTTATATAACATTTGCACGCAATTTTCCACGTGAGAAATCTTGTTGGTCACTATTAGATACCTACATAGCATTGTTATTGCTCCACGTGACTGTTTTATTAGAAGAGCCAGTGAACAGGGCTCATGTCATGTATATAATATATCTACTGCACTATATAATACTAGCAATATCTACTGCTCCGCACGCGTTCTTATCACTAATAAAAAATTTAGGGTTAAAAAAAAATTGCCAAATACAAAAAGAAAATTGGTTTAAAAATTAAAAATAAAAATCTGGAGTGGGCCACCTAGGGAAAAAAAATAGCCTACGAGTACGACCTATTCTCAGAACTACCAAATATAAACGAGATTTTTATATATATAGAGAAGATATAAATAAAACAACGAGGCTTGTGTTACGGATACCAAAAATTTATAAATTACATATTTAAAATTATAATACACCCATGACTGGAGCACAAACATTCGTGCTCAACAAATGAATGCTACCAATGAGACTCGAACTCGCGACCACTGGCGCAATTTGTAGGGTCACTACAACGTGTCGTCATAATTTATAGCTTCCTCGATTTATATGTACTTTGAATATACGAGTACATATCAAGTTACATTGTTATTCATTATATTGATAGTATGAAGCGTGCACGATCGCTGAGCGAGATATTCTCGGTTCAATATCTTGCACATTTGGCCGTAAATATGTTAGAATAAAATAATTCATAATATTATAGAAATATTTTTATTATATTTTCAAAAAATCATCTTGAAATCTTGAAAAATAATCTTGAAAACGCCGCTGTGATAGAAAATGGAAAAAAATATACTAAAGCCGTCTTAGATACTTTTTGAATTAATTAAAAAAATTCCTACTAATATTATAAACGTGAAAGTTTGTATGAATGGATTTATGTCTGTTGCTCATTCACGCAAAAAGTACTGAATTGATTTTGATGAAACTGAACAATAATATAGTCTAGATATCGGAATAACACATAGGCTTTAATTTGTAAATATACTAGCGGAACCGGCTTCGCTCGCGCTAGATCTAGGGACGAACTCGAGCAAAGCGAGGGTAAGTTGCTAGTATTTAATAGAATTTTCCGTCAAAATTCAACCCTTCAACAAAGAGATTTCTTATGAGTGCTTATGGACTAGTCAGGGGAAGAAACTTTACATACTTATGTACCTACATAGATGAGTCTATAGACAATAGAGTGCCGAAGTTTCGAGATGTTTTGTGAAGATGGTTCTTAACGTCTTGCTTTATTAAATGAATCAGGACAAACAATACCATCAAGACCGACTCTTCTCATACAGTAAACACACCAATTATTCTGCTAGAATAGTCAGATAAGGCTAAGTCTTATTTCATCAAAATAAGAATAATCCTATTTCTGTACATTTTTTATTTGACTACTATTATTAATTCAAAGCTTAAGTGTGTATCTTATATTTAATATGTTTGTAGTTTCTTGACGATTAAGCGGCTGAATTAATTTGAAAGCTACACACATAAACTATGGCCTGAATTAGTATCGTAAACGTAAGTTAAAAATAAAATATTTCTGTTATTTACATTTTTGTTTATAACATGGTATATTTCTCACATACATGAAGATCAAATCAATGTTAGTTAATGCATCAAACCCACTCGTGTGTGTAAAGGCTTACGTATACTGCTTATATTGACCTCGGTATAACAACCAGTTCTTATGTTCTTATAAGATCTTGCAAAAATATACTGTGGAACGTAATATAACATCCTCCTATTTTGAAATAAGTTAAAATCTCAACGGCTGGATCAGGGAGGTCCATGAAATTTCAGATAGTCGACCCAAATTCATTAAACGAGAAGAAACGAAATGAATTGTTTTGTATCATCACGTTAAAGTGATATATACTAATATAATAATAATAATAATGTTCTCCGACCGATTCCGGCCATGGCGGCCAATCTCATTGAGACTGGCCAACTGCGCAAGAAAATATTATAGTGCACAAGTGTACGCGCAGACACAAGGGCACTCTTTGTTCCTATCACTCTCATTCTCCGGTGGGACGACTCCTCGACACGACCAGTAAGAGCTAAGGCGCAGGACCGACGGCTTTACGTGCTCTCCGAGGCACGGGGGTGACTCACCGCCAACTTCCCAACTCCGGGCTATTACTGAGGCTTACTAAACAGAAAGACTCAATAATTAAACATGGCCTGACCTGGGACTCGAACCCAGGACCTCTCGATGTATGACATATACTAGTACGAGTATACTATTTTTCAAAAAACAACAGTCGTTACTTCCTTCAGCAGTAATCCTACTGATAAAATATATTTCAATGTAAACACTTAAATAATATTTACCGTGAGTACCTATAGCTTATACGACACTAATTCCTTTTTGTATTGTTAAGTACGTATATCAATATATAGAGTAACATTTCCCGCGGCTCCGCCCGCATTCTTAAGGCCGGAAACCAATTTCTTAGATTTATATAATAATATATAATAGTGCTTAGAGAATAATAATGTTTTAAAATATCTCATTTCTAATTCTGAAACATGTATAATTTCTCAAAAATCAGATATTTTTAGACAGTAAAAAATATACGTGTACGTTAATTCAGCTATCATCCTTTCAAATTTCGATGTTTGACTGATTGTTGGAAGATGGTTTTCGTGTAATGCGGTCACAGACACATAGACAAAAGTTCTAACAACTATAACTAAGTAAGAATTTTATTATATGTATAGATATGTATCCTGCACATACTACAGGTCTCTTAATGTAGTATATCTGAAGAAAAGCCCTGAATCTTAAAATAAAAATATATAGGATTTTTACGATTGTAAGAAAAAAAATCATGCATTTAGCACTCCACATACCTAATCTCTTTCTTTTCTAACGTTATCTAGATAGATAATCAGAATCATTAGTTAGTAGAACATACATGATGTCTTTTTATTTAGTAACGTATTATATTTTTGTACAAATTATTATATAAAACACGTATATAAATGATAAGTAAATATTAATTGAATGACAAAGAGCGCCTGGTAAAATTAAAAAGCAATATTTACATACAACTATTTATTTTTACAAAAATTTATATACAACTTTTAAAGCTTTAAAATTTTTAGGATTTATTTTTTATTTTTAAAATATTTAAAAATATATTCTCAACCTTATATTGTCATTTTCTAGAACATACATATCTCTATAAATCAGAAGGTCCTGGGTTCGAGTGTTAGGTTGGGTCATATTATGTAGTTCCCAGCGTCATCAAAAATGATAAGCTGTTGTTGAGTTTCTGCTAAGATATTCTAAATAGTAGGTAGTAATTCAAAGTTGTCGGTACCATACCCTAGTTCCTCGGAGAGCATGTGTGTCGCCACCCCTTACCTCTATCCTCACTGGTTGTGTCGAAGTATCGTCCTATCAAACTTTGAGAGTGAAAAGAATGGACAATCTACCTACTTGTGTTTTCTACGTAGTTGGGGGCCGTGGCCGTAATTAAAGAAAAAATTAAGTGTGGAGGTATCTATTTGGCTTATTTATGATTAATGAAGAGTAGATTTGATTGATTGTTGTAATAAAAACACAAAATATTCCTTCATTATCTTATAATAATTATACAACGGTTTCCTTAAAAAAAAGTTTGAATTACTTGTGACACCATAATTCGTATAAATCAAGCAAAAATCTATCATTATCAATATCTGTCACTTTAATGATAAAGTTAAACATTTCTCTAATTCGTTATAAAAAACATAATAACTTATTGAATCAATAACATTTTGCTTTTATAAAATGTTAGTTTAATATAAAATCTAATACTAAATTCATTGTGTTTTGTTTTATGAAATAATAAAATTCGTCATTAATTTTTGTCTTTGTACTAAATTAATAAAAACTGTGAACCACTGCATCGAACTTTACTTCCCTACTTTACACGTAGCCTGTGACACTTAACACTAAATATAAATAATAATAATATAAACAATATTATTATTAATCGGTAGATACAGGAGAATGGTCGTGCTTCGGATGCACAACTTTCTTTTCTGCATCTTCTTTTCTTTTCCTGAGAGGTCCATGTTTCCAATTCGAGGGATAGCCATACTTGTCAACGTCGTCCCACCATTGCTGTTCACCAGAACCCCAAATTAAATATATGATATTTGTTCCAATTAACACTGCAAATATAGTCCAAAAAGCCAATCTCCATTGTTTTAATGTTTGCTGAAAAGTATAAAAACTTATGTTAAATAAAAAAAAAACGTTATTATAATAATATTGTAATGCGCAATGTTTAGAAAAATAATTTTGGTCTTTCGCCGTTAGTTACCTAATTAGTAGGTTAAGAGTTTCACGCTATACTCGTAAGTAGTGTAATTTTTTTCTGATACGCAAATGTGTATTTATCAGAACTCCATTACTTATTGTAATATATTCAGTTTCAGTTTAACCTACATTATACATATGAGAATTTTTCAATGTAGTAGGTATATTTTTTCTTCTTGAATAAAATCATCATTATTAATAAAAAATATAATCTATAATATATTGCATTTAGAATTAATTAAAAAAAACTATAATGTTATTCAGCATAAATTTCTAAAGTTAAAAAATACGTTTAAAACAGAAAGAGTTCATTAACCTTAAATGTAGAACTACTGGAACATAGGAAATTAAATTAATTCCTCGCATCATTTGCCTCATTTTCAACTTTGACCAAACTCCAAACTTGAATGAACTCAACCATGAAATTCGTCTCGCTACAATCCGTTCGTAAAAACACTGACACTTGTACTTTTTATGCAAATATTTGGAACTTTGTTGTTTTAAAAAGTGGCCAATAAATTGTGGGTTGATAATTTTTAACAGTGCTCAATTTGAAGACCCCTTATCTATTAGAAATGATGCTTTCCTAAATAATTATTTAATTCGTTAGAATTATCTTTCATTTATTACAGTAACTGATTAATTTAAAATCGTGTGTGGAGAATATGTTATTTCAGTTTACTTCTACTTATAAAAATACGAAGGTTAAATTACTTCTCATTAGGATTACTGAGACGCCACAATACTTACATCAGGTGTCAATAGACCAATCATATACGGCGTTATTATTCCAGATACGGCTGCCAAACCGTTCACAAAAGCTGAACAGGTTCCGGCATAGTTAGGAGCTATGTCCATGGCATTGATCTTCACACTGCTATAGAATCCCGCCATAAAAGCCATGGATGCCACGAATAAGCCCACAGTTTGAATACGATCGCAGCCCGAGTACGAAGCCAGAATAATAAAGATGGCTGGTAATGTAGAAGCTGAGGAAAAAATAATGTTCCGTGAGCGTGATAAATTCAGGGACATATTTTATTAAAGCCGCAAATCGAGAAAACGAGTGATTTCTCGAGCAAAAAAGGTTTATTGTTTCCGATTGAAAAAGTAGATAGATATTTAAATGTAGGTAGTCTGTCAGCATGAGATTTTAATACATTTTGCCTATTTTATTTGCTTATTTTGCCAAAATATTAGGATCCATTGATTAAGATTGGTTGATATATTTTTTAATGGTCATAGCATTATCATTACACATTATTTGTTTCTGAGTAATTTTTAAAGCAAACTTACAAATTGTTGTATAAATTTTTCTTCCAGTAGTGATACTATGCCACTTCCTACGAATGCAAAAGTCGCAGCAGCTCGCAAACACGAAAGAAAATATATACATAGCGATATAAGGAAGGGCTGCCATAAGTCCAGTGTCTTTTATATTGAACTTCAAGACGTCTGAGAAATATTTAGGTAAATCTGTTATCATTGTAAAATATCCCCAATCATGACCAATCTGTAAAAAAATAAAGCAATCATATCTTATAACTGAGACTTTCACTAGTTAGTTTAAGCAAACGAAAAGCATTTGTTTCAGTGTTTTTAGGTAAACCCATAGACTTAGACTAGCTCTACCTAAGTAATCAGTGTAAAATCTAAAAATGTATAAAAATAATACTAAACAAAAAATGTGGATAAGATCTACCTACTACAGCACTATAATACGACAGAACCATCCATATAATCCCTATAAACCCCTATAAATATAAAAATATAATAAAATTCCGTCAAGTTGTTAAGAAGGAAAAGTAGTACGACAGATTATTACAAATTATTATTATTTTTTATTTAATTATCATCCTTGCCTTGCGTTTTAAATACTATTTTTTATAAAAGAAAAAGGTTATCAAAAAATAAATGCATACAAATATTGAACTTTATGTTGTACATTATTTAAACATTAAAGTGATGTTCGAGTTCACGATCGTTAGCAAGTGTTAACAGACGTGACAAAGCACAATATAAGTATTGTAAAATGCAATATTATGTATATTATAAATCGGAGTAGGTACTCGTTCGATGTAATTTTACTAAATTTTAAATGTAGACTTTAATACTACCTGAAATACAGAAACTAAATTACATTATTTTATTTATTCATCTAATACGTACATATTTAGTTGTTTATACATATAAGTTACTAGTTTGCTTTTCATTTTATTTCTTAACATTTATAAGCTCTTTGATATTACTCGAATAGAAATTATTCTAAAATCTAAACATTCTGAGTGGAATCTGTACATGTTTTTTTAATATATATTATTGCAATAGTCATTGTCTTATCAATGTCGATTGTTTTTTGAATTTTGTCTGTCTATCTGTTAGTCAGACTGTCTGTCTACCTGTCTGTCTGAGAACGTATTACGTCACAACAACTGGACAGGTTTTAGGAATTTAAGATAACCTAATGATACTAATATTATAAAGCTGAAGG
The DNA here is from genome assembly GCA_905231865.2 of Boloria selene. Lineage (NCBI taxonomy): Eukaryota > Metazoa > Arthropoda > Insecta > Lepidoptera > Nymphalidae > Boloria > Boloria selene. Next base: position 6,186,016 of record HG993141.1, read on the forward strand.
GTTTGTTTGTTTGTTTGGTTGAACGCACTAATCTCAGGAAGTACTGGTCCGATTTGGAAAATTCTTTTTGTGTTGGATAGTTCGTTTATCAAGAAAGGCTATAGGCTATATTACATCACGCTACGACCCATTGGAGCGGAGTATCAATGAAAAATGATGCAAGAACAGGAGAATTTTTATTTTCTTTATTTTCAGCCTTTAGAACACGAGCGGAGCCATGGCAAAGGCTACTAGCTGATATCCAGTGAAACAACATATTGAATAACCAATATAATTACGACTCAGTTTATAACCTTTGTAATTATCATCGTTGATTCTGATTCTGTTCTTTTGTTATATATGTACTGAAATTTCAATAAAGTTACAGATTATTTATTTTCTGCTAAAATATCTAACAGATATACTGACCGTTAAAACGCACTCAGGAAGGAACCCGAGCGGTCCCAGGGTTAGTAAGAAATAAATCTTTCTTCCTCCATTAATAAATTATTTGACATTATATTAAAATTTGAAAGGCTCTTGAGTTTCTCGTCTAAAATTTTAATTTTGAGATTTTCCTTTTCAATCATAAAAATATATTATTCTTAAATTAATGTACTTTCAGCATTAAGGAAATATTAAGTCGCAGAACGGATAGATCGATAATTCAAGGGTTTAAGCTTAATCAAGCTGAAAGCAGTCTTGCAAGTTAAGGGTTTTCAATCTGGGTAACGTATCTCTGATATTCTTATGTGCTGATCATTTCCTATATGAAACCTGCTTTACTGTAAGCGGCGGCCGAGCACGGCAGTGGGACGTTACAAAAGGCTAAAGGGCACATTATATGCATCTACATTCTACACACATGAACTAGACTTCCTATCAGTTTCGCTATTATGAAATCACAAATACATATGAGACAATTATGTTCTTAACACACAACTTTAGTTTTAGATATTTATCTTACTTCCGTTCCAGTTGGAATTAAGTATTACTTTTATTATATAAAAAATAATAGGCTACTTACAGCAGCTATCACGAGTGACCATAAAGGTGCTGATCTCAGGATGGCTTTGAATGGCACAGGATCCAATTTTTTATGCAGACCGGAAGCTGTGATATTTGCGTTTAAATATTGCTTTTCCTCGTCCGAGATAAATGGATGCGAGTTTGGTGTACTATAGCAGAGGAGAGTCTGTAATTATTAAATGTTATCTTTAAGCATATCGGCTTACATTCCATGTATGTAACGTAGGTATTCTTTCGTTATATAACATTGTTTGACAATAAAAAACATATTTTAATTATAAGTATTATGTATTCTACTAAATATATTAATATATAGATTAATTATAGAAAGTAATTTACAAAACTTACGAAAAATATGAACCATATGACGCCTAATCCTCCAAACACGTAAAAGACATTGGCCCAATCGCCACCGTTGGCTAACATTAATCCAGATATATAGGGTCCCGCGATATTGCCGACTTGAGCCCCACCAAAGATCATAGCGCCGAAACGGGACCGCTCAGCTGGTGGCACCCATCGAGCCATTAGCAAGACAAACGCGGGAGTAACAGGGCCCTGAAATAATTTAAAATGATACATTATGTATGTTGATATACTATATCACTATGTGACCACACTCGCTCTCCTCGAGTTCGTTCCTAAGTACATTTGGTTACATTGTGGTTTTCTCGTGATGCGTTAACAGACAGACAGACAGACGATAGGTAATTATAAAAACTATAGATTCAGCCTTTTTTCCAATAATAATGACTATTTTAATAAGGTTTTTAAAAAATATTCAATAAACAGATTCCACCAAGTTAGAATTTTATTATATGTATAATAAAGTGAATAATAATAGTTCTATAATTAAGTGTATATTTGCTTTGTACATATAGTTAAGTTTACTTGTAATTTCCTTCATTGTTATTATATGTATAGATTTTAAAATTGAGACAAAGGAAGGGAAATCAAAAGAGTCATAAATATTTTATTTAATCATAATAAATCAATCTTTTTTATCGAGTTCATTATTTTTCTATTGATAAAATTCAATCTGAGATCACGTGCTTTAGCACTTCCGCGTCTATATTTTGGAGTCTAGACAAGTCCAGATAAAGGTTTAACTTATCGTTGAGGTGTATGTTATTCATTATTAAAAAAAAACTCCTAGTTACTGCAGGCTGCTGATATTATATTTATAACTAGCGACTCACCCTCACTTCGCTCGGTTTCGTCCTTAGGTTTAGCGTAAGTGGAGCCACTGGTTCCAATTTAAATTAAAATTGTTTTTTTGTTGTTAGTAGGTACCGTATATAGTTTGATATGTATTTAGTGAAAATCCGTTTTGAAATTATAACAGACACTTCAATTTTATTTTAATATGTATAGATGTATAGATTATAAGACTATGTATTTAAAAAATAAGTGATAAAAATAAGAAAAAGAATTAGTGTTCAGCGCAAATAATTTAAGACCCATAATATATTTAGGAGCATGTTTGAATCTGTATAAAAATGGTTTAATAATGATGTGATATAGCTTTCAATATATTTCTACTAGAATTATTTAGAAGAGACTTACGTTAAAGATTCCTTAAGATATATTAAATATTTATCCGTTCCATAAAAATAAATATTTTTTACTTTACTTTCCTTCCTACCATATTTTTGCCTACGGATAATTTGTAAAAAGGGTAGTGAATCATTCATTTTACTAACTTTAAAACTAAAAAAACAGTAGTAGTTAGATAAACTAAGTGAACGAAGAACTTAAAACTTTACTGTACAACTTTAGTAGTACCACTATTAAAACTTTCAAAAGATAGCAATTTAGTTAGTAAACATTTAACGTCCCAAGTTTTATATTAAGCTTACTGAATACAACAAAGAAAAATAAGGTTATAAAATAACGTTCATTCAACTTTTGATGTACTTATTATTATACACACTGTCTGTGGCACCACACACTTGTTTATTTTATATTTAATCTTTCATGACTAGACATAACGCCCGCATTATACAGCGAGTCAATAGAAATAGTTAATTGTTTTAAAATCCATGTGGTAGATATATTTTTATAACAAAACAAATAAAAAAAATTGAACTATCAAAGGTTTGTTTTAAAATAAAACATGCGTAGGTACTATATTATCGTATTTTAAGAAAAAGATGACGGTCGGATTTTTTCATACGCACCTAAAATAGAAACTGTATCTAATAATCTATTACTAGAATCTATTAAACTTAACATGGAAGAACGACTTGTAGTAGTACTTGAGCAAGCTTAACGGTATAAGCAACAGAATAATTTTACCTCACCAAGTCCACTTATGACCCTCATGATGAAAAGTCCTATAGCGCCTCCCATAGCAACTACCCAAGGTGTTAGTAGTGTTGACAAAGAAGTGCAAAGTAAGCTTAATCCAAGTGTCCATTTTCCACCAAATTTTTCTGCGAGAAGTCCTCCAGGCAAGTGCGTTATGACATAACCGTAGTAGAAAGCACTTAATAATAAACCTTGAGTACTTTCATCCCAGTCGTATCGATCTCGTGACTAAAAAGTAAAAGAAACTTTATAAAATTATTATTATAAGTAATATTTTACGTTTCACAGTAAGACTGCAACAGTTTCTCACTCTCGCTCCCACAGACGATTCTCCATCTTACAATGAACGTATTATGCTTTGACACCCTTTATGATCAACCCCAAATGACCTGCCCTTATTGTGCAAATATAAACTATTGCGGATTCAACTGCCGTGTTGTATAGACACAATAACAAAATCAGACAGCAGAAAGTGTTTTCAAGACTGGCTTAAAAGTCTTTAAGTTTTCAAACAAAAATAAGTCAAAATTACCGGCAAGCATCTTTAAAAGCACTGCGTAGATTTTTTTTTTGGTTTTTGTTTATACATACCGAAGTGGGTAGAAGGAACTGTCGACTAGGTGAGTGCACTTAATTTACTAAGCCCTCTGCGTCCTACAGTATAGTAATTACATCAATTTTGTACAACGGTTTGTACTTTACATATTTGCAGTGTAGTGTATCCACTAAACCTAAAGTCTAAATCATGTGGAATGTGACTACAATTTAAAAACTTAGGCACTTACCGAAATAACAAGGGAAGAATTAGTGGTAGACTGCGTATCAGAAGTAGCTTCGTCAGGACATGTTTCACCCACGATGTGTTCTCCTGAAGGTACATGTGTCACCATCTGGACTATAGTTATACTCAAGCATACACGCATTGTAAAAGAGTTAGCCAACGCAAATAAGCCGAGTAATCCAAAGACATATCGCTGAGGTATAATTAGTGCTGTAATTAAAATTTAGAAAAATATTAATCATTTTAAAACTTACCTATTCTTGAATTTTAAATTAGTAATTTAATTTTAAATGAAATGAAAACATTTGGATGTAAATTATACAATCATGCACCCAAAAGCCAGAAAGGGTTTGAAAGTACATTACAAACTGGCATTCACCTAGTAAATACTTTTGATTAGGGTCTGATTATAAGATGAAATTCTTTAAGATTAAAGAATGTAAGGCTTATAGGATATCTAGTTCTAGGTTTAAATTATCATTTAATACCCCTACAGTGATAGCTCTCAAATTGGTGTTCTTGTATTATTTAACTTCATTATCACGTATAATTACGTCATAAGCCCTCTCATAACGGTGTTATACTAGTTTATGATGCTACTAAGTATTTTCTAAAACACAAATAGCAAGTTAATTAATAATTTACATTCCAAACTTTATATAAAGGAAGTTGTAGCCAAATGAAATGGGTGCGAACCACGGGTCTCACATTTTTATATAACTCTTATTTTGTGTCTCATTTTTGACAAAACACCGCATATTTTCCGGAGACGGATGAGTTTCACCAGCACCACACTCAGCTAACATGGTAGACTATAAGTATAGGTAGGTACTTAACCCATCTCAAATTTAAGGGTGGCCTGTTCCCAACAGAAATACGTTTAGAGGGTTAATTATGTTAAGAACGAGGTTCAACATTAAATTCAGAGATTTAAAAAAAGTAAAATTTTACACAATATAATTTAAAGTAAATAATTCTGTAGTTGCTACTTACCTTTATTTAATAAAAACCTCCATCCTGTTAAAGTCATGGTTAACGATTAATCGAAACAACACAAATGTCACTGCACTTACAAAAAACTACTTGTAAAATATTTAAATTCTAAAATTTACTTATAAAATGATTACAATGCGCTTATGTTTTTCATGTAGATATGTTATAGGTTTTAAAGTATCAAAATGCCTCACAAAAACAAACGATTATATCACATTTCGGGAGAGGCTAGTTTCCAGCAATTTATCTAAATGTCATTGAGATTATTGAGGAGTGCCAAAAACACAATTGTATTAAGATGACACTATCACTGAGATACAACAGAAACTCTTACAGTAGTGGAATATATGATAAGAATCAGCTCGTATATAGATGTTGTCAAGATAAATGACATAATATATATTTTATGTTAGATAAACAAAATAATTAAAGTATTTGTTTCACTCTTCTTCACACAGTAAGTTGAGAAAAATTAAATAATTCGTAAAAAGAGAATACATATAGCCCTTATCACTAAGTATTTAAATTCATACTTTAATGATGTTTGATTACAGGAAAAATGTGGAATTGAAATGAACTTTTTATTATATTTTAATCCAAATATAATGAAGGAATGTGCCGTTCTTTCGTACAGCAATGGAGAAAGTGCCAACATGATTTTAGCATAGAGTGCTTGGTATATCTTCATAAATAAGTTTTTAATTTATCCATTAGTGTGTATTATATCACAGTGTGCAAAATATATAGACATATGAATCATTTATACGAATAAGGTGTTTTGGAAAGTCCCTTATCGCACGTTATACTCGGCACATAAGGGAATTAAAGCTAGACGGACATGAGTGTAACGTTTCGAACGTCACGATACTTTTTATTATTTACAAAGAGCACCCCATGTGACGTCATCATCACATATGTTCACCTAGTTACTAGTTTAGTGACTGTTACTTCACCAGATATTATAAAATAATGGAAGCCCATAATATGACGTTATCATAAGCACTTTGCGATTAGACAATGTTTTAAATCGTTAAACCATATCGTGGAGAAGTGTGTCCTACCCAACGTTCATCTTAACTCTAATTATTTCCTAAAAAGATGTCGGTTTCTTCAAGTCACTGATAAAACGAAATTATGAATTATTCTATAATTCAAAAAATAAAAAATAGCATGCTAAATTATATCATCATCAATAAGAGTTCCATTTACAACAAGAGATATTATGGTTAATGATTATTATTCATCTTGACAATGTATATTGAGTCTGTGGCGTACACTGTGTACTATTTTTATAAGTTATAAAGCGCGATCATACTAAAACCTTCTTGGCCAACCACTGTATGAGAAAATATGACTTATTAATTAAGATCATTCTAAATAGATATAAGATGTTGAAGCTGCAGATATCCAATTTTGAACAACTACATTGAAAAGATTATCTTTATCTAGTGCAAGGTCTATCTGTAATATAAGTATTGAGTACTCAAAAATGATGACCATGGAAAGTGAAAAGATAAGACTAGAATAAGATTATAATAATATAGTGTTAAAACTTATATACACATTAGTCTTTTACTAACTGTTTGCCTAGTAAAAATTGCCCAACAACAGCCTTAGAGGACAAAAAGAACCCCAGTTTTATACTACCAAAATATAACATCTCATCCATTTTGAAAGTTCAGCATAGGTAATTTTAAATTAATACGTAATTGTAGCTTTTAAATATAAGAAAAACGTAATGCAATCAGTTTAATTATCTTTTAATTCTTAAATTATTTTAAAAAATAAATTACAAACTTAAAACTAATATTATTATGACTAGCAGGTACAATTTTATTTCTTTTCAGTGGTTTCTTTACTACTAGCTCTTTCTGAATCGTTATTTCTTAGTGGCAGTGGACCATGTTTCCAATCCTCAGGATAACCATGTTTTCTTACATCATCCCACCAAAGTTGTTCTCCTTTCGCGAAAATCAGGTAAATAATATTTGTAATAACTAAAATGGCAAGACAAACCCAAAATGCGACTCGCCATTCTTTTAGTGTTGACTGAAAAATAAAATAACGTATTTAGATATCCATCCTTTCAAAACGTATAATGTCGTTTGATCAACATACTCTTTAAACTGACAGGTGTTTTGAAACAATCTGTGACATCATCACAACAATGATGGTAACAAATGATAATATCATGATAATCAAATCTATCACAATTTAAAGGACTAAGACTTCGATAAGTTCAAGTGTCTAGGGAATTTGCATTCGATATATTATCTAAGTATTGAAAAGTGAGAGAGTAATCTTAATCTTCTGTTTTGACACGTAATATCAACAAGGCTACTTACATTTGGTGTCAATAAGCCAATCAAATATGGTGAAATTATTCCAGAGATGGCAGCTATTCCGTTAACCATAGCAGTTGTAGTACCAGCGTAATTAGGTGTAATGTCTAGAGCATTTATTTTCATTCCACTGTAATAAGCTCCCATAAGAGTCATAGCAGCAATAAACCAAAATACAGCCAATGTTGTATCACAACCAGAATATGAAGCTAGGATGATACAGATTCCTGGTCCGGTGGCGGCTACAAATAAAACAACCAAAGTTTTGTTATTAATTTAGCACTAAACTTAGAATCTAAAAATAGAAATTAAATAATTACTCATTCAAAAATAACTAATTACTACTTCCCTATTATGCAATGCTACATTACCTATAGTAGTATAAATCTTTCTGGCGTTTTTAATATTATGGTATCTTCTCTTAATGCAAAAATCACATAGAAGTCCAAAGAAGAATGATGCAATCCACATGGCTACATAAGGCATAGCAGACAGTAAACCAGCAGATTTAATATTGAACTTCAATACATCAGTCATATATTTAGGTAAATCAGTCACCATGGTAAAGTACCCCCAATCATGACCAATCTAGAATAAGAATAAGTATTTTATTTATAAAAATAAAGGTAATATGAAAATATTTTTTCATCACTTATTAATAATAAGTTAAGGCATTAAACAAAATAAAAAGTAAAACTAAGTACTTACACCAGCAATAATAAGGGACCAAAGAGGGACAGATCTAAGTAGCGCTTTCCATGGTACTGGATCTAAAACTTGGTTTTTACTGTGAATGAGAGCCTGAACATTGTCGTTCAAAAATTTCTTTTCCTTATCAGATATGTATGGATGTGTATTTGGAGTACTATAACAAATGAATGTCTGCAAAAAACATATACACGTATTATAATTATAACATAATAATTAAAGGTGGCGGAAATTTAAATTTTTAATAATTGTTGTAATTTACCCAAATTATAAACCAAGCGAGACCAAATCCACCAAACATATAGAATACGTTTTCCCAAGATCCAGAATGCATGATTAGTCCAGAAAAGTAGGAACCAGCTATATTACCAATTTGCGCCCCACCAAATACAATCGCACCAAAGCGAGCCCTTTCAGCTTTTGGTGCCCATTTAGAAACCATCGCCATCAACGCTGGCATGGTAGGACCCTGTAATGAAATTATCATCGTTTTTATTATAATTAGAAATAATATTTTATCCTTAACATATTTAAACCGCTGAGGAAGAGCGTATCAATTAAGTTACCAAGATAAGAAAAAAGTCAATACAATAGTAGACAGTAAGGAACAAACCTCTCCAAATCCTTCTACAACACGTAGAATGAATAAGGCAGTAGCTCCTCCTGTTTTAACAGCAAATGGTGTTATAAACGTACACACAGCTGTGGATAGTAAACCTAAACCTAACACCCATTTTCCACCATACCGTTCGGCCATCATCCCTCCAGGAATATGCGTAATTACGTAGCCATAATAAAAGGAACTAAGCAAAAGACCTTGTGTCGCTTCACTCCATTCAAAAAGTGCCTGTAAAAAATATAAAAACCATTAAGTATAAGAAGTATTTTACTTTTCGATTTTTTATTTAAGCATCTACATTAGTTAAAAATTCAACTTCATCTTATTTGGTTTATAAGCAAAAATAAACTTAAAACTCTATTTTATGAATAACAAAATTTTTTCTATTAATAATAAGTTTTTTATTGACAACACTGAATCTGGTATGAATAATGTAAACCGTATTTAAGTATAAATAAATTCTGGAAAAAACGCTGATTAGCGATAAAGGCGTTTTTTTTGTACACGTTCCGTTATATAAATAGTTTTAGTAGTGATCAAAAATATGAATAAATAAATGATTGTGTATAAAAATTCACACACATCCAAAATAATGGATCCATCATTTGATATATTTTGACAGGGCTATGATCCCAGAGGGTACCCAACACTTATTCAGTTAGCCTGATCCATGTAATATCGCATTGTTTATTTTTCCGACGTTTAAACATTTACGCTTACTTTCAAAACTTATTTTATTTTTAAGTGCCCCTGAAATAATTGAACAAGGACGATAGAAAGAAAAAAAAGAAAGTGTAAGATAATGATATTTCTTTAAACGAACTCAAGAAAACAACTATTTTATATGAAATATATTGACTGTTTATAGGAAAGTTTATAAAAATGAATAATCTGTATAAATATTCATAATCACATATATACTTACTACATAAATAATATAATAATATCAATGTTTTAGATTTATGTCTGTTTACTTCAAAATACTTTAAAAGCGAGCAATACTTACAATAATAATATTAAAGAAGATTTAGATAACAAATACTACCACTCAATACGCTACTCTGTTTATACCTACTTTTACGTTTATACTCTTCTATTGCATCACATTAATGAAATTATTACTGCTGTAAAGCGAAATCAAAGTAATGTAGAGGGTTTCACACTAAAGCTTTCTTCGATTTACCTAATTCTTTTTTTGTGTTGTTGGAGGAGAGTTAGGGTTGGGTTAAGTTGAAAAAAAATGGAAAATCCCAAAAACGTATTGTAAGTAAGAATTCATGAAAAAACTACAAGCCTGTAATCGTCCTTTAAAGGATATTACCCTTCAGGCCTCAGTTTATTTACTAGGCAAATAACACAGAGCAGGTGAATATTGTCAATTCTGTGGCGATTAATAATAAAAACAGACTAGAATACTTACATCACTATTTCTAGTAAGGTAATCAGTCATTGTAACAGTAGCATTAACTTCTGCAGTAGGATCTGGACAGGCGTTAGGGTCGTAATTCGCATCTCCTTCAACAGCCACATGTTTTTTAACCATTTGAGTTATGGCCAAATTTAAACATACACGCATTGTATACGCATTTGCTATGGCCAATAGTGCCATTATAGCAAACACATATCTTTGTGGAATTATAAAAACTGAAATAAAGAAAAAAACTTGAATTAATTGCTTTCCACCTACATCAAAATAATTTATCTCTTTAATATTTCCAACATCTTAAATTTCTATTAATTATTTTCTGAGAAAAAAGCGTGTGCTTGTGAATTTAATTCCGGGTCTCACATCTCGAACAATTATTTTTTAAAAAATATGGGAAGAGGTATCAATCGAAGTAAAAAAAGATGGCAAGTACCTACTAAAAAGTTATTTATCTATGTCATGAACCCAACATGATGGATAGGACCGTGAAATGGTGTATTTTAAATGTGAATTTTCTTGATGATTACCACTTGTCTAACGGTGAATGAAAACATTGTGAGGAAAGCTGCATGTCTGAAAAAACCTAGCAAATTTTACCTTAAAAAGGGAATTTGAATACAAGCTTGTACACTTTTCTAAATATACTTTAATAGGTATATACTTCCTTTATAATAATACGAAAATAGACAAAAATATGAAAAAAAATTATATTAAAAATTAAACAAAGAAGTACAAATTTTTACATGCGTACAGAAGTACTGACACACATAAACTTATTTTATTGTATTTTCTATTCCAATTCAATAATTCAATATAAACATTCTACTAAAATAAAAACGTAAACTTTTATCAATATGCAAAATTTACATAAATTTGACAACTGGTTTTTATATAAAATATTTGAGAACCTCTCAACATTAATTACCTACTTAATAGCGTTGTGCGTAAATAAATATTTTATTTTTATAATATGTGATAACTAATTACTATGTATCATATAATATTGCTTATATATGTACATATATAACAACACCAGCAGAAGTTAAATGTACGTTAAACTATGTATGAACCATAAACGACAAAATTATTACGATCCTAGAACTGATAATATCTGGTACTACAAATAAGTATATTTAATAAGAGTTGCATATCAAATTATGCATGACTTCATGACTACTTTATACTTATTTACTAAATATTATGCTCTTCTACAACAATTGTATAATTTTTTTAAAATATAATTTTACAATATATTAAACTTTATTTCCCTTGCGAAAAAAATAATAAGGAATAGGAAAAAACTTTTATATTAAATAATAATCAAATTGAAATATTACTTACGTTTCGATAAAACAAGTCGCCATCCTGTCAACATATCGTACTGGAACCTAGAATTAACAATGTTTACTTTAGCACCGGTCACCATTGCCTTCGCATAGAGTCGTATAATTTACGAGCACTACGTTCAGTTTCTTTCAAACGACTATTTGACAGTGAAGCTAATCAGGAAAAGGTACTGCGAACTTATGCTAGCAAAGACAAATTATATATACATCCTAAAAAACAAAATTGTTTACGGTATTGTGGTCGATAACTCTTTCCTATAAAGACGTGAATCGCATAAATAATTTTAGTAAAACCATGAGAGATTTTATTTGACGCTATCTTCATTGCCACTGCCGGGATCCTACCGGAAAGGTTAATATTCGGCACTTCACACTTTAGTTACGGGATGTTTTTAAGTCTATTTTAAAGGTAAATTAATTTCACAATTCCATTAACTATACAAGTGTATTAGAGTAATATTGTAATGTACACTAATTATTAAGAGAAAAACAAGAACAAGTATATCAATATTTACTCGCAGACAAGTACGTCGCGGTCTCTGTACTTAAAAAGGCTAATTTCATAAAAGTTAATACATTTTTGACTAACATCGAAAACGAGACAGTATTAAATTCGGTAATATAAAATGTTTACTATACCTAAAACACCCATAAAAGTGTTTAAATTAATTAAATATGTAAATAGAATAAAAAAATATACATAGAGACATTAATACCACGTGTAGGACGTTCTTTCTTCTCGTTCGGTTTTGAAAGTCGGGTAAAAGGTACTAAATATTGCCTTTAAAACTTCGATTTATTTTGTTACCATCGACTAAAATGGTTGGCACGTATGGTCAAACGAACGGACAGACAAGACGTTATTTTATTTGAATCCATTTTATCCTATTGACTACAGAATCATAGCTTCAACCTATCAAACAAGACTAATGAGTATTATTTTGTATTAAAATTTTTTAATTTTTACTTTACTGTTGATTTTAAATAAATATAATTGAAAACCATCATTATCAATTGTTTAATTTCAGTGTGAGCAAACGCTTTTTAAATACACGAATAAATAATCGTAACAATCTTATCGCGTGTGCTGTTTATTTTAAACTCACGTTTTACTTAATTCTTAGCAAATAATAAAAATAAACAATGATTTACAAAAAAAATTGAGGAAAAATTTAAATTTCTTTGTTTTCACGTAAGACAAAAATAAATCTTTAGATGAAAACATAATCTTTATTTTTTTTGCAAAATTTTGTAATAATTAAGTATTCGTGGCAGATTTATTTAATTTACATAAATTATTACCTACAGGTTCATATTAAAAAAAGTAAAAATCTCATAGATGGGAAAGAAATACGTTAGACTTACGTAATAATTTAAAAGATACGGCTTAAAAACATTCATATATTTCAAGTTCTGCAAAGACTAGACCTCGCGAGCACAAACTTCTGATGAGATGATCAAATGAGTAGCTATTCTGTTTATTACGCCAAAAATCCTCATTTTAATTAAACTTAAAATTACTATTGCGGTATGGTATATACTAGCCCTTTTTGCCTTTGGAGGAAGTATCCTCCAAGAGATGTTTCGCTCGTTTCGTTCGCTTGGTCAATTGCTTAATCGCTTGGATTTTATTTACTTGGATTAAATTGGACATTTAACAGAACAAGAAGGTAAAGGTAAAAATGGGATCCGCGTAATTAGTCTAAGAATACTATCGAGTTGTCAAAGTTAAAAAAAAAGTCACTTACCTAGGATATTAGTTATGATATTTTAAAATATTTAAAAAAGCTTATTTTACGTAATCTTAAGAAAAAGAAAATGATACTGTGGCGAACTTGAGATGCTTCACATCTATAACTAAAGTTATAAGTAAATGTGTTATGATATTATGTTGTATTATCGCGTTGACTGACGTTATCAACTTCGTTGGAAACTACGAGTATAGGCTGTATTAATCTTAAAATGGTAAATGTCAGAAAATAATTTAATAACACTCATTTTTTTCCGCAAGACGTAATAAATTACATATTATTTTCGAGGATATGGATAAGCAGGTTTTCTAAAAAAAACGACATTGTTAAGACATCGTTAGCATAATCCACCAAATTAAATTAAATTTAAATCTTAATATATAAAACAAAGTTGGGTTTGTTCAATCACTTATAACTCGAGCACAGCTGGACCGATTTTCATGGTTTTTGATTTGTTGATAAACGAAAAAACATTTTTCCATACAAAATGTTCATTGGATTCGTAATTGTCAAACATTTAATGTATATCACGTCGATGCGGTAAGCTCTCCACTCAAATTAAAAAACGTATTTAAAAAAAGATTTCGAAGCAACAAGATATTATATTCACAATAATATAATAATGGTGTATTTTAGAATTTAAAAATGTAGGATAATGTCAGTAATGAAAAAGGATTGGTCGTCAATCGACATGTTAGTACATCAAATTTTAAACAGAGTACAGTTCGCGTCATGTAAAAAGAACGCTGGAAGAAAGTGGTGGGGGGTGTGTTTGCGCATCGGTACATTCGCATACGAAATTCCTAAGCCAATTCTTTTATTTTCGAACTAGCCTTTCGCTCACAATGTATATTGATTATTGGTATATTATATAGAATGTCATTAAATAGAATTCTATTAATTAATAAAATATGTTTGATTCAGTGTAGAATGTTTAATATACTTACAAAAAATTAAATTATTTCGTTTAATATTTTTTTTATTATTTTTAACTGCATTATTATCAGAATCTCTCTTTATAAAACAATATACGTATTTTTTCTCTATTTTTTATATAAAATCATTTCGTAATTAATAACTTTTGTGTGCGCGATGGTATTTTAAACTGACAAACCAATACCGAGCCGGAAAGCATGCGGCCCGTGCCTCGACGTCCCGCGCCCCGCGTCTTACCACCAAATTGGCCGATAAATCGCCTCTGCGCAACTTGACAGCCAGCGTTCTTTTTACATGATGCGAATTATACCTAAATTTCATTAGGTTGAACGAAGCTATAAGTCACACTCGTAATACCTATATAATAATAATATTATCAGTACGTATCAAAAACAGTAACTTAGCGAATTGATATGTAAATTTCACACAAAAAGTACAGAACCATTTTGAACAAAATTTTGTGTAGTGATACGTTATTTTACACGAGATATCATTTAAAATACTATTTAGTGCAGAAAAGTCTTTCACTGCTACGGGAAAACACAATAATTGGTTCTATTAAGTCCTTTAAAATGTATATGGCTAACTCTTGCTAAAACTTAACTTACTACAGAAAGAATTGCACTTTTGTGTCGTAAATGTCTATGTTTTTATCTGTACATATTAAAAACAGTAACTAGCTTATCGATGTGCGCGTTTTCTCTAAAATCGTTAAACCGATTTTAAATAAACTTTGTGCAGGGATAGACCAAGGGTTACTATTGGAAAATATTTTATTCTTACAATATACAATAAAATATACAATTAAATGTGGAATAAATCGTCATTACATGATAAATAATAGCATAAAGCCAAAAATATTTTTTGTACTTTGGCGCGAGTGAAGCCGCGGGTACTGCTAGTTCAGAATATAAAATACTCGAGACAGACTTAACATGTCACCCAATATACTGACATCGTTTAGTAATTCATACCCTAACTGCGACCTAGCATTGATATGTAGATTTCTTATCATATTACGAATAATACATAAGTAATGCGGTATAATATACTAAAGTAAGTAGCACGTGCTACTTTATAGTCCATATACAACATAATTAGTAGTATAATTAGAATCTTATGGCATAACGGCCTGTCCGCCCTGCGAAATTTTACCGCGCGATTTTTTTTCCGCAATTCTGTAACACATGGAATCCTATAGAAGTATCCGCACTAGCGTTTAAAAATTCGCGCGGAAAAAAACTGTGATATGATGCAAATTAAACGCAATGCTGTGCGGTAAGGGTCGAAAAGAGTTGATTTATTCATCGGAAAATAAATCGCGCGGTGAAATTTTGCCGTAACTTCTTGTCCGCACTGCGAAATTTCACAATTGCGAATTTTTAAATTTCGCACGATTTCTCTCAGTTCGATGCAAGTCCCGACTGAGACGAACGTCTAGGAGAGACGAACCTCGTGATATCCTGCCAATAGCTGACTGAGCGAAACGCGCAAATTTTTTTTCGCAGTGCGGCCATAGCCATACTACTTCATACTGTACAAAATATTCGCGTGGAAATAAACTGCACCGCATCGTTCAATTTGCAAATGCAATGCAAATCACAATTTATTTTCTGCGCGGATTTTTTACCGCCAGTGCGGATACTTCTATTAGATTCCATGTGTTACAAAATTGCGGAAAAAAAATCGCACGGTGAAATTTCACAGTGCGGACAAGCCGTAAAATGATGTGTTTGATTTTTCGTTACATATGGAATAAAATGAAGATAAGGCATCAAACGTACTATCGAATTTGTAATGTTAGTAAGAACAGATACAAACTTGCTTATTTTATGCTTATGTGGTAACTTAATCCGAACAGTCCACTTTGACCTTTCGGATATAGGATGGCATGGGTGTAGAATGTCTACTAAAACTTATATACTTATTCGGTTGTTGTCCACATTTTTACGCCTAGTGACTTGATACGTATATCAGTAACATTAATTCATGTAACAAAAATTTGTATATTTTTATCCGTTGTTATAATCTTGCATAGAGTAATTACTAACGAAAAAGAGTCTAAAAAAGAAAGGTTACACCTACACACTCTCAAAAATCACTGATCCATTTGTTTAATGATAAAGAGCTTAAAGACAGCCTATTACCTAGGTGTTATAGTTCTCAATTACCGTCGAGCTGAAAATCAAAAAATCTTTTTTAAAATTTTCATATTTTTGCTCATTGATCTTGTTTTAGTAAAACCTAATAATCATCCTAATAATCAATATCATCGCTAAAAAAGTATAATTTATGTCTTAAAACGAATATTGAAAGAGCAAAATTATCAATGGTAATGTTTTTATTTTAGCGCGTCCTTCAAGTGTTTATGAGATGTCAGGTCAGTGTAATGGAAGCATTCCTTTAGACATCCCATCCATATTAATGTAATTTATTCTTCCCTTCTGAAATTCATCCCAAAATTAATGTTTTATTTAGGACTACTTACTGAATTACTTAAGAGCATCAAAATTCGTAAATTATTACTTACTTGTAGTCTGGTACAGTGTTAATTTATAAAGTTTTTATTTATACCTATGTATGGTATTACTTATAGGGTTCTTACTGTCTAAGAATATTTAGAATTTAAATTTAATTTATTTTTTGATTTGAATTAATGATTATCTGTTATTAAAACTGGGTAAATGCCTATAAATTCATAACTATAATCTGAAACGCACACGGCGGCGGTGGTCGCTTGCTTTGATAGCCGAGTGATGCGGGTTCAAATCTGGGTCTCTAACCTCTCATATTTTCAGAGGCCAGCGTATTTGGCTATGGCCTGATCCCCTCGTATTTAAAGGAAACCCGTGCCCAGCAGTAGGACGTTAATAAAGGGTTGAATACAACACAAATGCTTATATTTCCAAGGTCTTAATATTTTTATGATGATAGCACTAAAATAGGAATTTTGGGTTAGTTGTAAATTCTATGTTTAAGTCGAAATAAACGTTTGAAATAAAACTATTTTTTTCGGATTTTTGCGAATATATTTAATTTTTGGTTTCTAACGTTTTGAATACCTACGAAGAGAGACTCACGAAAAGATAGTTTCATTTAAAATTTCAAATGTATATATTTAGAAAATTATTACGAAAATAGACGTATTCATTAGTGTATTTATTTCTATTGACACTATTTTCCTCATTTGACTGTATTTTTCTTAATTTTTGCTTATTATATGACATTAATAAAAAGTTAAGACTGTTAACAGTAAAATATCTAAAAAAAAATCAACAAAAATTATCCTTGAATATAAGCGGCTGTCCGAAGAACGTCACGCTCTATGATCCATCATCGTGCCAGAATGCCGTGACACAGGATTATGATATTGAAATTAATAGAGTTAGAGACTGCACTAGTATAGGTACGTTAGAATTGTACAAATGTATGACTCAGTTGATGCTGGACAACATATTTCATTCTGTTCATTACTATAATCTGTGAGCGACTAATATTTTCTAAAACTTCTACTTTATAACCATTTTTATGGGTCTTGTAGGACGTAGGTGTCTATGTATTAAATAAAGATATAAGTTACCTATGTTTAATACATAGACATGTCTCATATAAAATAAGGAAAAACCCTTTTAATATTTCTTATTCCTCATTTTTGTCTGCCACTCAATACCCTACTTCCCAGAAACGCGTGAAGATATCAAGTTGAAATAAATATCAAATCCTTCGAACATCCTTGGATTTGAAAAAAATATTGTATATTTTGACACCCTTCGTGTAGTAAAGAAAAAATCATTTTTTTTTACATAATAAATATTTTGAGTAAATACAGAAGAAAACTTACCTTATAGAAGCTGTTTTTACAGTCACTAATAATATTAATTTATAATTTTAAGAAAGCACTACACCAGCCACGTGGAAAAATTTATTCGGCTACTAGGAATAATTTCGTCCACAGCTGCTAATCTTACTGAGACTGACTAAGTGCGCAGGAGATATTATAGTACCGTCTCTATTCCTTTCACTCTAAAATCCATGATACGATACTACCATGACTGGTTCAAGTTTAGGCGCAGGACGGTCGACTCTATGTACTCTCCGAAGTTCGAGAGCGTAACACCGTCAATTTACCAACTCTTGAGTTGCTACTGAGGATTTCTTAACAAAAAAACTAAATAATAAAACTTGACCTAACCCGGGAGTCGAAAGTAGTACCTCCAAATCTACATTCGCATATGGTAATGCCACCTGTAACTCTATCGTTAAGGGTCATACGTAAGTAAAATCCATAGAAGTACCTAAATGGCTTTTTCTTATTAATTTGTAATATTTGCTAGTATTAGATTAATAATATAATTGGTCATTTTGAAGACATTAGAATTTATTTTAATTGGTTTTTCGTAAAATGTTATATTACAGGTTCTTATTAATCTGTAATGTGTTTTATTTTTACTTCAAAACTACGTTTTCGCGATTAGAATAGATTTCTCAGAAATTTAAAATTTTTCGGCTTATTTCTATATATGCATATAACCCTTCCTTTTGGATCAATGTCTATTGATGAAAATCGCATTAAAATCCGTTGCGTAAAAAGATTAAAGTGAACAGACAGCGAGAAGTGACTTTGTTATATACTATGTAGAGATTCTAGGTACACTGATGAAGGCAATACCAATTAATATTCTAATATATTTGAACTTTTAGAAAATAATAATTAAGCAACTCGGGATTACATCCATCTTGAAAACCAATATTAGGTATAACATTTTAACTGTTTATGAAATAACTTTAACAGTTACTGGCAATTCTCAAATCTAGTTACGTTAAAGAATTTACCTTTTAATTAAATTGTTTACTATAATTTCAGAATATTCTAGTAATAACGCAGTTATTAAAGTAGGAAATTTATGATAATAGTTGATTCCAAACAACATTTCACTTTCTTTAAAAAGTAATAAGCCATAGTTAATTAATTTTTAATGTCTCTGAAATTTAGTTGTTAGTATTAACACAGTATTAGGTGGTATTAGTGACACTTATATAATTTCGTTAACTTAAATGAAACTATGGTGGAATATGGCCTGATTCTCCTCGTATCGAAAGGAGGCCCGTGCCCAGCTAGAAACTGTATATTTTTTTAGCAGCAGTTAATAACGTTAAAAAGGGATAATAGGGAAAATAATTTACAGCAGTTAATAACGTTAAAAAGGGATGAATACTATATAAAGTACTAGCAATACGCGCGGCTTCGCCCGCGTTCATTTAATTAATCGCTACTAAACTTCATTCGATCACTCGCTGAGTTGAAAATTCTCCAAAATAACTCCAGCTTTAATATACTCCTGAGCCGCGCGGCTACCTATTTCATATTTTATGTGTGGCGTGCACTCCTCCTCCTCTCCTTTTATTGTAGTTTTAGTAAAGATCCTTATTTTTTTCTTGCAATTAAAATAGCCTATATTAATTTAGCGATAATGTAGCATTCAAATCGTGAAAGAATTTTTAAAATCAGTCCAGTACTTTTTGAGCCAATTCGTTACAAACATACTTCCATACAAATCTTTTCTCTTTTAAAATATTAGTATAGATAAAAATTATTTCAGGTCTTTAATTTTCACAGTCATAAATGCATGCATTCGTGTATTTAGAATGTAGATCATTTAATTGTGTTGGTAGAGTAATGTTTTTGCATATGAAAATAAGGATACTTCGTTTTAAGCAGATAAAGCCACGAGTGTTTGATGACATATGATTAGAACGAGCCCTGTCCTTCTTATCACTCTAATCTATACTTATAGATAAGGGTGATAAGACAATTTAATATTGTTTGCGGGGAGGTAGATGTTTTTGGTGACCATCTCTCAATACTTGTTAAATTAGAAGCTTTAACAAATGACAGTTATTTTTTTTTATTTTCTTCGTTGAATTTGTTTCATTTTAGTATTTTTTTATTAAGATTTAGTTTTACTGTGAATTTTCTAATGAATTATAATTATTTCTTAAATAGTATTTAAGCGTGTTACAATATGGTACATGTTGTGATACCTTCATATGTAAAATGTTTTAAAATTTTAAAAATTTTGTTTAATTATAATGTTTTAATAATTGTGTGTCCATTATATAAATAAATATAATAAAATCTAATTTAATTAAATATGTATATTAATAATTTCTTGTAAAATTTTACTGATACAGTTATTATTATCGACGCGGAAGCCAAATCTATAGTTTCAGAACTGTTGTCTCTCTTTGACTTCATCACGAGAAAATCACTGGACAGATTTTGGATGAAATTTGGTAAAATGAATGCTTTTTAGGTTCTCGTTAGGTCCCCGGGTAAGCCAATAGGAATTTTACTCTCCGAGAAATGTACTTATACAACGTAAGTATGGACGATCACGAGTAACGTGAGCGTAAATCGCTAGAGTCCTTTTAATATAATGGTCATGTACATCATGGGTCTCAATACACACATTTGTTATGACACCATACTGCGCGTTAGAACAGTTAGTACCAAGCAGTTAACTTGATAGATCTTGATAGATAGATTGACACTATCAGAATGAAATAAAATAATATTTTTATAAAGATTTTATCACACATGATCGAGTGGCGGGAAATCGAGGATATAGGAATTATTATTACATTTTTACGTTAAACCCAATAATTTAAAAAGTATAGCAAAATCTAATATTCAATGCGTATGTATGTTTTTAACTTAATCATGCTTCTGATTCCTTAAACTTAATTGGCTGCATAGAATCCTTAATCTTACGATTATTTTAAAGATTATGCTTTTACAAAAACAGATTTTCCTAATTTTATTATTATATCGCATAGTATGTAATAAACCTAGATAGACAACACGTTTGGTTCAGTTAGTAGTGACCCTACTTTCTACGCCAGCGGTCGCGGGTTCGAGTGCCGCTGGAGGCATTAATTTGTTGAGCCCTAGTATTTGTACTCCAGTCATGGGTATCTATACATATAATAAAACTGTAGAAAAGTCGTTTTTGTACATCAAAAAAAATTACAAAAAAAATAGCCAGGGTGTTAAAGGATGACCAATAGAACCCATTTCCAGCATTTTTAGAATTTTTGTCTGTTTGTCTGTTTGTCTGTTTATTTATCCGGGCATCACGTAAAATGTACGAAAGCAATGTAGATAACTTTTTTACACAACGATTGAACGTAACTTGAAGTAACATTTAGTTTTTGTTTCATTGCAATCGGTTCAGTCTATCAAAAGATATTTGAGTTTAAACTGAAGAAGTAGAGAAATTCCAGAAGTAAAATTAGGGTTATGTGCATTTGGTCTCACAACTTCACGTAACTTTTATACACAACAATATGTGCGTAAATTGAAGTAACATTAAGGTTTTTGTTTCATCGTAATCAGTTCACCACTTATAAAAAATGTAAATTAATTAAAAAAAATAGTGTTTCCGAAGTAAAATATTAAAACAGTGCCATCTACGAGTATTCGAACTTAGACGGGACTATAACTAGAGATCAACTGCGTGCAGTATTGTTCGATAGATGGTGTTGTGCGTGTAACGTCATTTCCTGAATTGCGGTGTCAAGATTTTCTTTGAAAGAATGACCTTCGCCCATGCCTGCCGGCCATATTTGAGTTTTGTAGGAGTCTTAGCTAATGTTGTTTACAAAGAAGCACTAGCATAAATAAAAAAAATGATTTGTATCGGTATCCTCCAACAGCGCTTCGCACTAAAAATACTAATTAAGTTCCGACATCCACGCGAACGAAGTTGCGGGCACAGCTAGTTTATAATATGTATGTATTTAAAATTTATATGTGTAGTATATCAACTATCTGGTATCCGTAATACAAGCCTCGTAGCTTATAACGGAACTAGATGGCGCTGTTGTAATAATGTCCCAACATATTTATAGAAAATAAAAAATATACAGTTTCTAGCTACTTACTACTACTACACTACACTAGCACTTTAATTGTATGAAAGCCAGGTTTTTTAATATTTATTTACTAATTATTTTATAATTTAAATAAAATATATTTAACATTTATCCTGTTTTCCTTAAATAATAATCATTCGGTCCGCGATTCATTATTAAACCATGATCAAGTGTATATAATAAAATATTTTGAGCTTTCAAATTCTTCAGCCTGATAATACCTCATGAAAATTTGATTATTCAGTTAACAATTCAATATGAATTAGTCGAGTCGGATATTAGGAGGAATAAAACACAATAATATTATGATAATAAGGTTTCTTGTTCGATTAATGCTAGTTACAATAAGATTACTTTACCATATCCTTATACGTTAGAATATTAATTACTTGTATGTTCACAATGTACAATATGTAAGGTTTTTCTTAAAGTTAAATTCTGAAAACAGTCCGCCGGCCGCCGGCCGCAAGGGCACTTTGATATAACATCACTCAAATTAAATCCAAACTAAAATTTGAAAAAATCGCATTTGATTCACACACATTACACATCACTCAAACACGACACATTTTAGTATAAAAATACGCACATTTACAACGTTATTTTTTGTGAAACCGCAACGTTTAGGTACTTGTGAATTTTAACAATGCAAGTCTTTTAAATATATTTTTCATAAAGGCAATGATAATAATAATAATCAATCGTTCAAACTATGGTAGTATAATAGGGAATAAACATAGATACTGTTGGCTTTTTTGTTATACATATTTAAAACACGATGGTAAGTATTGTATATTAAGATATAAACTATAAATAATATGAACCAATTTCTTAAATATGAAAAAAACTAGGGATAGTATACATTACTGTGGATGCACATATATTCCTAACGATGAGAGATTTCATTTTATAAAAAACATACTGTAATGTATACTAAACCTGAATGAAATGATTTCTGAGAGATTTCTATGACTAAAATATACATATGTAAATAATAAAACTTAATTAAGATACATGCAAAAGATCATTTTTAACATTTTCCGCATTATGACGACATAATCAGTTCAGCCACGGGGCTCTACATTTTCTAAAATCTAAACAATATCAGTTATGTATAAAGTAAGAAAATTTTAGTTGTATTATTTTAAAATATAATATCAACATTATTCGTAATACTATTGAATGTGCAATTAACTAGAATAATAATATGAACGTAACATGTTGCGTAGATGCTGATCATAACTTTTATTCTAAAGCTTAGCACGAATTATTGCTGAATTTTACAACCAATAACAGAATGCACAGAATATTTGTCATTTCAAATATTATACATTCTTGATATTGAAGAGCTTTAGTATTTAAGAAAGCATATAATAAATATTGTTAGTAATAGACAAAAAGTAGAGTAGACGTTAAACGAAATCTATGTACATATTAATTCGCTTTTTTATAACTTACATATTATATTAATCTGCAAAGTATGAATTATATTTATGCGTGATTTATTTTAAATAATAAGTTAAAATTAAAATACAGCCAAAAATTAGAGCATGTTTTAACAAAGTTTTTATTGTGCGCTAAAACTACAAGAAAGGCAAAATTATTTATCATTGCGTACAATAATGACTGTTATTTTATCATTGTTAGTAAAATTTAAAATACAGTTCCCTTGTTACGTTTATTATATTTACAGAACTGATATCTACATGTCTCAGCCATTACCGTAGAAAATTCAGTACAATTTTGTGCTCTCAGAAATTATTTGCGTACAAATGATATATGACTAGATCTAGTATTAAATAAAAGTGCCTGACTGTCTAGCTTATTAATAAATTCGTTAGAAATCATTTCAACTATACAAATACTAACTTGACACTTTCAAAATGTTTCTTATCCTGCTCGTAAACGAAAACGGTCCTAGTGATACATAATCGTAGTTAGAAATATGTTCTAGCATAATTTAAAAATTAACTTTAACCTCTACGCAGACTTTATCATACAACTATAAAAATTGACAACTAAATTTCATAATATGATACTTAGATACAAGATTGAAATGCCGCCAGAAACAATAGACAATACATATTAACAAACGTTCGTTTAATATATTTACATTATTTAGTAATATACTAAATTTTGTGTATAATGCCTTACATTGGGAATGAAGTTTATGCGAAAGAATAAAAATATACGCAAAATATTTATTCTGCTATCAGTTTTATTATTTAAATTTATAACCATTAAACGACTTAGACAAATGTTTTTTATTCTCACAAACACTATTCGTATGAAATATGTTTTCTCACCGAGTCACATTTTTTTAGAGATTAGAGTGGAATATTTACTAGATATACTGGTATATTGAGACAGATTAACGCATCTTGTTATATGAATATAAATTATAATAAATGTTATTTAATGTTATTTAGTAGAAGTATAAACCAGCGTCTAATATTATCATAAGATGGAATATCTTAAAAATGCCTAAAAGTCATTCCCAAAATAGACAGACAGACGAAAAGTAATTTATTATATAAATACACCTTATTAACTAGTTAATATCGTTATATTGTACATTTTATATACAATAATATGCGTTGAAGTACAAGAAGTACTTAAACCGTGGGTTATCACATTTAAGGTTAAGCCTCGAGTTTCATCTAAAAACAATAAATCGATTGCGACAAAATCGATTTTAATGCATTCAGCTGAAACCATTCGACCGCACAAGAATATATGTATGCAATAACCAAATAGATTAAAACGATATGAGTATGCATATTACATTAATTAATTGTCCACTTAATTGCGTTGATCTCTTCGGATTCATTTGTACAAATGTCACAATTTACGATTATATTATAATCGATTTTTCAGCAATTGAATATCGTTTAGCACCGATAGATGAGCCAAGCGATAGACGTCCCAGAATGGCAATGGCAGTGAAAGCACGATCAGTTTTGCCTTTTTTACAATTAAAGAGAGGATTTATGAAGATCGATGATTTTATTACATTTCTTACACCCAATTATACAATATTTGTAGAGTTTTACTTTCTTTAATTAATTAAATTTTAAAAATGTTTTGAAATTTAATTAATAAAAGAAAGTAAAACTCTTAAGTTAAGAAGAAAGTAAAACTTTTAAGTTAATGCATAGTCTAGACGTTTAAAATTGTGAAACATGGTATGATAAAATATTGTAATTAACGACTAATCCGTAAGTATTTTCAATTACTATACCTATTACGTGTAATCCTCCAAATAAGGCCTTGAAAATAATATTTATTTAAATGTTTTCAGATAATTCGTTTAACACCAACAAAATGAAACAAGAATGTTATTAAATAAACGTCTTGTGACAACTAGATCCGTAACCAATTTTATTTAACTGTGTAACAAAAAGTGTTTAAATTTGTTCATTTTCAACAAACACATTACACATTAAATTATACAAATATCACCACCTTCGGAAGACAAAACTGATCATTTATTATTGCGTGGCGCGGCGGCAGGCGTGGTTCGTGGGACGAGAGTGCGCGAGGGGCCCGGCTGGCACGAGGGGCATCAGGGGCCCTTGCAGCTCGAGGAACGCCAGGAGCCCAAGGGCTCCTTGGAACACGAGGGGCCATATAGGCTCGAGGGGCGCGGGGCAGGGGGGCGGCGGCGGCAAGGGCGCCCGGGCCGCGCGCCGTCATACGCCATCCAGCTGCCGCACGCGCACATCCTGCGACGCACACATATCCGGTGCGAAAGGCAGACACGTGAAGTACGCGCACGCTGCACACTCATAGGCCGGTGCCGCGTAGAACAACGCGATCAATGCGCAGAGCATTGCACCGGCCGAAATAAGACACACCCACACCAACACTATTTTTCTTCGCCTCTCGTAGGGCCCGAATGTTATGAATGGTAGCAGCGCATACGAGAGAAGAAAGCCAAAGACGAAACCGAACACATGGGCAAAATTGTCAATCCACGGCAATAGCCCTAAAACGAAGAGGGCCATTGCTATCCCCACTAGCTTGAGTAATGCTCGTCGAGGGTGCTTCAACAGCGGCCACGCTCCTATGACTTCTACTATTAGACACGCCAATAGACCAAAATGTGATCCTGCTGGACCAACCTGTAATTGAGAAAGTTATTATCAATAAATCAATCATTTTAGCACATACACCTACAATTTTTGCCATTTTCATTGTCATGTTTACTAGATTTTAATATTAATTATGAAAATAGATATCTTACCTCTGCTCTATAAGGCTCGAATATTGCAGATGCCATATTACCCGCGACACCACTACCTAAATAAATTACAGCTATTCTAACAGGACCAGCCATTTTTTCTAGATCCCTCATAAAGAGCCACTGTAAAGCGAGCGTGGCCGCCAGATGAAGTAACCCTGCATGCACGAACAGTGACGTCCAAGCTCTATATAGTTGGTCCGGACGACGTCTCCGCATGAATGGTAACATACCGCAGACATCATCAAGACAGGACACCTAAAAAATTCAATGATTAGGAAATTCATAAATGTACTTTTAAAATAATTGCTAAAGTAGTTTTCATCGTTGTGTAAGTCAATTTCCAGAATGCCCAAAGTTCTTTAGTATGAAAACAAATGAGTTTTAGCTCAGCTAAAGACCGTCTTAACTCAATACAAATCAACTTACTTGTGAACACAAAGACGCCTCTTCATGAAAATAACCTTTAATAAAGTCACAATGCTCTCTGGTAGTGATGACGCACTGTCCATGCACGCCGATACAGCAAGGATGACCTATGACTTCGCAGGCCATGTGCTCGGCCGCGTGCCCTGCTCGCCCCGCTGCCGCTGACCCGTCTATTACTGACTTTCTACATATCGGCCATTTTGTTATATCGTCTGGCCATTCGTGTGGTGCTATTGATCGAGGTGCTTCACAAAACCTGAAATTTTATGTTTTGATTATGACTTGTAGGTATACATTTACCTGCCTCACCGGGATAGTGGTTAGCATGAAAGGCTTTACATCCGGAGGTCCTGGGTTCGAAGGCCGAATTGACCAGTTTAGTTATTGTATCTTTAAATAAGAAAGTCCCAGAAATAGCATGGAATTAGGAAGAAGACTTTGTTCTAACGTGTGCATCGGATAGTCGCCGACCCTTCGCCTAATCTTTAAACAGTCGTGTCGACACTTCGGATCGTGGATGTCGAAAAATTACTCTAAGCCACACGTTTATAATCATAAATGAAAATAACTACTTACTTAGGGTCTAATCCACAAACTGATCCTGATATTCGGCCTCCAGGGCCGGATTCTCCTGATGACCACTTTTTCCACGTTGAAATTGTATTCTGTAAATTATATTAAATTGAATACCAAATGGTTAATATAGCTAAATATTATTAAGTCCTAAGTAAATAAAAATGAATAAGTGAAAATTCAAAGTCTATTTATATGGCCTAGTTAGAATATAGCATAGAGGCCTTCGCTTGTATATATTGAGTTAATACTTTCAGAAAATAAAATAAATGAGAAAAATGGATCCGTAAAAACGAACACACGTACCTTTGACACTAATCCTCTAATCTATGATTGCGTGTAAGTTATAACATTGAGTTAGTTTTAAAAATACTGTATAATTATAATCATAGCAGTAAATACGTAATACATTAAAGTTTAAGCATCATTTACTATTATAAATACGTTTTTACTAATACAATGTATGTAAAGTTACCGAACAATCAGCTTTTGAAGACTGCACGCATCCCGAATCATCGTTTCGTATGCAACACGCTGTATCACGCTCTCTTCTCGCGGAGGCCGCTATCGCCCGCGCTATCCTCGCGTCTCGCCTCATGCAAGGTGCAAACTTAGCTCCTAAATGTATGAGATCTGCTGCCCGCGGCCCCAGCCAGAATGATGCTGGTTCTTCCCACTCCACCTGAAATTAGAGTGTTTTAAATAAATTTAGTATTAAGTCATAAATATTCACATATATGGATATGTACTTGCGAGTGTCATAACTTCTCTCTCTTATTAAACTAGTTAAGCTATTAATACAACTGACTAATGGAACATTATAGTATTACAGGAAGTTAAAAGTTAGGCATAAAATAATGTGATTACCATGATTGCTGTAAAGCATTCGAAAAGTCGGTAACTAGAAATCAAAATAATTCTGCGAAAAAAAACGAAAAAATAATTTAATTTATAATGTCAAATATTCACGTAATAACAAAAAAATTCCTAGCTAGTAGTTTTAAACTACTAAGAACTTACGTATTCAATAGGTAATAGGTATATTATATAAAAACAAATGCTAGTCTGTTGCTGAAAAAAACATTATCAAAAAACTATCCATTTGAATTCTATCAGTAATAAAACTTAAATGAGTAGTTAAATGGACGTCTATAAAGTTTTAAGACATAGTCATACGTCATACTACAAGTATGTTTCAAAGTATCAAAGCACGAATAATCTACGGGTAACTTAGGAAAACTGCGTGAGGAAAACTGCATGTCTGAGAGTTCGCTAACCCGCACTTGGCCAGTAACATGCAATTTAAAAAAAAAATGCAATTAAAAAAAAAATACTATATATATTTAAATAAATAAATATGTGGTCATTCATGTTTAAAGATGGTATCGTTAAGTTAGCTGCAAAAACTAGAGAAAGGTTTTCATACAAAGCCTATGTGACCTAGATCTCTGTCACTCGTTAATACTCTTACTTTGTCGTGTCGACCTTCCACCTACCGCAGTGAAAGCACTGTATTTATTAATTGCTTATTATTATACGACACGAATACGGTTTTATTAGGGTATCAATATTTAAGCGATATTATTAAGATTTGTTATATGAGACAAACGTAAAAATATATATTATATAAAAATATAAATTGGAGGATGATGATTCAAAACTTAGAAGATTTTAAATATGTTAAATTTTAAGCTGTAATTTACTGAATCTTTAATAGTACTAAAGTAAGTAAATGCCTACTTGTAGGTATATTTTCGCGTTAAGACTGGCCTAAATAAATGATACTAACTCAAGTATAAAAAAAAATAATACGTATATAATCTACTAAATTGTGCATCCCCTAAATAGAGCAACTATTTTGCTCTTTATAATAGACAAAGTATGTTACAAGTTGCAGATAAACTTACCTATGAAATTTAATAAAACTTTGCGGTTTTAACTTCACAGATTTAATACGTAAATAGAATGTCAAATAGTTTGTGGTTTATGTTTGTAA
The DNA here is from genome assembly GCA_905231865.2 of Boloria selene. NCBI lineage: Eukaryota > Metazoa > Arthropoda > Insecta > Lepidoptera > Nymphalidae > Boloria > Boloria selene. Next base: position 6,215,412 of record HG993141.1, read on the forward strand.
GAACTTATACTAAAGATACATAATTATTTATTCATATATATAAATATATAATAAAAATGAAGTAACGCGTAATATTTTAAATAAATTTTTAAAACATATATAATTTATAATAAATTTCTAATAACAATAACTTAAAATAAATTATGAAAGATATAAATTAATATATCTTTAAGAAATATATGTAATAATCGTCTAAACATCTCAACTTCATATGTCGCAAGAAAAGCTTGAAATAAAATAAGTAGTTCTGTGCTCTATACTTATTCTGGCTAACATTAAACCTTAGGTAATGTGTTTGGTCTAAAAGCTTTACGTTGTTAATTAAAGTTATTTGAAACTAAGAATAAAGAAACTTCGAATGATATTATAATATCTCCCAGAAAGTGTAAAAGTAACGTTATGTATTTCAAAAGTACTTAAAATAATTGCCTTCGTTTTTAATAAACTAAACACTAAACAAATAAACAATAATAATATTGTTAATCATATACCCAATAAGAAATAAAAATGTTGGGACATTATTACAACAGCAACATTTAGTTCCGTGGTAAGCTTTAGGCTTGTGTTACGGATACCAGATAGTTGATATATTACACATATATACATTTTAAATACATACATATTATAAATATAAACACCCATGACTGGAGTACCATCATTCGTGCTCTACAAATGACTGCCCCCAGCGGGACTCGAATCCGCGACCTCTGGAGCAGAAACTTAAAGAAAGGCCAATTGAGAAAAACGTGTCGTAAATTATAGTACAGTGGCTTTTTAAACGGTTTTATTTAGCTCACCCCGTTTGTTTTATTATTTATTCTTGGGTCAAATTTAGTAATTCTAATTTCACCCTCTTCCTGTCAACCGATTAATCTGAAATTTTGTATACACTTTGGATTTTGGTGACAATACAATTATGTTTATTCATTATAATTATAAATTTAAGATGGCGGCCGCTACAAAATGGCGGATGACGTAGGTTTTATCAATCCCATCAATATGGGTATCAAAATAAAGGGCTCAACAAGCAGAATACAATATACTATAAATAAATTGAAATCCAAGATGGCGGCCGCTACAAAATGGCGGATAACGTAGGTTTTATCAATCCCATCAATATGGGTATCAAATGAAAGGGCTCAACAAGCAGAATACAATATACTATAAAAAATTGAAATCCAAGATGGCGGCCGCTACAAAATGGCGGATAACGTAGGTTTTATCAATCCCATCAACATGGGTATCAAATGAAAGGTCTCAACAAGTAGAATACAATTTACTATGCAAAATTGAAATCTAAGATGGCCGCCGCTACCAAATGGCTGATAACAATTTTTTATCAATCCCACCAATATGGGTATCAAATAAAAGGGCTTGACAAGAAGAATACAGTGCACTATACAACCTTAATATTTAAGATGGGCGCAGCCACTAAATGGCGTATAATAATAAGATTTAAATTTAGGAATTGAATCTGTAATTTTTTAAGTATCTGATTAATCCAGCCTGAATCCACCACCCAAGTCAAGATTTTGTATCGTGTTGAGGTCTGTGTGGCGTTAGGGTGGCTAAAAATTATACGTCGTTAGCGGTACACCACCCAAGTTAAGGTGAAAGGTTAAAACGCGCCGAGAACTGTATGGCATTAGGGTGGATAAAAATGATATGTCGTTAGCGTTTTCCCCTCAAGACTCAGGCGCATCTTGTTGTACATAGCCTTGCCCCTTTATTGGACCTCTGGGGGGGTCGACCGTTAAAATGTCCATTACTCGTGGGAACAAAATGGTAAAAAAATATATAAATAAAAACTAAAAACTAGAAAATAAAAATAGGTAAAAAAACTTTTTAAGTTAAACGGTTTTATGTTAAACATACATTGGAATGTTTAAGATAAATGTACTAAAAACCAAAAAATAATAAAATAGATACAGTCGTGGGAATTATAAACATATGCATAGACTAGACTAAAATAAAACCGTGGGGCACGTCAATAAATATAGGCCAACTGCCTAACGACGAATTAAACGATTCTTCTATCGCACATTAAGTCGATAATTTGTAGACAATTGACGTGCCCCACGGTTTTATTTTAGTCTAGTCTATGCATATGTTTATAATTCCCACGACTGTATCTATTTTATTATTTTTTGGTTTTTAGTACATTTATCTTAAACATTGCAATGTATGTTTAACATAAAACCGTTTAACTTAAAAAGTTTTTTTACCTATTTTTATTTTAAATATTAACTATACTAATATTATATAACCAAATGTTTATAAGTGGGTTTTTTACTTATTTTAATCTAAAGTGGTTCTAAAATGAATTCCCTTTTTACAGAAAAGTACCTACTTATTCTCTTAGTCAGATGGGCCGTAAAATCTACGCACGTATGAACCGCTATGAAAGTTTCTTAGTAGCAAAACAGAATTTAATAACCCTTTTGGCTTATTACGACAGCGCAGTTTGTGGTGATTCTACTTTCTTGCGCCAGCGGTCGCGGGTTCGAGTATTTAAACTAATATATGTACTAATGTAGTACGAGTATAGATAGTAGAGATACCAGATACTTATATCTGGTATCCGTAACACAAGCTTCCTTCGTAGCTTACCACGAAACTAGATGGCGATGTGTGTAATAATGTCCCAACATATTTATTTATTTTGGCTAAACCTGAATCCAACCCGAATACCCGGTAATTAACTAGCGACACACCTTCGCTTCGCTCGGGATCGTCCCTAGATCTAGCGCGAGCGAAGCCGCGGGTGCCACTAGTGTATTATACATACAAACCTTCCTCTTGAATCAATCTATCTATCGAAAAGACAGCATTAAAATCTTTAAATTAAATTAAAAAAATTAAAGATCTAAGCATACATAGAGACAGACTGACAGCGGGAAGCGACTTTGTTTTATAACTATGTAGTGATAAATACTTAAAATAATTACCTGTTGCAAGCTGAGACTTTTTACAAGAACTTGTCCAGAATGCGTATGTCTGCCAAAACCGACTGGTCCAAAGCCGTAACAAAGGAGCGACAGTAGCAAGACCATCGTCTGCACCGTGCTCACCCACCACGTGAAGTAAGGTCGGTAGTCTGTTAACTCGTCTAACTGCTGTGCCACTTCTTCTTGATGAGTAACTGATTTTCGAAGAGATCGCCTGTCCAAATAATGCTAGATTAAAGATTTTTCTGTGTAACTATGTATATTATACTAGAAACTAACCATTGCTTCGCTTGAGTACAACCCTGTGTCTAAAAGCTTAGAAACGCATATAGGACACACACTGATGTGTTTCAATTTAAACATTCAATTTAATTTATATAATGAAAATAAATAAATCGATCGACCGTGCATAATGCATATCTTTCGTTCCGACCGTGTTTGCTACTATATTTATTACAACAATATAAAAAACAGTAAGCGATGATGACAAAAACTGATTAGCTTTAACCTATCACACATTGATTTATTTATTCCATATTTAATTACAAAACCTTTTAGTAACAATTTCGAACAAAATAGAAACAATCGAATGAGTGGAATAATTAGATATAAATTAAAGTCTCCGGCGCGAAAGGGAGAAAATCGCGAAATAACTCATAAATAACACCCAATGCCATGTCCACGAGGTATTAATTTAAAAACCCATTACAGCAAGTTAAAATGGGAGTTTCTGGTAAGCAGTGTAATATATTGAGGCCACAGGTGAGTTATTACAGATTCAGAGGACGCTTGTATAACTTATTTTATTACAATTTCATTTGATATTCTTTGTGAAAAATCATTAGAATAAAGTATGTATTGTATTTTGTTGAGTCGTATTGTAGTCATATTATTTTAGTATTCGATAGTTATGTCATATTTACCTCTATCATATGGTGAACGAAAACATCGTGAGGAAACCTGCATGTCTGAAAAAACCTAGCAAGCTTTCGAAATACATGTGAAGTCCGCCAACATGCACTAGGCCAGCGCGGTGGATTATGGCCTGATACCCTTCGTACTGAGAGTGGCCCGTGCCCAGCAATGGGGCGTTAAAAAGGGCTGATGATGACAATGAATCCTAGGTATGTCAATTTCAAAAAACGATATTTATGTCGCTGTCAAATTGCTCGGGTTCCTAAATAAAATTTTAAAAGTCATTAAACTTATAAAACATAGTCTTAGAGATCTAACCTGATCGAAACTATACTCATCACGTCTTTAGCTCAGTTGTTCATTCGCGACAAGACTAAGTTTCGTGTTGTTTTAAGTATAAAACTTTTCATTATTTATAAAACTCACAAACAACAGAAAGTTGTTCGTACTCAAAGAATACGTAATATCTTTCACGCGGTAAAGAAAATGAAGCAAGTTATGAAATTTTAAACAGATTTTAGTATTTTAATTCGTTTAAGTACTTACTGCAAAGTGAGCAAAAGGTCAAAGTTAACGAGTCTACGATTAGATTATTAAAGTTAAATTTTACTAATGTAAGGCTTGGCAAGGTATGCTTGATAAGTAGAAACTTATAAATCAAAGCATGTAAGCAAAATGCTGATAAATGGAAAAAGTCATAACAAAACACATATTTCATTTATTTTTCTCTATGCGTAGTGAATAAATAAGTCGCTCTCAATAGTTATCGTATAATATTAAAATATGAACATAATGCCAACATCAGGTGAGTATCATAGACGGCTAAGCTCTTTGCGAGGCTCTTTAATAATTATGACAGGATCGATAGTTCAACGAGAATCCGTCCGACGAGTAATCCTGAAAATGATTCGCTCCAACCGCAGACAGAGTTCTTTTTATTTTTATAAAAGGTAGTTTTCAGGCGAACAATGAACTCGAGTTTTTATTTATGTAGAGTTTTTGAACAACACTGAATGGACGAATGAATGCGAAAGAAAGGATGAAATGCGAAATCCGACAACAAGATGAAACCGGGATCTTTACCCTTTCATAGTTGGGTTATAGGTTTAAGTATAATTGAAATATAATTGATACTCTGATTACATTACTACTTATTGTCTGCGATTTTTCCTACACGCGACAATAAATCTAAAATAGCATTACTTTATAGGTATGTAAATTAATATTTGTTTGCGGTTTTTTTCACATGTTAAGCGGGCTAGGAATAAAAATTGTTTATTACGTTCTTATCATGAAATCTGCAAAGCAAATGCTAAATTTCATCAAAATCGGTCCTTCACTTTTGATTACAATACAAAATACACAATAATATTTTTTCTAACTTTTCCATTTAGTGATGTAAGTTCAAATAAACAGACAAAGTCAAAACCTAAATTGGTAGTTGAGGTTCTATTATGAATATTACTTTCAACCAACTGTCTATTATTAAATACTAAAGTTCTTTAATGAAACAAGCAACGTATAGTCGAGTTGCTTTTTAATTACGTAATCATGTAGCCACTTAGTAGCTTCAAACTAAATAGAATACATAATGTGGTACATAAATATTATGACTGCATTATGAATGCATGTGTTGTGAAAATCAATACTGGCAACTTTTACGGTGGAAATATGGCTTATATTATTATCAGTGTATGCATGATTTATGAATACAATGCAGCGATTTAGAATTAGTTGTTTGGATAATAATAAGTTATCAATCAAAATATTTAAACAATAAATATTTATGACTAATTTTGTTAATTTTGCAGTAAGCTAATATAAAATAATAATAATAATAATAAATTCTTTATTTCTATAAAATACAACAAAAGTTATATGCTTAATGCTAATAAACTTAATACATGAATTTGTTGCGTATATCTTATAAATAGCATCTGCAGCCGAACTAGGAGACCCTGTGCATCAGCTGTCAGCGCCATATCCCCACGGTTAAACAATAAGTGCAACCAAAAAGAAAAATTCGGCCAAGTGCGAGTCAGACTCGCGCACCGAGGGTTCCGTACAAACCTGTACGGAACGGTGTATGAGTAAAGGGTATGAGTAATAAGTTTAAAATTATTAAAAATATTTTTATTATATGATGTAACTAAAAATTTATGCTTTTCGCATTTTTCCTTTATCTGTGTTATAAGACGTTGCTTCGTACCAAATTTCAAGATTCTGAGTTCACGGGAAGTACCCTGTAGGTTTTGATTCCCTTGCGAGTGTCGAAAATTTGCGGCATAAACGGGAGTATCTTTTGATCGCGTTGACTTAGAAGTTTGATTTTTTCACAGCTCCAAGAGACCATAGACTTGAGTATTTGATATGAATTTCAGCTTGATACCTCCACGCGTTCCTGAGAAAAAAGGTCTTGACAGACAGACAGACAGACAGACAGACAGACGGACAACAAAGTGATCCTATAAGGGTTCCGTTTTTACCTTTTGAGGTACGGAACCCTAAAAAGTGCTAATTAACTTAATAAAATAATAAAGCTACTTTTAGAAACATAACTTAAGAACAATATTGTTGTTTCTCTCTCTTACCATGTGTAATGCATGGCTGTAAGATATGTTTGTGTAATGTGTGTGAGTATTAAGGGAGAGGAGTGTGTAATTTGTGTGTGTGTCTGTGTAATGTGTCTGTGTGTAAGAACGTTTACGTATTATCTCAATTTCATTGTACATGGGTATTATTGCTTATATAACTTTTGTGATAAATTTTTAATTATTATGTCTGAACACTAAGAAGGTTTTCAGTTTCTATATAAGATAGTTTTTGTAGGTAAGTAAAAAGGGTTTTCTTAAATTCGATTTTATTAAGGTGAAAATAATTTAATAAAGCAAATATGTACGTAATAAGTTTACATTATTTATTTTCTGCTTTTAATGATTTAAAAAAAAACAAATTATAAAGTTTATAAATGACATAATTTTGTCTCATATGTTATATAAAATTAACTAGCTACTCGCCCACGCTCCGCTCGGGCTCGTCCCGGGGTTTTAACCGCGAGCGAAGCCGAGGGTGCCGCTAGTGAATGTATGAAAAAACTTGACAAATTATAAACTAAAACCTTCCTCGAGAACCACTCAATCCATTGATGAAAAGAGCATGAAAATCGGTGCAGTAGTTTTTGAGTTTATCGCGATTAGACAGACAGACAGATGCGACGGAGGACTATGTTTTATAATATGTATTGATATAAAAGTTGCGTATCACGTTTTTGTCCGCGATAAACTCTAGAAGCACTTATCCGATATAAATGATTTTTTTAAAGGTTTAGGTTTTGTCTCAACTTTAAGGATAAGATAATTTTATCCTATTTTTTTAATGGAACGAACAATCTCCACATCTGAGAGGAATAAGAATCTGAATCACGAAAGACGTCTTCTGTAAGCAATAAATTAAAAAATATATTATATAACAGTGCCTCAACAACGCACTAGTTATATTGGTAGTATGTAATACTATAAATATTTTTTAATATATGTATTAATGAGTAATGAAACACTGTATCATTGTAATAAAACAGTAACAATTTTCGTCAGACTGTATTATGTCGCGGTATTTATAAGCGACTTTAATTTTGAAACCTAGTATTTTAGTATATTTACTGTATGTTACTTTACCTATATATTCTTCTTTATCTGTCTTTTATTCTATATTTGTGAATATTTTTTTATACTAGTTTATACTTAGGTATAAACGACTTAACCTAGTAAGCTATCATTTGCTGTGTGGAGCAAACAAGGTGTTTTACAAACCAAACTTTATATTCCATTGTGCGAATACGCAATAATTTGTGAGTTTACCAAAAATATGTATTAATAATTCATTCTATACAACACGTGAATTAAAGCTTTATAGCTCATTTACAGTATATAAATATAAATGGGCTTATATAATATAAAACATAAAATTACAAGAGCTTACCTAAAAAACCTTCCCACCACACCCATTCCAAACTGCCTTCTATTCGAATTGTCTGCTAAAGGTTCGAGCATGGGAGTGTGAATGCGTACGCCGCCTGTGCCCCATTGCACACTGCGCTCCGGCCTCCTGTACTCCACACTGGATGATCCAAGTGGCGACCGAGCTCTGGAAATGTAGTAATATTATGCTTTAGTGAAAATAAATAATAAATATGTTGGGACAGTATTATTACACAGCGCCATCTAGTTCCGTGGTAAGCTACTAAGCTTGTGTTATGGATATCAGATAGTTGATATACTACATATATAAATTTAAATACATACATATCATAAATGTAAACACCCATGACTGGAGTACAAACATCCGAGTTAAACAAATGAATGCCCCCAGCGGAACTCGAACTCGCGACCGCTGGCGCAAAAATGTAGGGTCACTACAAACTGCGCCAAATGTGTCGTTTTTATCTCATTTTGAACTACATATTATGTACATTGTACATACATATATACTAGAAAATGAATATGATTGCCCTATTTTCTAAACAAGCCTGAAGGTATCGATCGATAATAAAGTAATTTTTATTGCATAACGTTAAGTGCTTTACTGTTTTTTCTGTTCAATATTCAATGAATATTTCAAGAATACTAGACCAGGGCTATTAAAATAATGATAGGCTTAAACCTAGTTTTATGGTAATTTTCAGTCATGGTTTGTGCTAAGTCCTTGTTATATTATTTTAATATATAACTATATGGTGCCGACGGCGATATCCTTCAGCTACTATTGGCCATGGCCGCCATTCTGACTGAGACTAACCAACTAAGTATAAACTCATAACTAAAGTATAAACTCTTCATTCCAGTACCTATTAAATTACGATACGATTCGGATACGGAACGATAAATCGACTTAAGAGATCAGGTCGACGACTTTCCGCGCTCACGACGGTGGAAAAATCAAATTCTTAACTCCAGGCTGCTGTGACTTTCTTAAAATAACTCAATAAACAAACTTCATCCGATCTAAGACTCAAACCTAAGACCTCAAATCACCACAGCACCGAGACAGTTAACTATTAAAACCTACCTAAAAGCGTATAACCTCCACCGATTTCTTGCATGTAATATTTATAAATATTAAGACTAGGGTCCCTTTTTATTTTTTCTTAGTACAGAGATTTAATAAAATATGTACTGAGTCAGCATAAAGAATTAATAGCAAAGTAGTTTTCGTCGTACATATGTACCTACTTCTAGTATGGTAGTTGGTCCAATTTAATCTTCAATGCATAGACCCCTGTCATAGAGATTTGGGTAAACTGATATATCTGTCAGATATGCTACAATGTGATAAAGATTCAAATGAAAACCAGCGTCGAGCTTTTCGCATCCTGTATGGCTTTATTTTAAAGCCCATTGAGTATCTGTGTTAGGAAGGCCACGGATTTTACACAAATAAAAACTAGAATTTCTGAAATTTATAAATACTACGGACTTTTACCCTTGCTTCACTAATCGCCTGACAATAGCCAACTTTCTAAATGGCCATTTTTATCTAACTACAATTAAAGTTATTATAATTTCTGGCATTGAAATATTTTTAGTGGGATAAAAAATTGCAGCCCTCAGCTAATTTCATTTATTTTTATTTTCATTAATGGTAGGTAATTTTGCTTCTTATGGAACTAACAAACTTTACCTCTCTGTAATTTTAATTAATATGGAGTGTAAAAGCATACTACATGCTTTTTTATTAGTTATTTTATCCAGACCACAAAAAAGTTACTGACTAGCTGTTATTTTGGATGTTACAATGTAATAAAGTAATCTAAAAACCTACCATCGTAAATTGGCCAAAAGATGGCACGATCTTTTGCCAAAAGATAAACGCATGAATATCATGAGACATACTTTATTTTCTAAGTATATATTTCTCAAAAAAGGGATTTTCTTGGATAAAAAGTTATCAAAAATATGTTGATGTCATGCAAAATTTCATCAAAATCTGTCCAATGATTTTCTCGGATGCAGTCACAGATAAAAATTCTAAAAACTATAGATTCGGCCACTGTATCGATAATAACGACTACTTCAATCTTTTCGAATTTTGTCGCGGATTTATTATGATTTTTGGTTCCCGACGTTTCGAATGCTTTACAGTAATCATGGTCACGGGAACTAAAAATCATAATAAATCCATGACAAAATCCAAGAGATAGTTTCATTAAACGGTTTTTTTATAATGTCAAATATTCGCGTAAACTTAAGAAAGTATTACTTCAATAAGATTTTCTAAAGAATATTTAATACACAAATTCGAGTAAGTTAGAATTTTAATATCGATATAGAGATGCAAACTGAACGTAAGTCACTAGTTGAGAATACATCCTAGTGAGTTTTACATTAAAGTTGATGTAGATTTTCACATTAAAATTCAACTTGCAAGCAAATCACTAGAAATCTGTGTGGTTTTGACGTGTAATTAAATACTTTGACGAATAATAAAACGTTTCGGCAAAGAATAGTTTGCTTTCTAATAAGAAATTTGGTATTATAGATTAGTTTTGTGCTGAATAATCCATTTAATATAAGGAAGCAACATTGGACCCTTAGGGAATATTTTGAAATTGTACAATTCTTCCATCATAGTATATAAACATTTTAATATAGAGATATTTTCGTTTCAATTACACTAATATTATATTATAAATATTACAAAGTTTGTAGATAATAAATAAATATGTTGGGACATTATTACAACATCACCATCTAGTTCCGTGATAAGTGACGAGGCTTGTGTTACGGATACCAGATAGTTGATGTAGAACACATATATAAGTTTTAAATACATACAAATTATAAATATAAACACCCATGACTGAAGTACGAACATTCGTGCTCAACAAATGAATGCCTCCAGCGGGGCTCGAACTGGCAACCCGCGAAAGTAGGGTTAACAACTGAGTCAAACGTGTCGTCAACGATACTTATAACAATAACAAAACGAAGCTTGAGTTTGTAATTCATAAACTGTATAACGAAACAAAGGGTTGGCGTAAAATTTAGAATGAACATAAATTATTTTTTAAATTAAATGGAATTTCAGTCCGTGTACTATGCAAGCAATATTGTGAGCAGAAATCAGTATCTATAAATAGTTTTACATTACAGATGCAGACAGACAGGACAGATAGAAACAAAGTAATAATGTTAGTTAATCTAGACTAATATGTCTAGTTACAAGATGATTAGTCCGTTATAAATGGACTAGGTAACGTTATTAAATCTATTGAGTGTTACATATACATATATTGAGTAGCACCGTGGTTTAAGTTGGCGTGAAGGCCGTGACCTACTTATTGAACTTGCTGAATATGCTTTAAAATATAGCATGAACGATAGAAAAGCTTGAAATTAATTTTAGGTGTAAAGCCAAAGGAATTTGTGTATTGGTAATATACTATATTGTAGAACTTCAAATATTATTTTGAATAGAGTTTAAAAAACCTATCAACCCAGGAATAAAACTACTTATAGGTGATAAAGCGTACATATCTATTAGTTTTTAGATTTAATATCTATGTATCCATAATTTTATAAAAAGTCTAGTTATCTTTCATTGTAATGAAATAAACAAGTTAACTATTAACAACTACTAACTACATGACCACGTTATTAACCATACCTCTCGGATATTATCTATAGATATTTTGAGGGTACTCCTGTTCAATAATGTATTCCGGAACTACTAAATTGATGTTATTTATTAGTTTAATACCACTCTGCCCCATAAGTTCATGGCACTTTGTATGCCTAGTTTGTAAAGACTGTACTGGTTGACTTGCATGAATACAAATATGGAGATTCTGGATTCGAATAGGTAACGTATCTAAATGTGTCACTCATCGAATAAACTGAACTTATAAAACCTCCCACCCATTTTACAGCACCCTCAGGTAGTCAATACAACTCCCAATAAAGTAAAAATAATAGAATAAATAAAAAATGGTCAATATGGACTGGTCCATATTCATTATCCATTAAATAAATAGAAGTTAACATATTTAACTTAGAAATGCTCAATGTACTCACTGGTTGTGCAGAAATTTCAGCCCAGTGCACTTTACTAATGAAAGAAATAAAAGAGTGCACTTATGGTACAAATGTTACAATATCTCTCAGCACAGATGGCTCTCGTCTCAGTATCATTAAGATTGGCCGCTGAAGACGATAACGGTCAGGAAAAAATAATATTAGCTTTTTTAGAATATAAAGTCTGAATAAATTTAAAAATAAAGACATGGTTCCTGAGAGGTTCTAAGTATTATAACGGCACTAAATTTAAGTAACGGAACTAATTGAAACAAGAAAAATAAGCGCATAGAAGGATAGTAACGTAGTTTATGAGTGGAATAGAGGAAATTGCTAGTCATTAATTTATTAACTAAGCGGTTAACTCACTCACGGCTAACTTGTGTATGTTCCTGCAATGTCTTCGCCATTTATGAATCGATTTTCGTATAAATTAAAAATTAAAAAAACCACCGACTTAAAGTAATAGAAATAGTATTGTACTAGTTAAGCTCTTTCATTTGATACTCATATTAAGGTAAATGTGAAACAAAATTAAATCTTGGATTTGAAATTTGATATATTGTTTAGTATTTTACTAGTCAAGTCCTTTCTTTTCTTTTTTGGAGTTTTGAAACTTATAACGCCCCGTTTTTTTGCGTCTAAAGTTTAAATTTTTTTACGTAAAACCTTTATATTATGCTATTATTGTTCACAAATATATCAAAAATGAATTCATGCAAAAATATGAGTTAAAACATGCAATTTACTTAGATCTAAGAAATATAACAAAATTCATACAATTGGTCTATTTCTTATGAATAATGAACCTTTTAAATAAGATTTAAATAAGAAGAACAATTTAATCACATCTCCACAAATATTCTTATTGAACGCTAGACTTTTTATATTATACTCCAAAAGCTTTTCACCGCGCGAAGGTGTTTTTGTCATGACACCTTTTACTGACACGAAACCATTCCTACGGAATAATTGGCACTTAAGTAAAATTACAAAAAATATATACTTTGAGACGCGTAAATTTTTTGTTGGCCTTTCCTCATTTCTATATTAAGCACCTACGTAGCTAATAATCGTAAAAATTTATGAGAATAATATAAATAAAGAATATTGTTTACTCACAACATTTTATGTTCATCGTATTAGTGAGAACTCTTCACACTGTTATATCTTGAGGGATTTGAGGAAAATTCAGAATAGGAATAGGTCATATTTTGTCGTTTGTTAACAGGTATTTTTATCGATTTTCCTACATTGCAGGAGGAAATGCGAGAAATAAATAGTAATAGAATTTTTAATGTAGCTACAAATCCAAAATGAAACCACTTAAGTCTATCCACTCAGTACGAATGCAAGAGTGTGTAATCATAATTAGAACTTAATTAATCTGTCAAGTTAGCGCAATATGACGTTATAATACGACGTGCGCTTGAGAGCCGAGCGTTATTAACTAAAACTTTGCTTCAACCAGATTTGCCTCGGCTAAAGTGACTTGATTAATCGAATAGTAAAGTATCGTATGTTGTTACAACGGTTAGTTAAAATTTAACAGTAATAAATTGGAAAATGTTTCCTTTTTTACGGTAAACAATAAGCACTACTTACGTTATAGTTTTACTAAAGTTAGCTGATTATATTCGATTACAATTGTATAGTTGTTAAAAATTCAATTGTGCTGTAGTTCAAACATGTTATAGTGATCATTATGTACGGTTGGAGTACCTGGCTTCAATTCTCGGGTCGGGTCATGTATAGTGATTCGAATTTTCGATCAATAAGATTTCAGTACGGAGTTGGAAAGTTGGCATTGATATTTTACTCCGTTCAGACATCACTTATCGTACGTAATAAACCATCGGTAATAACTTAAAGTGTCGAAGCTTGAGAGTGAAGAGAAAAGGAAGGACAATACATATATCTATATAAACCCATAGAAACTATATATAATATTTATCTTAATGTCTCGGTCTAACCAGTCGTTCTCGTGTAAGATCGGTACCGATATTAAAAAGAGTTATAAGGATGCGCGAAAACAGGGTATATCAGTCTATCAATTTTTCCATATACGATAAGCTACTGTTTTTGAGAACTAAGTAGTTAGATTTTCTCAGACATGAATCTTCAAGTCGTTTTCTTTTAATACTTTCTTAGGTTTACGCGAATATTTGACAATATAAATAAAACTATGGTTTCGAATTTTGTCGCGGATTTATTTTGATTTTTGGTTCCTGACGTTTCGAATGCTTTACAGCAATCATGGCCACGGGAGAGACTAACTTGTTTCTTTTCTGTATTAGCAAGTGATAATCTGGTTTAAATAGATTGCTGACTGATGCTTATTCACAAGCTGACTTTATAAGTTAAACTCATACACAATCTATAATCACGATAATATATTATTACTAGCTGTACCCGCGGCTTCGCTCGCGTTTATTTTTTTAATTGCTAATCAACCTCATTGGGTTGATCTGTAGGAAAAAAATTGTCTAAAAAATAAAAAATAAAAATTTAGGGGTGGACTACCCTTAACATTTAGGGGGATGAAACATAGATGTTGGCCGATTCTCAGTCCTACTCAATATGCTCACAAAATTTCATGAGAATCGGTCAAGCCGTTTCGGAGGAGTTCAAGTTCGAACCCCGTGACACGAGAATTTTATATATAAGATGTGATATTCAGTCAATAGACATACATACATACATAGGGACAGACAGACAGTGAGAAGCGAATTTGTTTTATACTATGTAGTGATTAAATAGGCTATTCTCGTAATCAAACATAATATTTATAATAAGTTTATGTATTGAAACGGCTTTAACTATTAGGGCCATATTTTTCATAGGGAATATTTTCAGTGTTATACAGCGTTGGTTCTGCGACTTAACTCTGCCGGTTCTGCCGTCCTATCGAGACATCATTGTGTAAATCAGTATCTCCTGCTCGTCTACCTTGTCTTAGTTAGTTTGGCTTTTGTGGTCAAAATCAAGCATAAAAACTAAAAATATAATTGAGTGATCATGACTAACATCAAATATTTTAACATTTTCATAAAATTATTATATTTCTACCAGCGACACCCTCGTCCCGCTCGAGTCCATTTTTATAATAGTTTTATCGATTGGGCTAAATTCCCAGAGATGTTTGTTTCTTGTAGTAAAAAGTATTCCATAAGTTGACTTGTATAGTCTATAATCATACGAAATTTCATCTATCTGTGGTTTTCTTACCATGCGATATTCTAAAGAAGATTCGGTCTCTGTAGTATTATTTCAATGCTTTGCTCAATGCAAAGATTTGCTCAATAAAATTTTACATTATAAGTACACACGGATTAACTTTGTTACAATTTTATTATTGGTACAGAAGTACATTTGTAGAAGGTCATCATATTTACCTACGCAGAAGTAACCTAATTCGGTAATACCTTAACATTAAAATATTGAACATAAACAAGAGATTGTTATACAGTTTTTCTTTATTTAATAACGTGAAATAAACTTCAAAGAATATGCCCTAGGGATTGATTTACATTGATATTATTATTACATATATAGGAATGGTAATAAATCTTGCCTTGGCATATTTTCCAGCCAGAATACTAAATTACGTACTTTAAGAGACATAGCTTGTAATCTTTCTGAATAGAACGCCCGTAAACAAAGGCTCTATATATGAAGCTAACTTATATCAAATAACAACACGAAAATAAACACTTTAAACAATCCGAAAATTAATTAAATCTTACAAATGAATCAACTTTCAAGTAATAAGTAATTTCTCAGTTAGTTTTGCCAACTTATTAATGAAACAACATTGGTCTCAAATAACAATCGATCTTTTGGATTCCTTTCCAATTTCAATCATTAACAGAGGCTTTTAAGTTTAAATAAGTTATATTCAATCAATGTTTATTTTATGCTATATATACATAAAATTATAACTATCTTGGTAATTTTTTTTTACCAGTTACCCTACTTGCTACGCCAGTGGTCACAGGTTCGAATCCCGCTTCATTTGTTTGTGTGAATTCCGAATTCATTTGTGTGATGGGAACGACGAATGCTTGTTATGTCATGGTCGTTTCATGGGTAATTATATTTAAAATATGTTACATGTATTTAATTTTATATATGTGTGTAGTCTATCAATAATATATCGCTCTCTCAAAGCTCTATACAAAGTTATTTGTTATAAAGCTTTCAGCTATTGAACGAGCAAGTAGACAATGAATATAATCATTTATTGCTATTATTTTTATAATTTTTGAGCAAAAACAGTTTCTCCTTCACTTTTTACTATTGTTTCATATTGTTCGAATATTGTTAATTGGAAGGTCTAAAAGCCATAACGAAAGAATTAAGTTTAATTGTGATTTATATGAATTTATAAGTGCTTCTTGCCAGATGTGCTTAAAATCATTGATACAACAATAACAACAAATAAAGTTAAATAAAAAATAATATTTTATTCGGTTTTGCAAATGACGATATGTTATACATTGTCTATTTATATCTCTACTATATTTCTACTCTATAGTACTAAAAATGAACTTAGCGAGACAATTACATACCCTTTGCTTCCATCAAGGGCGTCTCCTTCGTCATGATGCTGTTGATTTAAAGGTGATGTCAAAGCTTGAGGGGTGAAGAAAATATCGTCGGCATCTGCTTCGTCGTGGGGACTGCTCGCACTGCCTCGAAACGAGCGGGACCATTGCGCAGATGTCGACTGACGGGAACGTCTTGTCACCGCCTGTTTCAGAAATTAATGTTGTCATAACTTTGGTATACGTATAGATTGTACAATTTAAATGGATCAGTTGACTGAAACTGATGTATGAGGTACTTGATAACGTTGAACAATGCGTTTTAGTGCAACCCTATATCATGTTTACTCCGATCAAATTAAGTTTAACTCATCTGGCCACTATGTACCGTATATAAAGATTACAACTCTAGCGTTTTATTATTAAAACAAAAATCAGTTCCGACGAGAATAAGTAATTTGTAATTCTTTACTTTTTACTGTTTAATTGAAAAGAGAAGATGTAAAAATTGTATCATTTATGTACAATTGTACATATGCTATGTTTCATATACATTAGAAATTAGAATATTTTTATAAGCAATAATTCTACATATCTACTCATACTTTTGTATTCTACAAAAATAAAAAGATTTAAATGACTTGCTATTACGTAACAACTCTTTAAAGAGGCTGTCCTGTGGTTAGACCACAGTATAAAATTCACCCTTTTATTATATACTAGGAAACGTATGTCCAATTCACCCTAAATGTGGATTTGGTGGTTTAACGAAGTTGGTATGTTATTTTTCTTTCGTTTTTCTGCGTCGAGTATATAAATTATACAGTCAAATGGGCATGGTCGGAATATGATACGTACGTAAAATAAATAAATAAAGTCCTCTTGGCCTTCTCCTATTCTTAACGCTACGCTTATTTTCAAAGTGAAACGACATCAAAGGTTACGTATTGGTTACATCTAATTCTGTATATTATGTACGCACCTAATTCAACCAATATCCAGTACCATCGTAAAAAATAAAAAAAACGATAGCTCGTTTATTTAATCCTATTAGTATTTAGTTTTTCTTTTCAGGGCAAGCTTTTCAACCCTGAAAACGATTATCGTACCGTTATTAGTTTTTTGGGCACACGATTTTACAGAAAATTTTCATCACAGAAGTTATTTTTTGTACGATAGTATTTGTAAAAATGCTTGAGTTTGTGAGGCAAAAACATCGGGGCTAATATAATAAATATTTATATTATGTATAAGTACAGAAACAACCAAACTTCAATTCCTTTTTTCCACCCTGCCCAGAGTGAAGACACGGATACATGTTTCGGAATAAATATAAATTATAAAACATATAATACACCTTAGGATATATTTTCTATAATAACTAACCCAAAATAAGCTCCTCAGAGGTAGAATAGACGGACGTAGAGCAAAGGCTCAAAAAGTTTCTATCATGACCCTTCGGATTAATGTGTCTAAAATATCATGAAGCTATATTGAGAATATTCGTCTTGTTGACCTATTTAAAAAAAAGTAAGATCTAATTTTTTTAAAGATAGGATTTAAGATTTCTAATAATATAAATAAAATACCCTTAATTTAGATAGTAATTGTTTACATATATAGTTACGAGTAGTGTGACATTCAACTGAACTTAACACACTTATCATACTAAAATAACTATAATAAAGAATTATGATAATCCTGTGCATATCTACTTCACAAATTTATTTAAACACATAGTGCTCTTAAGAGAAGCGGCTGTATTATGTAGAGTTCCTTTCTAGAATATTGCTGCGACCAGAGACTATGTTATTTACGATGCCATAACGCGCGACTCGATCCCTAAAGACATCGCTTTTATAATTTATTGCACAGAAATATGGTAGCCTAATTCATCTGTCGCATATTTGGAGGATAGAATGAAGAATTATTGGAAGCCAGGCCGTATAGCCACTTTGGTATAACGTATGCAAAGCTTCTCTTTGTTCACCTAACATTTCATGGAATTCAACGCAAGAATCTCGAAATGTGAATAGTTGTTGAGTTTTCAAGATAAATGGCAATAAAAGTTACACATTACTAACTTTAAGAGTCACTAGAAACATAATACTGTTTTCAAGTTTTCTTTAATGCATACTTCTGCTCTTCCTTATGCTCTTATGCTTCTATACAATTATAATATTACCTAGTTTTATAGTTACTTTTAGTTAGTTTTATAATTTTAAGAAACACAATTATTAATATGAACTTCCTTAATTCTGTTCTTTAAAGTTTAAATGTTAAATTTTAAAAAACCAATATCATGGACTATTGTAATATTTTTGTTTTAATAATCGAGATATAGCAGTATATAAGTGTATAATCTATGATCGAGATCTTTAGTATAAGAACAAGTTAATTTAAATATGCATTTATAAACATATATATACATTATACAATATATAACATAATGAGACGATACGCCTAGAATTTAGATATATTTTATTCATGACCTACTACTCCAGGAGAATACATAACACATTTATTATTCTTAAACTTTGTATATATATTCGTAATAACTATTATATTATCGTATAATATGACTTATTTTATAATAATATCACACTAACTTGATTTATTTACTGTTATTATTGTAATACAGGTTTCATTTACAAATCAAGTATATTACATACTAGCCTTTCCCGCGGCTCCGCTCGCGTTCTAAAGACAGAAAATCCAAATAAATATTTTTCTCCCGTTTTGCAACATTTTTATTGATAAGCCGCTCCTATTGTTCGTAGCGCTATGTAATATAGCCTATAGCCTTCCTCGATAAACGGACTATCTAACACAAAAAGAATTTTTCAATTCGAACCAGTAGGTAGTTCCTGAGATTAGCGGGTTCAACCAACCAAACAAACAAACAAACAAACTCTTCAGCTCTATAATATTAGTATAGATAAACCGAAAAAACTATAAAAACATTGAAAATTCTAGCGAGTACAAAATTTGGAAGTAAATATAAACCAATAAAGTTAATCGTTGAACTATGAAAGACTTTATCTCAATTTGGATCCCACTACGTTCAGGAACATTATCATAATATTGTTTGAGAAAACGAATAGTTGAAACGTTCTTTGTTTTGATATACAAGTTCACAATGAAATTGAAAACAAAAACTTTCATATAATCATTCTCTATTAATTCATATAATCATTCTCTACTAAAATAATATGAAGAAATTAATATTGAGTTTAAGAAATTTATTTTGAGAAATTTTAATACGATGTTATTTTATAGTAGATGTTTTTTCAGTTACATTGGGAAAAAAAAGAATTACTTATTTTGACTATTGTATGAAAAAATATATATTATAGAAACATATTCGTTGTACTATAATTTAACGTTTTTATCCCAGTCAGCTTAATTGTTATATAACTCAAAGGATGCTTACTAACTTTTTAGTGCTTAGCCTCCGCGAAGTAGGTTAAGAGTAAAGTTAAACACCTGTGGCCTGTCTAGGCGCTTATAATTTTAGATATTTTATCATTATTTACATGAGATGTCAAAATAAGTGAGGCATTCAATAAAAAAACGAGATTAAGTATGTTGCCTGTTACTTTTTAACTTTGTTTCTAGATATAGTCGCCTTTTTTATAACAATATACTTGGAATGTCTGATCGTGATAGACTGAAAAACTACTGCACCGATTTTAATACTGTTTT
This sequence comes from Boloria selene, assembly GCA_905231865.2. Taxonomy (NCBI): domain Eukaryota; kingdom Metazoa; phylum Arthropoda; class Insecta; order Lepidoptera; family Nymphalidae; genus Boloria; species Boloria selene. The sequence continues at coordinate 6,235,596 of HG993141.1, forward strand.
CACCAATGGATAGAGTGATTCTCGAGGAAGGTTTTTGATATTTAATTGGTCAAATTTTTGTTTATATTCAGTATATTTACTATTAATCTAGGGGCGAGCCCGAGCGGAGCGAGTATTTTACTGTCTGTAATATATTCATACCAAAATATTCATATAGAATGTTACAAAAGTAATGAAAGGATTACCCACATTATATTAGTAAGGGTGTGAATTATGCATCATTAAAATCATTTTCATATCTTATGAGAACTCGATACTTTACTCACTGTAGGTACCCTATTCTGTTCTTAATGATGTTTCCAGATATTGTTGTGTATATTTAAATATATTAAATATGAACGATGTTTACCAAAAAGGAAATAATTTTTTAAAAGGCCTACAGGATCGTACCAAATGATTGACATGGCATGCCCCGAGCTATTTTATAAAATGTAATTATTTTATTAAATAAAATCCTAATTAGGTACATGCCTACATCATAATATCATCATCTACATAACAATATTTTATTCGCTATTACTCTTTGTATATAACATGTTGATTCTCAGTTTTAATTAGTTTTCTAGAATCTTGACGTTAATGAACTAAGTATGGTAGTTAGAATACATCGTTTTGAAATTAAAATTGATATTTCAATTAGTGTATCTATAAGAAAGCTTTAAGTTACTTTGCAAAGCATCAGCATATCATACACATAACAGAGTCTTAATTCTAACGAACTGTAATATTTATATGCATGGAGACTTATGTATATGGTAATTACCAACAAATTAGGAACATAAGTAAAAACACCTCGTCTTATCGTCTCTACTGGTGACAGGAGAGCTGGCTCATTTTTCGCCCAAAGAATCGGCATTGCCATTCAGCGGGGGAATGCAGCCAGCATTCTTGCCACTATTCCACGCGGACACGACTTGCACAGTAATAATTAAGTGTATATTTGCTTTGTACATATAGTTAAGTTTACTTGTAATTTCCTTTATTGTAAATAAACATTAAAAAAAAGTAACAAAATGTGTACCTATAAAAATAATATTCTGTAATATTTTAAATAAAAAAAATATTTTCTATTTATCCTCGATTTATACCTAATCTTCGCTTCACGCGTCTCTAGGTAAGTTTAATACTGAATATAAAAATAGTAATTCTGAGCGTACCTTAGCTGAGAGCAGTCTATTATCACAGCCTTTTAGACCTTTTTAAGACCTACCATTTTCTATTAAATACATTGTTTTGAGGTTTCACTAAAATTTTAGTCATCGTCAGCCATTTAATAGTATGAAAAATATATTGAATATAATATTATAAAATATTCACATATTATAGGTATAAAAGTAAATTGTTCATAAATCTTTCCCGTTTATGACTATTTTTACAATTGAAACCTTTATCAAAGTCCCTAAAGTGATTAAGAAGAAACAAACAGACGCAGGCAGCGACTTTGTTTTATACATTCTATGGATATATACTTACAGTAACAACATAGGATAATCCTGTAAGGGTAAGCCGGGCCACGCTGTCTTTCCCAGGGTGGGTGAGTGTGGGCGTGGGCGGCTCGAGCGGCGCCGGCGCAGGCAGTACGTCGGGCCGCTCGCGCGTTTGCCCCCGCGCCTCCCTAGGTGCCGCTCCAGACGCTCCATACATACTAGAAAAATTAATTTTATTAATAAACTCATATTGGTAGAAATAAAAAAAACACTTATAAAAATGCGTATCATTATAATGGTGGTAATCTTATGTTGAAGAAGGAAATCGTGAGAAAACCTGCATGTATTAAAGAGCTTAGCAAGTTTTAGAAAGACATGTGAAGTCCGCCAACTCACAATCGACCAGCCTAGTAAATCCCCTCATATTGAATGTAGACCCGTGCCCAGTGTGGCACGTTAAGAGTATATCTCTGTAATAACCTCATGAGGGACAAGGAAAAATATTACTAATAATTGTCAGAAAATGGCTTTTTATTTTGTTGTGTATCGATAATAAGAAAGTCAGCCCGAATACAAATTTTATAACAATCTAAGGACAAAGTACTAGTACGCATACTTCATAGCTTAGTATGCGTAAATAATAATATTAATGTTTCTATTTTTCCCTTGATTATGTATTACGTTGTTACGAAATAATCCGGCTAATATTATCTATAAATGTAAAAGTTTGTAGGGATAGATTGGAAGGTTGTTTGTTTTCAATCACGCCAAAGCAGCTGAAGTATTTTGGATGAAATGTGGCACAGAGATAAAATACAGTCTGTAATAGCATATACTTTTGATCCCGGAAAATTGTACGGTTCCCGTGGACCAGATTTGTTTTTTTTTACTAAGTTTGAACCAGCAAAGTAAGTTTGAGCAAAGCAAAACAGACAGATAGACAGACGCCTGGCCGAGGATTTTGTTTTATAATATGTAGTGATTAAGGCATAATACAAAAATACTTGCTCCATTATTTTATGTATACTTTTAATGTTCTATGTTATAATATTTGATAGCTACTAAAATATTTCATGTATTACTTGAAGCAGTAGAAAATACATTAAAAATTTTCAAAAGGACACCAACAATGGCACGCGAGAAATGTAGATTTCCTTCCAGCGGCACCTGCATTGAAATCGCACGTTTTTATAACACTCGTATAAAACGAGTATTCGCGATTTTCATACGCTTTGGAATCCCATACAACACAACGCCGGCGGTATATTGATTTCGCTAAGAATATAAAATAAGATCAAGATATGCGATTTTAAAATACCTTATTGTACAATCGTGTATGGTAATAATCGTAACTAAACTATGGAAACATACATAATGAATTAAGATTTTGAGTTACCCAAATTATAAATATGAATCTATCTTTTAAATTATTTTTTGCGCAAAAAAGTAACTTGGATCAATGGACACACAAACACTAATATTATGGCAAAGAAAGACATCAAGATGAATTTTAGATTTTACTTATATACCAGACTAGCCTTTTCCGCGGCTTCGCTCGCATTCTAAAGGCTGAAAATCAAAATATTTTTCCCCCGTTTTTGCAACATTTTTCATCGATGCTCGAATTTTTCAATCCGAACCAGTGCTTCCTGATATTAGCGCGTTCAACCAAACAAAAAAATAAACAAACTCTTCAGCTTTATAATATTAGTATAGATTCATTCTACACCACAAGATCAAATAAAAATTTGATGGTAAATGCTATGGGTTCTTCTTTTAATAATTTTTATAATATTTTATCGACATATTATTATAATGTCTTTAAGACATTGTCATTGTCTTATATTAGCTGATTTAGTATTTTACGACATATTTTCATCCTATGTTACTTTTCATCATAAGTAAATAAAAGAGTGACCTTATTTCGCATCTTCTACTATTTTTTGTAAAAAAATATTGAAACAGTCATTATTTTTTTCGCAAATTAAGTACAAACTTACAAAGAAAAACTTTAGCATTCATACAGACCTAGCAACCAGGCCTACTATACTCGTAGTATAAATAAGTTGGATTATGAAACTATTTACCATAAAAAGATACTTATCTTAAGTACGAACTGAATATAAACATACAAACAATAAAATTACTTAAAGTAAAATTTTCTTTTCTTATTATTTCAAACGCCTATTAACCTGTTCTATAATTCGCACGACCTCATTTTCGATCGTCTAAAATACAGGTCAGGTCGGTATTAAATATTTAGCGCACATTCGCTGAGCCTAACGCCGTGTAGAGGCGACTACAAAAAAATTACTAAAGTAACTCTACAGTATCCTTACTTTTAATTTTAGTAGCGTTGTTATTTATTTTATATATATAATATTTTTTATAAAAATAAATATTTATTGATTATATAACAGCTACTATATTCAACCTTGCTTCGCTCGGGTTCATCTAGATTTCTGATTCAGATATGAGACATTTTCCCGATATAAGATATATCCTATTATATGATAATCAGCTATCATTAACAAACTATCATCAAAATCTGTCTAGTGGTTTTCGCGTGATGTGGTCACAGGCAGACAGACAGACAGACCTTAGTATTAAAAACTGTAGATATGGAGTATATATTGATAATAATGACTTTTCAATAACATTTTCTTAAAAAATATTTAATGTACAAATTCAATTACGTTTGAATTAAATTATATGTATTTTCACAATAGGTACATGTATTATAAAATTGAAATACTAAAATTGTACGATTTTTTTTCATATAAAACAGCTCAGCCTTCGCAAATAATCCTAACCCGCTTAATTGCTTAAAAGCTTGAATTTTAATATTTGGAAATGATTAAATATGTATGTATAATTAGTCTCTAATTCGGATCCCCGTTATTATGTTTTCAAAAACAACAGTACCCTTGATTCCTTATATAAAAATAAATAATATTCCTTATATATTATAATAAATTCATTATAAATGAACAAAAAAATTGAAATCTGACCGGTAGCATTAGAGATTACCGCGTTATAACAAATAAAACCTCTTAAGCTTTGTATTATTAGTATAGCTATATTACGAGTATCTTAAAAGCCATGGTCGTAACAAAACAATAACCTTTTATAAGAATAAGTTCTTATTATACTTTTATTATTTTATGTTTTAAAATCGTTCTTTCCTGTTTTTGTATATATACTTATTCATAATTAAATTATCAAAAGTAAATTTGAAATAAATCTACTAAAAGGATAAATTAAAAGCTCTCGACAATGGGTATTAGAGATTTCAATTTTAAACCATTACTATTATAAAAGTTAATAAACTCATTTTTTAAAGTCCCAATGCTTGGCACAAGCCTCCATTCAATACAAAGAGGATCGGGTCATACTTCACCACATTTATTTCAAAACCTTGCATTTTTAAAACGTTCCTCGCGGTGTGTGATACTGGCATGTATGTCCACAGTGATTTTTTTACCGTAAGAAGAGTGGTTATCATTATGAAAATGATTCGCACGTGTAAATATGAAAGTTGCGAGACACGGGATTTGAACCCGCTTCACTCAGTTTCACAAACAAGCCCATAATCACCAGGCTACCACTGTCTTTTATGTCAGAATAATATAGCTTATTTGAGAGTTAAAAGCTTTTTATTTGACAAAGCTTTGTGTTCTCATAAAAAAATAATTTAATTTTATGTCACTAGGGATATCATATTTTAATTGTTCTTATATGCGAGTATATAAAAATGCTTAAATTTTATAACTACTTTAAATGGATTAATGTGAAAGTTACCAACATTTAAGTCCACAAATAAATCTTATTTAAGACAGTTTTCCAATAAGAAACAGCTACGAGTCTCATGAAACCAGTCAATACTCTAGCGGAAACAGTAATTTATTGTTCGGCTACTTTTATACTACTTTACTAATGCGCTATTAATTCTGGATACCCACCTCCTTAAGTACTTTAAACTTTAAGCAAACGCAAGTATTTAGTTCATAAATACATTTCGTTTCAATTTAAGATAATTTGTTTTCGATTTTATTTTTAAATATTACATACATTATGAATTTTCGTCTTTTAGATAGTGCAAATATTAACTTCAGTATGAATAAAAGAAAATATCTTGATGTGAACTCATATTTAGCCTACGAGTATGTTGTCAGGAGAGTGGATGTAAATACTTCAGTCTTCTAGGTCAATCTACATAAGTTCAATATTATTTCATTTATTATTCTCTTTGTATTCTCACGTTCCTTAGCAATAACACATTTTTTATCCAAAAAATCCTGTATTAACTGATTCACTTACAATTTCTGAGCCTGAGTTATATCAAATGAAATAATGTGATGTAAAGTATTAGACACGCTACATTAATTTTCACATCAAAGCTATAAATTGCTTTAGCAAAACGTCAATCTTTTCTTCTTGTATTATTCAAAGGAATTAAATAATGTTTGGAAATCCTGAATAGTATCTCAAACTGTGTTATATTAAAACTACACTTTAACTGATGTGGAATTTTGTATTAATTACTCGCCCTGGTTTCGCCATTACATAAAGTAAAGTAATAATACCACACATATAAAAAACCTTCATAAATACGTATTATATATATTATTATAGAAATTATTAAGATGTTTCATACGCCATAAAATGTTAAGAAACCCCTCTATACTTTTTACTATAGCGAACGATAATAATATGAAGATCGGCTCAAATGTCTACGTTGACTGAATATTTGAGAGGCGCTATATACGGAATGCAAAATAAGATATTCTTCACTCAGAAACATTTTACATTCTAGAAAAACCTTGTATATTTAATGTGATATACTGCTATAAAATTCTGATCATTTTGCGCCATTTGGTATTTGATGTATGAAATGGTTTATAATATTCGGTAAACTAGGTTATAAATAATTGAAAGGATATTTTCTCATGACAAGTTACTTTCAGGATATCACTACGCTACGCTTTTAATATACGCTCAAATATAATGTTGTGATATGAAGAAAGTATAGTGACACGGACAAAATAATATAGCGATGTATCAGAATTCTTTGGTTTTTGCCGTCTATTCATTCGTTATCATCAAGCTTTATGGTAACAAGACCGTGACAAATGTCTATACGACTAATAAAATATTTACACCATACGGGAGTTATATCCCCAATAACAGACGTAAAATTCGTAGTACAAGTCTTCGTATTATATTCACACACTATGTGTTCTAGACGAATTTGTAATTTACTGTTATTAATTTTGAGAAACAATTCTAACCTTAAATACTTAGGTTTTTTTAATAGTCATATCGATTTGGAACTATATAAGTATACGAGTAATTGTGATATTTATGATAAAGCAAAAATTTTATACTATCGAGCTTTTTTTAATGATGAATATAATTTTACTCTAAATGATAAAAGAGTCAAAATCTTGGAATTAGATTACTAAGAATTTGTGTGCTGTGGCACATTTCTCAAAAATAACTTTTTATGATAATATTTCTGATTATAAACAACTAAGTTTTCATAGAATCAGTCCAGTTAAATTTCTATCTACTCATTCTACGTGCGAAAAGGTCATGTTTAGAGGCTAGAGACGAAACAGAAATACATACAAACATGAATACCACGAATGAACGCTTGATATTAATGCTACAAACTTGTAACTGATTTTGTAATAACCAACAACACAGTCGCAGCTTAGTGCTTCCATTAATTTCGTCTGATGGAATATATTATGAATTTATTTAATATAATGTGAGAGACATTTCGTACGGTTTGCTCGTAGTTAAACTATAATGTTGTGTACAAAATAGATGAAAGGAATGTACATTCATCATCATCATCATCAGCCCTTTTTAACGTCCCACTGCTGGGCACGGGCCTCCCTCAGTACGAGGGGGATCAGGCCATAGTCCACCGCACTGGCCTAGTGCGTGTTGGCGGACTTCACATGCCTTTCGAAAACTTGTTAGGTTTTCTCAGACATGCAGGTTTCCTCACGATGTTTTCCTTCACCGTAAGACAAGTGGTAATCATGATATAAATGATTCGCACATGAAAATATCAGAGGTGCGAGACCCGGATTTGAACCCGCATCACTCGGTTATCCAAGCGACGCGTTACCGCTGGACTACCACTGTCTGAGTAGAGCTTTCTGAATGTACATTGTACAATCCAAAATTATTTAACATTTTGTTTACGTTAGCTTTAAAATATTTGAATTTTGAGAATTACTTTACACACTATACTATTTTATTTCATAAAGGTTACTCAATTTACTTAGTAGACCTACCTACATTATTTAATAAAATATTGTTATATCAAAATTGACGATTCTAATAAGGTAGGTCGTTAGTACGTCTTAAGAGACTAAAATAGTTATTATGAGCGTAGCAAAGGAAAAGAACACATGAAATTGCGATCTTTTCTACAGGCCTTTTTAAAACTAATTTCTCTAAAGGCTTAGCCAGCCACCATATAATCGTACGAAAACAGTTTCTTTTTTCTTGAAACTAAGAACCGTCAAGGATTTCTATTTAAAAATTATATACATAAACCATCATAGTTATACCTTATTAATGAAAAACATATCAAAATTCGTTGCGTCCGACATATAGGTATATTATTCATACATAGGTACAATTATATATAATCTGCTTATTTTTCACATTCAAATTGTATAAAAATCTTACCATTCTTATCATGCATTGTTTTAATTTACCTACTCACAAGTAAATTAAAAAATCTTTTCTTTAATTTATTCCCAATTGAATGAATTGTTTTAAAAATAAATGAATGGTTCTGAACAAACAGACAGACAGTCAAAATATCAAAGACTGACTAATAGTTGCTGGGTATTAAGAAATAAGTATCCTATAGGTACTATTTAATCATCTACCTATAACATATATATATACATATCTTATATTATGTTAATAACCAGGACACCTACCTAATATCGTCGACATCGGGATGATGATCCGGAGGCAGGTCAAGCCTAAGGTCACCGAGAGCCCGCGCCGCATGTCTTCTTCGCCTCTCATGCCACAGCCGTCTTTGTTCCCTCTCATTATCTCTTTGGACACCAAAAAAGGTTTGAGTTTCCCTCTTCAGGTAATCTCGCACTGCTAAGGTGTGCGCACGCCGCAATCGCACACCATCTTCTTCGATTGGTTGTGGTGTAGGCTCGGGAGGTGGTTGAGGTGCGGATACAATCCGAGGGGGTGAAGTTGGGGGTGGAAGAGGTGGTGCTGATGCCACTGGACCTGGTGAACTTTGGCAGGTGAGCTGAGGTGCTAGTAGCCCCGCACTAGCACGCCTAGAACAAAGAAAACAAGACATATGAGATATTAGCAAATATAAAAGAATAATGTATATATGAATCAATGGATCTTTTGATTGTTCTTGTTGAAGCTGCGTCTTACCACCGAAGGTGTCCTAAGCATATTCTTTAAACATTAATTTTAAAATAATTCGCAAATGAATATAGAGGTCCGAAACTTAACATTTTAACACGCTTCACTCAGTTTCCCTAGCGAGCGCGTTACCACTGGGCTACCACTTATTAAGCCAAAACATTACACAAATTTTATTTCACTATCATAAGAAACTTATGACAGCAATCTTGAAAATGGAAGTGCCTACACTTTTATGTACTCATAGCGTAAATGTCCAACTGTCATGCAATTGGTTCATTACGGCACTTGATGTTAGCTGTAAAATAATAAGTGAATAGGTATATCTTATCACAGTCGTAATAAGAGAAGGGTTGGAACCGAAACATACTATTATATAATATAATAAGTTAAAATAAATTAAACGATTTATTTTCTAATAAAATAAATGTAGCCTAAGTTACTCCTTATAACATCAGCTATCAGCGTATGAAAATCCCGTTAAAATCGTTCCATCCATTTCAGAGATTAGCTGGAACAAACAGACAGACAGACAGACAAAACTCTTTTTAAAAATTATGTAAGTACCGTATATACTTTCATATGCATTTAGTGAAACGCTGTTAATTAAAAATTAAAAATTTACGCTTTAGTCTTACTTTTATTTACTGATAAGCATTGTATATAAACAGGTGCTCAATTTGTACCATTTTCGTTATTCCGGTTGAAGCGACACCGTTAAATTGACCGGATTGATTTGGTATTTCTGACTGCAATTCCATCGCAAAATCCATTTATACTGAATGTTTTTTATAATATTTTAGAGTGTAATTTATTATTTAAATCTCTGTTCGTAACTATTGTAACAGATTTATTTATTTTTTAATTATCTATCTCTACCAAGTAGGTACTGTAAAATATAATAAAAAGAGTCTTTGGTTCCATCCGCTTACGAAGCATATTTTATTAACTGTATAACAAATATCGCCTAAATAGTGACAAGGACAAAGCAGGCAAAGCTTCCCTTGAATATATGCAAGCTTAATTTTGACGACACGTTTGGCTCAGTTTGTAGCGCCCACCACTTTCAGCGCCCAGCGGTTGCGGGTTCGAGTCTGCTAAACGCAAATGTTTATACTCCAGTCACGCGTGTTTATATTTATAATATGTATATATTTAAACGTATATATGTAGTATATCAACTATTTGTATCCGTAACACAAGCTTACTTCGTAGCTTACCACGGAACTATAGCGCTGTGTGTAATAATATCTCATTAATATACAAGCTTCAATCAAAAGTTTATTGTAATTAATAATACATAATGTATACCTACTATAATAATATTATATACTTAATAAATTTTTCTTCGCTGTTACCTATAAACAATTAGTTTAAATATTATGCGTGCTCTTTTATATAAAATTTTATTCTCTAAAGCTACATGTACTAGAATTATGACACACCTCTATTACTTTTTCTTTTTTTTTTTTGTCGAACTCTCTATACATGATGCTACATAACCCGAAAAACTAAGTTAACCTAGATACTATCAAGTACGTTATATTTAGCCCCTTTTTACGTCCCACTGGGCAGGGCAAGAGCGTCCCTTCAGTACGATGGAGATCAATCCATAGTCCACCACGCTGGCCTAGTGCGGATTGGCGCACTTCACATGTCTTTCGAGAACTTACTAGGTTCTCTCAGACATGCAGATTTCCTCACGTCGTTTTCCTTCACAGTAAGACAAGTGGTAATCATGTTAGAAATAACACGCTCAAGAAAACATCAGTAGGTAGTGCGAGACCCGAATTTGAGCGTGTTGCAACTGCGCTACCACTTAAAGCGTTACATCAATGAAGGAAATAATAAAAAGACAGAGACAGAAAAAATAACAAAGACATAATAAAGTGGTAATATACTTATGTTATATAACTATTGTTGGATAAATGAAGTATTAATATGTCTCTGACGCAGATGCGTCAATGAACTGGTAATACCAATTTATAAGCAACATTAAATGCTCCGTGTAAATCACGATGTAGGAAGCGAAGTAAGCATCGCCGTTAAAAAGTTTTATTTATAACTAGGTACTCTTATTTCATAAAAGAGGTGTTATATTGTGTTAATAATTGATTATAATATTTTCCTTATAAAATTCTTGATACATCCTATGTATAATGTAACTTATAAAGATATTATTAAATCAAGTTTCACAACGTTCGAGAGAAGTTAAATGTCATTTAGTCGTAACATAAAAGTATTTATTTACCCGTATCTTAGCGAGTGTCTTAAATTTTTCCCGAGGCCTCGTTAATTCTTTTGAAAAATCTCTCGCGATTTTCTCATCCATGAGATGAAACAGTCAGCCTTGACCCGGCGCACATTTTCTTTGTGTTACATATATATACAGCTTGCACTATGGACTGTGAACTAGGTCTCTTTAGCATGTTATTATGTAGCAGTCTATCATTTCGACGAATTCTTCCACGTGTCCATATCCATAATTATTTATTTATTTCTATGAATAAATACGAAATTATATTCCAAAATCTTAACCATGAATTTTGTTTAATATTTTTTGTAATGTAATAAGATTAATCGAACATAAAATATAAATAGGCTTTAGTTTTGTAGATGTTATACTTTAACACTTGCACAGAGACTTTATCATAGTTGACTTTTGAAATTAATTTTCAAATCAATTAATATGAGCATGAATATGTTGTTACTTTGGTAGGTTTTTTATATATTTAAAACGTTCTTATTATCGCTCGTTAACAAGCATAATAAAGAAATGTACACATTAAGATAATATAAATTCTTAATTACTAACGAAAGGTAGGTAGGTATACTAAATATTTTCTATTCTATCGTTATTTTTACTGAATCATCATGTCACAGCAGCTTGTTGTTTTAATAAAACGTAAATCATTCTTAAACAAGCGGTTAGGTTAATATATTATGTTTACAACTTACTAATACTTTGGTAAAACTACCCATAGAAATCCAAATATTGCTATTTTACCGTACTAACATAATTTATTTGACAGATAAGGCACAGCTGAACCGTAGATTAGTACTAAGCTAGGATTATCAAAAATATCAAAGCCCTCAGAAAAAATAATAAGATGTAAGTTTATTTATATTTGAATTTATATATAATTATAAATTCAAAACTTTTGAAGTTAAATTTCAAATTAAAAAATAATATTATAATGATTTTTCGCGGATTTTATTTTGATTTTTGATTCCCGACGTTTCGAAAGCTTAACAGCAATCACGGAAGAGAAAGTTTATGAAGTCTCAGAGGTATATATACCATGTTACAGACAGTGCCGACGCAAAATTTACACAAAAAAAATCAAAATGGCACCAAAGTATCCAATAAAGTTGTTGATTTTAATTTTCATTTAAAAATATTACTAATAAATGTAGCCATATTTTGTACTAAATAAATTAATTTATACGCACTATTTTCAGGATACAAAGGGTGCGTCACACTTTGTCCTCAAAAAAAAACACTCTACAGGACAAATACAAACAAACATAGTTTCGGTACAAATACAGTTCCATAAAAGCTTTATAATAACATAGATTAACTCTTGCACCACTGGTTCAATATAATCTTGTCATTCCATCTATATTACATTATACACAGCAGAATTGTCTGGCAGCTATCTTAGCAGATAATTTGATAAGCGTGGCTTATTCTGAGGATATATTAACATTGTCGGACGTGCGCCATATGGTACAATGTTGACAAATAGATCGATCGAATTATTACGTTGGTTCGCAGTTTGCTCACGTCATTCGTAACATAAGGCTTAGGGCGTGGTGCTATAGTAATTTTACTATCTATGTGAAAAATATGGTAAAAACTCTCGAAACATTATACAGTTAAATACATATATAGGGTAAAGTTTAAGAAGTGAAGGGGATGTTTCTTAAAACAAAGCTGAAAACAAAAAAAATAACTGTTAGGTTATGAAGACTCTTGCTCGTTTACTCTAAACTATATCCCCCGTACAGTGTATTAAATTATTAACAAGATTAATTTATTGTCTCCTTAGGTGGTTTAAGTATAAAAAGTAAGTAAAACATCTGGAAAATCTATCACATTGGATCACTAACCGTTACAGTTACCCTTCAATAAACATGCCACTTTTGAAGTTCTCGTGTAAAAAAAATGTTTTTTATTAAACTCACTTTATAAATTTCTGAAAAACAATTGTATTTCAATATGACTATTTAATATTTCGTACATTATTCCTAGCAAGTCATTTTAATACTTACATAGATTTAATTACTAACCTTATTATAGAGTCAAGAAAGTTTCCTTATTCTAAAAGTACTCTCATTAAAATATAAATTTTTCTCTTCATTATAATTTTCTTTGTAAAACTCGCTTTGAATTTCTCTTCTCTAGTGCTTTAGTTATAATCGGAGACAGAGTGATAGTCAAAGTCTAATAACCAGCTTATTGCTATTCTTAGCGCACAGCCAATACCGACCACTATTGCAGAAGATAGCTATTGAATCGACGGAATTGTAAAAGTAGCTGACATGATAACTGTCTGTTATGTAGAGTATGTAGATATCAAATATGAGTTTTATATGTGTAAATAGACAAAAATAAAATATTGCAGTACCATTTTCTACTCGTGTGTCACAACTGTATTACCGATTTTTTTTGTTTAGTAACTGTTGACGAGTTTTATTGTTATTACTTAAAAAATGTAACAATTTTTTAAACTTATAAGTAAATTCTATGAATATACACGAATTTTTCACTAATTTTCCATAAATATTAGACTTTTTTATTTAAGACAAGTTTTTCATACTTAAGTATACATAGATACTAACTATAAGTCACACAACTACTCTAAGTTTTATAATACTAGCTGACCCGATGGGCGTTGTCCTGTACACATTGAAAAATTTTATAAACTTTTGCTCCCGTTGCAATATTTTAGTACGCATGCGCAAAATAACATTGCCTGACAATGACTTATTTATAATTGAATTTGTAATTTATTGTCTAAATGTAAAAATAACTAATTTATTCAAAAATACATTTTGCAGTAGACCGAATTGTGAATCTAAACTATTCTCGAATCCACTCGAACACACACAAGATTTCATCAAAATCGGTTCAATTACATACACACGCACAGGAGATTTATATATATAAAGATAAAAAAATTAAATATTGCTATACAATTTTGCACATTTAAATAGAAAAATATTTTAATCAGTATTTAAATCCTATATTAAAGTTTAACATCACTCATGGTCACCCTACTCATAGGACTTGAGTTATTAAGGAGTCGACTTGAAACAGGACTTTAATCAATTCTACAGGTATTAACCTAGTTTTCAACTACGTGATATTCCAGTGAACTAGAATGTACTCGTATTATCAGATAGTTGTTTTTATTCTTCTAGTGCATTTAGCGTGTACTAAATGGTGAAGCAAATTTATTATAACGTTATTGCACTTGTTTTTAGTTTAAATCGTAGATTGTTAAAATGTCTTTTGCAAATTTCAAAGAATACGTTTGAAATGTGTTTCAATATTCATTCCATCTATTTGTATACTATACATTCATGCTACAGACATGTAACATATTATCATACAAATCAAAATATCCTCTGAGACATGCAACTTTCTTAATGATGTTTCCCTTCACAGTATGACAACTGGTTATCATGTTAAAAATTATTCGCACATGAAAATATCAGAGGTGCGAGACCCAGATTTTAACTTGCATCACTCGGTTATTCAATCGAGCGCGTTACCATTGCTCTACCGCCTACAACTATACATATTGTTAAAATTATTAAATATTTAATGGTTTACATAATAATAACTCGGTGTTACAATACATATATATAAATACAAGTAGTTACAATTAATAAACGCACTAATTAATTTTAGACAAACTTTCAGAATAATCTTTAGAAATAAATGAAATTAAAGTGAAAAAATGAAATATAGGTAATTGTATACTGTATTTGTAAGTAAAAAAAGACCTTTTTAAATGATTCTCTCTGAAACAGCTGGTCGCATTTCAACGGGACGTTTACTGGCAGATAACTGATGTTATAAGGAGAAACTAAGTCTACTTTTATTTTAGAATTAGGGTTCGCTCAAAAAATTTAAAATGGACGAACCTTAGATAATAATTTTATAATTTGCTACATTATTTTGAAAAATATATAATATTATGTTATAATTAATGGAGAAATGACATAAAACAATATTATTATTTATTTAAAATTTTATTTTTTGGAATAATAGTAAGGACGCTAACTATTTGCTGTTTACAAAACTTGTACAACTTTCAACTCGTAAAAGTTCTTTTAGTTCCTATATTTAAAATAAAGTACAAAAACCATAATGAGTTTTGTAACAAATGGTTTACGAAAATTTTCACGGAGCTCTGAGTATTTTAAAAGCGGCAAGGTGGCTTAAAATGGGGAGCACGAACTTAATAACTTGAGTCGGACACTAAAATGCCACACAAACGTTTGTTTACAATATATTAACACTACTTGAAGAACGACTGGAGTTATGTAAGTTCATTTTCAACTTAATCGTGGACATTATTTAGTTAGATAAAATTTATAATATTTCTACTAATACATATTATATGAACTTGAAATCAAAAGTAATAATATATGTTTGTTTATTTCGACGAGATATCTAAAGATCTGTATCGATGCGATTTTTTTTGCGTTTTATTAACGAAAAGTATGGAATATATAATATACGTACATATTACAATATATGTGTATACCTACATAGGTATTGAAAAGTAGGTCCTTTACTTTACCTTACTAAAAACAATGATCGCTTTCCCATACAAACTACTACCCGAAAGGTGGTGGAAGTTCATCCCCTTAAACGGATCTATTCTATTTCCACTTCTGTCACAAACTTTCCATATCTCATCAAAACAGATAGACAGACATAATTATGTTCGCATAATTCGACCTACGTAGTACTTCTCATCTTCTATAGCCCATACAAAATATACCTATGCCCAAATATACGTTTCCAGAATTACTTTTCAAAATGTTATTGGTCATACAGGGGGCGTACCATGAACTATTTGAAAACATTCTTATTTCAAGACTGTTTTATTTCAAGTTAACTATAAATCTTACTGTCCTTGCTATAAGGACGTCATGGTACGAAAAGTCAAAGTAAGATTATAGTATTCATGCTATAAGAGTTCATAGTACGCCCCCAGATCTTTAATCCACTTTATTTCGAATATAACACATTGATTGCTTTATTTTCTATAATCATTAAATAAATAGGTACCTACTTCTAAGTATACATATAATAAAATTCTAACTGAATCGAATCTGTACAATGAATTAGTCATAATTAACAGAGGCCGAATCTTTAGTTTTTAGAGTTTTTATCTGTGTGTCTGTCTGTTTGTGACCGCGTCGAGACAAAAGCACCTGATATATTTCGATTAAATTTGGTATAGTGCCAGCATGAACGAATTAGAGTGCCAGCTAGTTATCCGGGTCAGTATAAAGGATACTTTTTATTTATTTTATTTATTTATTTAACTCTTTAATGTACACCAATAATACACACAAAGAGACAAAAACACAAAAAGAAAAGATGTACAGAAGGCGGCCTTATCGCTTAAAGCGATCTCTTCCAGGCAACCCTTGTGGTAGAGGAGTAAGTTTTTGCAAGTAAGGTAGGCGGTGTACGCGAAGACTTCGATAGATATACTATAGATACATAAAACATACATACATACATACGTACATACTAACTTACATACATACATAGATACATACATACATCCTTATACATACATACATACATATACATACATAACATACATAATTAACATACATACAAACATACATATAGAAGAGCTCATTAAGAAAGTCTGATTATACAAATAAAAATAATTCAAAAAATTTTAGGAAGAAAAATTATAGTAATCACATGAGGGATACCGTCAAGGAAAAAAGGAGATAGTTAAAGGGATAAATAATATTCTTTCAATAAAATCTTAAATTTGTCCAAGCTCTTAGCACATTTTATATTTAAAGGAAGAGAATTCCAAAGGCGGACAGCTTTAATTGAGAAAGAATTTGAATAGAAACTAGAAGAGTGGGAAGGAATCTTAAGAAGGAGATTTTGATCAGAGCGAAGGGATCGAGTGTGAGAGTCACTCAAAAACCCGAAACGCTCTTTTAAATAGATAGGAGTTGAAGGATTAAACAGCACGCAGTAGAGAAGGTGAAGAATATGAGTATTCCTGCGAAATCGGATAGGGAGCGATTTGAGCTTTTTGCGAAACTGAGAGACGTGTTCATATTTTCTGAGTCCGAAAATAAACCGTATACATAGATTTTGGAGTCGCTCAAGTTTATTAAGATGCTCCTCTTTGATGTCAAGATAAGAAACGTCAGCATAATCAAGAATTGGTAGTAGGAGTGAATTAGCCAGCGCAATTTTAGTAGGTATAGGAAGAAAGTTTCGCAATCTGCGAAGGGAAGAGATTGCTCCAAACATCTTTCGGCTCAGTGCAGTTACCTGCGGTCCCCATGACAGATAGCGGTCCATTATTATCCCAAGATTTTTTACATTTTCATTAAAAGGAATTATAATACCATTAAGAACTACTGGCGGTAATGGCGTTGTTCTATTTGTAGTTTTGCATAATAATCTTTGACTGCCGATTATGATTGCCTGCGA
The DNA here is from genome assembly GCA_905231865.2 of Boloria selene. Lineage (NCBI taxonomy): Eukaryota > Metazoa > Arthropoda > Insecta > Lepidoptera > Nymphalidae > Boloria > Boloria selene. The sequence goes on from HG993141.1 coordinate 6,253,179, forward strand.
TTTTGTAGCGTTCAAGTTTAGCCCATACGATTTACACCAGGTCGATATCGATGAGAGATCTGCGTTGATTAGGTTTATTGTTTGAGCTAAATGATCTACGGTTGAAGTGGCATAAATTTGCAAATCGTCAGCATATAAGTGGTAGAGAGAAGAAATTTGAGAACAAATAGAGTTTATAAAAATTGAAAACAAGAGAGGGGACAACACGCCACCTTGTGGAACACCGGCTTTAATTGTAGACCAATTGGAATACAAGTTATCAATCCGTATTTGCTGCCGGCGATCACACAAGTAAGATTGAAACCAGTCAACCACCTCAGGAGATATGTTAAGAGAAGATATAATGGCAAGTAATATGTCAAAGTCCACTGTATTGAAAGCGTTACTAAAATCCAACAGTGTCAGCACAGTGACCCTTTGATCGTCCATGGCATGCCTTATGTCATCAGTGATTTTGACTAACGCAGTGGTGGTACTATGATTAGGACGGAAACCTGATTGCATGGGATTCAAGAGATTATGCTTGTAGAGGAATGAACTTATCTGCTGGTGTATCAGACGCTCGAGAACTTTTGAAAGGAAAGTAAGAATAGAAATAGGACGGTAATCTGAAAAACAAGATGGACTAGATTTTTTTGGAAGTGGAATGACATATCCATCTTTCCAGGAAGAAGGAAACTTATGAAGTTTTATTGATGAGTTTAAGATGGATGTTATAATAGGGAGGATAATTTTAATAATGGGAAGAATCATTTTACGACTAACGCAGTCAGTTCCAACAGCATCAGATTTTATTGCCATAATATTTCTCTCAACATCACTTTCGGAAAATTGACTAAACGTAAAACAGGAGAAGTCTGGAGTAGGCAAGGTTGAAAGGGAGTGAAGTGTGTTTAACTTTTCTATACTATCAATTGTACTGGAGGATGAGAAATGCTGATTTAACAGATTTAGATCAATATTATGCGGAGTTATGTTATGTTTTGATTTACCTACTCCAAGAGACTTAAGAAACTTCCAGACTTTATCTGAATCAGATTCTTCTATGACAGATTTATAGATATGGCGTCGTTGACTATCTCTACACACAATATTGCAACGATTGCGAGCCTTAATGTATTTTGCCTTATTTAAATCGTTAGGGTTTGATACATATTTAGATTTAGCTGCATTCTTTTTGCTTTGAAGTTTTCTAATTTCTGGGGTAAGCCATGGAGCCGGAAGATGTTTAATACGAACAGGTTTTACGGGAGCATGAGCATCATAAAGCTGAATCAATAGAGAATTGAATAAAGTTACTTGGTCATCAACTGTATTTACGCTTAAAACTACCGACCAGTCGATATCTTCAGCATCTGAACGCAACCTCTCTAGGTTAATACTACTGAAATTACGCTGGAGAAGGATTCTTGATTTTGCTTTTGGGGGTTTTAATTTATAAGACAAATAGATAAGGTCATGATAAGAAAAAGGCGCAGGACACTGCCCGTGTCTTTCGACAAAGTCTGAGGAAGATACAAATATGAGATCAAGAAGAGAAGGCACGCAATTTGGAAGCCTATGAGTGGGATTTAGAGGAAGAATATTTAAATCAACTGCATTTATGAGGGATCCAAGACGACTTGCACGTTGATCACCCTTTAGAAGGCATGTGTTAAAATCACCCATCAACAATGTGTGATTATACAAGGGCTTAAATTTATCTAACAGGATTTCAAATGATGAGAAATAATCAATCGTAAGACTTGGACTGTAATAGACACCTAGGAGAATTTTGGAGTGACATAATGATACTTCAAGAAAAAGATGTTCGGCACCAACGTTCTCTTGTTGTTCAGACAAACTTACAATTGAATACGGAATGTGTGAGCGTAGATAAATTGCCACTCCACCTCCAGTGCGACCAATGCGATCATTTCTAATTAAATGAAATCCTGGTAGAGAGTAAGATGTTGATGGAAGACATGGTTTGAGCCATGACTCGGACACTAATATAGCGTGTACGTTTATATTACTAAAAGAGGACAACATATCAGGATAGTGTGCTGGAATACTTTGGGCATTAATATGAATTATGTTAAAGTTTTTCAGAACATCTGAGAATTTTGAGTCAAGAATTTCGTGAAGCGAAAGTGAGCTATGAAAACTGTCGTTGCTGCTATCACTTTCAGATCCAGAGCAGGAAAGGAAGGAGTCATTTAAGCTATTGTTATACAAAGTCATATTGTATGTATATAATATTATATGTATTAAAACTAAAAAAAATATATATATATTATATAAATAATATTATGTGTATAAATATAATAATAAAAATAAAAGATAAAATAATTTAATTAAAAAATATATATATATATACTGATAGTAAATAGTTATATAGTATTATGAAAGCAATTAAATACTACTTACCCGCCAGTTGCATGAAAGAGAGAATCACTTTACAAAATATCAAAAGAAATGAATTTAAAAAGTAAGGAAACCGATATTAGATAACATACATAATACAGAGAAAATCATGACTAACATAAATAACCGACAATTATTATTACAACAATAATGACTTAAACATCTTAATATAGCAATAGTGTGAAAATAGCCTTAAATGCCATAGACAACAAAGCATTGTTTATGGTATAGTTTAATAGTCTGTGCACTATTAAATCTTACAATACAATTATTATGACAAGTGAAAGTGATAAACAATAACAAAAAAAAAAAAAGAATAATAATAGTACTATCTAAGACACACAAAAAATCTAAATACAGGAAAACAATAAACAATAAACTATTTTTTCACGGGTCTTTTGACACGTGAAGGCACCAGTTTGCTTGTAGTTTTTTGTGCAGCAACGTTTTCTGTTGGTGATTTATCAGGATTATTCGTGATTGCATATAAATCTAACTTACATTCTGCGCGATAGCGGACCCCGTTTGGTGCAATGATGTGGATGCACCCATCTCGTGTCCAGCACTTGCCGATTCCAAAACGTTGCCTCGCTTCCAAAAATGCCTCGTGCCTGCGCTTAGTAAGAAACTCTGATTGTGTATAACCAGTGCCCTTCAGCTTAGTTTTGGCAAACCACACTTTGTCGCGCACAGATACATCACAAAACTTTACTACAATAGGCCTGGGCTTGTCGGAAGAACGGCCTAGACGATACGAATACTTAATACTTTCCGTCGAGAAGTTTTGTAGATCGAGGTGATCTCCGATCAAACCAGTGATTCTAGCTGTAATATTTTCACTCTTTTGCTCGGGAACACCATGAAAGAGAATCATTTTACGTCTTCTGCGCATCTCTTGCCGGTCGACTTCCAATGCAAGGTACTCAACTTGACGTTGCAGAGTGTTTAATACAGAAAGAATAAAGCTTCTAAAATTACTAAATTCAACAGGCAGTGTGCTAGGCGACACGGCCGTCGAACTTTTGTTCAGATCTTGCTGGAATTCGTTCATCCTGGCGTTGAACATATCAGAAAGTGCAGTCAGAGACTCCTTGATGGACTCCATTCTTCGAATCTTAGTAAAGTGTATTTATAGTGAAAAAGTGAGAGGAATTTTATGCCGGTGGGTAAATATGAGCTCACATAAACATACTATGATAAAAACTATATATAAAAAAACTTGTATTTAATATTAATTTATGAAGTAAATCAGCTGATTAAAATTTACGTGTGTTGCGTTTCACTCCTACCCGCGAAAAAACTTTTTACTTCAGGATAATGTCTCACTGATCAATCTATACTAGTAGTTAAGACGTATTCTCTGTAAAAGTATTTTAGTTGGTTTCCGGTCTTAAGAACGCGGACGGAGCCGCGGGCAATACTAGTATAATACAAGATATAATGTGTCTATTTGTAAAGAAATAGTAGCGTAATATTTACTATAGTTAAGCATATTTTTAACAAAAAGTTACGGTAACGAGCGTATTTTGATTTTCAATTGTAAAATTCAGAATTGGTTAATGAGAGATTTCGCTCGAGGGTATTCTTGGTAAATATTCGAATGTCAAATGTTTTCGCTGATTAATTCGATTGGGGCTTACGATGTAAACTTTTCGCCAAACTTAAAGAAATATTGAGCTTTACTTGGAAAACTACATGTACTCATAATTAAGTAATAAACGGTAATAAAATTTATTTATTAAATCATTATTATATGTAGAAAAAAATACCTTGATTTATTAACATTTTAAAGGTTAAAATTATCAGCATTAAACATTTTAAAGGTTAAAAACTTTTAAATATAGCTTCTATGTAATAAAAGACCTGTTAAACATTTTTTATGCTATAAAAACATAAAAAAGTGTAGTCGTGTTGGAAAATAATTCGCACGTGTAAATATCAGAGTTGCGATATCTGGGCCTTGAACCCGCTTCACTCGGTATCCTAAGCAAGCGCGTTACCATTGGGGTATCACTACCTTACTAACAGCTATTATTACAATAAAGTATACAAAAATTGTTATGAATCTAAACAAACAAATTTAAAATCGTACAACAGTTTCGCTAAGCACGCTCTTCTTATTAATTTCTTTGAAAGCTCGTTGAAATTCCACTTCTGATAGCGTGATACGGCGCAATATAATGGAGGGTCTTGGCTATCGATAGCATCGCTTCCGCAGCGGAAAGCCAACCAGCCATCTGCTAACTAACAGAAAATTTTAAGTTACCGAAACTTTTACGAACCGCCCATATTTTGTAACAAAATTTATTATACGCACAGTTTAGAATGAATGCCATCGAAATATAGCTTCAAAGACAGAAAAGAAAGTCAAAGTCTTTTTCTGATAAATAAATAGGAAGTAGGTATATATGTCACTACGTACGTCCGTATATAATATGTACAATATTTTAAATTGAATTTCTAAAATGAAAGTAGCCTAAGTTACTCCTTATAACATTAGCTATCTACGAGTGAAAGTCCCGTCAAATTTGATCCGGCCGTTTCAGAGATTAGCCGGAACAATAGCAGACTGACAGACAAATAGACAAAAAATTTAACAATTGATTTTTGATGTTAGTACCTACTGTGTAGTGTGTATACTTTCATATGCATGTAGTGAAAAGCTGTTAATTTGAAATTAAAAACAGACACTGACGACTGAAAATAATAAAAAAACTGCAGTTATACTATCAAATAAATTGGTACAGTTCAGATTTATATTAAAACGAGTATATACTACATTATAAAAATTTCAAATTCACAGTATTTGCCAACGTGCTTTCCCTAAAACAGATTCTCCACAATGTAAAGCATCAAGTGACATTGTTGCACGTATGCGACATGGCACAGAATTTGTTTCCAGGATAATGAAGACATCTTCAAAATTTTCCTTTAAAAATATTTTCTTTTTTACAAGAAATTTCTTGGTTGAGCTATTCTTAGCTAAAATATATCAAAGTAAAGTTTTATAGTTGTAATCTACCTAACTTCTTTAAATTTTGTAGGTTAAAAATTTAATTACGACCACATCATTTTAATTATACATCCAATTGTATGCCATAATATCAAAATAAATAATCTTTAGCCCTGCCCGTCTATAACTTTTCACAGTAACGTGAAGAAGTTTTTACCACGTTACATAGTGTAACGTAACATACTGTATAGATATTTTCTTGTTCTACTTATATTATTCCATACCTTTTATCCCCAAAAAGTGCTATGAGCAAAATAAATTAGAAGTATTAAAAGCGATCGAATATTGATGCGCTCATTTTCGTTCAGCCACGAACGTTTCTGTCGCGAAGTAGGAATATCATGTCTCCTCTGAGTATATAAATTATTCATCAGATGCCTGAACAGTGTTTCCACATACTACGGGCTCATTCTGAGGCTTTGTAGGCATTTTCTTCACTTTATATACGATACTGTGAATACTATGGTTGGCGGTCAAAGTACATTAATTAACGTATTTGATACATTTTCTTCGTATCGTATTTATTATTTAATTATCAAGTAGCCTTTGCTAGAACTAGAAAAAGGCATGGATTTTAATTATCTATTGTATCAAGTATGTAGTAATATTTTATGGCTATTTTTTTAATAGTGCATACATAATTCGAGGTGGATAATGCCCTCGCTTAAGTAACTGAGTGAAGTGGGTTCAAATTCGGGTATCGCAACTCTGATATGTTCATATGTAAATTATTTTAAACATGATTTGTCTTACGATGAAGGAAAACGTCGTGAAGAAAGCTGCATGTCTGAGAAACCTTGCAAGTTTTTGGAAAACATGGAAAACCTCAACCCGTATTTGACTAGAGTGGTTGAGGTTTTCCAATAGCCTAATCCCCCTTTTATTAATGGGAAGTTCATGCCCACCAGTGGGACGTTAAAAAGAGTTAAATGAAGAGAAATTTGAATTTACGTGTTAATATTTCAAATTTAATATTCAAATAGCCCGATATTTGTTATCCCCAAATATATGTGCCACGTGTAATATAAGCCGTAGGGAAATTAGAAACTTACCCAAACATAATCTTAGAAACTTTGATTCCCTAATTGACCAATACCGATGTTATATTATTTATTCACTGGACAATATTAAGTGTTTATAAACAAACTCAAGTTACACAAAGTAGCAAGAATAAGGGTTCAAAGAAATTTTGATGTAATTTGCATTATTGTAAAATCTTTCAGTAACTATAATTTCTACAAGTAAACTATAGCCAGATTTTTGTAACATTAACTTTTTACTTTACTTTAAAAGAGTAGTTTCACAAGTTGAAGAACTTTCTTACTCAAGCAATAGTATTAATTAAATCAGCATATCTTACAACCAGACTAACTCACCCCAAAAAAATATTTGTTAATCGGAATTAGTAGGAAACACCCTGGCTGAGTATAGCTAGAAAAAGCCACCTGCATTCATACTAACGATTATGTGGATTTGACAGGCCAAAAAAGTCAGTATTACATCCTTAAAACTACTGAACTCCCGTACTAATGTAGAATTGCAAGATTGGTTAGCCACTTAATTACCACGCCTCCATGCAGCTATGCTGTAACAGACTAAATTAAGGTGTTGCTTCCAGGCACTGTGCTGTCAGTGCAACCCATATTGTACATAATGCACCAAATTGGGCCACTTTCTTGTGCGTCTCTTGGCTTCTAACCTGGCTGGTTTGCCGAAAAATAATGAGCAAGGTAGTGGACCTCAAGGTATTTCACGATAATGGTCCTTAGGGAATTCGTTAAACCAAGATGTGGTGCAGTACATAATATATAGAATTAATACAGAAATAATTTTGGTAAAACGGCTAGCAAGTTATATAAAGAAAGTATATGAAATACTTTACTATTTCTTTCACTATTATCGAGCAAGCTGAAATATGATTCTTTGATCTTGTCACGCTCTGTTAATAACATAGAGTGAAATAAGCAATGCGACATGATCTTTTCATATTCATGTTTTAATTTATTTTCTTTCTGAGCTTATAAGCTTAAAGTGTAGAAGTTATGTTACTTTGCTCAGTCACTCATTATTTGTGATAATAAAATCTCTGTCAACGTTCGAGTTTTAATAATATAACTGTATCTGTTTTTAAATTGTACTTGCAATTAACTAGGTATAAACAATTTACAGCTATCAAGTGCAGTTTCGAGTATCGACATGATTTCAGAATAGTCAGGTTGGTTACATGGCAATCTAAAACATGAAAAATTTGAAGGTTGGCAAAATTTATGGAAAATAAATAGTGTATTCAAATATATCTCTCTTGTAATTATTAATGTACCTAAATAAAAAAAATGAAATAAGTCTAGACTTTGATTTCACTAAATAGAACATAACAACAAAGTGCATATAAAGAGAAACTTTATTTAAAGAAAGGTAAAAAGGGTAAGAAACACTGTCCATTAGAGAATCAACGTTGCGAGAATAATTTCGAATTTCTATGAGTGCAGTTTTTAATACTTAGTTTCTCGTAAAACCGTATTTATATAATGTTTGTACGGTGACTGAAATTATATTACATTTTAACTTAAAGTTATTTGTAATAGATTATATATTAGGTAGTACGCAAATGGCTCTTACATTTACAAAGTAAACAGTAACTACAGTTTCATATTGAACCGCCAGCACTAATTAGATTAGCGGTCAAAAGCATGAACATAGAAACTTATATCTGATGCAACATGGCGATCAACATTTTGCCAGCTTTGGCTTAGCATAATAGAAAGCGTATTGTCGAATGTAGTGCCCAAATTCAATAATAGGGAATTACAATGTCAATTCAAAACTGACACATTTCGACAACAAACAGCGATAGTTTCTCTATTTAGGTTTACGTACATAATATTATGTACAATGTACTTCGTTCACTATTATTTTATCAAAAAGTTTTAAAAAACTTAAATTGACAGTCGTGACGTTCAACTAGTTAGAAATTTTGTTATGTTCAATTTTGTCGTTTACAGCTTTATAGCGATTTCGCTTTATCCAGTAAAAGTAACATAAATTGTTTTAAAATTACATAAGTCAATTTTTGTACAAATAACATCAAAGAGTTATACCACCATATAAAAATGACTAGTAACTTAATGAGTTAAAAATAATTTAATTCTACCAAAATAGACACATTTCGTAAAGATAAATACTTGTTTTTCCTTCACTTCAATTATTTACTCGACCTCTACGAGAAATGATAGGACTAAATACGGAGCACTTTATTGGACAGTATTAATAAGAAAGGATAAAAAATAAAGTTCACATCTGCAAAATAAAACTCAGCTTTATTTAACATACACTTCAGTATGCAAATCACACTAAAGCTCTCCCAGTTTATGCGCTGCAGTAATCAATATCACGGATAGTATATCATTCTATGTAACAGTCGCACTATATAACAGTTTCTATTTATGAAAAAAAATCTATGGAAATGACGTACGCACTTTAAGAATTTGTGGCAGTCGAATAAACCGAAACAATACATTTATGAAAAATCTTACTACAAGTATGTCTACGTTTAATGATATCTGGTTAACCGAGTCAATATATATGTCATATTTAGTTATAGGAAGTATGTAGGTACTTTATATTCAGAAAAATAACTCATCCTTTAGTATCTATCTATCTATACGAGCCGATAAAACTTACCTAGGGTTGAACCCGAGCGAGGGTAAGTCGTGAGGGTGAATCTAAGATAAACTTTTTATATAAAATACAGAGCGTAATTTTAAATACCGATAAAAAAACTTTCAAGCATCATTTGTACGTAAATTTTATAATCTTATAAATTAGGTGCATTGTTACGTGTGTTAAATTTTACCACACATCTTTGAACACCAAATAAGAACTTCTATTTGATAATAGTGATTAGGAATCAATCTCAGGATCTCAACAGATGATTAAGTGCCTTAAATGTATATATGTAGTTTTAAAATATACACAGATGAAAAATGTTTTAATAATATTTACCTAGTAATGACAGAATTTGAAAGAAAATTATTTGCTTTAAAACTTACATATGGCACCACATTTGTCTCCCTTCATCATACAATATAGGTATACATCACATGTGCTTGTGTGCCTATTGTGTGCTAAAACGTAAAAGATAAGAACAAGAACAAACAACTTATATTTGCATGCGTAAAGTCCCAAACTCTTCTAATATCATAGCTATATCTGAATGTTTGAAAGAAGGTAATCCAGAGGGACTATTCCTCTTTTTTCTTTCTAAAGGTTGATAAAAATCCTCTTCGCAAGCCTTTTTATAAAATCATAAATTCCGTAAAAATATTGTTATGCCTTGGTAAAAACTGTTAAATAGGCAAGGCTATTATCTATACTAATATTATACTTAAGTAAGTTATGTATTTTTTTACACTATTTACTTTTAAACACGTTAAACACATATTTGTTTATTTAAAACCAGACTGTGTAAATAGTGACAGTTCAATTTGTCGCCATTATCAAAATTCCTCGCATATACTCGTAGCATCACGTCATAATATACTCATAACACAGTCTGCTATTTTACATGAATTGTCATTATAGAACAATTCAATTTTAATTCAATTACCATTAGTCAAAAATTTCGTAGTCTACTAAATTTACAATGGTCGATCAATGGTCTTGTCATTTTGACAATTTTGTCAATTGTAAAAGCGTTCGTAAAACGTTTATTAAGGCTAAGTTCGATTATATATGTTATCAATATATGTTTTAAGGACTAAGCATTATGTAAAATGATCATACAAAGCCAAAAAGATAGATTAACAGACTACGTAATACGTTTGATCATTGACTTGTCATTACGTACGGGACTACCAATTATTTGCAAAGTGTCAGTGATACACCATCGGAAGACCATTAAATTAATAGACTACCAAAATTGCAAAAAGTAGCAATTACGATGTGATTGATAGACAATTGTAACACCATTGCAATAGCAGACTTGAGGCCCTGATGAAATGCGTAAATGCATCTTAAAAATTACCCTTTTTGAATAATAAATTAAACATGCTGTCTGTCTATTTGATTGGTCTACTTGCTTAACTTTCAAGTTTGTGGTAGTCTTCTACATAGCATAAAATTATAACTGTTTATATATATATACAAAATACATGTACGAGTAGGTAAATATATTTATTTAGCTATTATTATTAAAATTACTATTTTATATCGTACAAAGGCTAAAAGCCTCCTCCTTCTAAGATAATGAGGTTACCAAGTTACGTTTAAAATGAATTAATTAATATTGAATAATAAGCAATACAATTTGTTTTCAAAACAACATGTAATAGTCTTATTTGACACTAATTAGTGCGTTATAGTAAATGTTTTAAGTATAATTACGCATAATAAGTTAATTATAGTATTTGCCTCCCGTCACTAACTAAGCAAAATAAAGATAAACTAATAAACAGACTGAGAAAATTTTTAAGCAATATAATAAATGCGAAATTTTGCGTTTTTTTTTTCACGATGAAAAGGCTGGACAGATTTGGACAAAAATCATTACACAGATAGATAATGCGATAGGACCTGGAGGTACTTTTAGGCACCTAACAGCGTACACAAGCTAGAGGAAGTCATAGTAAAGGAATAAGTTATATAATTTAACTAGCAGGACTCGGGCACGCGATGCTGTCCATACTTAATTTTATCTTATCTTCAACTTAGGGGTAAATTTCCAAGCGAAAAGTAGCTGTTTCTCAAATTCTCTCTCCTGAATATCTCAGAAGTTATAAAAATCATGAAATTTACCATTAAAATAGAAACAACCGAGATAAAGACTATGCTATCTTTTAAGTCGGAACACAAATCGCACAAAAAAATAGTCGTTAGTATCGGACATATAGTTTAATGACTCGAGAGTTTTATAAGATAGGTTAGAAATTACAATTAAACTGATATTAATTATTTTAATATTCATTAATAGCCCTACGCTTCATAATAATTACGATGGCAGTAAACTACGCATTATGGGAATATTACGATGTTATTAATGCGAGATAGTGTCGTTACTTACGAATTTACGAGACGATCTCACGAATTAGATCTATACTATAGTAATATAGTTATAGTAAGATGCGTTTACAAAGCAGTACAAAGGAACAGCTACGATAAAAGAACATTATAGAATGACAGTAGAATGAGGCAGATTATTTGATTTCCAATAATTTTATATCTTAAGAAAGTGTACTTCAACCGTTCTACTCGTACGTGCATGAAAAGTGAAATGATACAAAGAAAATATCTTCTCCAAAATTGATTGCATTTTAATTCCCGTAAATCTCAACTAACTTTTAAACTATTGCAAATCTGTACATAATATATAAAATAAATAAATATATTTTTTACATGCGACTTTATATATATTTTTGTTTATCACTTTATCAAACTAAAAACTGGTCGATTAGTTAAAAAGTCTCGTCGAAAAGCCAACAGTAAACTAGTTATTCCTATTAGCAATTCAAAAATACATGCAACTAAAACGTAAAGCCATTAGTTTAAAGTTGCTACTTTTTATTAAATATCGAACGACGTGATTAAATTACTATTTTTAAGCTTGTTAATTATTACTAGCCTTAGTGATCATTAACAATTTTATGTTTGTATCTATATAAGTAATGTTTTAATGTAAATATCGTAGTGCTAAAGGTCATCACAGTAAGCCAAAAATAAACATCGTTTTGTTTATCTACGTTCAAACTGAAAAAACAGACTAGCGTAAAAAATTGAAAACTCGCCACTTCAAATATATTATTTTTTACTCTTTTAAAACCTTTTCAGTTCTTTGCATAGAGTCCATGTGGATAGAGTATGTATTAAATTTGCTTTCGGTTTTATCAAAATACTTAATTGCACTGCATACATGCAGATTAGAGATATGTGCTGCTATTCGGCTCTATAGGTCCAGGGACAGGCCTCTCCTTAATGTGATCCTCTGTATGAGACCATAGTCCACCACCCTGTACACCACAGTACGTCAGTCTTTTGAAAACTTACTAGATTCTTTCAGATATTATGCAGGTTGCTTGACAATATTTTTCTTCATCGAAGGCGGTAATCGTATTGAAAATGATTCTAACATGATAATATCATAATATCAAGACTTGAACCCGCTTCACTCAATTTCCCAAGCAAGCAAATTACCACTGAGCTACCACTGCCTTTAGTGTGAATATAAAATACGAAATTATAAAAATATTAACGTGTAGTTAGTGAGGTAAAACATTTAATACGCTTAATAATATTGTACATATAAAATAAATTTAGCATTTAAACTATAGGAAAATACGGATCCTCCATTAGCGTTAATAAATGACATAATTATGGAAAATAACCGTTTACGCGATCAAATGGATTGGCGTTGGCTGGACTACCTTTTCCCATTACACTTGCTTACTCCGTGTTCATTCGATTAAAATGCAACAGAAATTTTGACTAACGCTTTAAATTCTAGTTATAATAGATTATGTTAAGTTTTGAGCTTGTTTTCTTCGTTTATTTTGTTAATATTCCTTTTATAGAGCTTCAGCCGCGGTTGTTTTATGTAATCTATATTTACCAAACATAAAATTGGCTTTAAAATAAATGTCACAGCGACGCCCACAACGCATAAAAATATCTATAGCTCAGTAAGTGCGTAGGTACCAAATCTATTTTGCGTCTAGCTTAACATCATGTGCCTACCTACCAACATATGGATTAAGAGGATTTGTTTAAGTTTAAACCAGAGATTAAAGACATATTAAATTTGTCATATAAGGGTATTAAAGAAATTACAATTTAAAATGTTTAGGAAATAGCTATAGAGGAACTCACGTATTTAAGGTATAATTTTTTTTACACGACTGCCCAAAAAAAATTGTCTTGTGTTTTCAGGGTTCATGTATGTATGTTTGTGAGTTTTTTTATTCCACCATAACTTCTAAACTCCTAGACCGATTTCCATGTACGTGGTATTGTTAGAATCCTTGTGTTAAAATGTAAAAAAATAAAAAATAAAATAGAGTAGCTATGATTCATAAAGGAACAGCAAGTTTTTTTTTTCGATTACGTACATATATAACCATTGTCTAGAACTCTTTGAGTAAATTACAAAAATATATAATAGTAATATTCGATATTAAAATCCTTCCTAAAAACATAGTATTATGTTTAAAAAATAAATTTTATTAGTACTACCACGTACTACATACTAGTTGTTATCGTTATTTGTTTTTCTTAGAACACGTTGTTAACTTTACTTTTTATTTAATTTACTATTTTTTACTCAAATGTAGAGTACTCATAAAAATGAGTTACCTATATAAGTTAAAACTCGTAGGTTTTACTATTAATTATAATAATTGTTGAAGAATTGTACTATTAACCAACTGGTTACCAGATTCGCTTTATTTTAATACCTATATTATTGTATGAGATACTTGTATGATAATACTTTAAAAACATAGTTAAAATCGACTTGCCAATATTCATTATATACCTACGTATAATACAAGTGAAACTAGAAAAGCATGTTTACATCAATTATAGTTATTTATGCACTTAGTACTTATGTAAATATATGTTATGGCTGCTCTAAATTAAATAGAATTGTTAATTTGTTGAAATTATGTATGTACAATATACATTCGATAGATAAACAACCCGAGTAAGTCATTATAGATAATTAAAATATTTTACTAATTTTGAAGATAATAATCCACTTACAAAGGCCTTTTGATCGGCGTACTAATTCTTAAACCGATGATTTATTTGTTAATTTTTAATACTTATTATTGTAAATGAAATACATTCTTTTCACTGCAGCATCACTAAGCGAATACTTAAGAGGATATCTGCTGATTATACATAACTGAGTAACAAGCGGAGTCCTAAATCCCTAAATAGGGCGTAAAGAGGCCGAGTCCTTAGTATTTCATGAAAGACGGTATCCATGGATATACATGGATGGATAATGTAAAATTAGCCCTAGGGATGTCAAGTGTCGATAAAACATACATTAAGAAAGCACATCTTTTGAGTGTGTTTTAATAATTGTATCCTCTAAAGTTATATCGAGTACAACGAATGTCATTAAGTTAGTATGTTTCAGTCAATTCATTGTTATCATAAAATTAAATAAAATGTATATGAATAATATTATGTCGTGGCCATTTGAAATAACTCTTTAAAATGTCATTTGCATATTATTTGTAATTAAAATTGCCTTTGCAATTTTAATAAAATAATTGTTATATATTTTTTTATTCTATTTATGTTTTTAAAGAAATTATCAAATATTGCAACATTAACTTATTTCTTCCATTAGAAACAGTTGTTTAAGAGAGAAAAACTTCTAATTTATCTTTTAAGTAGATTAAAAAAACTTTGAGTACAAACGTAACAATACAAAATAATTATGTACTTTTGCAAATAGTTAAACATTTTTCTTCTCTTCTTTCACTCTTCTCATTTCATAAATTTTAAACATTTATTTATTAAAGTTTAAAGCGAAATTTTTCTTCTAAACTGTTTAAATATGCTCGGAGCGGTAAATTTAAAAGAGCATGGCTGCCGAATACTTGTTTAAAAATTTAATAGAATACATTTTAGGTCACTTCTATGTCATATATTATTACACAAGTAAAGTCTTTTTAACCGATTTCAAAAAAGAAGCTACTGAATTTGAGTTTATATGTTCATATCACGCGTCTTCTTAACAAATTGTAATTATATGATCTTAATTCTATTTTTTATTTAATAGGAAGAATCAACTATGATAGTGTATAATTTTTTGGAAACTTTTTTCCTAATGAATTGAAATGTACTTTAAAATTGATTTTCAGGATAGATTAACTTCTAAAGTTTTTCTTGTGTTACTAATATTTATAATATAACTAGCGACTCACCCTTGCTTCGCTCGGGTTCGTCTCTGGGTACCCCCTTTGGAATAAAATTTTTACAAATTTTGAATGCCTTACTTATTTATACATAACAACATGCTTGTACTGTCAACACTGAAAAAGTTTCAATTTGACAGCAAAATCCATATTAACAAAATGATCCGTTTATTACAAAAAATGTGATAAATAAAGAACCGCTCGACCGACTTTGTACAAACTTCACATAAACCATCTACTAAATAGTCCGAACAAAGCCTAAGCATTTAGTTTGGATAGGTGAGCCCGTTCTTGAGTTATAAAATTACAACGAAAAGTGGCATTGATTTTTATATATATAGATATAATTTCACCTTAATAAAAAATATATGGATATTGTAAGCGCGCAGCATTAAATCTACATACCTATAGTAATGGCCAATTTTGATTTTCACTTCTCGTCAGCATTTCAGTCATATCTCCATCTAATTTTTACGACAGGCAATTACCAATCAGGGCAAATTTATTGCACATGGGTGAGAAATAATGTGATACCTAATATTCAGGGGGAAACCTGAATAAAATCTCCAAAATAAACTCACATATATTTTATATTATACTAAGGATAATAAATAGTCTTTTAATGCCGTATTTTAGTAATGGTCAATTTTAATATTAATAATAATATCCTGTATGGAAAAACAAACAAAGGAAATAAAATTGGATATGTTAGAACAATTTATAAACTTTTACAAGCAGGACATTGAAAATAAAATAATAACTCTAATTTGTATACGGGATGACAATAGTTTTACAGGTTCTTCATAGTAGACCTAACAAAAAACCTCTTAAAATAAGTGACCCATCTTTATAGCCCTTAAATTATAATCCGGTTGCTAATCATGCATTAGACTTTCTTTTATCCTTATCTTTTCCAGAATAAAAAATTCTCATTCATAACGTCTGAATGTTTTATGTGATTATAATTTCATCAAAATTAGTTCAGTGCATTTTCAAAGTTAGCAACATACATAACAGCATAATTGACAAACTTATATGCGATTGTTATTTGGGTTGTACTCGTAGTATAGTACAATTAACCATATAAAACCAATTAAATATTTTTTATAAGTCTCAAATATATACTTATCATATCTAAATATATTCGTATATAACCCGACTACGTAAAAGTACAGGGACAAAACATAAAAAAAATTCTAATATACAAAATGGATGGATGGAATATGTATAATATAAAAGATGGTACAAAAATCGTTAAGGTAGAATCGTGGTCGCACTTTATGTGGGTGCCAGGAACACCTCCATTAAATAGAAATGGTATCTAAGCGAGGGTGAATCGCTAGTATTTAACAATATTAAAAGTACAAGTAGGTTTTCCTTAAATTAATATTTTATAACATTCCTAACTCAACCTAATAATTAAATATACACAGTAACCTAAATACATATCTTGACGAAGAAAAAATTTCTTAAAACACTGGTCAAATATAAGCGATTTTAAAACCACCAAAGTTACCATTCCATTTCGCAAATGAAGCTTTGAATAAAAGAGAACAATAAATACTATTTCCGAATTCGTTCTCCGAGAGTTCATTTGAAATTTTAAAAACAGAAATAAAACGTTAGCTAGGAAGTTGAGAGTTGGCGTACAAATTATAAATTAATTAACAGTAAGAGGCCGGGCTCGAACAATTACTTTAAGATTGCGCGACTACGATTTCGCCCGGGCTCTTTGCCAAGTCCAGGCGAACGCCCATTTTAATAATTATGACTTATTTCATTTAATCCCACACACAATGCACCGCTGACTACAGGGTATTAAATGCATTTGTACCTTACCCAAAGCTTAGTAATTAGCTCCGTTCCCTTTGTACATCAAACTGAAGACGAAGAACATATTAAGAAAAAATCATATTAACAACAAAGTGAAATACGAGTGCAATTTTTTGTATTTATTTAAATGGAAATTACTTTTTTAAATATGGAAAATATATTTATTTATAATGTAAATGCTACAACCAAAATTCTGCGTAGAATTGAGTAAGAAGTTGAGTAGCGACTCAAATATAATAATGATAAACCAATAACAGTGGCATGGATATGAACTTAGAATAAGAATAAATAAATGAATATAATCAAATATAAGTATTAGTACTTACAACGTTTAACATAAAATACAAAGTAGTACAAAAAAACTTCATTAAAATTTATAAAATGGATGTCTGTTCAAGCTATTATTTCTGTTGTCAAAAGTTTCTTGTCAATAATTGCGTGGAATCACGGGCTAACAATAGGAAAAGACTGACACAATATTCTATCAGGGTAATCTCATATCCACATTTGCCAAACATATTTTCTACTTCAATAAATACACTTATTTAATTCTATTATCATTCCTAGTTTCTGACTCTGCCTTTGAGAAATATCCTGTTTTTAATATCTATGAGTAATAATAAAGTCTTAAAAATTAACGTGCTTATTTAATAATTTACTTAGACAGGAGTAAAAATATCCTATGAGTAAGATGATTTATTTGTGTACTAAGTCTCTTGAAAGTATTATGAAACCTATTAAAAGTACAGTACACTTGATGTCTCCATTTAAAATAATAAATGGCAATATCAATTTATAATTTGGTCTCTCCTTTATATAGAAATAATCAAGAAGCGTTACTTTTTATCTTGGTTTTTCTTGGCTCTTAAATTATACATAAGCGTCCTTCACGAAAGGCCTATAATACTGTTACCGATTTAGAATTATATACGTGGTAAATTATAAAGTATTTCAGCTGTACTTTTGGTAAAAAAATTATGTCACTAGAGTTTAAAGTATTCTATGATCATTAATTAAAAACGACATTTTAACAACTAATACTTCTGTAAATATTGATTTATGGTAATTTGTGGCGTTGTGAAATAAAGCCTATTTAAACCATCTAACTTTAAAAGAAAAGAAAGAAGCAAAAAAAGTAGGTCAAGAACGTTTCTAACCCGGACTTAATTGCCTCACGTCATCAAGACTTTACATGATATCCCCTCGTAACGGATCATTAAAACGCTACGTGTTCCTGCTATCTGTACATAACTGATAAAATTATCATTTTGAAACCCTTATTACAAAACAATATCTTTGCCCCTTCACTTGAATTTAGCCTATTAAATTGAGATATTAAGTTACCTACGCTTAAAAGGGCACCCTAAGTCTAATAAAAGAGAGGAGATCGAATATCGCAAACTTCGTTCAAATAAAGTAAGAAGGAATGTTGGTTTTTATTTATATAAAAAATCTTTGTATCTTTTCTTATAAATTCTAACTATTAATTTTGTAAGGACATCAGTGTTGTTTTACAACACAAAGAACCTATTTTTCCGTATACATAGTAGTTTAAATATAGTAACATCCTTCTGGCGGACGCTGACAGTGCAAATCAAATATTTGTTCTGGTAGAGTTAAGATTAAGCTTGTTGGAAGTATTATAGTGTATTAATATAAAGCTATTGTTTATTTAAGGCTATTTTTTATCTCTAATAATGGTAAATAATAAGTTTTTATAAAACAACTTTATAATATTTGAATGGTTACATCACTAAATGTCATCAGAATATTATTACCGATGTAAAACAGTATGACATCACTAGTGAGATAAAATGCTTATAACATAAAATGCTAACAGTACACATTTATTAATCCGTCATATCCAAATTGCAGATGGGATTTAGTAAATGTTGCAAAATATTCTATTTTCTATTGAGAATGTTTGGACTTACTTGTAGCTCCATAATCAGATTAAATATGTTTTATATCTTAAATTTATGTATTGTGATTTGACTTGTGTGTAAATTTATTTATTTACTAGAATTTCCCGCGGCTCTTCTTGCGTACTTAAAGTCTGGAAACCAAATGATTTCATATACCGTGTGATGTTTATAGCCAGTTTGTAACGGTTAGTTGAAATTTCTCAGAAATGAGATATTTTACCGCAAAAAAGAAGTATTCTATAAGTATACCAAATTTCATCAAAATCAGGTTTTTGCGTGATGCGTCACAGACAGACAGACAGACGAAAATTCTAAAAACTATTTGAATTCTATAGATTCGCCCTCTATATCGATAATAATAATTACTTTGATGATTATTCGACTAAATTTGAATTTTATTATATGTAATAGACATAATATAAGTATTGTGACGTCCAACTGGGCCACTTTTTACAAATACATTTTTCGGGGTAGATAGTTGACACATTTTGCAAGTGAACTGATGTCACTTGATAAACAACCATTGTAACGAGTGATAGAATTGATTTATATTCACAATCAAGAATCAACCGTTTCTGCAAAGTGTATGATTTATATCAAACATTTAACTAACAATCACTATTTTTTTAACACAACAGTCACAATTGATGGATAGCCAATTATTTAGCGTTGACTCTGTGAAATGTGGCGCAGAACTTTGCATATTGGTAATAATTTATGAATAACTAGCGATTATATAGATAGTTTTAGCGCGAGCGAAGCCACGTGGTCCGGTAGTAAATGTATACAAAAACTTGACAAATTATAGACCAAAACCTTTCTCGAGAATCACTTTATTAATTGGTGAAAAGAGCATCAATATCAGTACAGTAGTTTTTGAGTTTACCCTGAACAGACAGATAGACGTGCCGTAGAACTGATTGATAATATAAATATATATGTATAAATATATATGTATAAATATATATGTATTGATAATTTTCAAAATTTATATAATACATTGCAAATATATGTCGATAACATTCTTGTTCCTTAGTTATACTATAGCCTCATATGAGTACTTTTTATGAATAAAATATTTGTATATGAATAGAAAGAACCCTAACGGAAATACTAAGTCATGAAAAATAAGGATTGAATTAAATTACATAAGTACAAAAGGTTTGAGTTTGAGAATAGCTTTTTATAAAGGTAAGGAAATGTGTTATAAAGCAGTATACTACGAGTATGTAATTAAACCCGTAGTATAAGTATGTATAAAGACGCTACTCGCATGTGTCTGTTTGTATTCATGTAATGTGGGCAATAAATTTTGATTTGGTATCCAATATTGATGAAGGATCGAATATGGAATGATGAGATCCGACTCAAAGAATTAGCAAGCTAAAGTGGCAGTGGGTTGATCGCATTTGTCGCAGAACCGATAAAAGATGGAGTGAAGTGGAGAGAAGAGTTCTAGAGGGGAGAACACGGCTCGTCATACGTAGGATCCTCCAGCTAAGTGCGATATACGTAAAGTGACTGGCAGCGGTTGGATGCGTAGAGCTGAAGATCGAGCTCACTGGCGTGCCGTAGGTGAGGCCTGTGGACGAATACTGGCTGAATATGATGATGATGAAGATCCAATATTAATTACAACATGTTGTATGTATAAAGTATATGAAGTAGGTTTTACAAATACATTCATTTTATATTTAAATAATATATAATAAAAGATGATGTTCTATAATGAATGGTCAAGCCAAGCAAATGCAGGTTGTAACGTTATAAATGAAAAAGACACCTAAAGACGCAGTCGAGCAAAATAAGGGTAAGTCACAAAGATATAATATAAAATTCGAGTGTATCTTCGTTGGTATGATTTTATTTTACGCAGTATCAAATAAACGTGATATACATTTTTCTAGTGTTAGCCCGGTGGTCGAAATTCAACCATAACCCCTATTAAATTTGAAGAAATCTCATCAATGAAAGTTTATTGGATACATATTTGAGAATATAGACTTTATAATGTACTTATACTACAAAACAGTTCAGTATTTTATCGGTAACAGTAAAACTCGTCAATAACTACAAAATAATATAAAACACGGTTAACAAGTATGGAAGAAAGGATTTTGCCTATTTCAAAATAAAAATAGATGTAAGTGGCATAGACTTAAAGTAGGCATAGATGTACGATCTAGGTAGTACATACAAAATCAAGATCAAGTGGCACTAAGCTGTATTAGGCCCTAAGGACCTATCTTACAACCTAAGCTTAGACCTAAGCTAAACAAAAAGTAAAACCTATTACATAGCAATAACTAAATTAATGAGAAAATACATGAAAAATGAAACTTAAATGTCATTTAAGCATGTAACCGGAGGCCTAGGCAAAAAGGTTCTCTACATTAAAATGACGTTGCGTGTTAAACTCAGCAAGTACGGCATCGTAAAAACAAATTACTGATCCTTATTAAATGTGACGGGAGCGTGTGCCAGGAACAAACCTTGTGCTTCTAAAAGCTCTTAACTGCGCTATTTATCCGGGTACTGTCCATTACTGGAGATACCACCTAAGTTTTTATTTCAAGGTCATATTTAATTACATGTTATATTAACTCCTCTTATGTTACATTATATTATAATATGTATGTATTTAAGTTATATATATACTATATCAACTATCTGGTATCCGTAACACAAGCATCGTAGCTTACCACGGAACTGGATGGTGCTGTTGTAAGAATGTCCCAAAATATTTATTGATACATAATTGAATACTGAAAGTTGGATTTTTTTTCGTATGTATGACGTGAATAATTAAATATAAAATGAAAAACCCGACTTCAACATTATTATTGTTCGAGCCTCCAATTAGCGTGTCTTCAGCACATTTCATAAACTCTTAGTGTTTGTTGTTGTACTTTAGAAGTAGGTAAAATAATACGAGTTTCCCAAAGAGTTGGACGAGAGTACGTAGGTTCATATCAGATCAGTTATATTGATATTGATTCCTAGTGATGACATGATTACGATTAGTATAATCGCAATAAATAATTATAGAAATTCCACGATTAATCGATAGCAGTCGATTAATTATAATTGCGATTACTTGTGACTAATATTTTCAAAAAAAAAATATTTCTATTGTTAATGCAACATACTTTTTAATTTTATATAAATTACAGCTTTTGTTTTTGTTTCCAAACGCGGCTTTATTAGGATGGACAATTTGGGGATTTCTCCGCGTAGTCGTAGGCTTAAATCTTGTACTGGATCGCATACTCTATATTGTACTGACATTTTGAAAATTTCAGAGATAATTTAAATGAGTCTCAATATCATCGAATAGACATTGTATCAAATATCAATATATCAATAGAGACGACGTATTTTAACATTTTTCAAATATAATTTAAGACTTATAATGAAGCTACTGAGGCTTAGCGCGAGCGAAGCCGCAGGTGCTGCTAGTTTCTTTACTACTATATCAAATCAACATCCTAAAAAATAAGTCTCAAGCTTCTAACTCTAAAAATGACGATACTTCCATACAATTAATAATTCCTCTTTTCGCATTTAGAAGTTAAGTCCTTTCTCAGGTTCAAGACTATCTGTGTACCAAATTTCATTTAAATTGGTCCAATAATTTTGGCGTAAAAACGCGACAGTCAAACAGACAGACAGAGTTACTTTAGCATTTATAATACTAGTAGGATTTATACTCAAAATATTCATCAATACTACAATATAACATTCGAAATTTCATATGTTTATTTAAAAATTCTGCTTCTCGCTTAACAATCACTTGCAAATATTTTAACAATAAAACTAGAAAAAATAAATGGATAGATAAGAAAAATATAAATAACAAATGGGCTCGTACAATATCGAAAGTTTAATCTGCGGCCGGTTAGTTTGACTCCCCGTTTACTGTAACCATAAATTCCAATATCGTAAAATATTTCGTTTTACTATCGCTGTAAAATACTTGAATATATGGTTCATATGTTATAAATGCACTTTAGACTATATAATGTGAATAATGCACATTATGGATAAGTAATCAATTTTGTGACTAGAATATAAAAATTATGTTCAATTCGTATTAGTGACTTTATGAAATGATTTGAAGGCTTATAAAACTAAGCAATAACTTAAAAAATAAGTTTTACAAATATAAGATCGTATCGTATAGGTACATATAGGTACCAGTCTACATTTATACGGAAAAATAAAGAAAATAAATAACAAAAAGGTAAATTCAATTATATATTTGTGGATTTCGAAGATTAGAAAGATAATTAATTAATTGTTTTCTCAACTTTCTGTATTTGGGTTATAAGGAAAAACACATTACCAAGAAATCCCGGCCTTAACAATGAAACGACGAAACCTATCGGATACTTGAAAAGTAATTAAAACTCTTCAAACTTCATCACTTTAGATTTCACATTAACGAAATTCACTTTATCAAGCACAACATTTTTCTCACAATTTATTAAAAAAAACTATAACATTACCTCTACTCTATATTTTATATTTTCATTTTTTTATAAATATTTTAAAAGCACAAAAATAATTAACACATATATTTATATAATATATAGATATTATGAAGATAAATTTGAAAATAGAATCATAGCTAATAATTAGCACCCGCATTGAAAGCTCTATGTTATTTTTCACCATATTTTATTTATTGTTAATTTGGTAAATATTTTTATCGAATATTCCAAATAAACATGTTCTAGTTCAAAATATAAAAACCACAGTCGAACATTAAAAACAAAAATAACTTTGCTATCACACATTTGTCGCAAAAATAAAAATATATACAGGTGTCTTGCCAGCTGTATTTCAGAAGCCACGAACTAGTTTCATATCTTCCCTCACGATCCTCCCTTATTTACAAACTTGACCCACCCACGAACAGTTACGAGCAATTTTATTCTGTGAAAATGAGGTTGCTACTGCGCGTTACATGTTTTTGCCATCAACGGATTCTTAAATGTGTAATGATATAAAGATTTTAAAAAGTTTGTGAGTCTAATATTTTATAACTAACTAAAACTCCCATCTTATGGGTCTTTTATAGCCAATAATATAAAAGAAGGTCAATTGCAATAGCCACTGTAAGAATATTTAATTGAACTTTATATAGTCTATTTTTTTAATAAGAAACCGCTAGATATTATATTAAGTATCCAGAAATAAATAAAATTAAGCATTTGTTTGCTGGTTAGATTAAAACGCCACGTTCTAACCTAACCAGCAACTGAAACAATCGTTTGCTAAACACACATAAATTCAACCCATTTTAAGAATTATATATATACCTACATACAATCTTCAGCAAAGTAAGTATTAAGAGGGATTACCTCGTTAGTCTTTTGCGACGTAACATATTTGATTCTGAACATTGTTGTATTTTATGGCACAATGTTTTGTTAACAATGTCACAAAATTGATGAACAATATAAATAAAATACTTTAAAATTATCAACATTGTTCAGAATTGTTTAAGAGAATTAACTTTGAAATTGCATTTATAACTAAATTGGAAACCAAAACTTCAAATAAACCACCAAACAAAATAAAGTAAAGAGTAAAAATGTACCACAAACAAGTTCAACAACTTCTGACGACATTCAAAGTTATACAAAGCATAAAACTACTAGTACTCCATTCGTTTAACAAATTTATTCCACAACTTAATAAGTACCATTAAAATAAGTTATAGATAGTACGTTTAACAAAGGATAATTGCTATTTTTGGGTAGCAAAAAAGAGAGTACCAACGCTTATCTAAATTGCTGAGGCAAAGTTACCCGTCTTAAAAGTTGTGGGCACAATCCGGTGACCCAGAAACACGGGACACCAACGCCAAGTTTTTCAATAAGTGCTTTTAAAGACTTTATATAAAATTCCTTTTAACTATGTGAACAAGTCACGATTTTGGCTTGACAATTTACTATGTTCTTTTAAAAAACTGATCAAAGTTAAAATATTTTTTAATAAATACGATCCGTATATATGATAAAGAAAATAATTTCTTGTTACAATTATAACCAAAATGTAATGTTATATTTCAAAACCTTTATTAATTCTAATAAAAATAGCTGTTTTACATACACACTATTTATTTCATATGTGTAAATAGCTGCCTGTTAAGTAAAAATTAGAGGGAGATATTTTAATGCTGGAAAGGCCCGAGCCAGACGGAATACTTACAAAAGCAATAGAAAATATATGGTTACACTTCTTTTGCGAAACTACATGTTTTGAATCGTGTTATTATATGAAAGTACTACTAGTTTATAAAACAAAATAATAAATAACTAAAGATGATTATGATGTTTAGAAAGTTGTGACACCTACGTACATCAGCGCCATCTAGTTCCGTGGTAAGCTACGAGGCATGTGTTACGGATACCAGATAATTGATATACTACACACAAGTATAAATGGTTATTACGTACATATTATAAATATAAACACCTATGACTGGAAAACAAACAGTAGTGCTCAAGAAATGAATGCGTTACTCGAACCCATGACCGTTGGCGAGGAAGGTTGGCGAAGGAGAGGGTCACTATCAACTGAGCCAAACGTGTCGTCAATATAATATAATACAAAATGTAATGTATAAAATTTATGCTTTAAACCTCATCCTTAATTCACAATCAATGCATATGTTTCCAGTTAACCACAGCCGTCATAGGTGACAACTAGTCACTATAACGATATTACATGATATCATGCTTATAATTAACCTAATTATTTCAATATTACTATTGATGAATATATACTGCGTTTAGTACAGACATTTTAAATATTATATTATGATTAAGAAACCAAGGAACGGAATAAAATTCGGTTGGAGACCTCAGTAGATCGGTAGTTAGTTGACACTTTCTTCCTTCCTAACCCCAGCGACTTTGTGTTCCGGATAGTGATGTAACTATGTTTTAATTTTATCCTTTTTTTACATTACAGAATGCTTTACGCATACCACCAGCATATATGTATACTGTAGGTTATGTGAGACTCACGGGTTAAACAAGCCATTAGGCACTTATATTACTACATAGTTGCTAAAATCCAACAAAATCATATCCTGTCATATATTCCGACACACTAACCCGACGATCGGCCAAACGAAACAAACCACATCTAATAAACCATGGGAAAGCTCGAAGAGTGGACACTTTGCTCGGAGATCGCCTTCCACCCAAGTGCATTTTACGCCCTAAATGAATATCTGGGCCCTAATATACCTTTGATAAAACAAGTTCGCCCCACCTTTATAAAAAGAACTTATACCATTGTAGTGTAGCAGATCTCGTATATTTGAATTAAAAATTGTTGTACATTCATATTCATGAACTGTACTAGTGCATGAACAAGTAGCTTTATGAATTTATGCACAAGGAAAAGTTTCGCTGTTGAAAAAAAAATATTTACCTTGTGTTATATTAATTAATATTCTTTTGCTAACATCATTTTTGAACTTTCGGGATCATTATTGAACATCTACTTTGTCGCCTTAAAACAGAATCTACACAAGTCTGTTAACACTCCAGCGCCTAATAAAATATTTTACTCTTCCCACATTAACCTAAATACGGATATATCTTTACTCGAAGTGCTCAAAAAGTTTTATCAAACTCCCCCGTCTCCTGCGACGCCCTCATCAAAGAAACTTTGCAATAAACGCATAAGTACAGAATGTTATAACACTTTTTGACGTCGTACACAATTTTAGCGTACCCTTGATATCTTTTAATGCTATGTAAGCAAAGACGAGAAATATGAATAAGGTAAAAAAAGACTATAAAAATTAAATAAAATCTAAAGTATCATTCTAAATATTAACAATAAGCATTTAAAAATAGCTGAACACCTCAAAAAAAGTAAAAACTGAAAACCGTAAAGTTTAAAAATTATGTCTTAATATTTGATGCGGATACTGGGTGTAATCAGACTCGCAAATGTTTATTTTTTTATTTTCTAATCAATCTAAGTTAACCATTTTGCGAGTTGCGAAAGTTACCGTTTTGTACTAAATGAAAGTTAGGGCCTTGATTAATTTGCACTAGATACTTTATGGTAACAACAACACAGTAACTGATTTGTGGATATTTATATATCATTGTAAAATTATTATTTTTCGTAGACTGTAATTTTTTTTATAATTATTTAATATCAATCAATTATCAATGATAAATATTTATAGAGGAAAAAGGTATTCTAAATGACTGAGACCTTAAACCCTCGGAAAGTCACGATTCGACTTTCATTCATTTTTTTGCTTAGATTTTTTACTTTATTAAAGCAATACAATAAAACTTTACAATACAATTAAACTTTACAAATATTGTACCTACTATAGTTATGTTATAGAATTTGTGAATGTCTTCAGAAGTATTAAATGAACGATTCTCGTATAACAGGCTTGGAATTTTATCCTTAAGATTAGGCAAATCTGAGATTATACTGGAAAATCTTACGATTTGAGTTCGAAAATTTTCCAGAAAGAGAAACTTTTTGAATAATTTTATTATACAGATAGATAAATGCCATTCTTACGCATCATTCGAAATTGAATTTAACCTTCATTGAAGTTAAAGTTATTTTCCAATAAGTTAAATTCTCGATTGAATGAATGAAATTAAATGAAAATTACAGTTTTTCACTAAAGTTGTCACACAATTTACATTACAATTTTCATTATAGATTTCTTTGTGCAAAAAAAATCATAGTCAAGCTGATTGCAACAAAGGCCTCACAAATTGTGTCTTAAAACTTAACAACATATTTAATTAAATTCCTCTAAAATGAATTTATGGTTAGTCTTTAGAACACTCTTTAAAGCATTATTAAAATGCCATGTTAAATTCCTTTTAGGAAATTCCACCTATTAAAAACGAACACTTACGCTTTCGATAAGAACTTTATTTTAAAAAAAGCTGCATAATTTTCTAAAACCTTCAAATGAAAACATCTTAATTTATATTAAAAAGACAAAATTAGTCAACTTGTATAAAGTAATTGGTACAACATGCAAATGGGCACTCGTGGGAATGTCAGGCCACGGTCAACGAACATAAGCGATTTTCAATGTAAATGAGACGCCCGCTTGAAATTTATCTTTAGTCCTCGTGGAAACGCTACTGCTTCCTCTTACCCTTAGATTTAAGAAAATTGACGTTTGCCGACTTAACAGCTCTCGTGTGTAAGCTGTCGAATGTTAATAGACATGCTTAAGTAATGTTTTTAAAACATTTTCTATAATAAGTGGTATTAGTACGTATCGTGAGTTTAATCTATTAATAAATTTACAATTTTATATAATAAGATTATTTGTAACAGCCCGCGCAGTAATCTCCTTTAAGAGAATAAAAAAAGCTCTATTTACTACTTTAAAAAAGCTTTTTATCCTCTAATAATAATGTTAATTTAACAGATATTTTTTTGTACAATATTTTAGTGAAATGCCGATTATATCGCAGATTAATTTTTACTTAAGTACTTCCTATTATGCAGTCAGTCTCTCCATATACATTTAAAAAGCAAAAGAGTATTTAAATACGAAATATCGGAATCATTAGAACCGTTTCTAAAATACACGAAATAAATATGTACTTGTATAAATTTAATCTTGTTTAATATAATAATATAATTTGACGACACGCGTGGCGTAGTTTGTAGTGTTGTACTTGCTGCGCAAGCGGTCGCGGGATCGAGTCCCGCTGGGGGCATACATTTGTTGAGCACGAATGTTTGTTCTCCAGTCATGGGTGTTTATATTTATAATATGTATGTATTTAAACTTATAATATATGTGTAGTATATCAACACACAAACATCAACACAAGGCTCGTACCTTACCGTGGAACTAGATAGTGCTGTGTGTAAATGTCCCAACATATTTATTTATTTATTTATTTATTAAGATATTGAAAATATTACGTTAACAATCTTACACAAACATAATACAAATACAAATGTTTGCGTTATAAAATATAAACAAATTTAGAAGTAGGTGACATAAGACTGTAATATGGTTGCGGTGCAAGTTGGCAGGCAATAAACCTAGCTATTGTGAGCATAATGTGCTCTATTGTCTTGTTTCACGAGTGGCGGGAGTCCGAGATTGGTATAAATAATGCAAGGACGCTGCCAGAGGACGAAGTTCATCGCGCTACGTAAATTCGTCATTTGCTCCCGACTCATGTTACTGACACTATTGTTGTTTATTTACTAAGTGAATTCTGTGCACTATTTTCATTTATCTAAAACCTCATTGTAAGAAATACATATATTTTTCAACGACACACATGATTATTATTAAAAATTAAAGCCTATAGAATCTTTTAAATTACGTTTAAAAGTACATAATCTAATTAAATAAGTTAAGTAAATAAATAGGATTGTTAATTCCTTTTTACGTATACAGTTACGCTCTCATAGCGTCGTTCTCGTGAAATATAAAACTGGCTTGCTATATAACTAAGCACATGCTTTCCTGAGGATAAATTTTACATTTATCATCATTATTTATCTGCAAAGAAACATTAATTTAAATATGTTCAATAATATTATTACAACTACCTATATATATTTTTTTAGATTTTTATTAGAGTAGGTACTTTGTAGCAAAAACGTATTAACATGCGATAAAACCCTACTTTAATAGTTCATGTCGCATGCAACGTGCCGTCCTTCAATTACATAGCAATAACGCAACATAAAAAACAACCCCCATGGTTCGCAAAATAAACTTCAAATATAAAATATTAACCAGAACAAAAAATAAAACGCTTATCTATTTTCACGTCCATCACAGTGCAATATTTTTATTTATAAAATAATTTAAAGCGAGAGCACATATTTTAGCAAGAGCGTGTAAACGAAAGTTTCCAACCATTATATCACTCGACTGTCATTTCCGTAACCACACACTATGAGGAGCTCCAAACTTAAATCGCGACAATTTCCATTTATATATGTTTGTCATAAGCTATGTCCCGTGGCTTTGTCTTGTATTATACAATATTCTTGGAACTTGTTTTATCGCTATGTCCGAAACTTTCATGATTACTTTGCTTTACTCTTTGAATTAATTCCGAGCTATTGACTCTGGGGATTTGTGCCAGTTTATGATATTCGTACTGCAGTACATATAAACAATCTCGACGGAAAGGAAAATTAATACTTAATGTGTCTGAAGTCTCACAAATACCGATAAAACATATTGAATCTAGTAAGTCATCTCAGTAAACAAGTTTTATTGATTGGAAGTTCTCGTCATTCCAGACCTAGATTATAAGGTATTTTATTTCATATTTTAGTTTGTGACTATAAAAAATGCCTTCCGATCGAATTTCTTCGTTTCAAATTAATATTAATATAAAAAATCGTAAAACCACATAAGTATAATTATAATTATACAATAAATGTATGCATGGGCGTATTTTTTACTCATTTAAGCTGAAATAGTTGTTATTTCGATAGTGAGTACATACGAGTAAATTAACAATGTGCGTTTATGTATGTGTGTGTGTGTGGTTGCGGTTGTAAGTTTGCGTGTCTTAGCAATAAAATAGTCGAAAGATGTCAAATAAAACATAGTTAGGAGAACAAACTAAGTTTTTACATATATAAAAAAATGTAAAGGTATTCCGTAGCAGCAAAACGATTTGCTAATACTAATCACCTAGACTACTATTACCTATAGTAGAAACGAGGTAATCTACACACGAGCTCACGACCTCTCTATATATGTCAACTTTTATCAAAGGCATAAAATCGATTGCAACATAACCTACAGACTATTAAACGCAAACAGGTAACACATTAGCTTAATCGACTCGTTAGCATGCTCGCAATTAATCTGATCGAAATTATAACTTAGTGTAGTTCAAAGGTGGGTAGGTTTATTTGTGTGAATACTAATGATGCAGAACTTAATTCAATATCTTACGCATCTATATCTATACTAATATATAAATCTGACAGTTTATTTTATTGATTTGTATGTCCTTCTATAACATTGGAATAGGGCGATTTGATAATATGTATATACCTACTAGTAAACCCACCCGGCTTCGATGGGCGTAAATTAAAATAAATTAAACTATTTTAATAATTTTCTTATAAAATAGTAGTAGCCTAGGTTTCTCCTCATAACCTTAGCTATCTGAAAGTGAAAGCACCATCAAAATTGGTACATCCGTCTCAGAGATTAGCCGGAACAAACAGACAGACAGACAATAAGTACCGTATATAATTTCATATACATTTAGTCAAAACCACTTAATTTAAAAAAAAACAGACACTTCGCAATTGAAGAGTAGTAGAGTACCTATAGTATTATACATAAAATATCTTATTCTATTTCATTAGTACTTCCTAGTAGCTGAAGGAATAAACATCACATCTAAGAAAGCCTAGAAACTACCGCCAACTCGCAATTGGCTAGTATGAGGGTAGCACGTACACTGCAGTGGTAATGAAATGATAGTCTGCGTGCGCACTAAATTAGAAATTCAATTATTTTTTACAAAATGATTAGCTTACTTAATTAACATAATGAATGTAAAAGGCACTCAGGATCGTAGCATTTAAGAGAAGTCTTTTTCCGACGATTTTTTTCTGAAAATAATTATTAAAGATATCTCTCGCGCTCAAATCTTAATCTGTTGTAAAATTTGAAGTTCAGCTGAGTCATTTTTGTGAAGAGGGTCAGACACACAAATAAACAAACATTTGCAAGTTGTTATGAAGAAATTGCTAAATTATTAATTATTACGTAGCATATTAGTCAACCATTTAAAAGCTTCAGATATATACTTTAATTTTGTTTAAGAGCCCTTAATAGTAATGGTCGCATTAGAAATTATAAGAGAAAGTAACACGGTAAATTTTGTTAAGCTTGACTAGGTCAAATCCACACACGTATCAGGTATTTAGAAACAGACAAACATATTTCATCATTAACTAATAGCAACTCACTCTCGTTTGACGCGGGATCGTCCCTACACAGTATGTTTTGACAGTTTCTGGTCAAATAAACTATCATCCACCCCTATAAGGATAAAAAGAATAATATAAGATTTTTTGTTTATCCGTCACAAACAAAATTATTATTTTTTCTTTTTATTATATACTTTCCAAATAAATGATTCACTCATTCGCTCGAATTACAAAAACTACAAAACGAATAAAAATAGAGTATGTTTCATAGGAAGCAGCGTATTCCGGCGAAGGTTTTAGTATATATTAAATATGAGAACTTGGTTTCCGATCTTTAGAACGTGATTTAAATATAAATATATATAAATAATAAATAAAAAAACATGTATGATAAAGAAATTATTGTGCTAAAATACAATATAAAAACAAACAAGTTACATAACATTATTTTACATTATAATTTAGAACATTTGTTCGAAATGCGCTACAAACTTCTCTTTTGTGAAGCAAGTTTCATATAACAGTTATCCGGGGCTTTTTCTAAGTACTGACGCTACTACAGGAAATTAACATACAAATAGTAGGAAACCTGCAACTAGAGGAGCTTATACTCCGATGTCACGTTAGTTAGAAATAACGCATCGCAGACGTTGCAGTTACTACCTACACGGTACACATCACAGAGATCACAGAGGGTAATAACTTTAAATGTAACTGTTGCTTTAGTCAGTATATCCTGGAAGCTTTAACACAAAATGATAAAATAGAGAGATGGCATTACTTTGAACTCAAAATCCATATTTGAATGAATATGTAAGTCTGGGATAATTATATTTTAAGTAGTACGTATAAAAAATACTGTACCTATTCAGAGTTTTTTTATGTTATACGATATTTTCATCAAATGTCATTTTATTAACATTTGAACTTATAAGAATAAATATTTATTTAGAATAAAGGAAATTACAAGTAAACTTAACTATATGACTTATAATACTTTCTTATACATTATGTTTACGCGAATATTTGACAGTATTTTTACAAATGCAAATAAATCCGCGACAAAATTCGAAAAGATAGTTCCATTTATAATTTAAACCTATTCTATTTTAAACATAGGTAATAAATAAATAAATAAATTATAACATAGGTAATAATAAATTTTTTATTGTACACTAAAAAAGAAAAAGAAATTATACATAAGAAATAATAATGTACAAGAGGAGGCCTTATCGCTAAAACAGCGATCTTCCAGGCAACCTTTAGATGTAGAAATTAGCAAACTTTACAGAGGGAAGGGGTGCACCGTGCAAAATAAAGAGAATATCACAAGAAAAAAAGTATATAGATACATACATATATATTATATGTACACATATGCATATATATTATAGGTGCTTATTGCTTGGTTTCAAGTTTTTTTCTAAGACACTTTGTTAATATTCAGAGATTGAACAGGTATTATTATAATAACACGATGAAAACTAAATTAACTAAATTTGCGAGGTCATAGACCTTTACTTAAACATTACTGTGATAAAATATATTATGATAGTCCCATTCTGTCATCTGAGGCTTTGTAGGCTTAGAATCGTAAAGGAATAGCGGTTTCAAAAGATATCAGACATGTCTCGCTAGAGGCGGCATGTAATGAATTTAACTATTACTACATAATAAAATAGATAAAAAAGTATATTAAAAAATATATAAAAACTAACGTTTCCCTTTCAATTTTATTTAGAAATATAGGCACTTAGTTTTTGTAAAAATATATCATCAATTCTTTTTTTATACTGAATATTACTATATTTAAATCAAATTTTATTGCAATCTTGACAATAATACTTTTTTACAGAGCAATTTGAACACTTTATTTACGCATTTTCTAAATTTATCTTAGCTGCATAAACTCTCCTTGTTAAAAGTTATTCATACTCTATGAAAAGTCCTTAAAAAGTTTAATACTTTGATTTATTCCTTTTTATTTGTAAAAACATCAATGGTGTTTGAAAATTTAAAAAAGAAGTATATTCATTAACTTTATAATTATTATAATCAAAAATTATTTATTAGATTATATTGCATGTAGATTGTAGGTATTTTCAACATTCCGTAGGAAAAAGTAAAAAATGGAACCTATAATTTTCATAACGTCAATCTTTAGGTATTATAAAAACAAACCTTACCCGCGGCTTCGCCTGCGTTCTACAGGCTGAAAACTAAATTCTTTCCGAAACGCGTATTGTGGTTTCTCGTTGAAGTACCGGCGTCCATCCTCCCTGACCACCGCCTACGCGGTGATCATTGTTTTGTTGCGGAGTTATGTTAAAACTATGATATCTCATAAGATACCAAAAATGTTCATTGATGGAGCATATATTAGATGTTGCATGATGTTATATAGTCTATACCCTTCCTCGATAAACGGACTATACAACACAAAAAGAATTTTTCAATTCGGACCAGTATAGTTCCTGAGATTAGAAGGATGGGAAAAAACGAACAACAATTTGTTAAGAAAATGTTATTTCGTTTCTTAAATAAGACTTAGAATAACATTGCTCTTAAATAATAGTTTTATTTCAACCTCATTTGCTACAGAAGTTCAATTAAGAATTGGATATTTCGTTGATTAAATTCTTTTTAATTAAATTCTTTGTTTCCAACGTTACCTGCTTATATAATTGTGATATTCAGATACAAAATAAAACTTATACTAGCCAAATACATTGTTAAAATTGAACATTAAGAAGCCAAAAGATGGCAAATAAAAAAATTTCAAACTAAATACAGGATAGATAAAGAAAATTACTAAAAGCTTAGAATATTGTCTAAAAAATCTAATTTACTTTGTTAAACTCGGCCATTCTAATATAACGACTGTAACAATATACTTTTTCAGTATACGAATAAGCTCAGCAAGCAACTCCGACATTCATTCATTACATCTAAAAGTGCCTCACTATAAACATAAAGAAAAGTAACGATCACCTTTCACATTCGAGGAACAAATACTCCCTAACCTTTTAAATGTAATTTATTTAAAGGTGCTATAAGATGTTTGTGGAAAAGTGTTTTATTATGACTATAGTTTATGATTCGCAGCGTGGATGTTGGAAAGAAAAATAATTACAAAAGGTCTTTAGCTATGAAATGGCGTCATTATACACTTCAGTATCCGTTTGCGACAGTTCGTAATCTGTGCTATACTATCGTAATGGAAAAATATTATTATGTTTGAAGCAAAAAAATGGTACTTTCGAAAGATTACAGGCAGTTTCCTGAAGTCTATTATATAGCTAACACAGTAAAAGCGTAAGTGAGCTTGCAGTTGTTGCGATTTAATTTTTTTGGTAATAACCCTAAACTTCGTCCAATCAAATTAATAAAATTATATTAGAGAAAGTACTTAGTTAATAAAACTGGCAAAAGATACACTATATACCTACACTAAGAATTGCATTCCTTCAAAATGTTTTAACGTACTCATTACTTAGCATATATATAACTTGTTTAATTGTCAGTGAATCGATTGATGAGTATAAGCTTGAAGCTAATGGTTATAAAATGTTAAGTTTTTAAAGACACGTATATTGTACAGACACATATTCATGGTTTAAATAAATGAAGCCAAGTTATACGCTGGCCGCAAGTATGTACTAGCGCGGTTTTTCCTGTAGAGTCAAACGAACGCGTACGTCCCATTTTACCTGTGCAATTATTTAACTAAACAACTAAAACTGCGCACTTGCGCAGTCACATCTTAGCGTGAATGGCCACCGTTATTGTATTATAAGTGACACGAGCAAGGGCTGTATTGTGTAATTTGAGTTATATTTATCGGAATACAACAAGGAAAACAAGTTAGGAATTTAAATGTACATTTTATTTTCATTGATAGCCCAGTGGCACGCACATTCATCGAAAACGAATTGATGCGCTTTCGAATCCCAGGTTACGCACTTCTTTTATTTTAATATCCGAATCAAGTTCAACATAACGTATCTTGAAAGAAAACATCTTGATGTCATTAATATGACGGAGCCTAACAAGAAATTGAAAGACTTCTAGATTTTACTTGACAAGAGTGGACTATAGCCTGATTCCTCATCATTTTAAGGGATGTACGCAAACCCAGCAGTAATTCGATAAAAAATGCGAAATATACTTATTTATTTTCTACACGCATATTACTATGATAAAGCCAGCAAAAATTATATACAACAGTAAGTATAAAAAGTTTTACCTTATAACGTTTCACTATTAAACGAATAAAACAAACAATAAAACATTTTCAAAGAATTTATTATCCAATAATTGATGCGCAAAATGTGGTAAAATCGAAGTAACGAGGCGTCAATCTACATCAATATTCCCGGCACGGGCCGATAGACATCAAATACTGATTACGATTAAATTGCTTTTGGTGGTACAGACTAATCCAATGGCAATGCCGAGTTTCACACCTCTAAGACATCATAGGCAGCTTACACGAATTATACCCATTGACAAACGTTAAAAGCAAGTATCTATTATATCTTTGTACTTCGATTTCTTCATATAGCCGTAGAAGCATGTAATAAATGTTATCTTTTAACTTTGACATTATGTCGAACGAAGCCTTTCGCATTAGTCTAACTATTTATTCACCTTTTATAGTGTTTACTTAAAAATATTAAGTTCTGTGCACAAACGCAACTATCCGCTCGAGGAAATGTGTCGTAGGGCAAAATAGTGACCGCGCAGGTAACTACGATGTAGGACAGTATCTCCACTACCCACGACTAAAGTACATTTTGCACTCTGCGAGTGTTTGCGTCTCTACAGAAAGTCTGAAATGACTTCATATTT
Source organism: Boloria selene (assembly GCA_905231865.2). Lineage (NCBI taxonomy): Eukaryota > Metazoa > Arthropoda > Insecta > Lepidoptera > Nymphalidae > Boloria > Boloria selene. The sequence continues at coordinate 6,290,093 of HG993141.1, forward strand.
AACAGTAGCTTTCTGTTAGCCTAGACTGTGTGCGTTTTTACCTTTAAATTCACGGCTAGAGCTTTCACATTTCTGAATCACAATTTGTATGGAAATTAAATGTTTGATTAGTTGAATAAAACCCACATTTAGTTTTAATGGTATTCCATCCTAAATAACTTATTTATATAATCTCTGAATGTATAAATATACAAATTTTACGTTAATGTAGCGTGCGCATACGGAATTACTACTAAAACGATTTTTAAAAAGGTGTTGAGGTTTGGAAAGACGAATTTTATATGAAAGCCCGTTTTTTAAGACTACGCTAGCACAGCCAAAGAGGATTAGGATAGGGGCACAAAGACGAAGAAGAAGTTAGTGTTGTAATAACGTAAAATATAACATACGAAATTTATATGACTTATTTCATTTTATACATCTCATAGCGAAAACAATAACGGTTATAGGCGCACACGTTAATAACGTTATAATACGTTTAATTTACGACGCCACGGTAATTCTGCCAGGCTTAAGCTTTATTAATTTCAAAAGTATACATACTAACGAGATCTCGTGAGTTTTGCTGTCGTATCTTTAATACTGGTACTTTCATACGTAATGTATTTCAAATGTGTCGCGCATTATTTTAATTACAGTCACCAAGTCACTAATCAAGTTACTGTATCATAATTCGTGTAAAGCGAATTGCAAATATGTATGTACTTAAAATATTACATTGAATTGAATTGTAATCAAACTCCTATGTGTGTCTATCAAATTTATTTAAACTTAATGATATCCAATCAGTGTATAAATTAACTAAAATTCTACATTAAACATATGAAATGTGTAACCGCAAACTGATGGCATCGATATAAAATAAATTACATAGTTAAATTAATTTAATATAACTAATTATAGTGATTTTAGACAAGTGTTAGCCTACTAATGTTAATAATAATAAATAAGTAATTTTTATATTGCATATGAAGATGTTGCAATTCCTTTAAAAGTTATGCCATAAAATAATAACACATCGTCCATTTATTTCTATTTCTATTCTTTAACTATTAGAATGCCATTTGTCCCAGGCTAAGTATACGAAATAAAAAACCGAAAGTGAAATAACTGTAAATGATCAAAGCATTTCGTGTAAGAAGCGACGTTCGATCTTACGACCCAGAAATGACGAATCTTAATCCCTGATACGGAGGTTTCATAAATATTCAGTGTCGTTATTTCACCTCGAGTGCCGATCCTGTGAACAGTCTGTGTTTATGTTTACAGGGGGTGAGGCGGCCAGCTGAGTGCCCCGCGCACTCCCCCTCGCGCCCCTGCCCGCCCCCGCCCGCCCTCGCCCGCGTGGAAAATCGATAGCGTTCAGAGCGCCGCAGAACTGCAAATGAGTGACGTACTAAGTACCTCAGAGACAAAACCTTATAGGCCTTGTTATTACACATTTGCTTACGATGTTTCACCCCAATTTTATTACATATTCAATTGTTGTGCTCTAATGCATAGTTGGAAAATAAGTTGTAGTACAATTTATTTTATGTATAATTTATCATATATTATTATGAATTGGTTAGGTTAGGTTATTAGGTATTCATTTTGAAATTCTAAAGAATACATTTATTTTGTACTTTATTATTGGTTGTTAAAAATGAAAATTAAAGTTACGCCATAATTATACTTATTTAACATACTAGACTCCACGTTAATTTAGTTTCGATACCAAATGTATATCGCAATAAACTGATTCTATTTTCACGAGTAATTAATATTCGTAACAGCCTATACGGACATCTATCTTAGTCCCGTTTCAACGAACGTGCGACAATGCAGACCATCCGCAATATTGACGATGCAAAGATGTTAATGAATGATTCACAAAATAGGGCAAAAAACCTATATAAAAAGTGTGAATTTTCGTTTGTGCAAAACCATGCCAAGTTGCCACCGAGTGCTTAAGTGTTGTTATATGAAAAAGGGTTTTATGCAAACTCGCCACTAGATGGCGCCTAAACGTCAACTTCTACACCGTTTAACCATTAAAATGGTACAAATGGATATTTGACTACAAAAAATATTTTCGTGTTAGCAAATTATATGAGGACCGAGGTAAAAGCCAATACTAAATCTACACTAATATTATAAAGCAGAAGAGTTTGTTTGTTTGTTTGGTTGAACGCGCTAAGCTCAGCAACTACTGGTCCGAATTAAAAAAAACTTTTTGTGTTGGATAGTCCGTTTATCGAGAAAGGCTATAGGCTATAATTCATTACGCTACGACCAATAGGAGCGGAGCATCAATGAAAAATATTGCAAAAACGGGAAGGGCGGGCATTAGTTACCGTACCGCGTGACTCAGAAAGTATTTGAATTCCGGTCTTCAGAACGCGTATGAAGCCGCTATAAATGCTAGTAAATTAATATTCTGAATTTCTTATACTTAAAAACAACATTAATTATATAAATAGGCTTTATGTTTGTAAAGTGTACTCGCGAGACCTATTCAAAAGTTAAAGGTATCTGGTGGTTCCATAGGAAATTTGCTGACTTTACTACGGTTTTGCATTTGTAGTAAACATTCATAAAAGTTCTTCATGTTTTAGATTTAACGTTTTATGGATTTTATGCACACGATACCCATCTACACGGAAAATCTTGATATTTAAGTGCACAGTCGTAACTCGAGATTCTCCCTGCATATATCTTTCAAGTGGAATGAATTCTCTGGATTGCGAAATGATATATAAAATATTCACCTTCTCAGAAATGCAAGCTAATTTATATTCCACTCAACCAAAACTTTAAAAAATAAATATGTTAATAATGACACGTAAACATTATTTATAGTATCACTCTATGAGAGTTAAATATAATCAAAACATAAATAAATAATTGAACTCCGAAAGGCAGTCAATTTCATGTATCTAATCATTTTCATATTAGATTTTCACAACCATATTGCTAGATAGAATTAATATCTAATGAATAATTACATTTATAATTCATAAATATATTTCAAATTCTGTAAATAAAATGAAGTAATTATGTTGATATCAACTTTTGACATTTGATTCGTATATTTATTAAGTTTTCTCTAATACTAGCGACTCGCCCTCGCTTCGCTCGGGCTGTTCCCTAGATTTAGCACAGGCAAAGCCGCAGGATCCGCTAGTTATGCATATAAACCTTCCTCTTGAATCACTCTATCTATTAAAAAAAACCGCATCAAAATCCGCTGCGTAGTTTTAAAAATTTAAGCATACATAGGGATATTGAGACAGAGAAAGCGACTTTGTTTTATACTATGTAGTGATAATCGATTTATTATGAATTACATTTTTTTTTCATCATTTACTACTGTTTTGTGCGTCAAGTCGATTTTTTCAGTTTTTAATTATTTGTGCTTGCTTATAAATTAATGAGTTGATACTACTACTTTGCATATCAGATGTAATTGTAGTCTATTGCTAGAGAACCTAATGTGTTTGAACTAAGCAATCACGAATAGGGAAATTGTTGAACGGACGACTATATCTCCAATAGTTATTGGCACCTATTGTATAATGGAGCCACGTCTAGTCGAATTTGAATTCCAGCGCAGAGGAGAATTAAAACGACAACAACTTGATTTGACATTTGTAGAGTATGCCGTATACCTTAAAATGTCGGTCAAAAATAGTATTAAATGCTTGATTTTGCTTTTTTATAGAGTTTTTTACTTATAAATAAAAGAGATTTTAAGTTATTATGGTGTAACAAAATATATTCCAAAGTTATTATATTCTTTTTCCAAACTAATTATATTTTTAACCTTTTTTTATCTTCGACTTCAAACAGAGATATCATAAGTAGCTATTTGTATTTATTCATTTTTTTACTTATGACAATTATTCTATTTGACGACACGATTGTTTAATTTTTTCTGACAATTGCAGTACTTGCTGTGCCAGCAAAGGCAGGTTCGAGTGACGCTTGAGGCATTCATTTGTTAAGCACGAATGTTTGTAAAGCAGTCTTGGGTGTTTATATTTTATAATTGAAATGTATATACATATGTAGCGTATCAACCCTCTGCTATCCATTAAAGAAGCTTTTAATTAATAATTTTATATCAATTTAATACTTTATTGTTTAGCATATTTAGTTCTATGACACTCTGTCTATATTCCTTAGTCTGAAGAGTGTGGTTAGTTGTAACTTCAACTGGGAAACTAATCAACGCCTCACTTCCACAAAATTAATTTATCTGTCGAAAGCACAATATACCTAACCGGCGAACACTACAATTCATGCTAATCCCGTAGGAACACACATTTATATCAGAGATGAAATTTATTTTAAGTTATAAAAAGTTTTTGCTTTTGTAAAAAAAATATTGTTTCACATTTTCAATATAACTAAATGTATAGTACATACCCAAAATGGCTTTGAGAAATACATACCTGAAACAAAAATATTTGATTGAATAATTTAATCAATTATATCATTCGAAAAAGACGAAATTTGAATAAAGCGCATTATTTTGAATTATGTGTTTTTCTTGAGGACACTTTTGAGAAGCAAATTGCATATCCAATGGTCTATGGTCGATAATAATTATAACCAATATTACATTGGAAATAAGTTACTTTTAGCTAATCGACCTTCTAAATAGACGTTTTTTTGTTCATGACAACTAATACTTGTTGCAGTTAATAATACGAGAGTATATTCCTCCATTTTAAGTAGAAAGCTTAATTTATAAAATGTATCCCCCCTCGTACTGAGGGAGGCCCGTGCCCACCAGTGGGACCCTTTTTTTTAGCACTGTTACCTAGCTAAAAATAGCCATGAGCACTTTCAGATAGGCAAGTCATTATAGGCATATGTGTTTATAAATTATATTTGATAAAAAATATGTCTCATCTGGTTATCAGATCGGTGAAGGTCGATCTCCCACCGGCTCTTAGACCAATATTACTCATGGCCTAATTAGGATTTAAAATAAGTGAAATGTGTAAATTACTACTCTCATAAAATTTAATGTGAATCATAAAAACTTGCCTAACGAATTTTATCATGTATATATATAGCTTTTGTCTATATTTCATTTAACTACGAGTTATACTAAACGTATCTCAGTGTAATATAACACGACGTATTTAAGATAACATGAATTAGCTGTCAATAATAATAATCTAAGAAATAAAAATATATTTAAATTAGTCGTTAAAAACATCTAAAGGAATTCAACAAATTCTAGTTTATAAATTGTTGAAATGAGGAACACGAGCGATGAGCATTTTCCGCAAAGATTACAGAATGGTATATTTCGAAGAAAGAAGCATAGTATCATTAAAGCATTTTTCGAATCCTTTGCATTATTCGCATTGTTTTGAGTTGCGGTCGACAATACCAAGTACCTACAGTTGTACACTGCAGTGATTTAATGCGAGAGAGAAATATAGTAAAGTTCTCGTTTAGATTTCAATAAGAGTAGATTAAAGCTCATTAAAATTAACTTTATGTCAGAGGAGTACAAGTACACATTTTACATTATTACATACTCGTAGTACTTTCTAAGTCTTGTTTTAGAAGAGTTTCATTTTTAGTAAAAGATTTAAAAAATAAACACAATATCTTTGAAATTCTCAAACATTTTAAACTTAAACATAATAATTCATCTTCGGCGCTGCTGGTCATATTCACATCTAGATTAAAACTCCTGACTGAAAAATATTAGAATTTTCGTATGATTAAATTGAAGCAAAGAAATCCGAGCCATGCAATATCAATTTAGCAAACTTTGCAAGTACTTTTTCCCTTCACATATATCATTTTACGAGCAAAAAAGTAAATCATTGTTCAACATTTGGAGCGATAAGCAAAGGGTCCTCGGCCTAAGTCACAGCCGTCATAAATCTTCATCACAAACACCAAACCTGGTATTTTTAGCAAAAGACACTATATTTCGGATAATCCATCTTAGTATTGACAGAAAAATGTTATTTAAGATGAAAGTAGGAGAAATAAATATTTTCCTAGATTTTCACCCAATTTATAATTGAATGCGTAATTGAAAAAAAAAACAATTTACTTACCACGAATTAATATTTTCGAATCAAAAGTTTTTATATACAGATGACTCTTAGTAAAAGTCTTATAGAATAAAAAATAAATGAAATATACCAACATTACCAAATTACCTATAAAACAGCTTACATTCTCTACAAGGCACTCTTAATTATCCTGTTGAGAATAACATAAATGTCCCGAAACATCATTTATATTGATTAACCCATTAAGTTTATTCGCAATAAAATTAATTTGGCGAAAAATAGAAATGTTGTGAACCTTTCTTGTATTAGTATGGGAAAAGCTACTTAAATAATTACGAACTTATCCGAACTCATCTAACGATCAAAGTTTCTGTTGTTTTGGTTAACTTATATTGTATTTGTAAAGGTAAGTTATCCAGTTCGAATGTATTAAATATTGCAGCAATATTTTAATTATTAAAAATATGCACCTTATATAGATGTTTTCTTAATAATGTAAAAAAATGTGAAAATATAAAAAACGCCAGCTTTACACTTGCTGTGTAAACACTCAAATCAATTGCTGTCATGTTTCCTAAGAAAAGGAATGGCGTTATTAATAAGAAATATATTTTTTATATTTAAAACTAGCCGTTTCCCGCCCGCTTCGCTGGGCGAATTGAAAAAGGAAATAAATTACATTTTATGTTTCATTTTTATTTTTTTTTTCCATATTTTTATTATTCTCCTTTTTTTTATTTTGTATGAACATAAATAGGCCCCGCGGATAGATAGAACTGTAAGCAAAGCCTGTATCTTCCATCCAGGTGATTTTTCTCACTAATATTCATTGTAACTTTCAATGTGCAATCATTTAAGTTAAAGTTAAAGTCGTTAAAATCGTTTAAGTTAAAGTCATTGCAAGTCTCATATGTGAAGTTGAAATTTGTATATAATAGGTTCAAGTGCGACGAATTTTCTGTTAACTAAAATTTTCTCCGTGACATCAATTTTTTATAGAAAATTAATTGTTCATGTTTTTTATGAAATCTATTGGAATAAGTAACTAAATTTCTTTTCCACATCTCAAGTGCTTAGAAAATGCATTCATTATAATCTGGTACATTTCCGCGATCACGCAATAAAAGAATTCGTCGGATATGTAGTCTGCAAAAGTAAAATGAATGTAAAATTCTTAGTCCGTTGATTGGCTACATGTAAAGTTAAGTTTTGGAAACCTCTCAATGACTTTTTCTCCGCTGCCAAAAAGACGATTGTTGTAAGGAAATACACAAATATCCCTACATACACGAAGATCCCCACCAAATTTGGAGTCTGTAGAAGTTACAGGTTGGAAATTAAAATTTTAGATTTTAACACCCACCCCCGCAATTCCTGTCGGAAGTAGACTATATTGAAATCCATTTTGAGATGATCTTTATGTGAATAATAAAAGATTCCTACCATATTTAGAATTTTTAGAAGCTATATTTCGCTTATAGAAAATTCCTACAAAATTTGGAGCTTGTAGGAGCTTTAGCTGGAAAATTAAAAATATTAATTGTTAATACCCACCCCCGCAACCCCCTGCGGGGTGAGCTATCGTAAAATTCGTTCATAGCCTATTTCTACACCTCTTACAGAAGATTCCTACCAAATTTGAAGTCTATAGGAGCTATAGTTTAAAAACAGGAATTGTTCATTGTTAACGCCCCCGCAATCCCCTTTGGGGGATGGATTTCTTAAAATCTATTCATAGCTGACCTATACATAGCAAAAGTAATATTCCTACCAAGTTTCACGTTTCTAAGTCTTATAGTTCCCGAGATTTCGTAGTGAGTGACTATATAGATGGGAATTCTTCGATTATCATCGAAATTTTTAACTTTTTATCTGACTTTTTTAAAATTTTCTTACATACAAAACTTTCTCCTGACAATTCTGAAGATAAAAAAAAGCCCAATTGGTCCAGCCGTTCTCCACTACCGTGAGTAGATTCTTAGCTGAATGTAAAAAACCATAATCCGTTTAATATACTCTGTTGAAATCCATGAAAACAAAAGAATCAAGAGAAAATGCTTATCTTTTGTTTTTATTAGCGGGATAAATGTTCATAAAAGTAAAACAGCAATAAAAAAATGAAGGAATGTTGGAATTCAAAAAATAGATAGCCATAAACCATCTAGGAAAAATTTCGCATCGAATGGTGGTAGTTTCATGTCGATACGATCAGTGGTTTAGGCGTGATTGTGCCTCAAACGAAGACCATTTTCATTATATATATATATATAGATTTCTTCAAAAATTCATTATACTGAAATTAAAACAAACAGACCTTAAGAAGTTAATGTAAATACATGATATCAAAAAGATTTTTTTATTTAATGGAATAATTTCGCATAATAGGACAGGTACGTGTAGGTAGGATTTCATAGCAACAAATAATTGAATTACTCCACCATTTTATACCTTAATTATAATTTTAACAAAAAGTTCGTTCCAAACTCAAAAAACAATTTCAGTCTAGCAAAAAATGTTTCTCAAGCTTTCATTCAAAAAGCTTTAAAGTTTGTAGCGCTCAAAACATTTCTGAAGTCACAAACTTAGTCCTTGGTTCAAAATAAAAAGTAAAAACGTCATTCAAAAATACATCTTGTATTTATTTTTATCTTGTATTAAAATTAAATATTCTTAAATATATTTTCATATCACTAATAATAATAATATTAATTAATACGAAAATTGAAGAGGTTATTAAAAGAAACGGATGTTTCGTATGTTTGAATAACTAATCTTACAATTGTTTAAATTTAATTTTCTGTTTTTATAGTTTTAATCATCTAACCCGATATAAGGAGTTAATCAATAATCCCACGAAACGAGCGCTTTATCTGAGAGAGGAACTCAATAGCGTGCGTATAATCAAACTGGGTACGACGGCAAGGCAACGCACGTGGTGGTGGCCTACTTCAGTGGGCTGAATGCCATGCGCATTGCTCCTGGTACTTCTTTAATAGCATAGTAAACTGTGGAGCAACCCTCGAGGCTGTGTTCTGCTTCAGCAGACCTGCCGGGCCGTAAGCAGACCTGCGGTGCCCCATTAAGGGAGAGGTTTTCTTGGTTTTTAGTGGATAAAACTGCCTTTTCTAGCTAGTAAATGCTTTAAAAGCTTCCAGCACAATACCACCTGTTACCTCCCACCTTTACATAAAAATGTACATTCAAACAAATATTTTGAATAACGAAATTTACTTGACTTTGGTTAGATAGATTTAATATTAGAAAATATTTATAGATTTTGAATATAAAGTATATTTTCTAATTATCATCTTTATGTTCAAAGACTTTTAGGGAGAAAATATAAGTACGGCACATAAATTAAATAATTTTTATATGTATTAACGTAATGGAAAGGTCAAAAAGGTTACTTTTTAGGAAGTAAAATGATTTCTACAAAACGAAGGGCAAAAGTTAGAAAAAATTAAGTCCACATTAAAATTAAGTGGGCTTATCACTATATAGGATAACTCATTCAACAGAGAAAAAAAAATTTTTTTTTGTATATGTCCAGAGAAGTTTTTTTATGGGAAAATTCTATTAGTATACGATTTCTATTCTAGCTAAATATTAAAAAGAGTAACTAATATGAAATTGACCTCTATCATACTTCCTCCACGTTGACATTGTCTTATATATGTACATATGTATATATAATGTATATTTTATATCGTCGACGCATGTGGAAAACTATTAAACTCAAATTTTCTAATTCCGAGAAAATTGCGATTTACTGATTTTTTTCTCCAATTTTATTAAGTATCATTGAGTCCTAAAATAACAACTTATTTTATTATTTAAATGAATCTTTTCGGATTTTGTCGCGGATTTATTTTAATTTTTGATTAACGAGTTTACCAATGCCTTACAGCAATTATGCTTATATTAATTGATATACTTTTTACCATTTGTTATACAAAAATGGCAAATAGCTATATTTCTGAAATAGGATAAGTTATATAAAAATGCGGTTATATAAAATAATCTTAATTATTAAAATAAGTTATATAAATTAATCTTAATTATTGCCGATAATACCAGTTATTTAGTTTGCCACCTACGCCATAGATATATACACGGGAACTATAATTAATATTACAAGCAAAAAGAAATCGTGTTCAAATAGTTTTTATACAAACATGATACGTCTCAATAGCGTTCCTTTATATGTGTTTAATATGTTTAATATCAAAATACATTAATATATCAGTAAGCTTTATGGAAAAGACTTGACATGATTATACGCGTATATTATATCAAATTCTATTTCTGCAGTAGACGATTTCCGTTTTCAACTCAAATGCTATTCTTGGCCAAATAGTTAAAGATGGTAATGTTATTTTAAGGGTAACGCAACATTAACTATGAATAAGCACATTTATGAAACGAATTACGAATGTGAAGTCATACATTTATAGTGAAATAATGAATGTTTTTTTTTTGTTCGTTGTTTACTTTTTGTGGAGATGGTTTGAGGGCTGGAGAGTGACATGGACTTTAATCGCGTGAGCGATAAGTATATACCCACGCAAAAGCACGTCATAATAACCCACCACAACTCATCCTGAGTGTAATACATACATAATATTTTTATGTATAGTCTATCCTATGTTCTATGTTCTATACTCATCGTTAATATATGTAATAAGAAATTAATGAAATTATATTTTTTACCTCCTTTACTAATGACGCGATACATACTGCATCGTAAATTATGAACCAAAATTTAATATTTCTCTTCCAGTAGATTCGAAATAAATAAAAAGGCAAGTGATCCTTTAAGAGATCCATTTTCCCTTTAGGGTACGGAAGTCAAATTATCCTTTATTTGCCATAAACTGCTGATGTAACACATATTCCATTACAATTTTCACCGACTAGGTACCTAATACGTTCAAAAGATATGCTCTTTGAAGGTAAGACCAAACAAAAGCGTTATGCAACATACGCTTAGTGATACGATGTCATCACGAGCAGCCGGTCCTATACTCAATATGTTTGATTTAATTAGAACTTATTTTTAAATTATAACCCTTATTATTTCATAAATTAAGAAAACAAATTTATAACAAAAACATATAAAGGCTATGATGGAATTGTAAGGCCCTTAGCTCTACTTCAAATACATTAAAAAGACTCGGGTTTCATTGAAAGTTGGCAAAACAATACAAAAAATATACGCCATTGTAGTATTTTTTTATAATTTTAACTCAATTCTATTGTTATTAAAATATATAAAATAGTAACAATTTCACTCAAACATTTATTTAAAAGGAAAGTAAAATAGGAGTTATATAAATAGAGCAATATAAATCCATAATGCACTCAGCGCTAACTGCAAGAGAACCCAATTATAATATACATCTTCATCGCATCTACATATTTGCCAGCGATAGAGTTTTGCAAGAGCACTTTCGTATTCAAGAGGGATCCCCCTCGAGGTCGACGCCCTCACACCCTGCCGTCCCGGGGCGACCTTTTGAAAAACAACTACACGCCTCAAACTAAGAAATCTAGAATATACTGATATTATTTTATTAAACCAAACTTAATTGGTACAAAACCAAAGTTAACTGTTTTCATGGAATTTACATAAAATATAACTATTACCGAACTACAAATCCTTCGATCACGTCACAATAGAAAAATAATAATTTAATGTAAACTCTGTTTGAGAACTTATTTAAGTTTAAAAATAACCAACACTTTGATAAAATAAAAATAAAACTAAAATGCGGAATAAGCAAAATTTACATATTTTTTACGTTTCATTAAATTTGGGTCACATTTATCTTCCCATGTGTAGATAGCACATCAATATTCAGAATACGAGGGCGAAATATTCATTTTTTTCGTTTTTCGTTACTTGTACCAACTGCGTACTGCGTAGCATCTTTCAATATAAAACAATTTTCCACCTTTAAAATTTAATATGATATTTGTTTAACAATAAAATTAATATTTGTTATAATATTTTAATATATTCTGTTAAGTTAAATTAAACACGAAAGAAAGGTTGATTCTTTTTCACGTCCCATGCAGTAACGCGGTGGCTTAAGAAACGTACCTATTAAACCGGGTTCAAATATCGGGTCTCACACCTCTGAAAGTCTCTTTGTTCATATAAAATAAAACGTTAATGAGAGAACCTAGGAAGACTTCAGTTCAGTTTGGTAGCCTATGGTCTGATCCCCCTGATATAGAAGTGCAACATGGAATAACCTAAATACTGTAGGTTCATTAAAATATAAATCATATACGTTTTTTTGAAACCACTTCACTCGTTGCTTTTTTAATTAACCTTAAATAATTCTACTTTTATTGTTTTTAATAAACCCTATAAGTATCCTAAAAGTTTAAATATAGAACATCTTTTATTTTTAAAGCCCATTTTCCATCATGGGGAGGATGGAGTAAAAGTTAAAACTGCGTCTTAGATGAGAGCGTTATATAAAAACTGAAAGAGACATCTTGACCTCGTTATAAAACAGCAACAGACGCCGACAGTCGACACAGCAGTGTATTAAACTTAAGTACCAAAAATCTTGTCTATTTATGATTTTGAATGTCAGCTAACAGTGAGATTAATCTTTGACTATAAAAGTAAGTCATACATGTTTTATTAATATAAGTTAAATAAATATACAATATTTATTACGACTCTAATGACTACAAAATGATGTTTACACAAAACATAATTTTGTAATCTTTGAAGTTGTTTAAAAATTTATACAAAAAGCAAGCAATCTTGTTTTCGTTTAAGTTTAATAAACATTGAAATATAATAACGTGATAAATATTAAATTGTATTATTACTGAGTAATATAAAATGATTGGGTAATCGTTTGATTAATAAGTGACACAAATAACAAGGGAAAAATTTACCCTAAGCTAAAAAATACTTCAAATTTTTATATTATAAAAATGGGTTTAAAAAGGCTTCTGTTATAAAATTTAAAAACATAAATATTTTAAGGGGTGAAAGTGAACTTGTAAAGAGTAATCCGCATAAAAGCTGCCCCATTTCCACCGTCCCTTCCATGCGCTGTTTGCGCATTGTTCATTGAATTTTCAACACGATTTTGTAAGGTCAAAAAAGATAGTATATATAACTCTAAACGAAGTCAATGTTATGTTAACATACAATAATCATTTTCGCGGCATCACAATATTACGTAAGATTTCAAAAGTACAAATACGAGTAGCTATTTAATATGAAAAGAATTCTATTTATACTTGTGAATTGAAGTAGAAATAGACAAGCTAAAAATATTTTTTTTTATCATTAAATAAATAATTTACTTTATTTTTCCTTCTAATATGATCTAGTAGGTACTTACGAGTATATGTAATTTGGTTCTCAACTAAAAACGAAACAATTTTGGACTTCTCTTTCGGCTTTTATCTTGTAAAAATACTTCTGTATCTGTTTATATATTGAATAAAAAACCGTTATACAAGCGATACTAAACGAAGGAGTTTGAATATTTTTGGTCATTTTTCTACTAGCATGATGATACGAGTGATATAACAAGTATGATAAATGATATGCTACCTTATGATGTCATGAATCCAAGATTTTTTGAGGCAAAAATTGTATGTGTGGGAACTACGAGTATGATGGCAGTTAATGAAATTTAACTAATAAACGCTTTACACCGAATAATAAATATGATATCCTTTATTGGTAATCCAATAATGAAAAGGGAAAAATAAAATTAAAAATGATTGGAAGATGTACAAAAAGCAGCTTTATCGCTTAAAGAGCACGTAATTAGTTTATTTCTAATTATATATTTTTTTACCTTTACCTTCAAATATTTTGGAAACGTGACGTTTTTAGAGGGCGGTATTGCTTATTTATTATTTCTTAAAATGTTTTCCATATTATATCATCCTATCTTATATACACACGTGTAAATTATATATCAGAAAAATATAAATAAAAATCCGATCAGCATGAAACAACCTTTAAACGTAAAACAGAAATTGTACTAAGTAATTAAGATGCCGAAAGAGAAGAAAACTAATTATAATGATCTAGTGACCGACTTCGGCAACGGTGGCCAATCTTAATTAAAGTAACGATCAGAGCGGAAGACATCTTGCTAATAAGTGTTGTGTTTAAATATGTTTACAAATATATGAGCAATCTCTATTCCTCACGCGTGGTAAACATAACTGGTTAGAGAAAAGTCGATCTTTTGAGCTGTTGTTACTTTTAATTTCTCTACAAAAAAAACACGCTTGACCTAACCAAAACTTAAACCCAGGACCTACTGATCTATAGCTGTTCATGTTAACCGCTAGGTATATCGCAGAAGAAAGCACAGCAGAAAACGAATTAACACAAAAAATTATTAAATGTATTCGGGCGCGAAATCTTCATAAAGCGGACTTCGGTCACGTTCTGAAACTGGGTTACGGGACGAAAATAATTACACGTCAAATGATCCGAATGACATCTATTTAAAATGTCGGATGTCGAGTTGCGTTACGATTAATGTATCTCATTAGGGTGCTTTCATTTGACGCCTCACGTTTTCTACTGAGAACTGAGAACTGTAGCAGAACATGCAAACTGATTTAACAACATGAATATTTTATACTGCGCTAGATTAGATCAAAATTCGTACGTCATTCACCTTTTAATTAAAACACGAAGTGCCTTCTTGTATGGAATATTTTGCTCCTATATTTTATGGTATAAGATTAATCATTTTAGTACTTTTACCATTTTTCACTTAATGGCTTATAAGTTTAATGTCAAATTACAATGTAACATAGCAAGTGGACACATTAAAGGAAGTCGTTATAGTGTTATATGGACCATCGGAATAGTCATAGTCTCTCATATAAATTTAATAGCATCTACAGTTATGAAAAGGAAACATATTTCATTTTTAACGGCGTGACATTACATGTGCACCGCAAAAAGTTAGCTTCGATATGCAAAATTTTCTCTTTTTGTCGATATCTCGGTGTCACTAAAATGTAACCCAAAACGCATGTATAGAATATATTATATTATCAGGCTTATATAGAATTCAGAATATTTATTTTTCGATTAACTTATTTTGAAAACGTGGATTGATTTATAATATAAAATACTACCGGAAGTTTTACTCCAAGCTATTTTTATTAAAAGGCTGATGCTAGTCGTCTGCTAGTTGGACGAGTAAAATAATTTAGTCGTCCAACAATTGTTGGATGACTAAATTATTTTAAAGGCTGTTGCTAGTCATCCGATAATCGTATTAATAAAAAATATATTATACGTCCGACTATTGTCGGTTTGTACGAATATCTATCACTTCTTTGATTTCTAATATAAAATAAGCGATTTTTATGTGCAGGATATACCTATGCCAAAAATAAAAAAAAATAACCCTAACCTACCGAGCTGATAATTTATTATTTAGATCCCACCCACTTTTAATAAGTCCAAGAGTTTTTATATGTAAAAGAGCTGGCTCTATAGAGTCGTCCTATGAAATTTACGTTACTAACACTCCCTGAGAGTATGTACCTACATCAAAACAATGTACAAGAAAATGGTATTTTGTAAAAAGTACTATAGAAACGTCCGCAATTGCATTCACGAGTATGTTAAAACTTAAAAAACAAATTGATTTCTCTTTGAGCCATTTAAGAAGCAAAAAAGTCTCAGTCGCGATATATCAAACACCAATTGTCGGACGAATAATATTTAATTTATTCGTCCGCTTATCGGATGAATAGACACTTCGTTATTAAAAAACCTCTAGTCTGGAGATGTTTTGGTATAACAACACTATATGATTTTTGTTATATAATACACTACATTTTGATCTTTGGTTGGTCAAAAGTACATTCCGATATGAGTACGTACGACTTCAATTTAGCTGTTTATACCTTTATTCAGGTAATGTGAATTTGAAAAAGTTACCGTCATTTTTTTAATATGCTTTATTGTTTAAAAACTATATTTCGGTTCGGAAAAGATTGAGGAGTCCACCAAATAAATATTTCTTATACAGTGTAGTGTATGTGTATAAGTGGAAATAATACATATACATTTGATGAAAAGTATGACAAAAGCTGGTTATCTATGTCAACACTCAACATATAGGACTTTTTACCGTGGGAAATTATCTAATTTCTGAGAAATTTACACTAAGGTACGTATACAGGGACTAACCTGGAGCGAAGGTGTGTCGCTAGTTTTATCAAACTTATAAATAAATATACCTACTACTGTTTGCACTTCGGCTTGATGAATCTTTTATCTCATAAAATTTGCCAGCAAAATGTTGTCCTACGTCCCACAGTTAAAAAAGTTTATAAGAGTCAAAATAGTCTGCTATACTCGTCTTTATTCAATAAGTAAAAAAATATTTTTAAAAGTTAAATGTAAGCAATTTTTTTTTATTTGAAAGTAGATTTTTTAAAATATGTGATGTTACGGTTTAATATATAAAATCGATATATTAAAAAAGTAATAGGAAAATTGATTCACAAAAAGGGTGAAACTGAATTTTGAGCTTATTAAAGTCGGTTAAATTACTTCTTATATTCTAAAATGTTATAAGCTAAAGCTTAAAAATTCAATACCTTTTTGTATTGTTGTACAATAAAGACTCAAGCAGCCCTTTTTAAATAACGCCAACAATTAAAAATGTCCTTGTCAACGGTTATAATTTATGGTGGTGTAAAACAGAAATGCTAAAAATTTCTGTAGGCAAGTGGAGAGGCATATTCCTGCCTGTGTTAGAAGACATTTTGTGAAAATGTAAAGTACCAAAAAATAATTTATTTTGTACAGTTATGCGTTAACTTTTTCTTTTTACGCTTAAAAATGAAAACCAATGAAGTACATAGTAATTATATAATTATAACTAATAACGTAACGTTGAAAGCAATGAATTTTAATTGATATTAAACTAATTTAAGGCAATGTGTATCGCTACAATCGATTTCATCCAACGTGGTAGGATGCTACTTGCATTTGATGTTTGCATCGTAGGTATTGTCTAAAATTATAATAATTAATTCAAACTTGTTACTCAAGTAAACAAAATTGTTTTTTTGCCAAAACTTGTTATTTTTTTACAAGGAAATAAAATAGGATTTTGCTTCTTACGTAACAGACAACGTGAAATTGTATAAAGGAACTTGTACCGCTATTCAACCTAGTTTAGTTCTGTTCTTAAACGGGCCTTTGTTGCACCTTCACTAATGCTGTGTTTGCAAGAGTAAAAGTGGCAAGTACGAGAAATCTAGCTGCAGTGTACGAATGGTAAAAATTGAGTAGAGTCGTATCTGAGGAAATGGGAACGATCGATAGCGAAGATGCCAATACCCTCCTGAGGGGGATCACAATTAGCGGCGTAGTAATGCGGTTACCGGGGAGTGATTGATGCTTTAGCTATATCTAACTTAGAAGCGATAGATCTTCTGCTGTAATAATTACTCGAAATTTTTCAGTTTTATTTAGAAAATACGTCATTTAAATTTTTTTCTTCTCGATATAGTAAACTTTACATTTTTCATATTTAACAGTTATAAGTTAATATTTTAATATTATACAACAATAATAAACTCTTGAAATTTATAATTATTGGTAGTTTGATTAAAGATAGAGTTATAAGTCTGATTTAAACATCCTCTCGTTCAAAAGCAAAAAGAATTTTTATTTTTAGAGACAAAGGGCGTGATGGCCCGAGGTAATTCATCTAAAACTCTGTCAACGAAGAACTCCAGCAACGACACCGTTTAATGGAAAACTTGATTTTAGTTGTACGTGATCGAAAACTGAATATGTCTGTAGGTGAAGACTTAGTGTAGACTTTTTTGTATTTGTAGGGCATTCAACAATTTTAAACTCTAGATATATGTTCTCCTTTAAAAATGAGGAAACTTAAATTAATTTAAACACCAAACTATAAGGTACAGGTAAAAATTAAGCATTGAAGCATTAAGCATTAGGAGAAAACTATTAAACAAGTGGAAATCGGATTCGGGCACAAAGGGCCCCGTGCCCTTATCTATAAAAACGAGAAAAAAAGCATTTTATTCTGTTTTTTAATATTTGTTGTTATAGCTACAATAGAAATACATAATCTGTGGATTTTTGGACTGTCTTACTATCACGGTCCATGAGATAGAGCACGGTGACAGACGGACAGACAGACAGACGGACAGCGGTATATATACTCCCAATCCTCTTTAATGAAGAAAAATAAAACTCCTTTAGAATGGAATGTAAACCTTCAAAGATTCATAAACATTCTTCCGACTTTTAAGAGCGGGACATAAATCACGTTGGTACTTGAATGTAGTAATTTCTTGCTAGGATAGTATTCATTTTGTTAGTATACCTATTGATTTTAGTTCGTTCAAAAGAGAATTATAAACTTGTTTTAATTGAGCTATAAAAATTTATGTAAAACATTATTTTGAACTGGTCAGGTTTTTTTCACATATTTTTAATTTTTAAGATTTAAGATTTATGCACACGTTTCACGCCATGTTACAAGAGGTACATACATTCATATTATCATAAATCATTAAATTGCCATTTTTTTAAAAAAATAATGACTGTACTGTATTGTGTATTATATGGTGTCATAAATAAACCCTAAAACAAAAGCTGTTTAGATTAATAGGGATATGGGATAGCTGGCTCATTCATAAATGTTATTAAAATTAAAATACGTTAGTGACGTTTAATTTTTTATTATTTACCACTTTTAACATTATCTTATATTTAAAAAATATGTTTTAATCAGAAAAAGATAAAAAGAGTTAGAAACAGTATCAGATAATTCAAAACGAATTCTGTTGCCAAGTGGGCTGGGCGCACGCCAAGACAACGCTTCGCTAAACGGCTCCGATCAGAAAGATAGCATGCAACATAGAAATTTTTAAAACTTCCTTTTAATTATTTCATGAGAAAATCTTTATAAATGCTACCATTTTTCGTTCTACAGCATCATCGTATTATAGTGTTAGTATGAACGTAAATAAGCTATTTGATTATACGCATCGTTTATTTAATCAATTATGATTTAATCATAGTAAGGTTAATTATGTAATTACCAAAGACAAACGGAAGGAGATATATTAATATTTTTTATAACTATAAATATCTCTTTTATAAAATGAACACATTAATTATTACTTAAAAAAATAAACTTTTTATTCATTGATACGCAAAAAGTAATATAATTTTGAAACTTATAGCACAAAACTCGCATTTTCAGCGGATAAATTACATGGGGTAGTTGTGAAGGCATATAAACTCTCAACTCATACACCAGTCCACACGGAGACGACATTTATTAGTTCTTATGGCTTGGAAAATAAGGATCATAATTTTATAGGTAACTTTTGCGTAGCGAGCTGTACAATATTCGCATACATACGTGAATTTGGAAAGACAGAAATGTGAAAATTACGAAGTCGAACAACTGTCAGCAACGAAGAAATGGATTCTGTTGAAATGATTCTTCGCCTTATCTGATGACACATATTATACGCGTATGAAAGGGCAGGTGTCATGCAAATGAGAGGGGGTGCTTAGTTAATTGTTTTAGTTCCTGTTATGGCAAAGAAGTGTCATTACATTACAAAATTATTATTTATATTACATTGTCTTCAAAATAATGTCAGTCATAAATTACCTTTTAAAACAATATGTTTATAATAAATATCAAAAGAAGAATGAAATGTTTGTATGTTTATATGCAAAAAAACCATACAATTTTTTTTATAGAAGTTGAGTTATAGACCTTTCAAAACAATAACATGTACCTAGCGTAAACTTTCATACTAAAATTAAACAGTTGAAGACGCGAATGCTGCATCATTCTGTGTTATTGCAGTAAACTTTTGAGTAGGTATAGTATTTTGCTTAATACAATCGCTGTAGTTTCAGTAAGTACATGTTCTTATAATATTCAGAGTTCGTAGTTCGCTAACAAACTTCCACCTTCCATTTCAATATCCAGTATAAGAATGTATAAGAATAATAAAGAAAGTTAGTATTTATAATTATTGTTTTTCACAGTTATACGATGCTCTAAGTACTTATTTATTTTTATTATTTTTGAGGCCACTAACAAAGTACTTACTATACACAATATTACATTTGTATATGGAAAATAAAAATAGAAAGAGTAGTAGGTACCTCAATAATAGATGATACAAAACATAGTAGGCAAAACAACAATATAAAAATAAAACTAAAAACCTAAAACTGTACAGTTTCAAGACGTACGAGTTTACAAATGAAAAATTATACGTCTATACATACATACATATAATAAAATTCTAACCGAGTCAAATCTGTACATTAAATATGTTTTACTGTAAATGAAATAGATATTATTATCGATGCAGAGGCCAAATCTATTGTTCTTTTTTTAAAATTTTTGTAACTCTGTCTGTGACCGCGTCACGAGAAAACCATTGGACGAATTTAGGTGTTTGGTATGATTATAGCTGGTTAACCGGGATACATAAGATATTTTTTACATAGAATATTTTTTACTGCGGGAAAATATCGCATTTCTTAGAAATCTCAACTAACCGTCACAAACCAGCTATAAAACATCACACGGTATGTGAAATCTAATTTGTTTCCGGTCTTTAGAACGCGAGCGGAGCCGCGGAAAATGATAGTTACATATAAAAATAAAACAACTTCATAAATTTAACTAAACAAATTAATTAAATTTAACTTAATTTAACAAATTAAGGAAAGGCTAAACAATATCTTAATGCGACTACGAAATATAGAAAGGTCATTAGAACTCACTCATAAAGTCGTTAGCATTGCATTTGAACGTAAGAACTAAACTTTTCACCATTTCAGTGCAGTAGGATATTTACGACTTCAAATGACAAAACAATATTCAAAGTGGTAAAATCTGAATATCGAGTAAAAAATATTCACAGCTAATTTTTACTGGTAATATGTAAATGATACATATATTTAAAAATAATAAACAAAGTAGGAACTAGAAGTATTATATAATATTTAGCAAATTACATCTTATTACATTAGCTATCTGTGTGTGAAAGTCTCATCAAAATCGGTCCATCTGTTTCAGAGATCACCCGGAAAAAACAGACAGACAAACATTTAAAAAATTGATGTTTTTTTGCTAGTATTGTATATACTTTCATATGCATTAAGTGAAAAGCTTAATTAGTAGTTAAAAACAGACATTTCAATTTTATTTATATGTATAGATTTACCTCTAACTTTGTAATACACAAACTATATACCTAATATATCTTAAAAATATTAGGTATACTGTATACGGTATTCCGACACTCATCCCATCCTATCTCGCACCCAAATAAGTCCTTCACCGCGAAAAGATACACATAAAAGCTACTTCTCTATATATTTCAATAACACTAGTATATTACGAAGTGTAAAAGATAATTACGTTACCAAATATTTGGAATACTGTTGTGATATAATCTTATTATTGAATATATTGATAAAAGTTAATATATCAAGACTGTGTTTTAGGGTTTAATGTGAAAGTTTGTGAGGATGGATGCTTAAAACTTTTTCACGTCAGAACAGCTGAACAAATCTGGATAAATTTGGCACAGAGATAGAATATATAGTACTTCTATAAGTTACTTTATATTCGGAAAAAATGTACTATTCTCGTGGGAGAAATTTATTTTTGTTTTTCAGTAGAGGCGAAAAGAAAGACGCTAGTTAAGTATTAATTGAAATGTCTCACAAAAAACTAAGTTAAATCTGTCTCTTCGTACCTACTTCTAGCTTTATTTCTAAGTAAGGCCTTTAGTTTGTTAATTGTTTTATATCCTTATATACCTACGAGTACATGCCTACTTCACCGTACGCAGCTTTTTTAAAATATTAATGGGGCGCTGACCTGCATGAATACATCCAAACATCCTTGAGGTTAATCAAATATATTTTAACTTTTTATGTTCAATAGACACAGAGTAGATAGGGTGTGGCTGACGTTTATCCTTATATAGTTTCATTTTTTCATTGTTAGGAACAGACCCCTTTTTACTATCATAAGCTTGAAGGCCTTGGATGGGAATTAAGAGATGCGAATTTCTAGGAACTGAATAAAAGGAATGTTACGCTACTTATTCTATAGATAGACGATAAAAGCTAATAATAATACAATAATTTCTAAATAATATTGGAAATCGCTCCCGACATAGTATAAAGGCAATAATATATAACAATACTAAATGTCACCGATACTTATATATTATGGGGACAATAAATACAAATTGAAATTAATCAACTGCTAACCAAATTGAAATTGCCTATATCCCACTCTGCCGCTTTGTTTAGTATGAGAATATTATATAGACGACTACACACAATATATATTACGGCAAAATGATTATATGAGTATTCAATATATAGATATGTACTTAACTTACTTAAAATAGATATTTACAGAAAAAGAAAATTAAAATAGATATTTACAGAAAAAGAAAAGAAAATAGCTCAGTAATATTTTTAATATTGTTATGATGAGTGAACAAAGTTTTAATATAGTATAATTCTTTTTTAATAGGTTTAATTAGTAGATTTTTATATATAAAATACATTTACACAGCTAAATCATTAACTTTTCTCAATAATAAACGAATAAACAAAGCTCGGGCGAATCCAAATGAAATCACAATTAAAACTGAATTGCTGAAACTTTTGAAGTGGAAAATTAATCAAATGTAAGATTTTTATTTGGACAGATATCGTTCTCCACGCAAATGTTGATCTAGGTCCGGCCAACCGGCGAGCTATGGCATCGTACTAATTGAATTATTAATTAATTATTTTTAATATTTTCGATTGCGTCACAATTGATATTCTTCTATTCATCAAGTTTTCACTGCTCCTACACGCTTTAAATATATTTTAGTGTGTCGGAAGGTCATCGCGCCTGCTTATGAACGTGTACACTGTAGGTATCTATGTCAAAGTTCGCAGAACAAACGTTATTAAAGTAAGCGTGGGTTGCTGTTGGGGCTTGAAAGGAGCAAGGGCACCGCTAATATTAAAATATGAAAGAAAACTTAAAGTTATACATAAAATATTTTCTATTCAATTATTATGGTAACATCTATAAAAATCTTTTCTTATATCTTGAGTCCCTTTGAAATTAACGTTAAGTAAATGCCAAGGTCTTTCTGTAAACTGGGATTTAGCCAAATTTCTAGAAACTTCACTAAGAAGTCTACACTTATGAAATATGTTGTTACTATTAAAGCCACATTGTGTTCATATCTCCGCCAACAGCTACGTGCAACCACATTTTGTAGTTATTTTGACTTTAATTAGTGAATGTACCAAGTATGAAATTATGTAGGTATGAATATATACATTATAATTAGGATTTATGATTCAAACGTTTTAACGCTTTTTCGAGTATTTTTTAAGCTTTTTCAAGATCATACAACGTTCTGGCTGAAACTCTACAAATACCTGATTAAGCAATAGTTGTGAAAATGGATAAAGAAATTAAGCTTATATCATGATGTTAAAAATTGTATTTACGAGCATGCAACATTTCTTACGTTTTTGGTTTCAAAAATGTCGGATTAGTGAATCAACCAATCAAAACGGACCGAGGCGTCCATACCACATCCAAGTATTGGCATTATTGATAATTTAACTAGGCTTTACTATATGACTTAGTGTATTGTACATAATAAAAACCTTCCTCTTGAATCATCCTATCTTTTAAAAAAACCGCATCAAAATCCGTTGCGAAGTTTTAAAGATTTAAGCATACATAGGGACAGACCGACAACGGGAAGCGACTTTGATGAATTAAGTTGAGAAAATTGGAAAAAAGATACCTAGTACAATTTTAAATATATGAAAGTCTTTTTTATTGTTTAATCTCAAACTTCAATTTTCATTTTATACGTGTAAATTTCTGAATGCTGACTGGCTGGCTGAATCTATTCTTATATTCTAGTCTTTATAATTCTGTCTATCTATATGTGTGACCGCGATGTTAGCTGGTTATACAGGAAACTTTTACTGCGGGAAAATATCTTCTCTGTGAAATGTATCGGTATTAACTACATATTAAACAAAGTAACGCGAACGAACGTAACAATTAAGTTAGTGATCAACTCTATTGTTTAAGCAAATTTAAGAATAGTTTAATTGATCGGCGAGTGTGCTTAACATTTAAAGGAAAAACCAATTTGGCTTTCCGCTATGTCTCGGACGCACGAACGCTGGCATCAGTATATGTATATCATAATTATTTTTTATTAAGTAAATCTTAATTAATTACATATTATAGAATGGATCAGAATAAAGCCTATTACATTTTAATTAAAACACAGTATACGAATAATATTATATAAATATTCGTTATGTATAGGTACTAACAACGCAGGGTACCTTGTTTGTATCGCTTCTCACTTATACGGCCCTAGTTGCCAACACAATCTTATGGCAAAATTGTTTTAATATTTATAGGTCATTCTCTATATTTGTATCCAAATTCATATTTTGTTCGTATCTATTTCTAATTCAATATTCATGTCTATTTTATCTCAATAAGTCAACTTCGCGTTAATTCTTCGACTTGTCCATCGAACTAGCTCTACAGTATCTGTGGCATTGTGTGACCCAGTTAAACCAACATCCGTGTGTCAATCGAAATGCAAGGCCCTACCCGACCCTTATCGGCACTTCATTACTTCCCAGTTCAATTATATTATACCCCCTTTATCTTGTATTCATAGTAAAGAAGTTAAAAAAAAGTGAAAATGAGTGTGTTTGTTACACTCAACTACCCAAAAACGGATAAACACATTTCTATTACATCGTTATCAAATCGTTAAATGCTACATACATAGGGATTGCAATCCGGCGTCATTTTCAGTCCGGCCGGATCCGGCTGAATTTTCACCAGTCCGGCCGGATCCGAACGGATGACTGAATGACTGGTGACTGAATCATTATGGCCGGATTGACTGAATCAATATGATATTCGCTTTTTTGTTTAAAATCAACTGTTAGTAAGTTATTCAAGTATCATTGTACTTAATATAGGTAAGTAGTTTATAAAAAACTAGCGAAACCCGCGGCTTCGCTCGCACCAAAAGTACAAAAAACATGTTTGGCTATACGCTTTTACTTATAATGTACCAAAAATTGATTCCCTATTTACCATTTCATCCCTTTTGTTATGAGGACTTCTCTATAGAACCAGTTATTCGGTTTTCTTGGCGTAGTAGTAGATAGACCTATTCCTAATATTACAAACTTTTTGTTGACTTTGTTGAGAAAAGTATTACGTTTTCAAACATGGTATATGTTTGTTAAAATAAACTGGAATTTAAATCTAAAGCACTTAGGAGTATATCATCTTTGATGTAAGTTACCCCCAAATTACTGATTGGGGTAATTTTTAACCCCGTAAGGCAATAGGTTTCAATAAAATACGAAACACGTCTTCCATCAATTCTGTTAAAGTATGTTTATGCAAAATTTGGAGTAGATTGGAATCACACCATACAGACTTTGCCGGTTGCCCCCGTGTCTCACTACCTTAGGCATAAAATTTCGGAAAATCCTTTCTAATCGGATACCTACGTCATACAAAAGACACACCCTTAAGGTTTCAGGTCTAGAGACAGATTACCGGTTTAGGCTGTGCGTTGATCCATCAGTCATTAAGGACAGACCATTTTGCAATCCAATGTTAAGATTGGGCAACGAGTAAATATTTAAAATTTTGTGGTGACTAGTGAAGGTAACAAGTAAAATTTTAACGTTGTAACGAGTAGCTCAGTGTTCCTAGATTTCACTTTCAAAGATTGATCAATTATTTTTTATTTATAAAGTAACTTTATAAAATCTAAACCTTACTTTACTGAGATGAGACCATTATAATTATTAAAGTATTCGAGAATACTAACAAACAAGTCATATATTTATGTCGGACACCAACTCGCACGCATGAACACCACGCACTATGCATTTAAAGTACCAACTCATGCAAAAGCTCTATTATTTTGCCAAAGATTGCTAACACCGGATCCGGTCGCCGGATCCGGTAATTAGTACCGGATCCGGTGACCGTTAAATGACGCCGGATCCGCCGGATTACCGGATCCGGTTTTCCGGATTGCAATCCCTACATACATTATATATGAACATATTGTATCCGTATACGTAGCTGTACGTAGTTATTTAACTATTTAGATATATTCAAGTATTTTTATTTCCATAGGATGAAAAACAGTCCCTTTAAAAGTATATACAACGAGCACCTTTCTTCATATCTCAATTTTATTTGTATTAGTCTGATTGGTAACTGCAATAAAGAAAGTATAAAAGAATTAATTAATGATAAATGTATTTAAGGTTTGTTACGGGCTTCAGCAATAGGTTTGTCTGTGTCACTGATTCCTTGTAAAATGAACGAAGCGGCCTTCTTCAACCCTTTTGACCTTTTTTGATGTTCGCTGACAACAGACAATCGCTAAAGAACACTGATTAAATTTTTCTCCCAACTTTTTTACTCGCGATACAATTACAGATTGAAACGTCACCTTTAATCAAAAATATTTTTCTTACTTTCTAATGAAAATATAAATTTGTTTTTGTTTCATTTTTTAATCTTTTCCCTAAATATAGCCATTACGAGTATATATGTAGATGCTATTAGCGAACTGTCAACTGTAAGATTTATATAAAGTTTTTAACTGAATTGAATTAGATGATCTTGTTTGAGTAATTGTTAACTTACACATTATGTATTTTATTCCAGATAAAATACAATTTCGTATTAGAAATCTCAGAATTAAAAAACAATAAGGAATATCCATAATTTCATATCCCCGTATTCTACTAGTAAAAATTATACAAATTTTGTAATTTACTGTTTACCAAACGGCTAATAATCATAATAATGAAAATATATTCCGTAATAATTATGACATGATATAACGTAAATTTCATTGAGCACATTCTCTGGGGATACTTAGATAATGGGATAAAATAGAGATTTCGTTGTTTTAAAATAAAGAAACAAGAAAATGGATATTGAAATATTATAGCAAATAGAAAATGGATTAAGAATGATTTCTTAAAATTTAACCTCTGAAGGGGTAAATAATTTTATTATAATATTACTTCATTTTAAACCTGATAGTGTGATCGATATTGAAAGGATTTTTCTGTGAAATAAGTAAAAAAAAGGAAATGTGAATGTTTATTTAAGAATAAGCATCCGCTAAAGCTAGATTCCATAAGTCTTTCAAGACGTAGTTTATATTAATATTAGTTGTCATAAAATAAAAATGACTAAATAATTGTTTTCCTTTGCATATAAAAGATATTGAGAAAAAATATATAAGACATGCGTTTCTAAAGCAAAAACGCCAACACATAGAACAGATAATTATAATCGTATTGTAAAAGAAAATCTTAAAGAACTATAAGGTAAGTTCTTATGTCAATGCGCTCTACATTATTTTTTAATCCGAGAAAAACTTAATACGTAAAGATTTAGATAGCAAAGTGCTAGTTAATTTTTAATTATCATTTATTTTAACAAAATCAGTTACAACAAGTAAATATTAATAGGAAATAATTAGTTAAAATCCCAAAAGATAAAAAACTTGGAGGTTATACTAACGTTTCTTTTTACTTACATCGACTTTGAACAACGCTTGAGAAATATTTAAAGGGTTTGTTAAGTAGATGTCTAAGAAGAATCATAATAAGTAATTTATGAGGCTATGTTAATGCTAAAATGGCGTCTCATCCTTTGGATATAGTAATAAAGCTAAATTATGGGGCCACAGAGATAATTTAGCATTGAAGCCGAATATATATTCCAAAATACGATTATTTAATTTATGAAAAAGGAATATTAGAAAAAAAATATCAAAATAATTAACAAGCAAACTGAAAATCGTTGTATTGACTTACAACGTACCTGTACTTACAAGTACAGGTACGAACCGAATAATATTCTAGCTTACTTCTTACGTCGGTACATCCAGTAAGTCCCTTAGGAATTTAGCGTACAGCAATAAATTGCTAAGAAACGTGCCTGACCATAGTGAAGGAAAACCTCTAGTCACTACTTATAAATAAATTAGTTCCTGCTAAAGATGAAAATAATTTCATAAAAATGTACTCCAAAATCGTGAGACAGCGTGCTCAACGCCAACAACTAATAGAGCATACGCTCGATTCACCTAAATGATTAGATCTGTATATAGTAAATAATTGTAAATTATATATATTTAATTAACTATTCAATTTAATGGATTTTATAAATTAATCTTCGACGTAATTGACTGAGACGAAAACGCTTTAGTACCTAGATGGGCTTGTACAATGGGCCTCCTGGAAGTAATTCATTTATCTTCCTTACTCGCTTGTTTTGCTTCAGCTACTTTTTCACTAACGCTATCAATAAATCACGTACCTTGCTTCCTTACTTAGAGTTATTTCTATTACCCCTTACTATTATCCGGCTAAGATTTTTTACTATGATACTAAACTAAGATTTTCCAGAAAGTTTTAATTTTTATTATTTTTTAATAAACAAATAAATCTTCAAGATCTTATTTATATTAGAAGATAGATGTACAATAAATGGTGTTGTCAAAACGGAAAATGTAATATTAAAAATTAATGCTAGTTAGTAACAAAATCAAAGAACTTCCGCGTCAGGCTAAATAAAGCCTTAAAATGCATACATTTATCTAACTATTCATGCATTCATCTACATACACACATAATAATAAAAAATAATGTAAAATAAAAATTACAACAATGTTTTCCCGCAAAAACAAATCAATAGAATGGTGATGGTTATCATTCATTTAAGGTCATTGAACTATTGGGTAATCTACAAATACCTACGTATTTATCTCTACTATAAACATTTCATACACAGATAACTATTTACGATATAATCTATACATCTATACATATATGTAAATAAATTTGTGCCTGTTTTTAATTTCAAATTAACAGCTTTTCACTAAATACATTCGAAAGAAGGTATATAAGGTACTATCATCAAAAAATCAATTTTTAAAATTTTTGTCTGTGTGTTTGTATGTCTGTTTGTCTGTCTGTCTGCCTGTCTGTTTGCTCCGTTTATTCCCTGAATCGACTGTTACTTGCATAGGTAATGCTATAAGGCGTATCTTAGGCTACTTTTATTTGAGAAATGTTATTTATTTTAATTACAGGATGGATTTTAGTGCTCAAAACTTTAAATTGGGAAGGGACCACCTAGGAAGGCCCGAGCGAACGAGGATGGGTCGCTAGTGTACAATATACAAGATATCCTTTTAAGTGTACGATTTTCCTAGTATTTAACGGTGTGTTAAGTTCCATTTTTAGATAATTATGATTCCAAAAAGTTTAATTGATGTAAATTTTCAACAAAAATGACTTGTATTAAGTTGAAATGAAACGTATTGAAGCATCTCCACGACTTTTGTATTTCCAACTTTTAAACGAGAAATGCTCGACAATAAACTAAGTCAGAAAACGTTCAAAGATTTTATCATTTATAAAAATACTTTAGCAGGGGAAATTTTGTTTTTATTTTATGATTTATTTACATAGAATTATTTTGGATATACCTTAATTTTAAGCCATATAACATACATGTGTATTAAATAGTACATGACTAAAGCCTATAAAGAACACTTACTTTTCAGCAGTCATAACCTACTTTGTAGAATTTCTTGTGAAATAAACACAGAATGAGCTTTTCACTTTAACTGTTATCTGAATTATTAAGTAATATTATGTTATATTAACTTTCACTGTTCACATTTATTAAAATTTGACACTTATTTATTAGTTTCCTTACGTTCGACAAATCGCTCTGTAAAGGTAACAAGGCACACCCAACGCTTATCTTTTAACATTACAACTTACAAGTGATAAGACCGTTGTGTGTAGATAAAAAACTATTTAAGCGTAACGCTTGTAATATTACCTATCCCTAATAATATGCAGATATATCTATTAATCCTGAAAAATCTGTATTTGATATAATTTTTTGAATAAGTTGTAGAGATATGAAAATACAAATAATATAAAGATGTTATTTGTTTAATATTTAGTATCTAAAAAAGGTAAATTAACTTTAAAATCACTTTAAAAATAAGGAAGAGTCTTCATTGCTGAAAAATTTGAAATTTCTGTAGTGCCCTAGATTCATTAAAAATTTATAAAAATTGGTACACATTTAGCGAATATATTCCGAGAGCATTTATGTATATGTAAACCCAAATAGTACCTTAGAAGTTGGTCAAAATGTTATGTTATGTCAAAAAAGGTACTATGACAGGTATATAAATAGATTCGGAGGTTTTACACTCGCGTATCCCAAGTCGAAGTTCTTTCGATATTGAAACATTGTAAAATATTTCCTATTATAGCTATATATCTAACTGCCATGTTGTTTATGTAACCCTATCAATCCTATATATTATGTATATATATGTAGGTATTATTATAAAAACAAACAATATATATTTATAATATGTATGTATTTCAAAAAGTTATATGTGCAGTGTATCAACTATCTGGTTTTTGTAATACAAGCTTACCACGCTTACCACGGAACTAGATGGCGCTGTTGTAAAAATGTCCCAACATATTTAAAAAAAGTATAAAAGCTTATAAATTGAAGTGTTATAAAAAGTAATTATTAGTTTAAAAGTATTTAAAGGTAATAAGTCTTTATTAAAGATTTAAATGGCATGCTCTAAAGTCGCTCTAACATGAAAATAGGCATGCTTTTACATGCATGCATGTACCTAAATAGAAATTTATTCTCGCTTCTCTTGGATTCATCTCTAGATGCCCTGTACTATCCTTATTACTATAGCTTTATTGTTATTCTAGGACAATCTGTGTACTTAATTTAATACACACACGCACACACCAATTGTGCTATTTACCCTGAAGCAGCCTTTAAAATCTTAGTATCGTATCGCAGGCACGGTTATTCAGTCGACTCTAGTCATCAATCAAACTTTATCAGTTCAACTCACGAAATTGCAATTACAATACTTGCCCTTTGGTAATAGTGGCATCGGGTCACAACAGTAAACCCTTTCATCTTTATCTTTTATAAGTAGTGACTTAGTTGTTATTGTAATGCGAGAGAAGTACAAATTGATCTTTAATCGTTACACGAAATATTACTAAACGTGTACATAAACATTTCCTACCAGATCATGTATTTATTTATTTACATGTTTATTTGATTTTCACATCATTTATTTATCTGATTGTCAGTGCACGTACTCACCAATCGTGTGGGGGCTGGGTTCGTCGGCGGGCTTGTATACAGCAGGGCGGCTCCTGCGGGTCGCAGGGTAGCTGCAGAGCCGGCGGCGGCGGCGGCGGCGGGGTGCAGGCCAGGCGGCGTGCGGCCGCGGCGCCCACGTACTCCACGTAGCGGGCCGGCGGCGGCGAGGCGGCCAGCTCGCAGCACTTGCGCGCGGGCGGGCGGCACGCCAGGCCGCAGTAGGCGGGCGCGCGCTGCGGCGCGGGCGGGCGCGGCACGTAGCGCTCCACGGGCACGTGCGCCGCGGGCGGCACGTAGCGCGGCCGCCGGCGCTCCGCCTCGCCGCGCCGCGCACGCCGCGGGGACGCGAAGCGGTCCGGCAGCGGCGCGGGCGGCGGCGGGCTGAGCCGCTCCGGCGGCGCCACGCTGAACGCGCCCACCGCCGGGAAGCGCTCGCACGGGGAGCGCGCGTACTCCTCGCCCATGGCGGTCACTGTGCGCCGCCGCCGCCCGCGCGCACCCTCACATGCCGCGCTCGCTCGGCACGCTCACTCGCAGGCCTCGATGTCCGCATTCACACCGACATCGCGCCCGCCGGGTCGATAGCGGCGACGTGCGGCCTCAGGGAATCTCCGCCCGGGGCGAGGATCCGACGCGCATCTTACGTTTGTAGGTACGCGATTCGAGGGTTTCCGATTAAACTCTTTCACTGGGGCGAGGCGAAACTGCGTCCTCGAGCAAGATGGCCGCTCTCGTCATGTCCGCGTGCGGCGCGCCTGCGCTAATATCACTTTCGGATGTTTGTTTTCACTCGACTCGCATTCGATACGAATCTTAACACATAATATTTTCTTTGATTGAGTCCGTTTCGCGAAGGACGAGGTGATCAATCGAGATATCGCGTCACAAATATAGAGGTCGTCCGTAGTGTCACCGAGAGGACGAGGAACGTGCGTCGCGAAACGCTCTATGGCCGAGCTGTCGAAGCGAGGACGCGAGTGCGCGTGTCCACAGCGCGCGGCGACGTCAGGCCGGTGCGCGTATCGACGCCGCGCTGGCCCGCACCTACCTTCACTCCTTACGAACAATAATACTGAATTCTCAATAAGCTTTTAAGGGACACATAATATAATCCTTTTAAATTTGAGCACATCTAAACCAATTTGATATAAATTGTTTTTTTTTTACTTATTAATATCACGTTTACTAAATTTTCTATATTAATCCAAACAAAACAAGTAAAAAAGTATCGTGATGTATCTATTACATAGGATTTGAAAAAATATTACATCATAACCTAATAAAATAAGAAGTATAATGCGACTTAAATATGTAATAAAAACATATTACAACTACTACTATTGCTTTTTGAAACTTTGTGTTTCATTTGCAGCAATTTTCTGGAATTTTCGACTATATAATATCTACTATATAGGACGTTTTTAAAACAGAAAACATTAAACTGAAGCCTACTTTATTTGAGACTGGCAGCCACTTGACTTAATTTCATCATTGAATAAAGTCAAGATAGTTAAATATTTTCTACATTTGTCTATACTTAACCCTGTTATAAAATGTGGAAATGTGTTGTATATATATTTTCTATTAACTACGATACAGCAATAAACATGTTTTATACTAGGCTTTTACATTAATTAAATTAAACACTGACACTTCTTGCCGAAGAAACATATTTAAGACTTCGTGGAATGAGAAATTAAAAAGTGTATAAGTTAAAACATATTCAGCCTTTAACAATTCACTTCCTTTAACAATGTAAAAAAATATATTCTTTTAGAGATGTAAACGAGAAAACTGAAAAGAAAAATGATTTCCTCGTCTTTTGTGCTAGTGAAACTAAGAAACCCCTACGAGTAACTTAGTCTATGTAAGGTTTCATTTCTACTTAAATAAAAGTTAATTTACATTTTACATTATAAATAATGTAAATCGATATCGATAAAACACAGTTGTTTAAGTGATTTGAGTAGGTTTTTAGGTTGATATCAAATCAAATTAAAACTAGAGACGTTTTTTATACTTGCATTGAATCGAGATACTAGTGTCAGAAGTGGTCAGAATAGATAGACTAATATAACTTACTTGAAAAATGATTGATTCCATAAACAAACTTTCATGCCCCCCATTAAATGATTTCTTGGATAAAAATAAAAATATATATACTTTATACTTCCCAGCGTAGCAAACTATCGTCGTAATAAATTTCATTTCAATGATTTCATTGTAACTATTGTTAGCTAATTCACAACAAACAAACATAAAAAAAACAATTATTATTTTAATATTATACTACAATTACTTATTGATGTAGAAATAGCGTCGGAAACTAGTAGATATATTTTTTTACTTAATTCTTTTAAATAAAACAATTCATTTGATTTAGAATTAAACATAAAAAAACCATTTATTAATTTGAAGTAATACAGATATTATACCCTAGCGACTCGCCCTCGCTTCCCTCTGGCTTTTCCCTAGATTTAGCACAAGCAAAGCCGCGGGATCCGCTAGTTATGCATATAAACCTTCCTCTTGAATCACTCTATCTATTAAAAAAACCGCATCTAAATCCGTTGCGTAGTTTTAAAGATTTAAGCATACATAGGGATATAGGAACAGAGAAAGCGACTTTGTTTTATACTATGTAGTGATGATACACCTCGTAATATTATACACCTTGTCAATACGGCTATCTTAAACGTACCGACGCGACGGCTTATATACCACAGAGGGTATTGTAGTGCATGAGTGTGTACACAGTGCAGTATCTATTCCTTTAACATAGAGGTGTAACACTACAGTTGTATACATAAATTGTGTATAAATATAGTAATCTTCGCCCGCGGATTTACACGCATATTGCTACGAGCTATGATAAAATAATCTACCACTCTTGTAACCAAACGCTCTACCCACAAATCAATATCCGGTTAAAATTTAAACGATGAGCTATTTCAATATTATTACCTACCTACCATAATTTATTTTATACTAGGTAAACATAATCCTAACATAAATAATCATAAAATTAAATCAAATGCATAGTTATGTGAATTTACCACTCATAATACTTGATCCCATTTTGTAGCTTCTAATCAAAGCTCTTAAAGCTTTATTGTAAAAGTACAAATCTGTTTGCATTTATATTCGGTATCAATTTGTTATTTTTTATATTTACAAAAGAATATATTAAGGAGGACACACATGGTAAGTGCGTAACTATTATCCCGGCTATAATGATACATTTTTGGTAGAGAATCAATGCGAAATGGAACATCCCTGGAGGCTTGTAAAACCCTAACAGGGTTTGGTTCAATCACGCACGCTCGCTGTACCCATTATTATACTGACATTTACCCCAATTGAAAGGGGGAACCCCATTTACTAGATTTGCTACAAACATCTCGTTTACAAAAAGCCTACGTCGATTAGCATAAGCTTAATAATAAAGAGTAAAAGCTTTATTTTCGTTTACTCTATGTTTTTTTTAAACAGCCCACATTATTTTAGACCCATATCAGTAGTATTAGGTTATATGCTCCTTTAGTAGGTATAAGTTTATTATAAACTTTTATTTTTTTAATATAAAAACATTTCGTGAGCCTTAAGGATCATACAAAAAAATAGCCGAATTGGTCAAGCCATCCTCGAGCTTTGCGCTTAGCAACATTCACTTTTATATAATATATATAGATTTTTGAAAAACTTAATGTATTTCTTTTACTGTACTAAAATGCCAATGAAATTAATGCCAATATTGAGACGATGAATGGGTTAATTTTAACAGCTACATTTATAAATAAACAATTTAGATTTCATATTGAACAAATATTATGCATTAAAAGAGTTGTCTGTCTGTCTGTATGTAGATAAATTAATGTTACTTTTTATTTGAAGTTCGTTTGACTTGATTTTTAGAACAGAGTGTAGACAATAGGAGCCACAAATAGAGGTTTGAGTTTATATTGAAAACTACCAAACCCGACCCGCTTCGCTGGGCGTAAGTTAAAATAAATTAAACGTTATTTTTTTTATTTCCTTATCAAATAAAAGTAGCCTTAGTTACTTTTTATGATATTGCCTGCGAGTGAAAATCTCGTCAAAATAGATCCAACGGTTTCAGAGATTATCCGGAACAAATAGACAGACAGACAGACAAAAAATTAAAAAATTGATTTTTTGATATTATTATGGTATACCATATCCATGTCCACTTAAAAAATATATCGATATTTATATTCGATGTAAAATATTGGATCCCAGCATCGATGTTTATCGATATATCGATTATCGCTAGAAAACATCGATATTTTTTCACTATCGAATACTTTCCACAAAAATTTAATATTACCTTTTTCCAGTGAAATATAATATTATATACCTTTTCAACTTCGAACTAGCAATCAAACGATAGGTCAAATCAGTTATTTTAGAGTAATAAATTGTAGTAGCAAGTAAAATTCTTACATAAATTAGTCTTAGATAAACAATTAAAACAATGATTTATTTGCGTTACCGCCAAACAGAAGAAGACGACGCAAGAACAAGAAGAGTGAAGTGTCAACTGTCAAGTGAGTGTAAGTAAATATAATTAACCTATAGAATCCACAGACTATACATACATTGAGAGTGAATAGTCGATCGATCTGTCAGGATAGATTAGATAATTAAGATGGTCACTCACAGATGTCACTATCTTAATGAACCTTATTTAAAACTAGCTGTGCCCGCAACTTCGTTCGCGTGAATGTCGGAACTTAATTAGTATTTTTTAGTGCGAAGCGCTGTTGGAGGATACCGATACAAATCTTTTTTTTTATTTATGCTAGTGCTTCTTTATAAACAACATTAGCTTAGACTCCTACAAAACTCAAATATGGCCGGCAGGCATGGGCGAAGGTCATTCTTTCAAAGAAAATCTTGACACCGCGATTCAGAAAATGACGTTACACGCAAAACACCTTCTATCGAACAATACTGCACGCAGTTGTTCTCTAGTTATAGTCCCGTCTAAGTTCGAATACTCGTAGATGGCACTGTTTTAATATTTTACTTCGGAAACACTATTTTTTTTTATTAATTTACATTTTTTTATAAGTGGTGAACTGATTACGATGAAACAAAAACCTTAATGTTACTTTAATTTACGCACATATTGTTGTGTATAAAAGTTACGTGCAGTTGTGAGACCAAATGCACATAACCCTAATTTTACTTCTGGAATTTCTCTACTTCTTCACTTTAAACTCAAATATCTTTTGATAGACTGAACCGATTGCAATGAAACAAAAACTAAATGTTACTTCAAGTTACGTTCAATCGTTGTGTATAAAAGTTATCTACATTGCTTTCGTACATTTTACGTGATGCCCGGATAAATAAACAGACAAACAGACAAACAGACAAACAGACAAAAATTCTAAAAATGATGGAAATGGGTTCTATTGGTTATCCTTTAACACCCTGGCTATTTTTTTTGTAATTTTTTTTGATGTACAAAAACGACTTTTCTACAGTTTTATTATATGTATAGATTGAAGGCATCAAGAAGTGTTAAAATTATTTAGTTCGTTAATAGATTCGACAAGAAAATAAAAAAAGCAAATATTCGATGTTTCTATAAATAAATATATCGATATATCGAATACAATAAATGTTAGTCAAAACATCGTATCAATCCGATATATCGTACGGAATACATCGAATAAATTCGATATATCGATGTTAAGTGAATATCCCTAAATTACCATATAATATACCGCGTACAATACCATATAATATGGTATACATACGTATTTAGTGAAAAGCTGTTAATTTTGAAATAAAAACAGACACTCCAATTTTTTTTATATGTATGTATATTGTATATATGTATAGGTGTATAGATTGTGACTTGTGAGTGATAAATATTGAGTAAAATCTTTAAAAAAACTTTTCTTACATTCTTTCATCAAATCTCTTAAAAAATCACATTTGTACAAAAACAAATTTTCCATGAAGTTGTAAAACAGTGAATCAGTCTGAGCGTGGCAGCGGGGCAGGACAATCAAATAAGAGTTAATGAACGTAACATGTGAACCAGTTACTCCCGGCAAAGTTTTTATTAGATTTAAACACTCAGTTTTTATCTTCTTTAATATGATTTAATTGGAATTTTAGAAAATAATTTTATTTAATGAAAGTAAAGTTACTTATAAGTGATCAACTTATAAGTCGAAATTGACTAATGTATTAAAAGCAAAATACAGTGTTATATGATTTTAATTTTTTTATTATTTATTATCACATTATGAGAACTACTCAATAACATTTTTAATAATTTCTAGTTCATAAAATATTTTTATCCCAAGGCTTATTTTCGGTTATTTTTGGTCTTCGTATTTGTATGTGGAAACAATAGTATGGTATAAAAAAGAAATTGGTATCGATTGTCGACTCGTTATCGTCCCTCATTTCTAAGTGAAGGGATCATGACGGATAGACAGCGAAAGATACGGGTTTCTTTTTTTCATTTCATGTTCTTTTGTTTCCTCTAAAATGGAAAATTTATACTTATATTTATACATAGAAAATTTATACTTATATTTATACTATTTATACTAAAATAATTCTACCTACAGTTATAGAAACTAGCTTTTTTGTTGTTTTCACAATAATTTTGTGAAAAATTACATTCAATGATTCTATTCCAGATTCTTCGAGATCATTACCCAATTAGGAGCAGCGGGGCAACCAAACGAATGCAGACACCTCCCATCTTATCTTATTATGATCCCTCTAGTGGAATACGTTCCTAATGTCGACTTATGTAAAATTGTCATAAATCTAATTTACAGTCAAAAATGATTTTGTACTACGGGTAGCTCAGTCACTTAGGAAATCGTAATATATCGCAATATCTCG
The DNA here is from genome assembly GCA_905231865.2 of Boloria selene. Taxonomy (NCBI): domain Eukaryota; kingdom Metazoa; phylum Arthropoda; class Insecta; order Lepidoptera; family Nymphalidae; genus Boloria; species Boloria selene. The sequence continues at coordinate 6,328,392 of HG993141.1, forward strand.
ATTATAAATATCTTATTCATATTTATTATGATCTTATTTTTGTTGAAATACATTAAGTTGAAAAGACGCTAGGGTGAAGCAAGGGTAAGTCACATAAAAATATTAACAATAATTAATTGAATACTAGGAAGCTTAGCATATTTTATATTATGTTTTACTAGATTGGTACAAAACAATTGATCGAAAATCGTATAAATTCGAATCGAATCGATCGAAATGTAACATAAAAATAATTTTTAAGACGATAAATTAAACAAGAATTTTATTTTCTAGCGAGCCGCCTTAACCTTCACTCAGGTCCCTAATACATACTTCACAACTACTTTAGTTGATGGAAAGCAGTCTAAGTAGAGATAGGATGGCTTTATGAATAAAGCACCTCACACAACTCATTCGTTTTTCTTTTCCCATGTGAAAGGAACAAACTTAGTAAAACTCTTTCGCATTAATGGATATAGAGGCCGAATACATAGTTTTCAGTATTTTTGTCTATCTGCCTGTCTTTTTCTCTGTAACCACATGAGGCGAAAACTACTGGACAAAAATATGGCTTGATGATAGCTGGTTGTCCGGGTCAGCGTATAGAATATTTTTTACTGCAAGAACTATCTCAAATTCAAGAAATTTATACGAACGTACTTTGATATGGGATGGGATGAATACGAGCGGAGTAAGGGTGATTAACATCTATATTTCAAGATCTTATACGATTTTCTCAAAATATTATGCTGAAGCAAATATCTTTTTTGATCAGGAAAACCCTATACACCATATTAATTTATACAGGGGCAAGGTTTTTCTAATTTACTAAGAAAAAAAGATGACTTGCAAAGAAATTGAAAAATAAGATACCAATACCATATTATAAAATCGTCCTTACTTTCATATAATGTTAATATGCTTATCTATAATATATACAAATGCGAAAAACACCACTGACTGATCACGAAATCATAAAGATATCACGAAATCATAAACATATAAAGATGAAAATTCTCGCAAGTTTGTATGAAAGTCCTTCATCTTTTGTGCTACAGACTTAAAATTTATCAGGGAGGTAGTTAATTGTTAGTAAGGGTCCGCTAAGAACGAATTTTGCGTCAGGGCCGCATTAAGGAGGTCTAAGGGCTCTCACAAGTTTTTTTTTATTTCTTTATTTTTTGTGCTAGAAACTTAAAATGTGGCAGGGAGGTAGTTTAAAGTAAGTCTAAGGGCTCTCGCAAGTTTAATTTAATTTAATTTAATTTAATTTAATTTAATTTAATTTAATTTAATTTAATTTAATTTAATTTAATTTAATTTAATTTAATTTAATTTAATTTAATTTAATTTAATTTAATTTAATTTAATTTAATTTAATTTAATTTAATTTAATTTAATTTAATTTAATTTAATTTAATTTAATTTAATTTAATTTAATTTAATTTAATTTAATTTAATTTAATTTAATTTAATTTAATTTAATTTAATTTAATTTAATTTAATTTAATTTAATTTAATTTAATTTAATTTAATTTAATTTAATTTAATTTAATTTAATTTAATTTAATTTAATTTAATTTAATTTAATTTAATTTAATTTAATTTAATTTAATTTAATTTAATTTAATTTAATTTAATTTAATTTAATTTAATTTAATTTAATTTAATTTAATTTAATTTAATTTAATTTAATTTAATTTAATTTAATTTAATTTAATTTAGTTTAGTTTAGTTTAGTTTAATTTAATTTAATTTAATTTAATTTAATTTAATTTAATTTAATTTAATTTAATTTAATTTAATTTAATTTAATTGAATTGCATTGAATTGAATTGAATTGAATTGAATTGAATTGAATTGGATTTTAATTGAATTGAATTGGATTGGATTGAATTGAATTGAACTGAACTGAACTGAACTGAATTGCATTGAATTTAATTTAATTTAATTGAATTTAATTGAATTGCATTGACTTCAATTGAATTGAATTGAACTGAATTGAATTGTTTAAAAACAGGTTTTTATGCAGGGCCGGATTTTGTTTTTTCACAGGGAGCTAGTTTTTCAAAGGAGTTTTGAATGGAGAGTCGAATTGAAAAATTTCAATCTAAACAAAATAATAATAATAAAATAAAACGCAGTGGCGAGAGCAAAGAGCGGGAGAGGTAGCCACGCGGCTCAGGAGTATATCAACGATTGGTTCTGAAATAGCTGAAGTAATTTTGTAGAATTCTTGGGCAATCTACATATCAACCGATTGCGAGTGATCGAATTAAGATTAGTAGTGATTAAAAAAATGGACGCGGGCGAAGCTGCAGGTACTGCAAGTATAAAATAAACTTAAATTAAATTTAATCGAGTTGTTATATTATTATATAGAAAATATTATTAAGTGTAGTATTATATGATAATACATTATTTTCTTATATGTAAATACTAAATACATGTTAATATTTTGTCTTAGAAGTTGATTTAACAAACATTTAACTGTTATTTAACTTGAACTTAGAAACTTTTTTGGCATAATAAAATCGATGACTTGGAGTGAATAGGACCAAACAATTTAATACCACTAAACTTCATTCTTTGAAAAGTGTTGTGTACTTCACAATTTGTAAAAGCCAGATTTAGCTTTATCAATGTAATTATATACATGAAAAATAACAAAGATGAACGCATTGATTTATTATGTGAAACATATTAATATATACATTTACCTACATAATACATATACCTACTTTGTACATTTTCAATCTCATTTCAGTTTCCTGAAATGGAAATGTGGACCATGTAGGCTTAATAATTTAGGATTCCGTCTCTTGGGAACCTGTGGAAGCCTAAAATGGTACCTGCATGTGTACCATGCATGTTTTATATTAACTAGACTAAAATGTAAATCTATATGGTCAACAAGTATATACGAAGCAATATCATATTAAAATAGAAAAATAATTATACCTATATGCAGAAAAAAATAGTTTCTATACTTAAGTATGTACATACTTTTTGTTTTATCTGTTCTAATAGAGTCGTTGTATTGAAGAAAGCACCTATAATATTTTACACACGTCTTCGTTCCTTGTAACCTAGTAAAATTTTAGTTCTCTGTAGCATGTAGATGCGTCCCGGAAATCTGAAATACATCTACATAATACACAAACGTTGAAATCAAATTTTAGTAAATGCAAACGGTATGCAGTTGCTTGCACTGCATATTGAGTCACTTACATTACTTGGAGACTGTATAGTTTATCCTAAAACATAATAACCTTTATAGATATAGGTATGCATATTTTGTAGTGGTCCTACTTTCTTGCGCCAGCGGTCGCGGAATCGAGTCCCGCTGGGGGCATTCATTTGTTAAACTCAGCTGTTTGTACCCCAGTCATAGGTGTTTATATTTATAATATGTTTATATGTATTTAAAACTTATATAACTTATCTGGTATCCGTAACACAAGCTTCATTCGTAGCTTACCACGGAACTAGATGGCGCTGTGTGTAATAATATCCCAATATATTTATTTATTTATTTATCACCATATAAAAAATGAATGATGTAAACTTTTTAATTACACGACTGCCAAAAAAGGGAGTGTTATAGTTTTAGGGTTCATGTATGTATGTATGTATGTATGTATGTTTATGAGTTTCTTTATTCCACCATAACTCCTAAACGCCTAAACTGATTTCGATGTGGTATCGTTAAAATCCTTGTTACAAAATATAATGCAGCAACAACCGCCTTAATAATTTCACTATTTATTTAAGAATATACGAAATTCAGCACAAAATAATGAAGGAGAGTGTGTAGAATAATAAAAGTGAAGCCAAACTAAATTATCAGTATATGCGATGTTCTATCATTGCTGTATTGGATACCGACATTAGATAACCTTGTGTATAGCTACGGAAATAGAGCCTTATGTTTGATACTATAATTACGAGTATTGATATAAAATTCGGTCTTAGTCTTCAGTATTCTATAAACTACGAGTATTATAATTATAAAAACATGTAAATTCATGTAATATGCATTTATGACAATTCTGAGTAAATATAGTTAAATTAGAAAAAAAACTAATTATCTACTTATTTTTGCTCAAAGTAGGTACTGTCTATGTCTTTTTATTTTTCAACTTTATTTACATATGCATGTTCCTGATATTTTACCCCTTACGGTTTTCCTCATCCGACTTTCTAATAAAGGATTTTTCCTCGGTTGGCTCAATTTGGCTTTATCTCATTGAGACATAACTTACGTCAGTTCACACTTCATTTCCTTTCTTTTGAAGCGGAGCTGTAATATAATATAGGAAATAATATAGAAAAACAAAAGCGACAAAGCGTTTCTCGTAAAAAATAATGAAAGTCAATGTTCGTAAGGTGTGCATATGACATGACCGCCGCACACGAATTGTTTAGAATCATTTTAGTCTAAAGACAATCATTATTTGTGTAAGTATTTTAGGTACATCAGTTTATATTGTTGAAATATCTATGCCATATAATTCAAAACTAATTATATTTTATGCATAAAAAAAGTTTCCGATCGGTGACGCTCTTATGTATTAGGTTATGTATTTTGAATCGAGTAGGACAACGTCTCTGAAATATGCTAGTCTATATTTAAATATACCCTTTATTAAAAAATAATATGCAGATGACACTATTGACCTGACATTATTACTGTTGTCTTTTTTTTTATTAAAAATTCTTTTTCCACCTCATGTGAACTTTCTATTAATTTTAAGTTCTTTCAAATTTTTGCAACTTTTTCAAGCAAAAGATGCATCCAGAGAAACAGACAGACAAACAAAATTTGTTTTTATAGTTTTATAGTCGTTTAAACAGACTCTTTAATTATACAAGTATTAAGTATAGTAAAAACATAGATTTACTTGATTGCAACTAAATTGTTATTTTTTAAACATATGTACAAATATGTAAAGTATTTATTAAGAAAGTAAAATATTTTTTCGATATCACTGAAATGAGGACAATCAACAAAGAAATCGCATTAAAATATTTATTTTATTAGTTAATTACAGAAATAACTTAAAATTAAAACAAATCGTATTCACTGTACAATTATTAAAACTAACTACGAGTATTAATTACTACTACTATTAATTACTACTACTATTAATTACTACTTATTAGTATGTTGTATTATAACCGTTGTAGTTATAATTCGGTGGCGACTGATACGAAGGCTGCGTTGGTTGAGGTTGAGGACAGTCATCCCATAACCACCACATTGTAATTAAAACCTCTACATTTATGAGCAGTAATGAAATAAGAGGAATTGTCATTTTACTTATTAGTACTTTAAGTCCACCCTTCGCAAGCATTAATGGTTTGAGTATACCATCTATTATGACCTCTTTAAATCCTTTCATTACTAAATTATCAGATCCGGACCCTAGTAAAGCGAGTACCAATCCCATTAAACCGTTCACTTTACTTGACATCCTTCCTGTAACTGGTTCGAGGAAGCTAAATTTAGGTAATGCTTTATTTGTGTGGTGCTCGATGCTTGTCGGTGTCTCATATATCGATGGTGACTCCTGGAAAGGTGTTGGTGTCCATGAATCATAATTTTGCCGTGGATACCCGTCGATATTAGATAAAGAGTTGTGTTTTTTGAGAGAAGAATCACTGAGAGATGTTGCACGTAATTTTTGATTTTCTTCCTCTGGTAATTCACTATTCATCGAACGAAGAAATTCGTTAAAAGAAAAGTCTGAATTTTTCGATGGAAGTTTTTCTGCAGTTGGCACTGGCTGTGATTGCATCGCACCAGTGTGAATTATCTGTTGCCGACTCACATGATTCGAATGCGGAAAAATATTTGAATTTGGAGACGATAATGTATTCGCTCGCATATCGCCAGGCACACTTCTGTATTCTAAAGGAGAGTAGTACTTAACTGGATCCCCCATGATGTTAAATATGCACCAGTAACAGTACATCACAAGCACTTGTAACGTCGAACACATTACCATGTTGATTATCTAAAGAGCACTTTAGCTTTGTGCCACCTTATTTAATTGAGTCCGTGACCTATGAGAAAGCACGTCACATTTGAAACGTAAAGTAAACAATTTTGACCTAGATATTTCAATTAATAAATATATTTGTATTTCGAAAGTTAGTATTGTTATTGAAGTTAATTAACAAATTATTTTCCTAGGTTTAAAATTGTTTTACAGCTCAGTAGACTTTTATACTTATTAATATTCTATTGTTGAATAAGGAATTTTATATTACATAGCTTACAACTTGATACAAATTGAAAAAATATAATTAATCACAGATAATGCAAGTATTTATAATTTATTATAGTCTTAGTACGACACACTATGTAATAAAAAAACTCTGATAAGTAATAAAAATTTAAATAACAAAAGAAAGTCATGGTAATAACTTAGTATGTTTCCCCATTGCTTTGTCAGCTTATGTCAGCCCCAGAGTTGCAGTCCATTGACATACATTCCGCGACCTTGTCCCCAGCGAGAATACTTAAGAGAGTTTTAGCGATGAAGCCGTCCTCTTCTACGTCATCGATCATTGTAAATGTTATAGCTGTACCTAAGTTACTACCCCAACCATTGTTAGAAGACCTTTGTAGAACACACGCGATTCGCTCTGAGCAATCCATAATTACTCTTGATTTGTTTTTCTTATTTTTCTTTTTCAAATATTTTATCATTTTCGATATTACTGGCCACAATAATAAAGCTTTTAGTCCCATTTTTGCGAGCACCATAAGTGTCAATGGTAACAAGAAAAGTTTGCCCGCAAGTAATTTCAAAAGGGCTATAACGGCCGCTGATAACATAATTTTCGCTGCACTTGCTAATACACTAGCAAATGACGCCAATGTATCTGTCTTCGGACATGAACTATGATAATATCCAGAATCCGAATATTTTTTCCGTATTGGTTCAGAGTAGTAATTTGAGGCACTTGTGAATAAATCTAAAAAAGGTATGGGCGGCGATTGTGGAGTAACTGTGCTCAGACCGTGTTCCTGAGCAAAAGCTTTGGTCGCAACGAAAAAAACAACAACTGCTACCAACATGACTAAATAAACTGTTACGCTCCAAGACTCTTGTCTCATTTAAAAACTTCGCTGCAAAATTGTAATTTCATGTTTGATGAAGGAAAACGAAAAACTATCGTTTTGTATTTAATTTAACGGTACCAAAATTAGTCAGACGTTGAAATCATGTCACCATTAAGAATTCAAAACTAGATCGATAATAATTGTGCTTGTCTTATTAATTTATCTACTACATAAGTTTATTAAAAGTTTATTTCTATGTAAATAAAAAACAAAACAATATGTAGTTTTCTTTAGTTTTATTTAAATAAAACTTAGACATTGGATTACTACGATTCAGTTTAAAAAGGCGGAGCGCGCCAAAAATAATGTTAAAGTTAATAACAGCTATTCCTGATTTCCTGCCACTGCGCGCGCTGTGTCCAGGCTACCGATTGGTAGCGTATGTGCATTGTGCAATGAAAATAAAATTGATTATTGAGCATGAGCAGTTGAGCACACGGCTTTTTTTTAACTGTAAAAACTTATCTGCAAACGTTATAAAAAAACCTATTACATTTTTTTGCCAAATGTCATAATTAATCATTATTTACAAGTTTTATTTTGACTAGAAATAAATAAAAGTGCCTTAGAAATAAAATCAGAAAATAAGGAATCTTTTGTAACAATTTTACTTTGGATCTAATGTGCTGTTTCGTTATAAGAATCTGCACAAATTATATTTTTTTATAAACATTATTCTAACTCTACATATTTTTTTATTACTGAAGTAACTTATATGTATTTTTTTCGATTTTTATCAACTTAGTGAAATGTAAACATTAAACTATATTTATAATGGTATTAAAATATAATCATTTAAGCCTTAGGCAGGTTTGTTTTAAAAAGGTTACCAAAATGGCGGGAATCTTGACAAGCTATTAACAATTTAGTTGACAAGGTCTAAACAGTGCAGAAATAAACATTAAGTACTTTTAATTTTAATGAAAAAAACATTCAATTAAGTATATTTTATAATAAGTATATTTTAAAAGATGATTGATTATAGTTTAAATTCCAATGATAAATCACAAGGAAATTTTTTACTACCATGGTGCTCATTGGGTGAGTTTAATTACATTTTCTGTTGTATTATCTATTAATAAATTCATTATTATTTAATTCATCAGAAGAAAAAGCTGTCAGGAAATTAAAACGTCATTTTTATTAAAATATTTCGAATATTATTTATTGTAATATTTTACATTAATATTTAACAGTTTAAACGTTTTTATTTATATATTATAAGTATGGTCCTAAAGAAATGCCTTAAGTGTAAAAAAAATATAACGAAGAAAGCACCAGGATTAGAATGTAGCCGTTGTGACAAAATAGTCCATGCTGACACAGCCTGCGTTAAACTAACGAATAAACAATTAAATCATAGAGAAAAGTAATATTATACAATTAAATACTATTCGGAACTCATCCGGTATTGAATGGAGCTGTGAAGATTGTTTGAAGAATATATTATAATCAAAATATTGAATGCATATTATGAATGTTTTTCAAAGGGTTTTAAATATAAAATATTTAATAATAAATATATTTAGCAACAATTACTTATAAAACAATAACATCGAAAATATTATGATGCGAATTCTTGGTCAGCATTACGGTGACCCAGTAACTTGTTTGCAATACTAAATAAACTGCCAGGTAAGAATATTTCATGAGCTGTTCGACTGGTAAGCTAGATTTCGTCCATACTTTATGCGACTAAGCAATAAATAATTCAAAAGAAAATACGACACGCATTGTGTACAACTTTTAAAAACCATTAAAAATTTCTACATATTTTTCATATACTTACTATATCTCAATTCTCATTCCTCATCACTGCATCACATATATTTTATAATGATATATGAGCTAGCAACTAATCTTCGCTCCGCTCGGATTCGTCCTATTTACCGAGTACCTGTACATTTTTCTTCGTTAATATAGATTTCACAGGTTGAACTGGATAACCAGCATGACAAATTTCGAATTTTATTCAGTAGTTTTCTCGTGATGGCTTCCCAGACATGACAAAACTCTAAAACCTGGAAGTTTCAGTCTCTGTGTCGATAATAATGACTATTTTTAAAAGATTTTCCAAAATAACTAATGTAAATTTATCGACTCAGTTAAAATTTTACTATCTTGAAATATGAATATTATTGTTTTAATATAACCTTTATGATACTTAATTATTTTAATCGCAGCTTTTGAGACGTACTTCCATTTTACAATTAGGATTAAACTTTTTTCGATTTTTATAAATCTTTACGCTTTTAATTAGTAAGTTACTTATAATTAAGAGTACCTACGTTTATTATTGGTTTGCTCTAAAATTCCAACATTTTTTAGTTTCCTCAATCATCAAAATAGTTGTGACTGATATTATAACCGTGTCCGTCCCTAATTTGTACGACCTAAAAACCGTATAGCTTGCATAATGCAATTGGAGCGTGCTGCCACCTGCAGTGACGGGAGCACAAAATATTAAATGAACCTCATTGCTGTGGGAACTGCAACTACGTGAAACACTACTAATTAAATCGTTAAACGAGATAGAACAACCTAAATAAGCTATATTTTTAACTAACTAAAACTAAATTAACTTTAACAGCGTACCATACCATACCATACCATACCATACCATCCATATTCGTATCTAGTCCATGTTAAAATGTTCTATATTATCTTACACTAAGTACACAATAAAAAAAAATTATCCTGTTTAGATATCCTTTTTAGTATATTACCTTAGTAATTATTATTATACACCAGCATTTCCCGCGGCTCCGCCCGCGTTCTAAATACCGGAAACAAAATAGATTTCACATACCGTGTGTTGCCAGATAGCCAGTTTGTAACGGTTAGTTGAAATTTCTCAGAAATGAAATACTTTCCCGTAATAAAAAGTATCCTATGTATTGATCCGGGTAACCAGCTATCATTATACCAAATTTCATCCAAATCCGTCCAGTGGTTATTATTAGGATTTTCTAATATTATTTTATTATTATATTATTTCTAATTTTTATTTTCTTTTTTTTCTATCTAGTAGCGTAGTAAAGGATCAAAATGCTAGTATTAAACAATTGTAGTAAAATTATATGAGTCTAAAATTCTTTAGTTATTTTTAATTAGAATCGCCACAGCACGAAAAGGCTAAAACATTTTCTGTAATAAGCCACTTATCTCTAACTGAGTATAGTATGTATGTGTCTTTAACGCAGAGTACGTGCTAAATAAACGGCACAAAGTTAAAACTTTCAGACATTAATTAAGCAAAATCCCACAGACGCCAAGTAAATTACAGCACTCAGGTAACAGTAGTCCATTTGCCCAAAATTTTCCCAGGAAGAGTTTACGAAAGGCGAAAACCACGAAAAGTTACTCCACATAGTATAAAATCATTCTATCCTCGTCGCGAAAACATCTGGGAATATTTGAATGATGATAAGGCAAAAAACTTCGACGCTGAGGAAAAAAAAGCAAAGAAAAAATGTAACAAACAAACGCTAATTAAGCGCTCCAAAGGCAAAAACGCTAAGTTACTCATATTTTTCTTGCTTGCTCTAGGATTTACGAGTAAGTGTATTTAAGTAGTATTTTGTGTAGTATATAATTTACTTGTGTTAGTTTTCTTCATATTCTACGAATAGTCATTTAATTATTGTCAGTTCGATACAAAATTAAAAACAAACAATTCTGTTTCATCGTTTGAAACAATTATTTACTATATTCATAAAAACAAACAGCCATTATAAACAGACCCGTTCAATTTTTAATTTATTATGAAAATCTTATAAGTTTCTATTTACAGTTTTGTTTAATTATATATCTAGCAGAAAACAAAATAAACCTTTCTTATACATGTTTACTAATATAAACAACAATTAACATAGGTAACACAATAATAGGTAATAAAATAACAACTAACATAGTTTGTTAAATAAATTCGTATTTTATTAGTAGAATAGCCATAATTGGTCGGTAATTTGAAATAACAAAACAAAATTATTTTAGTTGTTTCTTTTAGCATAAATCGTTTTTAATTTGAGAAGAAAACGACTCCCGACTGTGATTAATTAGAATCAAGAGTTTCGTACTAAGAACTGATAACAAAATGTAAGGTTTATATTTTTGTAAAAGGAGAGGCATAAAAGTAAAAAAAATATTGACTATTTTACATATTCACTGTGCTGGATTTTATCGGCGGTTAAAAAAGAATTTGTAAAACATAGGTTTTCTTTTAGATAGTATAAAAAAACTTATTTTGCGATCTAAAAAGTAACAGTGCCAGTATTCGCTGAAGTCTGAATAAAATTACTTTGCCGACAGATCGATCGACATGATGAAATTCGTTTTCTTTTTTGGCTGTGAAACCTGAGAAGATAGAGACCTAATAACATTTTTAATAAGATTATATTCGATTGAAGACTCCATCTTTAGCAATATAATCTATTTCACCTAAATTTCTAAAAAAAACACAAATAATCTTTTCTTTTTTTAATTTTAGTTTCCTACTTTCTTCCTAGTAACATTCTTCCAATGTATCAACTAACGAGGATTCTGTCGAAAACAAAGTTTATCTCTTACTGTGAGTATCGTCATTAATTACTTTTACTTAGTCTCAAGGATACTGAACTTAAGTGTTAAACAATAGTTTATTCAAATTTTAGTTATATCTAACTTTGTTAAAGCGGAGAATGAAATTAATTAATATTTTTATTCAGCTTAAAATTAAACACATTATAATAAGAACCTTTTTACATTTCCTTTTTACTTACAAAATACCCAGCTATATATACATCTACATAGTATAAAACAAAGTCGCTTTCTCTGTCCCTATATCCCTATGTATGCTTAAATCTTTAAAACTACGCAACGGATTTTGATGCGGTTTTTTTAATAGATAGAGTGATTCAAGAGGAAGGTTTTTATGCATAACTAACGGAACCCGCGGCTTTGCCTGTGCTAAATCTAGGGAAGAGTCCGAGCGAAGCGAGGGCGAGTCGCTAGTATAAATATATGTTTTAGTTATGTGTATTTGACTTATCCATCTTTCATTCTATTTAAATATGAAAAGTTACTGCGAGTTTACTTTAAAATAAAGAAGAGTACTTACAAGACCTAAGAATCTTAAGGTTTTGCCAGCGTCAGTCATGTAGCATTTCTTGTAAAAAATATCCTAAGTGTAGACTCAGTTACTCAGACTCAGAGTAATAAGTTATCATTAACTATACACAATTTAGTTAAAATCGGTTAGGAACTTTTTGTGTAAGCCCGCACAATTTTCCGTTTGTACTTTATTTCATGCAAAATTTCGTCGCAGCACACACAACTTAATTTAATATTTTTTTATACATTTACATCTACTTTATATATTTACGCCAAAACGAGCTTTTAACCATGGATGACTGCTTTTAACGTAGAGTTGCCCTTAAAGCGTAATGTCAAGTTGTGTAATATTTATAAAACAACATGTTATTTACTCAGTGGACATCGATTTACGAGTGAACGAGGAATGCTGCCATAAAATGAAGCATTTAACTCTCACATTAAACCAGGCAGAACAGGCATTGAGGTATTCACTGGAAATAATCATAAACGCAACATTGTTTAGTAAATATGCTTAAACCTCTATAAAATAATTCTATCATTATTATTGTATGTATTAAAAGTAAACTCGCCTCGCACTCGCCAGCATGGAAATTTCTTTTAGTAAAAGAATTTCGCAATTCGAATGTAGTTTTCCACTTGCATCCGACATACAACCTTTATGTCTTTATAATATACATATTTACTAATTTCCTTCCACAGATGGAATTGCGAAATAAAAATACATATTGTGCAATAAAAATAACTTTTGCCACTCTTCATTGAATGCTTACTCAAGAGGAAAGATCATTAGATCTTCAAGAAATCATGACTAAGAATTATTTCAATTTTTATAAATAACCTTTATTGTATATCTATTTTAGTAATATGCTATAAATGTCAATCCATAGATAGATTTCCACGTGTACAAACACGTGGTGTAGTAAATCTAAATAGTATGTTATATCGAACTCTACATACTGTAGAAACACGAAAGTTCACTTGGAAGCGTCTCACTGTAACAATATCAAAGTGTAACTAATAAACACAAAACAAATATACATTTGTAATTATAACAAATTTGTATTTATAATATAGACCGATATACACTACTGATTTTCTAAAAGAATACTTAATTATATTTGTTCCCTTAACACACAGCACCATCTAGTTCCAGGGTAAGCTACAAGGCTTGTGTTATGGATACCAGTATACTTACCTATATAACTTTTAATAATATGTATCTTTTTTATATATTTTTACTTGTAAATTACATATGTGTACGTATTATGTACCTATGCATATACCTATTATTATACACACATAATTATAGTATAGTATAATTAATACATAACTCGTGATTCTCTTATGAATATATTATTTTAGCCATTAATATTCTCAAATGTAGCATTCACTAATATCAATAGATTAATTAACTTGTTTACCTCCACAGAGCAATTCGATATCGAAAATTCCTGTTGTTACATAACATAAATACAGGTTAGTCATAACAAATTCTTTAACTACCACAATATACGCACAACTTTCATAATGTTAACATTTTATTTGCTTAAAAAAGAGTATAGGGAAAATTCAAATGCGTATAAAAGTTATTCATGACGGAAAGTGCTCATCCTTTATAGAGAACCATCCTAGACTCCTACTTTATTATTTACATCGAGAACTTATTGTATCTACACCTCCATGCGAGTTGTGTGTAAATGTTTGATGGTTTTACGCGAAATTCATAATACACAGCTATAGTATTTACTTTCCTGATATGTATAGGTAGGTGTAACAAGAGTACCTAGTAAGTAGTACCTACTACGTTAAGAAATATGTTGCCTCTTATTAGATTACAATGATAAAGATATCGTGTAGCACACAATAAACCCGAATTCATAACTTTTCGTCTTTAAAAGTCGGTTAAAATGTATCTCAAAAAAAGTAATATAATTTTTAATTAACGCACATTGAAATGATTTTCGAAGCATAATTTTGCATATTATGTATATCTTTGAATATTTTAGCAACAGCACACACATCGTAATCTATACAACACATTACAGAAACCCTACAAACTAAGTCAATAGAAACAGGATACATAGACGGGGCTGTAGCTGTGAAGGGTAGCAACACAACAGAGTGGGGAGGAAATGTCGCCTTTTGGGGTGTAGTGCCTTTATGGCGTAATTCTCCACCACCTGATACGGTTTTAAAATTGCGAAAACCTACGCCTTCCGATTGTTGGCCTTTTAGGTAAATGAAAAAACAATTGTTCTTACAAATTATATCTAAAAGTGTTTTCGCGGTATTCTTGTATTATTTTATAAAATAGATGTTAAAGACATGAATATTAATGAATTAATCTTACAAGCTTTCATAAACACACTCCTACTTCTAGTTATATAGACGCTAAGGTCTAAAACAAACACTACGTCAATCAAAATCGTACATACATATCCATCATGCATATTACAATTTACTACTACTTACATATGTACCTATATAGAATTCAAACGAGAATGATTTTGTTGAATTGAATTTAACAATTTAAAACCTACTTCTATATCTAAATGCATATTTATTTCTACTTTTAGAGGCTCATTCGGTGAAATCATAATCGAATTGCCGAAACTATTGAACGTGGATAGACTGAGTGTAGAACACATTCGACCGGATACCACAAAAAGTGCACCAAAACACTTTATAATTTACGTAAGCTTATAATTCAACAAGTTATCTGCATTATATATCTTAGAAATTATTAAGAGTTGCTTTTCTAAAACAACTGATTATATTCTATTATTCAATATTTTAGAGTAAATCTTGCCAATTTGCAAGCTTATCTTTTTTCAGGGTATTCTCAGTAACGGAACATGGATGAAAGCAGCTGACGGAGTATACCGGTACTATAAACCTGCAAAACAATACTTTCATTTAGACAATAGAAACATTTCGGTTCAACGAATTGTTTTCAGAGTTTTGTCCAACCAAGGAAATCCAAAATATACCTGTATATACAGATTACATTTTTATGCAAATAATTTATCACTATAATATAATAATTGTAGAAAAAAAAAATACATTCAATTCACAGAAGATTGACTTTACATCTTTATTAATTTCTGTTCGATGTATGTACATATTTAGTTTTTTTCTTCTGTATTCTTGTTAATAAAACCCTGGTTTTGTTAAATAAAAATAAAACACATATTGTTGTAAATGTTGTTTAAAGTAGGTAGGTACTTATTAAATAGGTATGTAAAGGAATCGAATAAAGTTTTTAGTTAATTTTTAGTTCCATATCTCAAAAGAAACAAAACAGAACCCTTATAGGATCACTTTGTTGTCCATCTGTCTGTCTGTCAAGACCCTTTTTCTCAAGAACGCGTGGAGGTATCAAGCTGAAATTCTTATCAAATACTCAGGTCTACTGTCCATTGGAGCTTTGAAAAATCTCCAAGCTTCTAAGCTAACGCAATCAAAACATACTGCCATTAATGCTGTAAGTTTTCGACACTCGTAAGGGAATCAAAACCTACAGAGTACTTCCCATGAACTCAGAATTTTTAAATTTGCTACGCAGCAACGTTTTATAGCGCAGATAAAGAAAAAATTGCGTAAATCATAAATATTTAGTTACATCATAGTATAATAAAAATATTTTTAATAATGTTAAACTTACTACCCCTTTCCTCATGTACGCGTAGAGGTATTAATTCAAATTCATATCAAATACTCAGGACTATAATACCTTTAAGCTGTAACAAAATTAAACTTTTATGTCAACGCAATCAAAAGAAGCAGCAATTTTAAGCCGCATATTTTGATGCTCGGGAATCAAAACCTAAGGGATACTTCCAGTCGACCTTGAAATTTGGTAAAAAGTAACGTCCTACAGCACAAATAAAGTAAAAATTCCAAAAAATTAAAAAAGTTGAAATTTGGGCACCTTTGTGTCCACATAAATATAGTTGAAACCAATTAAATTGTCAGTTGTATGTGCGCTTATACAATTTAGAGGACTAGCTTAATAATTGTTATAGATAATGGAATGGTACGGAGCCGTTCATCGTAAATCTTCGTACAAGTTCGACTCGCACTTGACGAAAATTTTATTACTGATTGCATGAGCCGTATATCTAGTCCGTACGAGTATATAGAAGAAAATTTAATGGCGCCACCTCGCAACCTAAGTACAATACAATTGAAAGTGGGAAAATCGGTCAAGCCGCCTCCGACAAATTGGTGCACAAACATAGAAGTTTCGTCTAGACTCTAGAGCCCTTTTGAAAATTATTGAATTAAAAGTTTCCGTTTGAATTATTTTGTACACTGCCTAATCTCATCCTATTTTTCTAAACCGATTAAAGTACTACATCTTTATTGGCCATAATTTAACTAGATCTTAAAGTCTAATTAAGATAATTATTTATAGTGCAAAATAAAAACCAAACAAATATATAAACGAACGAAGGCCTTCAAACAAAAAATATCGAACTCTGCAAAAAAATGACCGAGTTCTTCAAAAAAATGACTATTCTAAAAATAGTCACATCTATTTTTAATAATGTTTTTTTTACCGACTTCCGACAAGGAGGAGGTTATTATTTGTGTACTGTACATACATACATATCTAATTTTTGTGGAAGTCTTGCTAGTTGCTAGGTGAATGCAAAGAGAATGTAAAACCTACGGAAAGGTGAATGTATCTTCCTGACTCCGTAATGCTATTAAATGTGTATATTACTTTTCTCTATGTAAATGTTTGTCAACTAACAACTTGTCAATTAGTTTTGTTTGCTTCAATAGATCATAGATGTCGTTAATCCACAAACTTTACTGCTTTATATATTACTAGCGACTCGCCCTCGCTTCGCTCGGGCTCTTCCCTAGGTTTAGCACAGGCAAAGCCGCGGGATCCGCTAGTTATGCATATAAACCTTCCTCTTGAATCACTCTATCTATTAAAAAAAACCGCATCAAAATCCGTTGCGTAGTTTTAAAGATATAAGCATACATAGGGATATAGGGACAGAGAAAGCGACTTCGTTTTATACTATGTAGTGATACAATAAATATAAACAATAATGCAAAATTCTACCTTAATTTTATTTAAAGAAATATTTATAATGAACGGTTATTAATTAACTTTTAACTATAACTTATAATTCGTAAAAAATATCGCCACCTGCAAAATGTATTGCATAATTTCCAGATGGCGCTTGTTTATTTTACCAAGTACCTAATCGATTTTTCAAAACTCAACGCAAAACACTAAAATTATTTTCAAAACCAAATTTTCAATTTTCATTCTTTTTTTGCTTTTTAGAACATAATACCTATTTACATACATATATACATTTTATAACAAATCGAAATATATAACGCCACCTATAAACAATTATATGAACTATTTTTTCTTGTTCATGACATCAAAATTCTTCAACTTTATTATTTCGTTTCATACCGAAATTGTATATATAACTTTTAAACTAAATAGATTCACTGAAAAAAAATCACTCGGAAAACAATCACGGCTATCGTCAGTTTCCCTGCGCGATTTAGGATAACCAATTACCAACCTAGCTCACAGCTCGTAGGATACTACTGACTACTGAATGTAGATGGCAAAACCACTAAAACAAGTAATAAAAATCTGTACTAACACTACTCTCTACAGCCATCAATATATAAGAAAAGAAATAAAATGCAATTCAACTTTTCATGTATTTATTTATGTAAAACCAAGATTTACGCAGCGCTCCAGTCCTGGGCGGAACCTCCCCATGATGGGGCTGCAGCTGGAGCAGGGGCTGGGGCAGCTGTACCCCACTCTTCTTGAACCTGAAATTAAAATTAGATTTTAACAAACGCTTGTCCACCAAAATGATTACTATAATGGTGAAATTTTAATTTAATATGTTTCACTATAGAAAGAAGTCAAACAGTACTTAGGTTCAGGAGTACTAAGTAAAAATTGTAATGGCAAAAAACTGTTTTTTGAACATTTTAAATACAAACTGCACTAAACCTGTTAAATGTGGAAGTCAATGTTTTTTAATCTACCTGAGCAGCCCAATCTTCTTGGGCAGGAGGTGCAGCACCAAATGCAGCTGGGGCTGGTGGTGGTGCAGGTTCTTCAGTCCATGATGCAACAGGCTCAGCAGGCTCATTCCACTCCTCATGTACAGGTGGTGCTGGTACCTCAGGTTTGGCAGCAACAACAGCCTGCTAATAGTACATTTTCACTTAAACGTTTTCACAAACACAGGAAAAAGGATTCATTGCATTTCGTATTATATATTATGTATGTAATAGTGCCTACATAAGATATACAAACACAAATAGGTAAAAATATACCTGTTCCTTAGCTTGTTGTTCATCCTTCTCGCTCTCTTCTGGGTCTCTGTAGAAGAACAAGTCGACAACAACATCCCAGCGTTGGTCACGAGGCAGGGCACCTCTCAAGCGCAGCACTTCACGAGCTAGGAGCCACCACATAAGACCAATAGAGTGGGATGACTGTAATATATAAGTATATTATTTAAAATTTTAAAAATAGAGGTGCATTTTATGTAAGTTATACAAAATGTTTATCATTTTAAACTTTAATTTTAAATTATTTACCTTAGTGTTGCAGGGAATGGCAATATCAACAAATCTGAGTGGAGAGTCAGTGTTGCAGAAAGCAATAACTGGAATGTTGACATATGAAGCTTCAGTGATGGGCTGGTGATCTTGAGCAGGGTCCAGTACAATCAAAAGACGTGGTTCTCTGAATGCAGCTTGGATCTGAAACAGACAGTTTGAACTAAACTTTTGACCCAATATATTTTTAAACAATGGTCATATCAGTTGTAATCAGAAATACTCATAATCATAGCTGCATTATGCAGTCAGTGGTTCCTTAGTTAATTTTGTCATCATATAAATCAATAATAAAGTTTTTGTATTTTTGTACTTTGTTTTTTTATGTTATTTACTTGCATGAAAGAGATAACTTTTAATGATAAATCCAGTGCTAAACTTATCTTTAAAAAAAATTGTTTTCTTGAATTTTTTATGTCTATTCTAACAATAACATTACCTGGTTAGTGAAGGCACCAGGAGTGAATCTTCCAGCGATAGGAGTGGCGCCAGTATGCGCAGCGAACTTCAGAACAGCACGTTGACCGAAAGGTCTCGAAGAGATGACGAATATATCAGCTGGGTTTTCAATAGCCACAACAGCTCGCGCAGCCAACACAAGTTTCTCCCAAGTGCGGCGCAGGTTAATTACGTGAGTACCGTCAGCACGCCGCTTGTATACATAGGTTTCCATCTAGAAGCGTAATGAAAAGCTATACTTTACTCAAATAATGTTTAAAAGAGATTTAATAAATAGGTTATAATCTCAGTTGGGAGAATTGATCTACATATTTTTTCAGAAAAAAAAGTGGAACGGATTCTCTTATCATCATAAAAAATACTTAAAAATTATGTCTATATTTAATAGAAAATATAACTAGTAACTCACCTGAAAGTTGACATTCTCCGACCCAAGATGGGTTGTTGCCGCCAACATTTTGGTAACATCTTCCTCGTTGAGGGCCAAAATATCTAATCCTCCCGACATCGTTGCGTTTATTTGAGTAACGACTAAACCTTTAATAAATAAAAAATAGTCAAAAATGAACACTTTAATCGTACCGGGAATATAAGCAACGGCAACCAAACATTACGAAAGTGTGTAAAAAATACTCAACATATCCATTACAAAAAGCAATGAGTGCTTTAATTTAGTTTTCTAATAAAAGTAATCAAAAAGGATTACCAAAATAACTTGAAATTTAATTTTTAACTTACGCGTGTAATGCCACTGGGAGACAGTTGGACTTAAAAGACCTGTCAATGGTGACAGCTTTCAAAGCACAGAACACTAATACTCCTACCGGAGTTTCAAAGTAAGCTTATCATTACAAAGTACCAGTAGAGATTCTTATCTTTTTTGTCAATAGTCAATACAATCCTTTGAAAATTTATTTATTAAAATATCAGAGTTATAATAATTTAGTATATCTTTAAAATATGTCAATTTTAAATATTTAATTGAAATATTTTATCTAATTAGAAACTTGGATTAAAGATATAATTTTTGGCAACACTTGAGAGTTAAGTAAGTGCAGCTGGCAAGTTCATAGATAGAAAAAAAAAAAATATGTGTGGACTGTGAAATGTGAATGACTGATGTGTAGCCTGAGATCGTATAAAATAGTTTCGCGTATATTCACGTTTTACAAATACTATTTGATATTTACATTATTTAATTCATGCATTATGATTACTTTATCGCCCTGACCCTAAGTGCTGTTATAATATTGCATATTTTGTAAGTTACTTCGGTGATCAGTGACATTAGAGTGAAGTGCCTAATTTGAACATGGAGGCTATAGCAAAACACGATTTCACTGCAACTGCTGATGATGAACTCAGTTTTAGGAAAAATCAGGTCCTTAAAGTAAGTTTCGACTAAACTATTTCCAATTTGAAAAATAAATTATTCCTATATGTGACAGATTCCTTCTAGAATTTTTGTTATTGCAGATACTTAACATGGAGGACGATATGAATTGGTATAGGGCTGAATTAGATGGTAAAGAAGGCCTCATACCTAGTAACTATATTCAAATGAAAAGTCATAGGTAAGAAAAACACATCAAACCCCATAAGAAAATAGTTTTAACAGTCAAGTAATAATCAAAAGGGATTTAAAACTTTTTACATAAATTTGAAAACTTTTTGTTCTTAAAATAAAAAGTTATTAAATATGCATATTTCTAGTTTTATAAAGAATTTAGATACATAGTTAAATTCCTCACAATAACTATGTTAAATGTTTTTGTTAGTCAATTAACTACTTATTAAACTTATAAATTAACTTTATAAACTGTTGCAGTTGGTATTATGGAAGAATTACAAGAGCAGATGCAGAAAAACTGTTAGCAAATAAACCAGAAGGTGGATTTCTCATACGCATTAGTGAGTCAAGCCCTGGTGACTTCTCCTTATCAGTAAAGTGAGTTTTACCCATTTGAATTATATGTACATTTAATTATTTGACATACTAATTTGTATTTGACATATGAGGATAGAAAGTTTGTGAGATAATTAATCATTTAGATAGTGGGATTATTAAATATATTAAACATACTTGTTATACAGTTATGTGTGGGAAACACCTGGCAATATTAAAAAAAACACACAGTTAAATAGTCTTTTAGACATTATCAAAAGTCTAATTTTAACTTTTAAAAAATATAAATTATTATAGGCATTAAGAAAAAAATGCTTTTACTTAAAGTACTTATCTCATTTTGCACATTAAAAAATCTTATGGCTATAATCAAATCCAAATTAAAAGAATACCAACTCACACATAAGTGAGCTGAGCTGTTAATTAATGGATACCCCCTTGGGTGTTAGGAAATATTGTAATGTATACAGATTTATAAAGAAATATTTGTATGTAATGAATAAACTCAAAAAGTATTAGACCAATTTCAAAAATTCTTTTACCATTAGAAACCTACATTTTTGCTGAGAAACATAGGCTATATTTATTAAGAGTGGAACATGCGGCCTCACACGCACAATATCTAGGGATGAACCCGAGTAAAGCAAGGGTGAGTCCCTAGTATTGTAAAATTTTAAAGTGTTTAAAAAGTTTGTTTTTGAATATATTAGGTATACTGTTCAAGCATAATCTATAAATCTAAATAGATAAATAAAATTAAAGCTTTTTAATTAATAACTTTTTTCAGTAGTGGCAAAATAATAGTAATTTACCTAATCCAATAAAGTAATCTATGATATTATTTTAGAAAACAAAATGAAAAACAGATATGTAATGCTTACTGTAAGTGTCCCAAAAGATCCTAAGGTTAAGCCTCCAAATTAGAAATTCGTAAAATTGAAGTCAATTAAAAAAATATATATTATTAATTAACAGAACCTGATTGCAGATTTTTTGCTTTACACTATTACTTATAAGGACCTAACAATTGATTCCCCATTTAAAGCTTCGAACCTATTTAATAAGTTTGATGGAGAGAATATTGGAACTGGTCTTAAACATTTAAATATAAATATCAGTTGAGATTTGTTAAAATTATGTATGCCAGCCAAATATAAACAAATTTCACTTATAATAAAGTTTTTAGGACAAAACAAAAAAGAAAGTTTTGAATTAAAGCAATAGAATATTATGTTTTGGCAAATTAACAATGCTAATATTATAATAACATGTTTGAAAGAAACTAAGTCTCCCAGAACAATGCTGTTGTTCACATAGATGAAACAATTACTATAAAATGCATTCACCTCTTAACTAATAATTGGTATGCCTAATTCTGATATTTTTTCCAGAATAGCCAACTTCCTATTGTTCTCTTTCATTTATTTAGTATTAAAGGTATCTTTAGTTATCATTCACATTTATAATATTTTTGGAAAGTTTTAGATGGGCTTTTATTTAGACTTACATTCATATACTTTCTTTGAGAATCCCTCGTTCTATTAAAACCTGATACTATACTGTTAAATATAGAATTTGTACTTATTAGATTTTAGTCTATCTGTCTGCGAACGGATTACGCGAAAACCACTGAACAGATTTTCAAGTCATTTTGTATGATTCTTTTCTTACTGCGCGAATATTATCTCAGAGCAATCAATGTTAACAGCTAAAAAGTAACGAACGAGCGGAGCGAGGTTGAGTGGCTAGCGAAGTAGGCATAATTTAAATTATTTTTGTAGTGGATGTAAAAGATTAAAAACTAATAACACTTTTTAGGTATATCCATTTCCTTGGAAGAAATTTAAATTCATATATCGCATTTTCAATTAATTATATTATCTGTAGTAAAACAGTCGTTGAAAATTATAGCATTCCAGTTAAGAGAAATCAAGAATTTATTAGTAATCGGTAGGCTTATGAGTCACGAAATGTGTTTAGAAAAAAATCTACAAATCGTTTTACAAAATAAGGAAAATATAAGTTTAGAACTATATCAACGTAGTAGGTATATCCTGTAAAACCTACAGTACGGGTAAAGTAGATATAAGGTAATCAACCTTTTCTCTCCGCCTGATCGCAAACTCGCAAACAATACTATAAGTCGTTAATTTAGATGATAAAAAAATTACGGTCGCACTTTGATATATGACTCACTCACTTCAACTGTTTGCAGCTCATTTCTCTAAACTTATTACAATTGATCTGTCTGATACCTATTACATTAGTAAGTGAGTAAGTGTTATTGTTTCCATTCACAATGATGTATTTGGTTGCTTTCCATACTTAGAAAGTGTTTTTTGTACTAGTAATTAAAAAATTTAAAAGAAAATCGATGGCTAGATTAATTCATAGCTTTATGTCAACATCGTGTATTGAAACCAAAAAAGTTAAAACGTCTGAAGTTATTGATTGTGGTGTGTTCGAACACGTATAGTAGTTTCATTCCTCAACACGAATTGTTGTGGCTTCTATAATAGTAGGTATGAACTTTAAAGCTATTTACCTAGATTCTATTATTCAATTGATAATTACTATAGTGTTATCTTATTTGGGTGGTTTTTACTTCACAAAATGTGCATATTAAAAAAATAGAAGTAAAACTAATTTGTAAATATACTCTTAGATTCACACTAATATTTTAGGTACTTTTAAAATAAAACTTTCTCTTTGAACTATTATAAAGTATAACAATAAGGGTATTTTATATAAAAAGATGATCTGAAGATATTATTATCATAGAGAAAAATTACATTACAATTGTGGATTAAAATTATCTGTTAAATTCATCAATTTCTGATTAGGGTAAAGGCTTTCAATCTTGATCGGGTGAATCATCTTTATGTTTAAGAAAAAAAATGGTAAAATATTAATTTAACCATTTGTGTGACTCAAGTATATGTAAGGAAGGAGCCGTGTCTATTATCTAGCCACTGTTTTTTCTTGGCACATAATATACAGCAGCATCTTATGATGTTCTTGATTATAGCATATCCGAAGAGAATATTTTCATACAATTTCCTCGATACAGTATTAACCCGTTCTGTATCGCTCTCCGTGAATCAACCTACGTGAGAGCTGAAACCAGTTTTTGTCTATTGGTGATTCATACGTAATACGTACATATATTTGTTCGATTTACATTAAGGCCTTATATTTTGTATTTCTATAAACAAGTACATAATTATCGCAGGGATACATTATGAAATATGCTGATAGGTGTATATCGGACGTTGGTTCCAGGAATACTTATAACATATAAACAATCGTTTTGTTTTATCTTCTAACATATTGTCATTTTACTATAACATTTTTACCTTAGTAACTGCTTATAGTAATCTAATCTTGTAAAGTAAAAGTAACACGTACAAATCAGCGTTCAAGGCATTCCATAAACACTTGTAGGTGTTGCCGAGTACAAAGCGGCGTTCAAGCGTTATTATTTTAGATCTGCACCCAAACAAATCACGCTGGATAATCTATTCTGGTTCATCGGTCTGCGCATCCACAGTTACGAATACTGTGGTTCAAAATATCTCGATTTCCCGACGTATTTTCATTCGATACCCTGCCACATGTTTTTATTATTTAATATTTATGCATTTTATTAACGAGTGATTTTATCGTTATAAACAAATAAAAACATCTATGTTTTCCTTTATTCATATGCATAAATGTAAAACTTCTTAAATTTATGCCTTCTGAAAATTTTATTAAAAACTATTTTTTTCCAAAAGTCAATTACTATCCTACCGACATTTGGTAGGAAGGTTGTTTTATGTAAATGTATTTGTAAGCTATTGTCTAAAACAGATATAATAATAATATATTGGGATATTAACTCATTACTATTAACGGCGGCCGGCATATTTAGCGGAAAACAAAAAAAGGTCCATAATTAAAAAAATATGGTTTTATTTTAAAATCTACTTACTACACTTCACACACACACGTTATTTAAAGTTTCATTTGTTTTACTTAAAATGAGATCACATTAAGAACAGATTTTGCGAGTAAAGGCTATTTGTGAAAAATGGTATATTTTTGAACTTTTCATGTAACCGGGAAAAGTGAAAATTAATATTAAAATAACAATTAATTAAATTAGAAAAATGCTTATTAATATCGCGTATTTTCTCCACGTGCTCTTATTAAAGTTCTAGGCATACTGAGAATGATGTTATCGATGGTCTCCTGGGATAGTCTCCGCCATTCCTCAACTACGGCGATTCGCAGTTCACAGTTCCACGTTGGCAGGAGCTGGAATTCTGGACTTAACTTTTCTTTTCAGCAAGTCCCAAACGTGCTCTATTGGGTTCATATCTGGTGATCTCGCCGGCCACTCCATAACAGTGATATTTATATCATTAAGATAAGCTGGAGTTACCCGAGCGGTATGCGGCCGAGCATTATCCTGCATAAAAACAAAATCGTCACCGATATATGGGTACGGTACGACATTTTCTTCTAAAACTTCTCTGACATAGCGGTCTGCAGTCAGACTCCCTCTGTCAATCACTACCAAGTCTGTGCGAGCTCCCAAACAAATGCCCGCCCAAACCATTATTGATCCACCACCGTATGCAACTGTACCGTTCTCCTTTGCGTCTGTATATTCTTTGCCTACCGTCAATTTGATTTAAGAGAATTCTGCACTCATCACTAAACAATACCTTACTCCATTGGTCCGCGTTCTAGGGACGATGTTCCTGAGCAAAAGTTAACCTGTTTCTACGATGATTTACCTCGAGCCTTGGAGCCTTGGCGGGCACAAATGAACCCAAACCAGCTTCTTCGAACCTTCTTCGTACCGTACGCTCACTTACGAGTTACGGTTACACCCCGCACTGCTTCTAACTCATGTCGGGCTTGGACGGCTGTCAAACGGGGATTCCTACGTACACGAAGCCGAATGAAACGATCATCCCTACTCGAAGTGCGTCTTTTTCTGCCTTGTCCTGCTCTTCTCACATAAGTACCGGTCTCCCTGAACCGTTGGATACTACGATGGATCGTTGAAACTGGTCGACGAAGATCTCTGGATATCACTCTGTAGGTTTGACCATTTGTTCGCATTTCGAGTGCCCTGGCAATCTCCGTTGGGGCTAAGTCAGGTATAATTCAGTCCTCAACTCCAAAAAGATACGCGATTAAAAAAAACTAACAAAAAACGTATTTCAATGAAATTTTAAATCAAACTCTGAAAAAGAAATACTCAAAGTTCGCTCCAGATAAGGTGTATTTGAATAAAATTAAAATAATTGCATAAAATGATATGTTCAGTTGTTTTCTTAATTTGAAAATATTTCTTTTTAAAATAATGACGTATAAACCAGCCAGCTACCTTATATGATACTGATAGCAATCCTTTATTTTATGTTCCGCTAAATATGCCGGTGTGTATAGTTCCATGGAGACTTGTGTTATAAATACATAATATGTTTTAAACCATACATGAAGCGATACACCATAAATGAAGTTACAATTATTCGTGCTCAACACACAAATGAATAGCCTCAGCGAAAATCGAACCCGCGACTGCTGACACAGCAAGGGTCACAAATTGAGACAAACGTATCGTCAAATTTATAAACTAATCAATCAATCAAAATAATCCAATCTTAAAGATTAGACGCATTTTGAAGTTGAGTATAGGCTGATTTTACTCCAGATAGCGAAACGAATGCCAAGAGACGGAGGTCAGTTAAAGTAATAAAAACGTTTCACCCATATATTGTAATATGTAAGACCAATATCGAGTTAATAGTAACAAAATAAAAATAACACAGAAAAGTTATATAATGTGACCTTATGGTTCTTTAACAGTTCGCAGCTTTCTGCGAACTCTTCCAGGCAACCTTAAAGTGTAGGAAATAGCGTATTGTTTCAGGGATAAGTGCATAATATACAGATTTTTTTAAATACATTTAAAATAAAGCACTAATAAACAACTAATTGAAAAATGTATAAAAAATCGGTGAAGGGAGACATCGTGAGGAAACCTGCATGTCTGAAAGCATCAAGCAAGTTTTAGAAAAACATAAGTAGTCCCCCAACCTGCACTGGGCTAGCGTGTTTAACTGTAGTCTGATTCCCCTTGTATTGAAGGGCCTGTGCCTAGCAGTGGGACGTAAAAAAGGGCTGAATACATACATACATATAAAAATAGGGAGTACCTAAATACATTTGCTTAATTCCACAGATGTCCTGACGGTGTTCAACATTTCAAGGTTTTGCGTGACGCGTCAAGCAAGTTCTTCCTGTGGGTCGTTAAATTTAATTCTCTGAACGAACTGGTCGACTATCACCGCACGGCGTCCGTAAGCCGCCTCCAGGACGTCAAGCTCAGAGATGTTGTACCAGAAGAGGTATGTTTATTGTTGTACCTTACTAACCTAACACTTCTTAAATTTACACGAATATTTGTTTTATTCTGCATTTCAAATGCAACTTCTTTACAGATTTTCTCACGGTATTATTTTCAGACCTTATTCCCGCTTTTAAAAAAGCTTTACAGCAAAAATATAGCAGTACACACATCACAACATCATATATCAGTAAACTAACAAAACTCATAAATGGTAGCTTTAATGAAATTTCTTAATCATTGTTATTCTAAGTTTTTTAATATTTTAACTAATAAAAAATTTACAATATATACCGATTCGCATAAAATATCTGCAATAAATAAAGTTATTAATTACAGTTTATAATATTTTATTGTTTAGTGCATAATCATGGTGGTGTTCCATGTTTGGGCATATTAATTAATTATCCTTAATATACGGAAATATCGCTTTCTATGCCATTTTATCGTTAAACGAAATTAAAATTAGTTAGAAATAAAGATTATACGTCCATGTACATACGTTTATACATATACATTTACACTTTGAGGCGTATAAAATTCTTCACGGTTATGTGTTTATTTTAAAAAAATTCGGACAAGTGCGAGTCAGACTCGCGCACCGAGGGTTCCGTACAAACCTGTACGGAACGGTGTATGAGTAAAGGGGTAATAAGTTTAAAATTATTAAAAATATTTTTATTATATGATGTAACTAAAAATTTATGCTTTTCGCAATTTTTCCTTTATCCGTGTTATAAGACGTTGCTTCGTACCATATTTCAAGATTCTGAGTTCACGGGAAGTACCCTGTAGGTTTTGATTCCCTTGCGAGTGTCGAAAATTTGCGGCATAAACGGGAGTATCTTTTGATCGCGTTGACTTAGAAGTTTGATTTTTTCACAGCTCCAAGAGACCATAGACTTGAGTATTTGATATGAATTTCAGCTTGATACCTCCACGCGTTCCTGAGAAAAAAGGTCTTGACAGACAGACAGACAGACGGACAACAAAGTGATCCTATAAGGGTTCCGTTTTTACCTTTTGAGGTACGGAACCCTAAAAAAGATATATTCTTCCGCGAATTCTTTGTAGGCTAATAGCTAAAACCAGAGATTTGGAATTCCTTCTTATTTTAGAAGAGTTATGAATATCTAAATTATGTAAAATAGGTAAATAATAAATAAACTTTCGACTTAGTTTCTTTACTTTACTACTTTTATTAGGTTCTTGACTTTAGTTTCTTTAGTATTGTATAATTCGCGTCATGTAAAAAGAACGCTGGCTGTCAAATTGCGCAGAGGCGATTTATAGGCCAATTTGGTGGTAAGACGCGGGGCGCGGGACGGCGAGGCACGCGCCGCATGCTTTCCGGCTCGCTATTGGTTCGTCAGTTCAAAATACTATCGTGCACATAAAAGTTATTAATTACGAAATGTTTTTATATAAAAAGTAGAGAAAAATATTTTTGACGTATATTGTTTTATGAAGAGAGAGTCTGATAATAATGCAGTTAAAACATATATTAACCGAATTAATTTAATTTTTTGTAAGTAGATTAAACATTCTACATTGAATCTAACAAATTTTATGAATGAATAGAATTGTATTTAAGAACGTTCTATCTAATATATTTTTCAATGTACCTAACAATAACCAATATACGTTGCGAGCGAAAGGCTAGTTCGAAAATAAAAGAATAGGCATAGTAATTTCGTGTGCGAATATACCCATGCGCAAACACACCCCCCACCACTTTCCTCCAGCGTTCTTTTTACGTGACGCGAACTATACCTGGGTATTAGATGTTCTCGTTTAGTTGATAATGGTATACCCTTATACTAAAAGCGTTTTGTGATGCTGGTCTATAAATGACCTCCAACGGACGGTTAGACGATCTCAGCTGTCATGCCTTAATTAAATTTGATCAGAGTTGATAATTCATTATCTCGGCCACACCTATCCACTAACCTAATCTAAAACACCGTTAATGACCAGTCTATTTTTATACGGTACCTATTTGCTAAATTTCTGCAAATTTTATAAACAAGTAAATTATACTTTATCGTGTAATAACATGAAGAATGAAATATTTTTATAAATAAATATATATAGAATATTACATAATTATTATTTATTAACTACTACTTATTAGGGAAACAAACAGTAGTTACAAGTTTGCCATTGGTGCCGTATCGTTATAATGTATTTGTAAACGGCTTTACGTTCATATAGAATTTTTAAATAGGTTTAAAACAGTTTTAGTGTTTTAATATAAAATATTGTTTTTAACCATTATTCTTTTGAATTCATATTTTTAAGACTTAGCAAAATGCAAAATATTGTTCGTAGATATGATGCCCAAGTCAAAATGCTAATCCAAGCATCAAATGTATGTCTCGTTTATCTAAAAGCATATTCCTATACATATTACCATGGTATATGATATGCCCATATACGCTATTTGCAGTTAATTCTGGGAAAGTCCCGACAGACAGACCATTTTCCAATGAGTCAAATATACTGGTTCAATACATTATCCCTGAAAGCTGACCGCGGCGTGTAAATAATGCTGCGTGACCCTGATAAAGAAACAGAAATAACTCGGTCAGAATGTTCGTATGTCATATGTATATTCTCTTCCAATAATTCTCTAGCCTCTGAACCAATAAATTTGTACTAGGCAGAGATTTGTGTCGAGTACAATTTTTCTCGATTGTAGGGGAGACCGGGGCCACAATTAACAAAAAATGTACTTTTAGTTGTAGCTTAAAAATTAATCAACATTTAGACTTGATTTTTAGAATACATGATGCTTTAATTATTCAGGTTTTACGTAATTATCTCAAAACAAACATAATAGAAACGATGCCGTAAATAGAACGCTTTTTCTTAAAAATGGCAGTTGTTAATTGTTACCTCACGTTTGGGGTTAGAATTAACAGGTGTGGGGCAGGTATTAACTGAAGGGGTAAAAATTAACATATGTTATGCTGACATTATGCAGACTGACTTGATTATATTTACGAATTGATACATTAATTAAATTGTATTAAGATTACTTTGATTTGGCTGATCAAAATATCCGTTCGAAAGTTCATTGCAAAGGCAGGATAAAACTGTCCTTCTTGACTGGCGCCGACTCCAACAATAACTACTTAAGTACTTAATTAAAATTTTTTTTCTTTTTAGTTTCGATTTGTAACGTTTTGAAGTCGGTTTTCATTTTTGTTAAAAAATAATTTATTTTTAATTTTTTTGTGGAAATTAGATATTATTTTTAAATATAATATTGGAAGGTTAACTAAACTACTGCTTCAATAAGTCAGCGAAGTTTTGAAATGAACGACAATAGTCAATCGAGATTTGTCCACGTCTATTTTTCCACGTAACTCGTAGACGTTAATAAGATTTACCTTCTATTATCAATCCACCTAATATCCTGAAGAAATACGACTATCAGTTCATATATTAAAAGAATTTTCTTTTAACTCCTAACCGTTGAGGAGATATACCTTACATCATCACAAATTCTTGAACATCTTTAGAAAATATATGAAAACGGTAATCAATGCCGATAAAATTTAAGGGTTGCCCTCGATTTCTCTTACTTTGCTACCCGGTTTTTTCTTTTTCACAAAATTATAAATCATAACAGAGGTCAAATTCTTTAGTTACATCCCTGTAATTTCTTTTCTTCTCAATGTTCTCTAGCGCAGCTAGCTCGTAGAGCTCTAATGATGTGGTACCACGTGTAGTTTTCCGTTTATAAGTTCTCATGCTGTCATAAAAAAAGTATTAAATAATAATTCACAAACATTCAGCTACCCTGTTTATACTAGCCCCTATATCTGGGGTAGGTATTAACGTGTTAAAACAAGCCCCCCCAATGTGTTAATTATAGCCCCAAAGGTACATTTTTATTATTAAATAACGTAATAAAATATTGGTCAATAGTTATGTCACAAATGAAACGTAGAATTGTTCAGTATGAAATATGCTACTAGGAAAATAAAAAAACGTAAGTATAACACTTTATCATTCTTGTACAAATCAAAAAATCGTAAACTATAAAATGATCGTTACCTGCTTCAAAATATCGACCTGCATACAACATACTTAAATGATGCGCGGAGCGCAACTGACTAATATCATGCCATACGGCTCGATCTAATTGACAAACTAAGACGCGCACTGGAGGTGTAGTAGGTATAGTTTTAGAGAATTTTGCTTGTTAATACTTACCTCTGTTAATTGTGGCCCCGGTCTCCCCTAAATATCACATAATTTTGTTTTCTTATTTATAGATTGATCATACCGCTGTGTATTGCCAATTTATGTAATATTGAATATAATAATGTCGAGAATAATTACACAATATATTATGTAGTTATTTTTAAAGTCTTACTATAACTTATTAACCTTGACTAACTTAATTATTTGGTACGAATGACTAATATTATAGATAGTCGATAATAATAATATATATACTTTCAACTCTAAAATAAGGGGTCGTCCATAAATCACGTGATGTTTTTTAAGCAACTTTTTAGACCCCCCCTCCCCCATGGTGATACGTGGTGAGGTTTAAGATTAGCACACACTGATCTTCTTAGCGTTTTTAACAATCCTAATTAATATTGAAAATGTTTCGCAGATGCTGGTGCAAGCTTTATACGATTTCACTCCACAAGAGGCTGGCGAGCTAGAGTTTAGGCGTGGTGACGTCATCACAGTCACTGACCGCACCGACCAGCACTGGTGGCAGGTGTGTATATGCCTTATATTTACATAATAATAATATTAATTATTATTAACACTATAATAATTAGTAATGAATCCAAATTTCCTGAAGTAACTTCATTGTAGTTTGCTTTTATTTTAAACGTAGGGGAAAGGAAGGCAAAACGAACCACTTAACAAAAAACAAGTATAGAAAAGAAACTATTTATTTTAATAAACATATTCAAAGTAATACAGAATCACCGCTACATAACGGACGAATCACACTTTGATGAAATCATTGACAATGAAGATATTTGATTTCTAATACCTTCAATATGTCCGTTTTGCCTTCACTGTTGAGGCAAAACGAACCACACATGAATCCAAAATGGACCCACATAAAAATATTGTGTATCATCCTCTGCCTGTAAATTAGATTTTAAATGTTGATATTTGATTCAGATAATTATATCGGATTTATTGTTCCCTTCCTTCATTTTTGGTCTATTTTTAAAAAATAAGGTAATAAATTGAGATACAGGCGGCATACTTG
The DNA here is from genome assembly GCA_905231865.2 of Boloria selene. Classification (NCBI taxonomy): domain Eukaryota; kingdom Metazoa; phylum Arthropoda; class Insecta; order Lepidoptera; family Nymphalidae; genus Boloria; species Boloria selene. Next base: position 6,361,258 of record HG993141.1, read on the forward strand.
TTTATTACTTTAATCATATATCAGTTAAATACAGTTATCATCAGTACACACTTGTCACAAGCCAAACGAAAATGTAGGCTAATTGAAAAATGTCATATTTTACATCAAAATCTAAAAAAATAACTTTGCTAAATAAGAGCACTTGCGCTCGGTGGAATTTAATACACTAACAAAGAGCGGGGAAATCCCGGCCAAAATTTTAAAGGTTCAAAATTATCAAGGTAGACCGTTTTGCCTTCCTTTCCCCATTGGCGAAATCCTATTTTGGCAAAACCAAAGATCACGTTATATAGATGACGATTTTTTACAATATTAGGCATGGGAAAATTAAGTGCATTTGGTATTTAATATTATATTTTACCTCTTTATTGTTGATACGTACATTTTTAATACCCGCTTATGACCTAACATTTCAAATGATATAAATTTCCTTCCTCTACCAAAATTTTAAGTGCTTAAAAATGTGTCACTATTTCATGTTCATATTTTAATTTTACATAAAAAATAAACTTTAAAGTTTAAACTATTGTTACAAATGCGATAATTTAGGACTGGATTTCGATTAGTGTGTTACTTCTTAACGAAATAAATAACCGGCTCAACGAATGTAAGTGAAATTAGAAATGCAAATAGCTGTTTCTCTGTTCACGTAAGTTGTTTTAATCGAGGAAGTCGCGGGCAAATATCAGTATTGTACATTAAAAATTATTGTCGTGCTTTATATGTTACATGTAAAATACATGTCATCAAAAAAACTAGTTTTTGCTAAATAATATACAATAATATTATATACAGTACTTATAAGGAAAATGTTTTTTCCTTCCTCCGAAAGGGCTGGAGTTATTTTGTTTTGAATTTAACTGGCAGATAGCTGATGTCGTAATGATTTGAGATCCGGTCAAAAATGTTAAAACGTACTTAGCTCGTGTGCGTCGCACCTCAGCAAAGCGATACTAAGTCGCTAGTATTTAGCGTATTTACTGCATTTTATATAGTTATATAATAAAAATGTATATTAAAATTGAAAAACTAGTTATAATAAATGGTTTTTTTGTTCCAGGGGGAGATAGCACACCGGCGCGGACTGTTCCCTGCGTCGTACGTGACGGCGTACCACTCATAGTGCCCGCCGGCTCGCGCCGCGCCGCCCTCCCCGCCCTCCCTGTAACATCCCATCCAGGTACTGTCCCGGCGCGACTCGTGACACAAACCCACCCTTTGCCCATCTTGAAACCTCCACTACACTACTTGCTGAAGTTGCTTCGAAATAGTGCTCAATATTGAGCGAAATCCGAAGTACGTGGACAATACTGCGAATAGTGGCATTAGACGTTTTTCTTACTTTAAGTCGGGCGCAAAAACCGACAATGACAAGAAGTCGCCCGCGGCGAAGCAAAGTCCCTCTTTACCTTCTTCTATCAACTTCGCAAATAGTATAGTGCATCTATAACCACGGACTTGATTATCCCACACATGCTTGTAGCTGCTCTTAATAAAATATCTATCTGTTTTTTGTTAAAGAAATAAATTTGATATAAGCTACACACAAATTATGTCAGGTTCCTATAGAAAACTAGGATAGATAAGTTATTAGGACACGTCATTAGTGGATAGATCAGACCCGTTTTTCAATTGTAATAGGTTAAGAGTTCGTGAATTATTTTTTAAATGTACAAACGACTCTATTTAACTAGTGTATGTGTTCACGATTCGTGCCGGTGTACATAAACTCAGTGGCGGTCAACGAAATATATCATTTTGTAGCATACTTTGCTGTCTTTGACTATGTGATAAGTTGAACGCTTTATTTTCAAATTATGTAGGTACATTATAAAATGTTATACATATGTATTAGTTGTGGGAAATATTGACTTTTTTACTAGTCGAAATTGAAGCTTGTGACTTGTTCGTAGAAAACGATAGTGTGACGGCGGCGGGTTCTTGTAAAGGCGGCAGTTTGTGTAAATCTTTAACGTTTTGTATGTGGCGTTATATTGAATCAAGATTGAGATTCCAAAGAAAATCAATCAAAATTAAATGTACTAAAGTGTACATGTAAAATGGAACTATGGGGGCGTGTTAGAGTCGGAAGAAATCCGCCACTGAGTTAAATATCAACCCAAAAATCCTAAGTCGAGGTGCCGTCGAAAGTTAGAATCTACATATTTTTAAAGCAATGTTTGAAGTGTTATGGTGCTTTTTTATCCTGCTACTTTGATATTACGGTTTAGTGAGAGCGATATTCGCCTTAGCACGTTGGTCGCGTCAATTAATTTTGCCAGTACAAAAGTTGCCTCGTTACTCCTTCCCTCAACGTTTTCCATGAATGAAAGGCGGATCCGGAGTGCTATGACTTATACACAGCATATTCGTATATCAATCACTATAAATAAGTGCATCAAGTTAACTATAAGGGAACTGTTCAAACGAAAGAGCGTTAATTATATTCTACAGTTCCAATATACTTCCATTTTATGCCATAACCCTCTATAAATGAGCGGGTCCGCCTCTGCCATGATTGTGACGAATTTATTTTATCAATGTAATCGTGACAACTAGCCGGATGAACGTGTATCGTCCGTCGCTTATACGTGCCACAATGTTATTTTAGATTTTTTAATATATGCTTAGCAATAAAGATACGAAAGGGATCAAAATCAGTTGTCGATATCACTGAAAACTCCCTAATATATTGATTTTCAAATTGATGTGATTTATCATCTTATTAGTGTATGTGCTCATTTTTTAAATATTTACCATTATAATTTTTAGTTAGGATATAGTTTTAAGTTCGTTTGGTTTTATTATAACCTAATCAATATATAAATATATAATCTGGTACGTTAGTCATATTATAAGATCATATTGTATCCCATAAGCATACACTACAGCTTAGCTCCTAGACGTAGGCCCGATCATTGTGTTGCGCACAAAACGGATACGCGTATATATATTTAATATCGACGATATTTTATAGATAGAATGTACAGCCAGTTTTTTAAATCCGTATTTGATTACAAATATTAATATTACATCGTTCTTAAAAAGGCTTTTGATGTGTTGATTTGAATGGAATTCGTTACCCATTATAGTATTTACAAAGCGATCGTAACGATCGTCGCGTCGAGAGTAAAACAAACGTTTGATATAAATAACTTTAGGACGAAGTAGTTGCTAGACTACAGATACTAATACGATAATAATTTAAATTTTAAAGCAATTCGCAACGTGGCACTCTAGTGCCGGTGTACTTAGTTAGCGTTTAACAATGTAGTCAAAACTTTCAAATTAATAACTTTGAGTGCTCGTTAATCCAATGTAGATATTTATTTTTGTTATCGTAATGTACCCGAAAAACGCAATATTTATCGAATCTTAATAAGATTTTTAATGGCAAATAATGGTGACGTAATTTAAAATAATCGCAAAACATAAATATTTCTAACGGAAACTATAAATTTAAAAGAATTCCCTTCAAGCGAAGCATTTAACTATGTGTACTAGAGTAAGTTGGATATGGCAACGCACATGTGACGTCACACCTCGCCGTGACTGGGCGTTTGAAGGCAAATAATAAGAAAAAGTGCTAATCTCTAGTAATGAAATATTTAAATAATTAAGTTATGATTCTCCAATATTGTGGAAGATGTATAATATTTTTTACTAATAAATTTAATATTGTATAACCGTTGTTTTACTTGCCTGTGGCTGTTGATCCAATATATTGTTATTTAAAAAAATACTTTTAAAGTTCGTTTTAGATGTAACCTCAGACTGAGGTAAAAAAATGCCTGATAACAGATAGAACTGAAGATAGATCGAAATATTGTTTTAATATAGTGTACCTACTGATTATAATTTTTAAATTAATTGATAGTGAAAAGTGATGTAATCATTAATAAATAAAATATCTTTAAGGATTTATTATAACAATAAAAGCGAATCACATACAATCAAGAAGTCAATTAAATAAGCTAATATATACATAATTCTAATATTAAATTTATATCAGCAAAATAAATTTTGATGAAAGTGATCCATAATATGTAATTTTCGTAATGAAACAAAGTATTGTCCAACAATAAATATTTAATATATCTATAAAAACTACAAATAACATCACATTTTTATAATTTTAGCAACCAGCACTACCTAGCATGTTATACAATTTAAATACTGACTTTTCATAACATTTTTTCAGGTGTTCATAATTAATTGATATTCACCACCATTTATACAGTTCGTTTTTTGTTATAATTAAGCATTTTTACTATACCAAATTACCAAGACAGTATATATTTTTTGACATTATACTTACATAAATATATTTTTTCTACACATACATTTTTTTTAAGTATTCATACATTACATGTACATACATTCAAATAAGCCCGGAGGAATCCAGGCACTTGTATGTAGACGCCATTAATTTTATAGGGACTTCTCTTGTTATTAACGAGTATATTATTGCAATTTTAAATATTTGTTTGATGCTTACGAAAAAAGGAGATGTTAAACATCTCTTATTTATTATTAAACACTATACATTCAAAACCTATTTGAACGAAATTTAAATTTAATACAAAGTCATTAAAATGATTATAATTATTTTGTGTTATGTTATAATCGTAAAAATTGTATGAACAAAATTTTAAAGTGTACGTGAAAAGTCTTTAGAAATGTAGAGAATATTTAAATTCGTTTAAAATTATCAATTCTACTTAACAACTAAGACCTAGAAAATTGTGTCACAAAAATGCAATTTTTTAGGCAAATTGGCAGTTTGACTGATATTTTTTCGGATTTCTCTGTATCTATAGCTAAGAATTTTTCAATGCCATCCACGCTCTTTTATCAAATTACTGTTATTTCCTTGTATGAAGTGACAAAACGCGGGGCTAAACTAACAAATGTTGTATGCCTTTCAAATTAACATAATACATATTATGTTAAATTGATATAAATAAAAAAATGTATCTATATTACTGTATACTCGAATCAATTAAATAAATATTAAATAATATAATTTAAATACAAATACATATAGAAAAACTCATCTTTCATGATCACAGTGACTTTACAACGAACGAACGCATTGTTCCGATACAATTTAAAATCTTTTACATTAAACATTTCAACAAATGTAAAAATCATAATTAGTGTAGGTACTTTTCGAGAGATTTAAACTAAAATTAGTCTATTTACTATTCGTATGTACAAGTAATTGTCGGTTCTCGAGGCATAAGCTCAGCTTTGCATTTGTGTGAGTGATTAAGCCAATAGCCGCGCATCATAAACCATTAAAACGGGTTTAAGCCAAGCTCGCAACGCGCTACGTGTTAGTCGTGCCTATCCGTACACTGCACTCACACAAATGCAAAGCTGAGCTTATGCCTCGAGAACTGTATGTCTGTATGGCTAATAATAAACAGGTAACATTAGCATATAACTGGTGTATTACAAGCTATGTTTAGTTAATAGATAATATTAATTATTATTATTATTTATTATTAATTGTGTTAATAGGTAATATTATCTTTTTTGGTCTTTAATTCCTCATAGGCAATTAAATTATATCTATTTTAAATATAAAATATATACTCTTTTAATTAATGATATATAAAAATATAGTTCAACATAATATATTGTCTTTGTAATGACCATGAGTTTTTATAAATGATAAAAAATCATAATTAAACTAAGTTAGCAATCGTATTAAAGCAACACAGAACTTTTTCCAAATTGAATTGAAACTTTCATAATAATATAGTTTATTAAGTTCCTTCTCTTTGTGATTTGGACTTAAACAGATAGTTCTTAAAAATTCGATCTTAAAAGCTATAACATAAAAAAAGGCAAAGCTCGAATCGTACATTCCATTCTAATAAAAATTAACTTAGTAAATATATATTTTAATATTGCGCATTTTATTTTATATAGCACAATATAATTTCTATATAATAAATTATTATGTATTATTATTTATTACAAGCCAAGTTTAAAATGTGTGTCCTCCAATCGCAAGCATGATGTTCTCGAAAGCTATCCAGTTAATCAACGCCCACGGACCGAGTCTCATCCACAGCGGAAGGAAACCTCTGTACAATGAAAATATACCTTCGTTCTTCACTGATTGCTGAAGACAGTCGATCATCCCACGATACATTGTACCTCTGAAAATTAGTTAAATTTCATTAAAAGAAGCTACATAATATATTAATACTTATATTATCTATGAATTATTCCCATATAGAGTCACCGACCGAAATTATCACTACAAATTAAATAACCTCCTCCTCCTTGCCGTAGTCGGTTAAAACAAAGTCCTCCGCCGCGTTTGTCTATCTGTTCGCGATAAACTTAAAGACTACTGCACTGATTTTCATGCTGTTTTCACCAATAGATAGAGTGGTTCTCGAGGAAGGCTTTACTATATAATTTGTCAAGTTTTTACTAGCTGTAGCTACTCCTTCGCTCTCGCTAATCTAGGGTCGAACCCTAGCGAAGCTAGGGTGAATCGCTAGTTGTCTTATAATTAGCGTTTAGGATACCTTTTACTGTTTGTCATTTTTTTAATCATCCAGCTTAGTAACTATGTGTCTGTATGCAATTAAGGTTCGCGTGTTCAATTGATATGTAAACAATTGATATACAAAAAATATATATATTTACGAGTATCTCTACTATAATTGGGAAAAAATAATTAAAAGTCTTTGATTATAATTAAAGTAAAAAGGACATGTCACATGACACCGCACCTGTATATTGCATAAATCAGTAAATATAATGAATAGGTTAGCATATTCACTTTATATTCAAAAATATTTCAAATTATTTAACTTGGAAATATTATTCATTACAAACTTACTTAGAAAGCATAATATTAACTTTATATTCATTATTCAATTGTATTTCGAATATTTGAAACGAAAGCGAAAGGATTTACATTGAGCGTGCGCGGGTCCCGACTTTGACCCCGTTATTTGACCTCGACCGCGCTTTGAACGCACCAACCTACTTAATATAGCCTATGTACCTACTATTAAAGTTACGGCAAAACAATTCTCCAAATACGTCTACTAAGCTGTGACTTCATGCAGCTGATACTTTTAAGTAACTCTGTTGTTACTTTTGATTACACAAGGAAAAAACAATGAAAGATTTTTCTAATTATTAACGAACTTAATTTAACAAAGGACTTGAGATTAATTTTGTGAGAATTCTACTTCAAGGCTGACTCTTGTATTTAAAAATTTAATATAGATAAGGAGGAAAAATGGAAAAAATGAACAACGGTTGTTACGTTAATCTTCATGTTATGTATGGTTGCTTAATATAACATGATCATAAGCTTAAATGAACCGTTCGCGTTCTATTGATTTCCAAAAAGTAGGTCAGTAGATCACAGCGACTACACTGACATTAGCCTGGAGATATGGAAATACAAAAGTTTCGTAAATACCCACCATGTTAAACATGTTCGTAAAATTAACTAAGCTACTTTGCTGATAACATTCTTACGGAACCCGGTAATAGATGTCGCTACTATGCTGGGAGTATTGATAAAACTTGCACATTGTTGAAAACAATGTCAAAATTGAAACTTATTTCGTGGCTGGCTTATTACGGGCTTTGTCATGAGATTTATTCATCATCAAATTAAATAATTTAATTTTAGTTCTATGATATTATTTATTGTTTACGAAAAAGAAGTAGGTAACCATTTTTTGTTTTTCCAATTTCAAAGAAAAACACTTCTACCTATATTGAATTTATCTAATGAGGTTATTTGAAACTAGCTGCATAATCACAGATTAAGAGTCACATATTATATATTATATTATATATACTACCATATCTAGGCTACGCATTTAGGAATGGAGGAAGGTTGATTGTGAAGTCAGCGAGAGTCTAACTAGTAACTTTCGCAGTAATTATGAAATAGGAAATTCCAAACTTACTAATAATATTATCATGAGCAGAAATTACATCAAGAAGCAATAAAAAAGCATTAAAATGCACAAAATCAAATGATTTAAGCTTCAAAACGGATGTTAGATTTTCTACCGGTTTTCTTGTTTTCATTTTTTTCAATATTATTTAAAATGAGTGCATCGATACGCACTCCAATATTTATAAAAAGTATATATCTTTTTTTAATATTGTAAATTCACATGATAATAATTGTATCTTCGGCAAACTAATATTACCGACACGATCGATGATTTCGCCAATATATTGTTATTGGATGCATCACAATTATTTAATATGTATTCAGATCATAGTTACCTTCCATCTGGTCCCACGGGTTGGTTCATAAGACGTGTTTTAAGTACATCTGCTGGTGTACCCACAACAGCTGCTACAAAGCCCGCGGTGAAGGCAGCCAGCGCGTGAACGAGGACTGAATCCGTCATATCAAACTCTCGTATTAGGAACTGTTTAGTATAATCGTAGGCTGCTAAATCTCCCATATTGACTAGTGCAGCTCGTTGGACATTTGGTACAGCACCTGAATTGATTTCAATTGTTAAATTAAAATGTAAGTTATTTTAAATTGTTAAAAAAAACTAAAACACTTTCTTATAACTCTAAAGATAAAAATCTGATTAAACCTGATTCTTATGTTATACCTATATCATTTAGGTTGATTTAAATTAAGTATTATCTTGCAAATATTATGAACGCGAAGTTGTGGTTGCGTTTTATACAAAGGTTTACTGAAAGAAATATGTATAAAATTAGTATTTCTTGCAATTCGCGATATTTTAGTCTTCTTAGAATGTGTAGCTAAAAACAAACCCAGGATGGGTAGCTAAAAACAGATTTAGGTCCATTCTGCATGAACGGTAAACGAAAATAAAATGGATATATCTTCTTCTACAACCAAAGAGTGCCATAAAAGTGTTTACTTGCCGTAATATGATAAAATAAAGGTTCTAAAAATTAACGTTAGTAAGTTTATTATTAAATAATTAAATAGGGTCATAAAACTTTAGAAACAAATAGCATTTTTGCATAATTTACATTATTTTTTTATTTTACTCTACCTGTAACTTCACCTTGCTTACTACGCAATAACGTATTGAATTCATTGTTGACCTGCTTTTACTAAATAATAATCATATGAATTTGAACTTTATATATAATTTCAGGATGACAAAATAAAAATCTGATATCAGAAGCGAAGCCAGGTGACTCGCTAGTTAATAATATATTAAATTAAATTTAATTTCATAATAAAAAGTTCTAATAATAAGATAAATACTTAATTAAATTTACCTCTCCAAAAACCTAAAAGGCCAGATTCCTTGTAGAGCATCGTGTACGCTTGCCGACAGTTGGCAAACCGCGGTGGCTTGCCCTGTGTTATCCTTCGCCCTTCTGCCTGCATCTGTACTTTGACGAGGTCGGTCGGTGAAGCTATCAGCTGCGCTAGAGAGCCTGCTGCTAGACCGCCTGTCGGAATTATAAGTTTTAAGCTATTTAAACAAACTATTATCATGGAATCTTTTTTCTTAACCATATTGTATTGTCTCTCTGCATAGACGAGGTAGGGAGAGTTGCTATATCGTAAACACAATCCTACTGTATAAATTATAATTTCTAAAAACCTACTATTAATTGTATATTGAATAAATGCATAAATTTTATGTTTGAATTAACATTTGTAAGAGTTTGTTCTTTACGTTAGTTAAGAGTTATCCTAAAATTGCCTCATTACATTTGTTACGTAGTAAACACCATATAGGTAAGGTACCTACAACGTTAACTGCTATCGTATTTTGTTGCATGTATAAATAAGTTTGTGGTTCGATTTCGAAACAACAAACGATAGCGGCGAAAATGTAAAGTACCTAGTCATTTCGACAAAAATTCTGAGCATGTGATGGCTTAAGCAATTAATTATCTGGAAAAAGTAATACTTTTGACAGAATTCGGATATTTTTTTATCAACAATGTATTTAAATAAATATACCTATATTACCGACCACGTTTTTATAACAAGACCCCAGAAATCGTTCAAAATACCTACTTTTAAATTAAGACAAATGTATAGGTACATACTGTATACATAATAATTATTTTTTGGTGTCTACATCGTTAGTAAATATCAAATACAAATACTCGTAATTATCTATATGGACATTGTACAAAGATAGTTAATAACAAATGAAAAATTATGTTCACAAATGACAATAAATATAAGCTTGTTATTGATGAAAAACCAAGCGCTATAAATAGTAAATATGTATATAGTATGCAGTTATTGATCATTAAAACAAGCTGCTTACTATGGCAGATGAAAAGTATTCGTGGCATACGATAGCCTATGGTATAGTAAAGTCTAATGATCCATTATAATATGTAGCTAGTAGGATAAATGTGAAAGTGTATTTGTTTGTCATTCTTTCACGTCGAAACAGACCGACGGATTAGCGTTTTTTTTGTGTGGAGTTAGTAGGTTTAAAAAATGCAGAATGACACACACACAGGCTACTTTTAAAAAGTGAGAAAGTTCGTAAAAAAGTTCAAGATTAAAGATAAGCTATAGGTACGTGTTATTAGTCAAATTATTCGAAATACGTTTCCTGAGAGGAAAAATATGATCAAGGTCGAGTTGAGTTTAAAATGAGCATTATTCGCTTAATTTTCGAAACAAATGAATATTAAATGGGGGGATTAAAGTACGAGTAGCTGTAACCACATCTGAAAATGCTAGTAGGTACACTTTTATATGGAGGTAAAACAGATTACGTTCAAATTAAAACAAAAAATACTTTATTCATTTTTTGAATCGTCACCTTTTGCATTTTTTTAAAATACTGCGTTTTAATTTCCACTCAATGTTACCCAAAGTGATATCTCCGAAATATATTTAAACAGGGTAATCAGGTTAAGTTTTTAAATAGTGCACTGTGTAGGATATAAGTTACAGAATAGAGGTTATTAAGTTCAAAAATTATCTATGATTCCTCGACTGGCCATGCATGGAAATGGCAACTTTAAAAGACGAGTAATAAAACCGAAAGAAAACTAGCTAGAGAGTGGTGTTCTGATGTAGGTATGTAATATACAAACGAAGCCTTTGCTTGGCTTTGTGTACGTTCTACACTGACGCTTAAAAACAGTGCTACTTAAGTATCACTTATAACGCTCTGTTTAAGTACTTTAGGAATACAATAGAATTATTGATGCTGTGATGCAAATGGCCTATGGTTCGTTACCCTGAAGAGTCAAAATCTTGGTCATTCACGATTTGAAACTTATTTTCAAATCATTACTAATAGATAAATGCAAACACTTTTTTTGTAGTATTAGCGCAAGCGAAGCCGCGGATTTTGCTAGTTTTTTCATAATTTTATACTATCTTTCAGCGCAGCGCTGATAGAGTAGAGTGAACACACTCATAGTTCAACGACTCGTATTTTTATCTTCACTCAACTGATAATACAATCGTACTTACTGATTTATTGTATAGATTGCATTATATTTGTATCTTATAATACTTAATACTTTTTTCCAGGTTATCATTAAGAAATTAACTGTTTACTTAAGTATAACAAATTTTGAGCCGGCTTCAAGGCATTTCCTTACCTATTGAAGCAGCTCCTAACGAGACCTTCCCATTAGCGTCTTTTAACGCATTGCGGAAATGTTCGTAGAATATGAGCCGACAGCCAGAGTAAATAGCGTGACGTTGAAACATTGGCATGAGTCCGCTCCACAGCTTCAACACGCCTTCCTGCTTCGCTATGCCAACAGCTGTTTTTATCATCCCATGATTTTCAATCTGCCATATTGCATCATAATACATTTTATAAAACATTCAAGTTAAAATATTATGTACCTAAAAAAACCTAAAGATTTTTTTTTTAATTTTAAAAGTAGAGACATTTGTCTACTTATTTATTACACTAGACAATATTATATAATAATCATAATTTTATATCAATAACAAAAAATTTATATCTATACAATAATTATAGTTGTTTACTTATTATCGCTTACCTTGTATCCATGCTTAGCTGCGGCCACTTCCGACTGTATCTGTAGCCTTGTCTTTGTTAAGTCAAACGGGTATGTTGCTGAAAATAAAAAAAACCTATCTACAAACTGCAATTTAACATTGTAAAAATATAATTGAACAAAGACGAGAAATGACTAATCCTTTAGAACCTTTCGTTCTTGGAATACGTAAATTAACATGATGATGCACTTCGTAGCTGTACTTTGCTCGTTCAAAGCTTTATCTTTTACCTACTTATTATAAATCTAAATATATAAAAACGAAAGGTCACTCACTCATCACACACGAAATATCGAAACCGCTTAACGTATAGAGATAAAATTTGGCAGGAAATTCCGCTAAGAATTTTGCGACGGCCGAATTTATTTTCGAAAGAGGTCTTAGGGTTCTCGCAAGTTCTTATGAAAATCCTTCTTTTTTGTGCTACAAACTTTAAATTTGACAAGGAGCACCTGGAGGGACGAATCCAAGCGAAGCAAGGGTGAGTCGCTCGTTATTTTATAATGGAAGTCGTGTGCAACCTATTTTTCACCAAACGTTATTTACTGTTCTCTTAGACGTCCACAGTGGGATTTACATTCTAAGAAAGTCGGATTAAATGCAATAAGAGATCTTTCATCGTTCTCACGCCAAGGTGAAGGCTCTACAAAGTACGAACGCTATTCAAATAGCGTTGTTCGTTTACAATGTTTAAGGAGATAAGAAACAAATAATGAAAGAAATGTAATACAGGTGGCATTTTTTATCGTTTCAGGTTATATTCTTACGATAAACCGCTACTATATAAGCTTGAGAAAGTGTTTCCAATACATCAATTAGTAAAGACTTTCGCGTTCCGCTCAGGTGTATCCCAAGGAGCTTAGCAGAGCACTGTAAAATAAGCTCTACTCCACCGGTCGGGTCTACTCTATATTATACAAATTTAAGTCAAATTCCATCCAAATGCGTGAATACATATCAATTATACGCAAACAAAACATATACATAATCGTATTTCATATATGTAGTAAACTGATTGAGTGTATAGTACACCACAGAAATATTATATTATTAAGATTTCAATGGTATTCACGTATTGAGGTATGATTTATAAAGTAATGTCGACAGGAAGTATAATTTTACCAGATTCAGCCGCCCAAGAGCCGAGTACTGCTACGCCGTACCGCGCGGCCACCGAGTCAGTGGCCTTCGAAGCAGGGTGATCAGCGTTGCGTAGCACAGGCATCTCGTTTCCTTTTCACCTCCCTGTTAATCGAAAGCATATTTTATAATAATATCATTAAAGAATATTAGTAATTTATTAATAGTAAAGGTATCAGGGTTTGCATAAGAGGTGTATTAAATTAAATCTTTATTAAATTATTTTATTTTTTAATATCGATTTATTTTCAAATATGTAATGGCTATTATTAAAATATGTATATAGCAACACTACACAATATTATTTTAACTTATATTATAAAAAAATTGTAATAATATAATTACAATTATATATATTTTTTAAGTGGGAGTGCCATGCTTGTTACCTTCGGGTAGCAACCGAATGGGCCGGCACGCCCTGTATAGTTTATTAGTACCACTCTCTTACAGAAGACCGGCGTGAAGTGGCAGCTATGCTGTCGCGTTTCGTCCGGTGAGTGAGAGTCCGGGAGGCCCACTCTCCTTCCCCCCTCCCTCTTCCCTTCATCCTCCGCCTTTTTTTTTTTTTAAATTAGACCGAAATCCTCCAACATAATTGGAGACCTTTTTTACTGTTTTTATTTATCTACTTTCGAATGATAACCGTAAGGGTTTGTGGATGTTTTACATTGTTATTTTACTATTTACAATTTTACTTATTTTACCAAGGATACATAGTTATTTTTGATGGCTTTTTTTTTTTCTTTTCTTATTACAAAACTTTTCTTTTAGGTATGCCATATTATATCTAATTGTATTACTATGTGTTACACTATATTAACTTATTATGAAATGCGCTTTGTACAAGATTATTTATGCATTTTTTCATTTTGTTGAAGGATGTATGTTGTTTTACAATTGCTGTATATATCTAATTACATGAGTTTGTATTGTACATATTACTTATGATTAATGCGATCTCTACGATTATTTTAAACTATATTTATTTTAGAACATTTGTGTTATATTATATTAGTGGAGACAGAGTATTTTACAACTTAAGTTATACTATTATATACATAATATTTATTGCTCACAATATATATATGTATCATATTTCATACTATATATTATACTAATGTTTGTACTGGTTTTTTTTTTTTCCAGTACTGTTATCTACTACTACTACTACTCTTGTTATTGTCGATGTGTGTAATGTTTATCTGTGTTCGTGGTGTTTGGTGTTTTGGGGATGTTGATCAGTGAGCTCGACTCTTCGACTGCGACAGAATTAAGTATACTTATTTCCTGGGTATTGTCATAATACCCTGCGCTTTACGTCTGATGCTATGAGCGTCCCATTTTTTGCGTATTGGACACGAAGTGTCAAAAGCATTGTGATGCATGTCGCCTAGTTTCGCGTTTAAACAGTTTTTACATGAAGGCTCTTCGCCTGCTTTCCTGCTAGGGCACTGGTCCCTCGTGTGCGGCCCGGCACAGTGGCTGCACAGGTCAATAGTTTCTGTGCACCACTTCTTGCCGTGGCCGAACGCCAGACATCTCGAGCACTGTATGAGCGGTGAGAGATCAAAGACCGGCACTCGGTAGATGTCAACGTAAATTTTTCCTGCCGACGTGAGTCTCGCCCACAAAAGTGGGGAGACCTGTAAAACCACGTGGGTTTCGTTCGGGTTTCTGGCTTTTCGCCTGTGCCGTACCTTGTATTGTTCGTCCGGTATGTCTTGTACTAGCTCTTTGTTTTGTCTACTTATAGCGTTGACTATGTCTTCGTCCTTGATGCTGTTATTTACATTCCTAATGATTACTAGGGGATCTTTGCTTTCTTTTTCCTCAATCTTGAATTTATGTCCTTGCAGAGCTGTCTTTATTTTGTCGAAATCGTCTTTATCTTCACTGCCTATCAAAATTCTCTGGTCTTTTATTTTTCTAAGTTTGGATATTTTTAGCCCGGATTCTTGTGGTTTGAGTACTTTTCTGAGTTGCGTAATGACGTCCTCGCTAGTATCCATAATGTTCTCCGTACCTACAAGTAGGCAGAGGGTGGTTGTAGGTTTTCCTGAGGACGCCACTTCGGCGTAAGTTTTTTGTATTTTTGGTTCCTGTGTGCTTATTTCTTCTGTATGTTTAGTTTTAATTTCTTTAATTTCTTGCTTAAGACTCGAGATTTCTTGATAAGTTCTTTCCGACATGGAGGACTGTGTTCTGATGTTATCTAAAAGTTCTTTGAAGGTTTTCTCATCCGGTTCTATTGTGTGCTGCACTACTTCTAAATTTTTTGTTCTAATTTGTGTTACTTCTTCTTTCATCTCTATGGCTGTCTGATGGGTGTTTCTTATTATGTTCGTCTGTTTTTGGTAATCTACAAGATACTTATTGGTAGCGTCTTTTATGCTATTAAAACGATTTAAATTATTGTCTTCCATTTCTTCTAATTTAGAATTTAGATCTTCACTTTTGTTGTTCATTGACTCTAAAAGTTTCCTTTGGTTGCTAAAATCACGTTCAAAGTTTCCGATTTTAATAGATTCATTTGATTTTTCCGTTATAGTAAGATTTTTACACTGTTCTGTGTCTGTTTTAATTTTGATACACTGTTTTAATTTTGATGACCATAAAAAATAAAATAAAAATAAGTTAATAATATTGTCTTATTTATAATATAAATCAAAATTTCAAATGTTTAGAAATAAAATGTATAATTTTCAAAGGTACTTTGATGCCATTTTGAATTTTTGTAAATTGTAGGTAGGCACTTTTTTTTATGGAAAAAAGGGGGCAAACGGGCAGGAGGCTCACCTAATGGGAAGTGATCACCTCCACCCATATGCATTGCCAGCCTTTCAGGAAAGGGAGGGAGGGAAGAGGAAGGTGAGAGCGAAGACGGAGGAGGAAGGGAAGAGGGAGAGAGGGGTGAGGGAAGTGGAGTGGGCCTCCCGGACTCTCACTTACCGGACGAAATGCGTGCCGGCCCATTCGGCTGCTACCCGAAGGTAACAAGCATGACACTACCACTTTAAAACAACTGTCTGTAACAAGTAGGTACTATATAAACCCCTGAGACGTCAAATACCTTAGCTTGTCTCTCCCGTGACCATGACTGCTGTAAACCATTCGAAACGTCGGGAACCAAAAATGATAATAAATCCGCGACAATATCCGAAAAGATTTATTTATACCTATGTCAAACATTCGCGTAAACCTAAGAAAGTATTAGTAATATTATTTGAATAATAACGTTTTATTAAGTAGGTATCTGAGAAGTACACTTAAAAGTAGTTAGTTGACTTACAAATTAAGATATCGATTAGCTTTTTAATTGGGCACACGATTGAAGTTTTATCTAAATATGCTAATAATAATCGTAATATACATATGTAATAATATTAATATATGCACTTGCTCATTATTATAAATTCTGTACTGTATGATTTGCGTAAATGGTAGGTAGCGTAGGTACCTATTTGGCTACTTCTTGCAAGTATTTTGAATTCTGTTTCTGTTTTATATGCAAGTAGCAACCGTTATTCAGCTCGTTATGTAACGTATGTTAAATGCAACTTATCTCGATAAAAGTCAAGGCTATTTGAGTAATAATGTAATGACCCCTTCAATACATATTAACAAGACATTAATAAAGATTATGCTTATCTTAATTTACATATACTTACTCACAGTAAGTAAGTAAAAACATTTTTAAGCTACAGATCACAGAATAATAAATCTGTAAGGAGTCTTTTCTAAAACTACCTATTACCTAATCTCACAAGTCTGTAAATGAATGTAGAGCTACTATGATTTTACGTGATTATCGCCAGATTTTTTTCTAAAATGTCGGATATTTCCTTAAAAAAGCCATAGAGTTTCCATAACCAAGAATTATAATTGTAACTATTTATCCATTTATAAATATAATGGAGGGTGAAAACGACATTTATATTTATAGGGATCCCCCGTAAATATAAAGTAGTATAAAATTATAAAAAGTCAAGGTATTTTATTAATTTGTAAGAAACTATTTGTAAAATTCACGATTTTGTGTATCATCCTTGCGCAAGGTTTCCTTTGTTACTATTTATTTATAAATAAAAACTGATCTTTAAAACAAATTAGTCACTCTTTTTGAGGTAATTTAGAATAAACTACGACAATAAGCCACAAAAATACAATGTATAGTAGCTATGTAATATATTCGTAGGCACACCTTTTGTTTACATATAACGTTATGTAGATAAGTACATTATAAGGCCACGAATATACAATTAAACTTAGTATGTAAGTTTCTTATGACAATAAGATATATTGCTGTCATCTTGTTTCATTTAAATCTTCAACAATAGTTATGTTGAGAGACTTCAATTGAATACTAATAAATTGCAAGATTTGTATGTAATATGTAGGTAAGTATATTGTATTGGCTAAAGTGAGGTCAAGTTAATATCTACATTTAAATAAAGTGCACGGTCAGAGCTGGGGGTAAATACTATTATTATATATTATAGTACTAGCGACTCGACCTCGCTTCGCTCGGGCTCTTCCCTAGATTTAGCACAGGCAAAGCCGCGGGATCTGCTAGTTATACATATAAACCTTCCTCTTGAATCACTCTATCTATTAAAAAAACCACATCAAAATCCGTTGCGTAGTTTTAAAGATTTAAGCATACATAGGGACATAGGGACAGAGAAAGCGACTTTGTTTTATACTATGTAGTGATATGTAAAACCTACGTAGGTGAATGAAGACGTAGTCATAGAATATATTTTGCCAACCAATCTATGTATGAATACCTATAGTAAATATAAGTACGTATAAAAAGGAACTGTAGAAAAAGTCCTTCACTCATCAATTACCTACCTACTAAGTACTAACAATAAAATTGATTACAAAGTCCAGTCCATATCCATTTAACATTCACTATTGGCTGACGACTGATAAACATAGTTTAAAATATTACTATTTAGGTAAAACAAGCGTATCTAGTTATAATATTATGTAGGTACAATGTACCTACAACTTACATAGTAGTGTTATATAGTATCATAGTAGTGATTCTTTTTGCGACCATTTTGTAACTAGCAAAACAGAATTTAGTTGGATATTTGTTTGAAAAAATATTTTCTGAAAATTTCAGCTCTTAGCGCGTTTCAGCGTTCAAAGAGAAGAACGATTTCCAATTTAAAATACACGTACAAATTTGTCATTCTTTTAAAAAAAAACAATATCTCACCCGCATTTAACGCTATCTTATTGATCAAAGTGGGATTTATTCAGGATTAATGTTTTACAAAAGTGTCCATGGCGACGAAGCTGTAATTATGAAAATTTTCATTTTATCAAAAAGTTATAACACTAGTATATCTCGAGAAATATCAATATTTTTTTGTACAAAATTAAATTTCCTATTAGTTTGTCATTTTCATAAAGTTTTGAAAAAATGGAAACAGTCGATAAAATCTGACATATTCAGTTTTGTCGCAATAGGTCATCTGTAGAGCAATTAAACCTGAGTACCTACTCAGGATTAAACTCCCGCTTTGAGGCAATATGCTGAGCTATATATATAAATAAATAATCAAAGGGTGTATTCTGAATAGAAAATCTTTCCACGCTCTGGAAAATATGTGTTGGGAGTGAAATAAATAAAAAGTCGTGAAAAACACATTTACATAAAAATATATTGTCTTATGTACTTAACAGTATATAATATTATACTTAGTTCGGTATATTATATGTTACCTAACAGATTAGTCTATCAACATTTTATTAGGGTTCGAAGCGCATTAATTCTAGCTTTATATATCAAAATGATAAACAGCTTACAAACTAACTTAAAGAAGATTAATGACACTTTATGATTAAGTCCACACCACACGCTCATCGAAACAAGAAAAAAAACATTTCTTTTATATTCCACCATTCAATTCATATATTTTTATCTATCATCCTTATTCTACGTACAATGTTTATACAGTTTATAAATATTGAAAATCAATGTGTTGTGGGAGTACCCAAGAGTTGTGTTAACGAAAGCAGACGGGTATCAGGCACAACCATTAAATAGTCTACGCTCTACACGATCGATACAAACATTCACCTCGTGCGACAATCAAGCTATTTCGGTTAGGTATTATAGAACTCATGGCGTTACTGAAATATCTATACTTATAGATAATCAAAATAAAAACATAATATGTCATAATTATACTGTATTTTTATGTAACATATGTGTCTAATTTTTTTATAGTTGGCCCTTTTATAGCTTCCTTCCTTCCTTCGCATAAAAAGCGAATTACGAAAAGCTTTCAGAATATTTGATGAACGCAATAGAGAAAGTTAACTCAATGTTAGACTAAAGACAGAATATAACCTGTTTGCAAAATGTATATTTCATTGAAATCAATTTTCGTAAGTTGCGCGCGCAAATCGACTGAAAAAGTTCTGAAAACTTCATTCGGGTTCACTATGAATATTAACATTACACGTTTAAGCTTATTAACACTTTCTGCTTTTACTTATATTTATCCAACATATGTACATAATACATATAAAGGACGGCGGACTCAATGTCGATTTCGGGTAATAAAATAATTTATTGACAAAACTACAGTATAGAAAACTCTTCGATTTTATACATTTAGTGAAATACAAATATTTTAGAAATATAGCAACAGCGACGTATATTAAATACGTTTAATTATTTGCTTCTTTATAAATTTATATATTAATCGGAAGACAAACAGTATTTAGTTACATCTATAACTCTTAACATACACTTTTACAACAACAATTAAGTCTTCTTCTTTAGTTCGACTCTTCACACTAGCAACTGAATGACCCTTGCTCCTCTCGGGGTCGTGCCCTGTGCCCTTCGTATAATGGGAGATGTGATATTTTCCCTCAGCAAAAAAAGTCCTATAAGATGACCCGGCTAAGATAGAGTTGTCATCGTCATAACAAATGTAAGTAGATTACGAGTATTGTAAGAATATTGATACAAAAAAAACAAATTCCTGTCGGGCCACGCGACATGTAGCCCGAATCCGATCACAATAATGTGGACTAAGGGGGGCTTTTGAATTTTCGTAGTATGAAAAATAAACGTTTAATTGCAACTTTTTAGTACAGAGAGCTAAGCTGCGGACCCGTCAGTCTGGGACGGACACACATTGCTTAATTAAAAGGGCACCTTGATGTCTACGAAACCATAAATGATAAAACCCAGGCAAAATACAATACAAACGCACAATACAAACAGGTAGGTACAACGTAAAAAGGAAACCTTTTTACACTGCTGTTTGTTACTATTAGGTATATTAATTATTAAACCTAATGATATTTTTTTAACTAATTATCAATTATTTATTATGGAAATTACAAAAATATAACAACCTACATATATTTCTGTCATAAGAAAGTTCATTTTCTTTTCTACATTGTTTGGCTCAATACTGTAGTAGAGTATCTTAAACCCTGAATATTATGGATGGTGGCCAGACGCCAAGCTATAGCTATTGTCAATTTACTAAATGTTATTGATCATGTACAATCTACATATTTGTTTATTCTATTCATCATCATTTAAAAATTATCATTGTTCTCATTTGCTTACAATTATTTAATTAGCTTCACTTGCAAGATTTAATTACAATTAGGGAAGACAATTATTAGAATTACGAAACGCATTCACGCATGCCTTCTACAAATATAATATATAGATTACAGGTTGTTATGTCACCTCACTAAAACCCAACGGAACTTCCCTGGACGGATCTAAATGACACGTCATACTCATAGGGTCAATTTTAATTTGTATTGTGTGCTTAGACAATCAAGATCAAAAGTTGATACACTTAAACGGTGGACCTGTGTAATAAATTCTAGTAAAAGTCTCGAATAAAGTCCTTTGATCCGTTAAGAATCTAAAAATATAATAATAAAGTTAAAAAATATAATCAGACTACGTAATAAAAGACTTCTAAAACACGAAACATGGTCAAGGTAGAGTCGTGGTCGCACTTACTGTGGGTGCCAGGAACACCACATTAAAAAGACTTATTATGCGTACATAGAGTAAACGCGCTTACTTGTATAATCAAGTGATGTAGATTAAATCCGGGTCTATATTTTAATGTACGAATCATTCTTAACCACCACTTGTCTTACGGTGAAGGAAAACATCTTGAGAAAACCTGCAGAGGACCTAGCAAGTTTTCCAAAAATATGTGAAGTCCGCCAACCCGCACTTTGCCAGTATGGTGGACCATGGTCTGATCCCCCTGGGAAAGCCAGTGCCCAGCAGTGGGACGTTAAAAAGGGCTAAATTCTCATTAATAATATAAATAATTAATAATGATAACTTATTTTTTTAATAAAGAAACTATTTATTGTAAAATATTGCTCAATCAAAATAGTCTTTATAGTTTATTCACTACAACTGGTGCAGCTATTATAACGTTTACTATGTACTTTAATTGTTACCTAAATTAAAACAATGAGGTCGTCTAAATTTATATTTTCCGTTTTATAATTAATAAAACGTGAGGTCATGTTTTAAACTATTCTCTTAAATATTAAAATTATCATACTTAATATAATAATTAATAATATTTATGAACATTATGTAGTACCTACATTTTTCTACTGTTAAGTACATAGGTACTTATAAGCATATAGTATAATATCTTACCTTTAAAACTTTACTAGAAACCGCTTAAAGTTGTGGAGATTAAATAACAATAAATTTTACTTAATTCACATAACTTGTACTTCGAAGGACACAAAATAATAAAAATAAATTGTAGGTGGCAGGTGCTCACCGTGATGCTAACTGAAATAAAATGAATAACTCTTTTGTGTGTTCATAATGTTATCAATTTATATTGAACGTACCAAAGTCATCGAAAATAATATAGCGGCGTTTTAGTAATAGAAGTTAATTACGTAAAGATACATAATAATGATAATTAATAGCGTACCTATTGACTTTTTGACAATCATCAATACTTATGCGTTAAATAGATTACCTATTTCATCCCAAACTCAGAAAGTATCTATTATTATGTAATGCATAGCCTGAACCTATTTATCAAAAAATATAATATGTTTAAGAGACTTTAGACCAAATATATATTATTTGACCTTTTATTATTTGCAGTACAATGAAAATTCCCAATATCGCTGTTTAAAAATCCTTCATCAATGTCATATTATTAATATCTGCATTGACATCGTAAATGCCGTACGGTGATAATAATAATTGATATTCATTAAAAGTCAAATTATATAAAGTACTGGAAATAATAATACATATTGATATTTTTAAGAAGCCTTAAATGTTAAATAACGAATTGTAACATGATTTTCATAATCCTTTTTTTATAAATAAGCCTATTTAAATTTGGAAAAACAAATAGTTAAATTTAAATTAATTTAAATTTGATGTTTCCCACGTACATGTAGTACATGGAGAGCACATGCGGGGGCAACCGCGCTCACTAAAGTTATGCTAAATCAAGCAACGCAACGAAATCCGTTTTAAAAGTGAAAAAAAAACGAAAAACAAAGCCTAATTGTTCAATTCAAATGGTGTGGAATGTGTGAAAATACTTCAAGTTACACAAAGGACGGGATCACATTGCATAGGTAGTGGTTTCGTACTCCATTTTATTCTATTTATTAAAAAAAATCAATCAATTTTTTATGTATGAATAGCAGCTCGCATTTTTTTGATAATGCTGTCGCAGCATCGCAACGATTTATATCGATGTAATTCAAGATTAGATGAATTTTTATTTTATTGTAATATTATTGATTTATTTTAAGACAAGTGGGGCCAAGGATAATTAAAAATATGTATTTTGTATGATTTCAAATTTGTACATTTCCCAACGATGACAACGAGGAGAAAGAAATTTGGATTAATGATATTCAAAGAGACAATTTTTTTCCAACAAAGTCGTATGCTCAAAATAGATATTTCACATCGGATTGCTTCGTAACTTAAAAAAATAATAGACGTTGATTATACCTATAGGTACCTACATTATATTTACCTTCTCTAGTAAGAACTTATCTTTTAGTGTATTAAACTTTTACATATACCTACTGGTCATGCACATATTGTTAAAATATTTTAGCTTCATGCGTTACAAAAATATATTGATACCCGAACCCGACTGACATTTATTACCAATAATAATATCAACCCTAATGATTATACATATAAGAAAAACATTTCAAAAGTAATCCTTTCCTATATATCTATCTATATATAAATGCGAAAAACACTCACTCATCACGAAATCTCGAAAACCGCTAGACGGATAAAGATTAAAATTAGCAGGGAGGTACTTTATAAATAGTATAGGTGCGCTAAGAACGGATTTTGCGATTGGGCCGGATTAAGGTGGTCTAAGGGCTCTCGCAAGTTTATATGAAAAACCTTCATCTTTTGTGCTACAGACTTTAAATTTGGCAGGGAGGTAGTTAATTGTAAGTATGGGTCCGCTAAGAACGAATTTTACGACAGGGCCGCATTAAGGAGGTCTAAGGGCTCTCACAAGATTTTTTTTAATTTCTTCATTTTTTGTCCTAGAAATTTTAAATTTGGCAGGGAGGTAGTTTAAAGTTATGAGATGTTTGTTTAAGAAAGGATTTTGCGATTGGGCCGGATTGACGTGGTCTAAGGACTATCGCAAGATTGTATGAAATTCCTTCATTTTTTATGCTACAAACTTTAAATTTGACAGGAAGGTGGTTTTAAGTTAGTAGATGTCCATTAAGAACGGATTTTGTGATTGGGCCGGATTGAGGTGGTCTAAGGGCTATGGCAAGTTAGTATGAAATAATTATTAATTAAACATTCATTTTTTGTGCTACAAACTTTAAATTTAGTAGGGAGGTAATTAATAGTTTGTAATCGTTCGTTAAAAACATATTTTGCATCATGGCCGGATTAAGGAGGTCTAAGGGCTCTCGCAAGTTTGTATGAACAAATCGAGTCGAATAAAATAACGTGCAGCACAGCGGGCAATGGGGAGAGGGAGGGGGAGCCAAGAGCGGGAGAGGTAGCCGCGCCGCTCAGGAGTATATTAACGATGGGTTCTGAAATAGCTGGAGTAATTTTTGAGAATTTTCAGGCAATCTACAGACCAACCGATTGCGAGTGATCGAATAAAGATTAGTAGCGATTAAAAAAATTAACGCGGGCGAAACTGCTGGTACTGCTAGTTATCTGATATTAATAAAGATGTTTAAATAAAACCACCTGTTTTATTAAAAAATTGAACCACTTACACTAATAATAAGTCCAAAAATTATAGATATCGATGTTTTTAAGTAACTCTTTTAGATTCCCTAGAGAATCATTCATCACTTGGTTGTCACTTTATTACCCAATTACACCTGGCGAATCTTACCTCTCCCCCCGCCGTAAATGAGCCACTTTAAACTAATACAAAAACATGCCGATCGCACTCCATTAGTTTATTGCTCCATGCCCACGTCTATAATAGTAGTACTATACATATTAGTACCTACCTTATTACTAATTAATAAGTAATATGTATTTTTAATCAAAAATTAATTAACAATATCGTACTTTTTGACGTAAGCTTGTTTCGGTAAGTTATTAAATAAGTGACAAAAAATTTTGTTTCTCGCCTCTTTAAAACATTTTTAAATAAACGTTCTTATATTATGATAGCAGATAATAATTGTTCACATAACTATTATTTATCTACTGAATGAAATAAACAATCTCCTTAATGTATCTATTGCAATTTAGATTAAATAATAAATCAAACCAAATCAAAATATTTTATTTAGCATAAAAATTGTTACAATTTCTTACTGAAAGTCATGAGTCTACCATCAGTTCGGAAAGAAGAAACCTCTGACCTAGGAAGAACTGGCGAAAGAAACTCAGCGGGGGATAATAGTAAAAATTAATATTACTAAGTAGCAATTGCTGATGTTGGTAATATTACACAGTTTATTATGAATTAAATTGAATACTACATAATACATTATTTAATAATAAAACGATTTTAAAATAATTAAGTAATGTATTACATATTTACATAGTATGGCACGTACCTTAACGGTAAATCGCCGGTACGAGCGTTCTATGAGGTCGCAATGAATTTTCATCGCTTGATACGATACAATGTAAACATTGAACTGATTACATCAATGACAAGCGTCCACAGTGAACGGATACGGAAAGGGATGGCCGATACGATTACGAGCGAGTTAGAAGAGGTAGAGCTAGTGCTTGTCCTAAAACTGCGGTTGTCGTTCGCTCGCGGCGCGAAAGAGCGCGAAGACAAGAAGCGATCAGCCACCGGCGTCCGACTCACATCGCTACCGACTTGTGACTATTCTGTTCAAGCACCCTGCACCGACCGCTGTATATCCGACGCCAAAAGAAAGACTCCAATTATCTATATGTACTATGTGCTATATAGTACACACGCGTACTATGCGATGACGTCATTTCATTCAAGAAACTCCCGCAAAACTTTCATTGATCTCGCTCACCTCAAAACGTGAACTAGTCATGCGATAAACAGAGAGGGTCAATGACATCCTTAATGGGATTATGCAACAACAACAAAAAATTTCAATATTTCCTTTAAATAAAATTATTTAAACTTTGAATGGGACATAATGAATTTGGCTTGAAATTTCTTATGAATATATTCTATAATTATAAGGAAGATTCTTACTCGTCTCGCTGGCATATCTTCAATACGCTACATTTAGACTAGGTTCTAAATTTTTAGAGAATGTCGTCCCGGTCAGCAAATGCCGACATTATAAATACCTATTCTATACCTACTCTATAGCCATTGCTATGAGGCTGTAATAGAGTTTTTTTCCACAATTAATTTCAAATATATAGGATTATATGCATTTTTAAGTAATGTTAAGGAAACTTAATATTTTTGAGCTTGATATAAAAACTATGAAATTTCTATAATGTACGGAACATAATATTCTAATGCATCCCCAATTTAAATCTAATAAGACCAAACTCAAACTATTTTTATAATAATTACTAGTATCAGTTTGATGGTACCTACCCAATCAACGTTATACCTGCAATAATAGGAAACACATGATATGACAATAAGAATCAGGTAAAAAAGACTAATAATATCGTATTTAATTATGGGATTTACTTACAATAAAAGAAATACATAATTTACATGTATACATGGAGAACGGGAACATAAGGGGGGAACGGGACTTCCATCTAATCCGACCCAATTGCCAACCTCACCTGCACGTGGTGCCCCCTGCTAGATAACAGACGAGGCCCTGGCGACCGATCAATGGCGGTATAACCATACGTATCCAACACAGTGTTTTGGAAAAGGCAAGCAGCGACCTTGAGGTACAAGTAACCTCTAAAATGTCTGGTGCAGAAGGCAAGGGGAAACCACTGCACTATTTTTCCCTAGTTATCGTCAGCTTAATGGAAAAGTCTAAGAAAAAAATGGCCCCGAGTCCCTGGCGTCCCTTAGATGGGACAGGGGTGCTAAGAATCCCCAGGTGGAAAAAGCAACAAATGAAGATAGGAACGTGGAATGTCAGAAGTTTGAAGAGTCCAGAAAAAGTCTACAATGTTTGCAAAGAAATGCAACGAATGAAGATCGACATCATGGGACTAAGTGATATCAGATGGATAGGCAAAGGAAAACATCAAATAGATAATAACTACACCATGTATTACTCTGGCTCTGACGACAGCTCCAACAAGTATGGAGTGGGAATAATCATAAACACAAAATGCGTTAACACACCTGTGAACTTAGTACCAAAATCAAACCGAACCATGTTACTTCAAATAGAAACCAAGCCTAGAAATATTAACATCTTACAAGTGTATGCTCCCACTACAGATAGGTCAGATCAAGAAGTTCGAGACTTTTATAAGGAAATAGAAGACCTGCTCCAAATGACAAAAAGACACGAAATAAATCTACTGATTGGCGATTTTAATGCTAAAGTGGGTAAAGGAGAAGTCCCAAGAGTGGCCGGAAAGTTCGGACTTGGGACAAGGAATGAGAGAGGTGATACCCTTGTACAATTCTGCCAAGAGTGTGATTTTGCTATCATGAATACATATTTTCAATTACCACCAAGGAGGTTGTATACATGGACGTCACCTAAGCATACCCCTCAGCAAATTGTAAGAAATCAGATAGACTACATTATGATCAATAATCGCTTTCGTAATTGCATTAAAAGTGCTAAGACCTACCCTGGGGCTGATATAAGATCTGACCATAATCCAGTTATAGCGACAATATCATGTAGACTTAAACGACTAAAGAAGAGAACACTGCACCACGCAACAGACGTGAGGAAACTTAAAGAGCTTAACATCCGAGATATAGTGGCGAAAGAAATAAATGAGTGGGCAACAGATAAGAAACCTGGGATAATGCGTACGGTGGAGGAAGAGTGGTGTTCAATGAAGACCAAAATATTAGACATCAATGAGACACACTTGAAAAGAGACTGGGCTCCTAAGCAGAGTTGGATGACAGAAAAAATATATAATCTTATGGAGGAAAGGAGAATCTACAAAAATTCTGACAAAGGCAAGTATACTGAGATTGATAAGAAAATTCGGCGTGAAGTTCGCTATGCCCGAGATGCTTGGTATCAGTGCAAGTGTGATTTTGTGGAAGACCTTTATGCTAAACATGATGCATTTAACCTGCATAAAGAAATAAAATCTCTGGTAGGGCAGAAAAAGACCACTCATCAACTTACGGATGAAAATAATATCCCCATATTAGACATATCAGGAAAAAAACACCTATGGGAACAATACATCTCATCGATGTTTGCTGACGATCATCGTAGCATAGCGGTAAATTGTGACCCAAATGAGGGATATCCTATCCTGAAAAGTGAAGTCACAAACGGCCTCAGAAAAGCTAAAACGGGAAAAACGGCCGGGCTGGATAACGTTCACATAGAGGTACTTAAACTTATTGAAGAAGAAAATATTGACTTCCTGGTTAAGTTTTTTAATCTGGTATACGACTCTGGCCACTTACCCAAAGACTGGCTAACCTCAACTTTTGTTACGCTTCCTAAGAAGACCAACTCAAGAAGATGCGAAGAGTTTCGAACGATTAGCCTTATGAGCCAAGTACTGAAACTGTTTCTAACTGTCATCCATGAGCGAATGAGAGCTAAGTGTGACGAACAACTTGCAGACAGTCAGTTTGGTTTTCGAGCAGGAGTGGGCACGAGAGAGGCTCTTTTTGCAATGCAGGTTCTCGTACAGAAATGCAGAGACATGCAACAAGACGTTTTCCTTTGTTTCATTGATTACGAAAAAGCCTTTGACAGAGTACCTACTGCACGACCGTCTAATTGCAATATTACACGATATCGGCTTAGATGACAAAGATGTACGTATTATCCAGAACCTGTATTGGAACCAGAAAGCTACTGTACGAGTTGACAATGAGGAGACTGATGAGGTTGAAATAAAGAGAGGAGTTCGACAGGGCTGTATATTATCACCCACGCTATTTAATTTGTACTCGGAAAGTGTAATAGCAGAAGCAATCGAAGACCTAGACTGTGGAGTCAAAATAAATGGCCGGTATATTAACAACATCAGATACGCTGACGATACAGTCCTAATAGCATCATCTCCTGAAGACTTACAACTGATTATGACCCGTGTTAATGAGTGCAGTGAAAACGCTGGTCTACGGATGAATATATCAAAAACGAAGATCATGGTATTATCTAAA
Source organism: Boloria selene (assembly GCA_905231865.2). NCBI lineage: Eukaryota > Metazoa > Arthropoda > Insecta > Lepidoptera > Nymphalidae > Boloria > Boloria selene. The sequence goes on from HG993141.1 coordinate 6,390,217, forward strand.
CATAGCTTCGATGACATTGCTATCATTGTAGCAGGCCAAAAAATTGAGAGGGTACGCAAATACAAATATCTAGGGACATGGCTTAATGACACCTGGAGCTGTGAACAGGAGGTAAAGACTCGCATTGAAATAGCTCGAAGTGCCTTCTGCGCATTAAAAAAAGTACTCTGCAATCGCAGACTTAAGATCCCTTTGCGCACACGACTGCTACACTGTTACATCTGGCCTATACTTCTTTACGGATGCGAGGCGTGGACAGTAAAAGAAGACCTCAAGAAACGTATAGAAGCTTTCGAAATGTGGGCATATAGACGTATGTTGGCTATTAGTTGGACTCAAAAGGTCTCGAACGTAGAAGTTCTGCGACGCGTCAACCAGAAACGGCAACTTTTGGAGACTGTCAAGAAAAGAAAAGTTGCATATCTCGGACACGTGCTTAGGCATGAAAGATATCAACTTTTGCAACTGATTATGATGGGAAAAGTTGCCGGTAAGAGAACCGTTGGTCGCAGAAAAAAGTCTTGGTTGCGCAACATCCGAGAATGGACGGGAATCGCGAGTGCTGCCGAGCTTTTTCGCCTCGCGAAGAACAAGCTGGAGTATTTTAAGCTGACTGCCAACCTTCGCTAGTCGGAGAGGCACTTGAAGAAGAAGAAGATGTATACATAATTTTACACATATACCAACAAAACACTACTGTACACTTTCTTCATTTCGTCTTTGGGCCAATGGTGAGCCAGCTTTCCTGCCACCTGTAGAGGCAATATGACGAGGTGTTATGAAGACATATAAACACTTCTCAAAAGATTAAGAAGTGCTTATCACTTTGACGTCATGGTTTAAAGGTTTCCAGCAAATAATAATTTTGACTAAAAGAGTGAGAGACATTAGCCATCTTAGCCATGACTATCACTTTAGACTGCGTCGTCTTCTTAATATGGGACAGGGCTAATATCTCAACGCATGTAGCGTCCCACATTAAGGACCTTTCCTGTACTAAAGGAACTAGCGCCAAAAAATTTCTGGATATATATAGTAATATCTGGTAATAAAAATTTTATGGATATTTTATGGATCGATGAAAACTTCGAGATCTCAGTAGAATTCAGTTTAGTAAGTAAACTCTGAAAAGACTTTTCCAAGATAAGGATGAATTTGAACATGCCTACAGTTTTTGTTTTGGTCAGTGACATTTTTGGTTTAATGTATTTATTATCCTAAATAACACAAAAAAATTCACACAAGTCACACAAATTAATATTCCAGATCCACGCTCTTTAAGAAATAGTAATTTCTTTATAACAATCACAAAATACAACAAGACAATCTAACGACGTTTGAATTATATCAGATTTGGTTCAACTATTATAATTTATAAGTATTAAAAGGAAAGTCAAAACATAACCCTTCTTGGGATATCAATAAAAATGTAAAAATCCGGCTTCCATATATTAAATAGACTTTTTATGACATTAAATAAAAATATAATTCGAGGCTTTTCGTAAGGTAAAAAATAAAGGACTGGGGTTTTTTATTCACCTACTAGGTATAGGTATTTCAATAGATATAATCATCTATACCAGCCAATCGATGCCAAGTAAAGATAATCCTTTTTGGGAGTCGGTTAATAAGATTAATACACGATAATCGCCTCCGCCTCGTCCTTATATATTATCTATTGATAGGTTTGTGTATCTAAAAATGGGGGTAAAAACACAAAAATGAATGCTCGAGTTTTAAAAATTACTGATGAATGATGATTTTGCTACTGCATATTCAATATAGGATAAATTATAACAAAAAAAACTCGTACGCGACAATAATACCCTTCCGTCTGTTACCAGCAGATGGAACACGTGCAAAACTTAACGAGCTGTGAAGTGTATAAGTATTGGGTATGTCGTGTCGACCATAGTACCATACAATATAGGATATATTGTACATCAACTACAAAATGTTATTGTTTCGAAGTCATATTAAAACACCTGTACTTACAACATTTCTAAATCTAAATCTTTGTAAGTATAGTTATTATGGTGAGTTCAATAAATAAGTTACTAGTTACGTATTATATTATTAATATTATCATTCTGTTTTTTATTCTAAAACAAACTTTTATAAACCTAATTTTTTGATGGATTTTTAAAGTTACACTTCTTTTGGCGCATTATACAAAAATGATAATTGATGAGTGTTTTTTTTCATAACAGATTTTAAAGTTAGTGATGTTTATCTATACTAGTATTATAAAGCTGAAGAGTTTGTTTGTTTGTTTGTTTGTTTGTTGGTTTGTTTGTTTGTTTGGACGCGCTAATCTCAGAAACTGCTGGTCTGAATTGAAAAATTCTTGTTGTGTTGGATAGTCGTCGTTTATCGATACATCACGCTACGACTAATAGAAGCGGAGCATCAATGAAAAATGTTGCAAAAACGGGAAGGGCGGGCGTTAGCTCTGCGAAGTATCATACCGCGCGACTCAAAAAGAATTCGGTATGCCGGTCCTTAGAACGCGTTTGAAGCCGCGGGAAATGCTAGTCTTAAGAAATTTTGATTTTGGTAGGTATTTCTGTATACACAATACGTGTCATTATATCGATAAAAATAAAAATTGTTAATAATAATTATTTTTTATCTAGAATGGAGTATGTTACAACATGACGATTTATAATTTCCATAGTGATCCCTGTGATATTGGCATCAAATGAAAAGGCTTGTTGAGCAAAAACAGGAAACCGACGTCAATGAAAATCCAATATGGCGGATTACGTTTGTTAACTTCGTTCAATAGTAGTTGCTCGATGTTTGTTAAGCACCCCCCATGATATGGATATCAAAAGCGTTTCCAAAGAATACAAATTAAAGAGATAAAATATATGGTTTTATTTTATTGCACTTTAATCAATGATGTAATGTAATACTGTTTATCTACTGTTTATTTTATTCATGTCTAGTTTCTAAAGTATTTTATAATATGTACATGGTTTATAGACTACTAGTTGGCGCTTATTGTAAAATTCTTTGACTACCGCTAACACGAGAAACGTGAAGTAGGTAGGGTAGACCGGGGACAAATGAAACAATTTTGCTTCAACCGTGTACAGTGAAGTATCTATAGTATCCACATGTATCATATTTTTATAACAGAAAGAGTCGTTATCTGGCTTCTAAATTAAACGTAATTTATAACTCTATTTGGAATAGTTAACGTACAATCCCCTATTAAAGAAGACCGGGGATACTGTCTCTATTGACCCCACCCCAAGGACGGTTGAAACACTATGTAGGGATAATTGAAACACTGAAAATATTTCAGGAAATACTAAAGGTTTTTAATCAATCTTAACAACTTACCTTACCATTACTTTATTTATTAAGATCTTGCCAAATCCGTCAACGTTGCTTTATTATTTCAAAAATTATAAAGACAAAAACATCTTTAACATAAATAACTCAGTATATATTTTATTTATATCATTTTAGTGATCTTATTTGTGCTAGTGAATACTATTTCAAATAATTAACAAAATTCATATCTTACTATGCTGTAATATCACTACATGAAGGAGAAAAAAAGGTAATCCAGTTTCATACAAAACAGCTCGTTCCAATCATAACAATGTTTTAATCATGACAATTTTTCGAACATACCAATTATTTTTTTAATATATATGACACTTCTTGTGACATTCATTTTCAGAGAAGATCAATCAACTTAGTTATTATTTGGTATTTAAAAATAAAATATTTTTTTGGGAATGAATACCCTAAAACTAGTATACAATAGATAGGTGTTCCCCATTTAATATTACAAATTTGGTCGTAGAGCCCTCAAGCTTGTCTAAGTTAATCGCACTGGAATTTCAGTTCCAGCACAAGAAATTGGCTTTGAAATCTCTCAAACCCTGATATTAGGGTTTGGTCTGTCCGTGGCATAAGAGGGTGCAAAATCCAAATCACTGAATATTTGAGTATTATATGGACAAATTCCAGAACTCGAAACTTAGTTTGAATGTTACCTAAAGTCATAGCTCGGGGAAGCGCAGTGGTGACTATGCCTTAAATGTCATACATAGCTTAACACAACATAACTTACAAACATACATTATTTATACTCTAGGAAACACAACACTTTTCTGTGCTGTCGGGTAAAAATGATGACGGACGATTGAAACGTTTCAAACGTCCACATACAAGTTGTTTCAAATGTACCCATCCCATATTTTCTACTTCAATACTCAATATTTAGTTTTCTACTAACTTAAATATTAATCTAAAGTAATAAAAACACTCTTAAATAGCTGAGAAAGACACCAAAATAAAAAAAGTATTGATCAACCAGATTTAAATAAGGAAAATATCATAATTTAAAACATAGTGAATTCATACTTTTTGATGCAAAATTCTTTGAGGAGACCTGTGCACGACTGTGTCTCTCGCTGTCTCGAGCCGCACTTAACTACAAAACCGAATATGGTCGAAGAAGCAACGAACAATGCATCACATGCCTACGTCTCATGGTTTTCGAGAAATAGAGGTTGTTGCAATCATGAACTGTTTTAATTGTCCCCGGTCTACCCTACCTATTTTTCTTTATTATTATTATACACCACTATGAAAAATGTTTTATTACAGTATTACCTTATGGCTTAAAGTATATTATATAATATTCTATGGTTAAAGCAAGAATTACTTCATGCATCTTGTGATCCAGATAATTAGAGGCATGTCATGTAGCACGCATGTGCACGCACGCGTACCTATACATATCGTAGAATATTTTGGTTGGATAGATGTACTATCATGCAAACCAGTAACCAGAACCACCTATTACCACCATAACTGTGGTGGGAAGAACAAAAATATAAAATCCAGAGAATCATGTATTTTATTTCTAAATTATCGCACACCAAGCGAATACTGCCAAACGGTAAAAAGTGTAGTGTTTTTATAATGAGGCGTCATCATAAGTGAAATATGTATGCAGTCTCTACTCTCTGTAAGCCTTTCTTTTATTAGCATCACCACGTACAATGTATATCCGTTGCTTGATGTTTATGATACCCTAATACTCGTGAAAATTTTTATTGCTTAATTTATAGCAAAGGGTAGCGATTGATAGACATTTCGTTCCCACCGGGCGGGTGTCTCTCGAGTAGGGTTGCCAGATATCAACCTATCAAATCCGGGACAATTCTAGTAGACCATTGAAATGCTACTTTTTTTAGGCCTTAGCGTGCGTTTCTTATTCAACGCCATTTTATTGTTTTGATGTATATGTCAGTAAAAGTTTAACTTCAAATTTGTGGGGTAGCCGCCCGTGACGCCATGTGGGAAAATGTGTTGTAAAGGGTTTTCGCCCTGTATCTCGTAAACTAGCAACCCTACAAAAAATTCACAAAACATTAATTGTAGCAAATTAAACTGTCTACAACTTCTATTATGTATTACTAAACTATTATGTATTACTAAACGTTCACTGGTTTTGGGTAGAATAGATTAAAATATCTGCAGATCAAATCTCTTAGATAGAATAGAATACTTAACTTTTATTCTATATTCTACAATATGTAGATTATGCAATTTCTTCCCAAAATAAGTGAAGAAAGTAATATAAAATCAAAATAGTACATTAATAAATCACTAAGGCAAAGTAAGAAATAGGTAGTTAATATTTATAATACTACTAGCGTCTAGCGAGTAGCGACTCACCCTCACTTCCCTCGGGTCGTCCCTTTAAAATATGTAGGTACATAGTATATCCTATCCAAATTATAAAATACTATAATCAGTTCTGAACTCTTCAATTTTCCAGTTGTTTAATGGGTTTATCCTGTTTTGTGCTATCCGTGAGTTTCACGAACAGCAATTCATTTTTAGAGAAAGATAGATACTACCACCCACTATCCACTTCCACTAACCAGCTAAAGCTATTATAATAACAAATTTCATCAAAATCGGTCCAGTGTTTTTCTCGTGATGGGATCACTGATAGACAGGCAGACAAAAATTTAAAAAATGACATATTCGGCCTCAGTATCGTTAATAATAAGAATAACTACATATTTCAATTATGTGACGACACGTTTGGCTCAGTGGGTAGTGACCCTGCTTTCTGCGCCAGCGGTCGCGGGTTCGAGTCCCGCTGGGGGCATACATTTGTTGAGCACGAATGTTTGTACTCCAGTCATGGATGTTTATATTTATAATATGTATGTACCTATTTAAACTTATATATGTGTAGTAGGTATATCAACCATCTAGTATCCATAACACAAGGCTTGTACCTTACCGTGGCACTAGATAGTGCTGTGTATAAAGGTCCCAACATACCTATTTAAAAAAAATATTTAAAAAATATTCAATGTAGGTACATATTCGTTAAAATTTTATTGTAAGTACGTATATATAAATACTCAACACACGAACTAGATGGCGTTACTGGTATTCGAAATTTTAACGCGAGGCTCTTATTTCTTGGTATACGAAGCGGGCGCCCGCCTGCTCTACCAATAAAATATAATAATATAATGTGTCATTGTAATATCGTCGTTTCTGCATTTAACTTAAAGATCATATTACAAAAAACTCGTTTTCATCATATTCCAATGGTGCGTTGGAAGCGTGTGATTATAGTGTATAGTGTCTTAGCGAGTCGACTCACTGACCTTGGCGCAAAAAGTAGAAACAATCTTAATTCCCAATACGAAGTTTTTATTACTAAGAGAATATTTATAAGCAAGATCCATTCAGAGCCCAGGGCTTTATGATTCGTTTCACATCTAGATAAATTCACATTAAGGTAAATTGGTCCAAAATATTTTGTTCACGCTCTAGAAAGTGGATACCTAGGAGGTAATTAGGAGAGGTTATGTAGACAAGGTATTCAAATCCTGTTTTTTTTTCATTATTATTAAAGTTTTTACGAATATGGTAAATTGTTAATCATAATATTTTCTTATAACTATCGACTCGCGATACACATTTAGCGACTCGCCCTCGCTTCGCTCGGGTTCGTCCCTGGATTTCCCTAGGTCCCTACTAGTAATTATGTACCTATACAAAAACTTATTTAGTACGCAAATTATAGACTAAAACCTCCCTCAAGACCCAATCTATCCATTGGTGAAAACAGCATGAAAATCGGTGCAGTAGTTTTTCAGTTTATCGCGCACAGACAGACAGACAAACGCGTCGGAGGATTTTGTTGTATATTATGTAGATATACCAATTCATCATTATAAAGTATCTTGATTAATTGAAAATTAATCAAGATACTTTATAATGATGAATTGGTATAAATTAGAGTTACCAAAAACTAGAAGGAACTCAATACGGGATTAAAACTACAGAAAAGATGATATTCCGTGATACGATACTTTTTGAAGGAGCACATCTACCTTTACAATTCATTACCTAAAGATGTAGAAGATACGGCATCTATTAATATATTTAAGAAAAAATAAAGAAGCACATACTGCCTAAAGATCTGTTTTAAGTTTAAATTTTACATAAGTTTTTTATTATATCATTTTCCTTATATTAAGTGAACTATTGTTCTTTTTGGGGAAATAAATGTCTTTAAACCTAAATTATGTGTAAGTACGTCGCATCCCCTTTTAATTTAAGCAACATCACGTGAATAAGTCTATGTATAATGTAAATAATAATTATTAAGTCAAACTCATTAAAATTATTTTTTATCATGATGAAACAAAACAATATTGACGTCAATATTGTAGTATTATAATATTAAATAGAAAAATGTACGTTACATATTTAAACTTAACATATTGCTTGCATTAATCTACTCGAAGTGACTCGAAGTAATATTCGAATAAACATATTCTCAGCGTGTAGTCTGCCTATAGTGCTACAACGTAATAAAATCCTTAATGCAATGACATAAGACTTAAAATACTTGAATTCTTGCAAACTTCATTATCCATAGCGCTCGATGGGAATCCTTAAAAAAATGAACCCCGACTCCAAAGCCCTCGGCACGTCCGCTCGTCCCTTCGTACTTTTTGTATATCAACCCTCGATTTTAGTTAACGCTTTTTGTACCGCGATACTTCCCTGTTGGGTCGCATTTGTTCACCCTTACCATAGAAATGGTACTTTGGTTACCAAACAAGGGACAAAAGACTGCATAATCGGTTATACGCTTAGATAAATTGCTGTACAGTTGGTACGGTACTGCATTTTTGTAGCAAAATTTTAACAAAGGTTTATGATTAAGACCATTTACATTTGTTTTGTAGTCCCACCTTAACTTTTAGAAATTCGTTAGGCACGTTATAATTATTCCAGGTAGGCACTTAAATAATATTAGGAACAAAGCTTTTGGGACTTGTAAGAAACAATAAAACCAAATTTTGTATATTAAAATCTTATACTTTCGAATTCATAAACGTACAAATTGAAAATAAACTTCAAACACTTAGTTATTTAAAGTATATTTATTATATGTATTCACGTACATATTTATAATCAAATTGAATTTTTTATAATGCAGGTACATAGGAAATTCAAAAATGTACCATCATGGTTACCTTATATGTAGCAACAAAATTTAAATTAAAAGTAATTTTAAAAAATTTACACCTATCTGTTCTTTAAATCTAACAAGTGTACGCTTAACGCTACATAGAGCACGTTTTAATATGAAATACCGCGAAACTAGAAGTTATGGGGACGATGTATGTATGTATTAACAAAATAACAACCTACGTCTTAGAATAATCAAAGACCTACGTATAGCCTAAAGTATTTTCTTATTAATACTTTATTAAATATATTAATCACAACAAAATCTTCATTAATGTGATTACTATTCTAATATGAAGATTCATCTTATTATCCAATTATTAAATATGTATTATATAAAATTCTGCTTTCAATTAAAATAATAGTTTATCTTAATATAACTACGAGGAGGGATTACTTAATATGAGCTGACGCTATCATTATTGCAATATTGTTTTGAATTTTGTACGCGCTTGTTGTGAACGTGTGATAATGACGAATGATAACGGAGCTACAGACTACAGTAATAACCATTAATTTTAATGTAAGAATGACAATATTATTGAGGGCTAATTATTATTATACGATTAGTACTGATTCCTTTTAAAATCTGAAGGACGACGTTAGTTTATTATATAAATATTTTCATGAGCGTCAAAGAGACGAGGCATCAAAGTATTAATTTGGGAAGAATACGTCAAAATCTATTAATTCACCAATTATTATCAAAACTACCCGAATAAAACTACTGAATATCGGTGATATTTAAACAAATTAAAGTTCTTTAATTATTGGATTCAGTTCAACACAATTTTCTTGTTAATGGCTTCACCTTCAAGGCGTGCCAGTTGAGCACTGCAGATTACTATGCCGATGTCACGTAGACTGGAAAAGAAACTGGAGGATGGGTAGGATTGTTGAATATTATAATAATTATCAGTAACATAAATGATAAATTACAAATTGTGGGTAAACGAAAAAAAAAGTGATACTGAGTGTACATTTTTGTTATAGGTATGTACATACTATATTTTTTGCTAAATGACTATCCTTAGTCATTACATCAATAATAATAATTTAACGAAAAGATGAAGATATTTTTTAAAAGTTAATATTAAACCAATATACCTATTTAGATCAAGTCCAAGTAACACAGCTTTTAGTCGTGCCGCGGGGTAAGTACCTATAATAATTTACTTAGCCATTAGAAAGATAGTACCTATATATTGAAATTAATCCATTAGCAAGATTTTAAAAGTCCAAATACATGTATTATGATTCCTTGTATAGCTATTTCAGAAGTAGCCATATAGTGCACTCATGTTTAACTTGAACATCCTAAACTCCTAATCAATATTATACTTAAAATTGCAAGTTTGTGTTTGTCTGTATTTGTTACTGTGATTTGTGAAGTTCGAGATGAAGACGAACTATTATAAAAAGTAGGCTGTCTAAACTTTAGATAATAAATTGAATCAACTTTCAAACTTTATAGTTTTATTTCTACTTAGTAATGATAATATTTTTACGAGATAAATATGTAGTATGTTTTCTAAATGTTGGTGTATAAAAACTTTAGCATTTAAGTGAAGTTTATGTTGATTTAAAGATATGGCATGGTGGGTAATGCTCCAACCTAAGTACAGTTCCTAATATTCATGTTTTAACAAGTTATATATAGTAATTTATGTTCAGCTTAATTTACTATACAACCTATGATGATGGTAATTGGTATTAATAGTAGATAGGTATACATAATATTATTAAAGATTTGCAAGTTATGAACATATTTTATTTTTCCAGAATAATAAAATCATAAATAAAACTTTGTACCGACTAGCTACAAATAACGGAACATATTGATATTTTATAGCGAGGTTTATAAAGATGATTCATTAGCGCTTGGCGGCTAATCTTAATAACATGGATACACCGAAACGAAAATTAAAAAGAGGGAGCAAAGCACGTGGCGATCTATCAAAACAACAAAGCCGATTGGTGTGGTGACGTTCCACCCCGGTGATATGTACGTCGTACTACCTAAATGCCTTATGTACACCGCTAGTTACTACTTCATGACTACTCCGAGCTCAGTGTGTACTGCATTGCAACGGAAAATATGCGTGTTTACCAAAGTCGTTTCGGTAGAACGGTGTCGTGTGTTGCGTCACGTTTAAGGAAATTGATAGTGCGCCGAGGTCGACGTGACTAACATAATTGTGAACTAGATGTTTATTTTTGTGGCATTTAATAATGTTCAATAAGTTATATCAATGTTAAAAGTGCATTCTGTTAACATGAAATCTGCTTTTTCCTATTTCGATATCTTTCACGGAGACCTAATTACAGTACAACGCCACGACGCAAGCTGTGTCCGATATAACCTTGTTACGATGAGTAAGTATATTTTTTGTCTTTCCATAAGCCTACTAACATACATAAATCATTATGAAATACTATATAAATAAATAATAAATAAATATGTTGGGGACATTTTACACACAGCACTATCTAGTTCCACGGTAAGGTACGAGCCTTGTGTTATGGATACTAGATGGTTGATATACTACACATATATAAGTTTAAATACATACATATTATAAATATAAACACCCATGACTGGAGTACAAACATTCGTGCTCAACAAATGTATGCCCCCAGCGGGACTCGAACCCGCGACCGCTGGCGCAGCAAGTAGGGTCACTACAAACTGCGCCACGCGCGTCGTCTAAATTAAATGATTATTAGTATTTCTACATAACTATGCAGTTTATTTAAAATTTAAAGTTAGATTATAAGGTAGATATTTGTAGTAATAATATCGAACGTCACAACGAGGTTCATTATACAAGATGGCGGCGAGTGGGGAGAGGGCGCCCAGTTGGCCAGGTGCTGCCGCCGCGTCGAGTTCGGCGCTATAGCTAACTAAATAGGTACGCAGAGCAGAGTGTTGTACATTTAGATCGTTCACAATGGCTACCGCGAAAGACACGTCTACTTTCTTTCTGGAGGCAGATGCAAAACAATTTGACAGTGTTTTAAAGTTATACCCACAAGCGATTAAATTGAAAGCTGAACAGAAAACAAAGAAACCCGAAGAACTTATAAAATTGGACAACTGGTAAGTGCGAACGTCTTTCCGAGGAGAAAATGCGGCCGTGGCGTGTCAATGAACTTGTATTGTGTGTGTATCCGTGCAAACTGATTTGATAGCTACCTCCCTCGCGGACTGCATCTCTAGTCCGCGGACGGCTCATTAAAATCACTGCGTCACGTGGGATCGATGTCAAATTGACACTATCGTTTTTCCTGAAGCCAGTGTAGGGAAAAATATCGGCGCGCTTAGGCGTTATAAAATGGTGGCTGTCCTTTACGTATCATCGCTCGTAAAAATGCATTTATTATGTACTTGTTTTACAGCGTTAACTCTCTAATTCTATAGATTACTTTATGCTTGGCTATATACAGGCAACTTTATTGTATTTCTAGTTACTTTTATCTAGATAATACAATGCTTTGTTAAATACTGTTCACATCCGTTCAAAATGGTGACTTGCCATTTCATACAGTTTTATATCATATATTCAACAATTTTAAATCATTTTTGGCTCTAAATATATATCAGAAGATAAGTTTAACTGTTAAGAAATTAAATCTTCTATTAAATTCAGAACTTTTTTTCAGTATTCTTGAGAAATATATGATATGAGTCATCAAGTTAGTAAAAAACTTCGTACTGAACGAAGTGTTAAATTTTGTTTTCACGGAACAATATATTTTATAATATAAATAACAATAAATTAGTATCATTCAATTATTACTCAAAATAAATAAGAGATTAGATATTCTCAAGGTCAAAAATTTGATTTATTTTAAGTAACCCATATGTCCTAATTAAATTAACTGGTAACTTAGTTTAAGGTATTAAATCATAATAATTGTTTTATTTTTTGATCATATTGATAATTTAAAAAATATTGTTTTATTTATTTTTATAATTATATTAAAATTAAGAATATCTCTACCTAATTTAATTCATTTATTATTATTTACCAAAAGAATATATAGGAATAGGAGTATGTTTACTAACCATACAATTTTTATTTTGTTGTAGGTATCAAAATGAACTACCAAAGAAAATCAAATCAAGGGGCAAAGATGCACACATGCTGCATGAAGAGCTGGTGCAACTCATGAAATGGAAACAAGCTGTAAGTAAAAAAAATATTTATTTATAATTTATTTTATTTTTATTACATTAATTGAATTATCTATTAAAATTAATTGAATTATTATATACAAAAAAATATTGTTTGAATTATAATAACACAATAGTAGAATTTAAAAATTATAGACAAAAGAGATTTATATTGATATAGGTACCTGCTGCATTTTTTATGCTATATACAAATTTTGCTTATTTCAGAGGGGGAAGTTCTATCCACAATTATCATATCTCATAAAAGTAAACACACCAAGAGCAGTAATGGCAGAGACTAAAAAAGCATTTAGAAAACTGCCCAACATTGAATCAGCAATGACAGCCCTCAGTAACTTAAAAGGAGTAGGAACAGCCACAGCATCAGCACTTCTCGCGGCAGCCAGCCCTGAAATAGCGCCATTTATGGCCGACGAATGCATACAAGCTATCCCAGAAATGGAAGGAAGCGACTACACTGCCAAGGAATACCTCAATTTTGTAAAACATATTAGAAATGTCTGTGATAGATTAAATAAGGTTGGTAAATTATAATATTTAATATTGGAATTTTCATTAGACAGTGATATAAGAGGAAGTTCATCTAAGAAAACATCTTGTTTCTAAGAAATCTATAATAATCATTAAAACAAATCTAGGGACAAACCCGAGTGAAGCTAGGGTGAGTCACTAGTAATGTATATATAACATGTTCAATGATTGAGATAATTTCTCATCATCATCAGCCCTTTTCAACATCCTACAAATATGATAAATGATTTCTATGAGCCAGTATTTATTTTATCACTTTAATGTTATATAAATTATAATGTAAAGTAATTCAATAACATTATTATTTATATTATGATATGGTAATGTTAGTTATAAACAAAATGAAGGTTACATTGGTTTGTATAATGTGGGTAGATAAATGATTTGCAGGAACAAAATGGCTGCGGTAAGAAGTGGTCACCACACATGGTAGAGCTAGCGTTATGGACACACAACATAGTATCAGACTTGCAGCCAGAACTCCTTGGAAAGGAGCGTACAATCGCACCCACCAATGGCGGCTCCCCCCTACCCAGCGATGAGAGCAATCTGGAACCACCCTCCACTAATGGCAATGGTATGTAAAATTCTTATGCAATACTATCACTTTTGATCTAAATAAAAAAATCCATAATATTTGTATGTCATACCTATTATGATTCTGTAGCCAGAACCCTAACCCTATAAATTCATTAGCAGCTGCTGGCTCTCGTCATACATTGTGTCATGTATGGGTTTATTTTTGAAGTGAAACTTCTTTAGAATCGTTGTGATTTCAAACTCGATGAAACGAAAAAATAAGTCCATAGTACCAGGCGGAGACGGGAAAGAGTTAGCCTTAGTTAGATCTCACCCACCACGAGTCACTGACATTTCTAACTCTGTCTAACTCATGGGTGCGACCTTCGCGCCATCTCCCTCTCTCAACGAGCTTAGACGGGGTTATTTAGTATAAAATTTAAACGAGACTTAAAAATTAGTTTGCCAAACAAAACAACACAACAAAGTTTTACTACTGACGTGACGTGTACTTTGTACACACGCACTTTTTTTTTAAATTGAAATATTTTGATAATACACTGGATCGTTTTAAGTATAGGCATACTCAACTTGGTTGTTACAACATTTATTTGTGGCTTATAAATTATCGGTCAGAAATACTAAGTTATACTAGCCTATTTTTACTAAAAAAAAAAATGTAGTTGCGTAAATATTTTAGCAATAGCGAGTTATATTATGAATATTAAATCTTATCTGGTCTTGATTACAAAAAATATTTTATTGTAAAGCTAACCACGCTGGTCCGATTTTGGCTTACAAGTTATTTGGAAATTTTATTTCTAATAAATGTGATAACAACAGTATAGAATTAATAAAGGCATCTTGTTGATTTCTCTAAAGCAATTTTTCCTGCTACTGAATGACAAACCAAATTAGTCATAGGCCATAGCATACCTTTCAATGTGAAAGTACGTAGGCGGACATTCGTGTTTTTGAATTTTTAAGCTGAATATAAAGCAGCTATGCAGCATGTAGAAACAAAAGCCTAAACATTTTTTTACGAACAACATTCTAATATATATCCACCTATTGTTTAATATTCACTTAAAAGATATTTTTATTACTAAATGCTCACATTTTTTACAAAAGGAAAAGTAAAACACTTCTGAATTCTGTTAATATCAAAATCAGTTCACTTCAAAATTCTAATTATATAAATCCATAGCAAATACATAACTTATTAGATGACGCCAGTTAATGATTAGATAGCAGATGTGTGCCTTGAGTGATCTAACCCAGTTATTATATCTTTAATTACGAGAATGATTTTACGTCCAAACCTATAGAATTAACGCATATTGAATACATTAGTACAGGTAATATTAAGATTTAAGTATGAGAAATGTTTAACTTAAAAACTAAACCATAGTATTCGTAAGTTTTTATATAGTTCCAAAGCAATTCTATTGTACTTTTTGAGATTGTTCAACTATATTATAACATTACATGTCGAATTTTATAATTATTGAGCCAATTAAACCAGTTTTTTATTACTTTAGGCCTGATGCATATCACATATGTTCGTATACACAAATATCGTTACTTTAAAAACTTTATTGTTGTCATAATAAATTCTTAAACTTACTAACAACCTACCTTCAACAAAATACTTAATTGGATCTACGAGAATATTTAAGATTTTACATAAAACTCTTTTTGGATTTTTCGCGGATTCCGGTACCGAAACATAAAAAATCTGGGGAAAATCCATTAATTAAAATACTACCTTCAACACCCATTTTGGATTGGCAACGAAACCTTTAAGACACGATTTCGGTAAATTTAGAATACCCACTGGATGGCAATCACTTAAAAAGTAAAGTAAAACTTACTGTACAAAATATATTTTTTAAACTACATAACTATCAAGAAAATCCCATAAAACAATGATGTTTAATAGCCATGCGTAGTATGCACTCTAACCTAGAATGCCTTTGAACTGTTTATATTAAATTTGCTTTAATATTATTAATATTTGATAAACATAATGTTTATGTTATGAAATCTAAAATAATTTGTTTATATTAAATTAAATTCGTTAATAAATTACGAACCTCGTGTTGTAAATTTTTTGCGAGTTTACGCTATTTATTCATTCATAAAAGATAATACATATCAACTTTAAATATTTCTATTTCTAAGATAAATTATTGTTATCATTTTTTTATTAAATTCTGAGTCGAATCTGTACCGAACATTAAATATTTTTTGGAAAATTTAATTTAAATACAGAATTATTGGGTTTTGATTTTTTGTCACGCAAGAAAACCACTGGCACAGTTTTAAATGTTTGAGACTTGTTTTCAGCTAAAATAATTAATTAAATCTTCATTTTAAAACTAAGCGTTTGTTATTAAATCGTGACTCAAAAGTTTTCTTTTTCGGGTGCCGACCGTCTCCATTGTTTCTGGTTAAGTAAATCGAGACTAAATGGTTTATTTATGAATGAATGATATAATACAACGAAATAAAATTTTAAGACTTCAATATTAAATGGCATTTATACTTACAACGCTTTTGTTTAGGTGGTTAAATTTGATACTGTAGAATGTGAAAGTTTCTTTGTTTTAGTTTCATAATAATTTGGAAGTTTGTTTACGTGAAGTTGTGGTATTTTTGTTTGTTCTTTGTATTGTTCTAACAATCTTTACAGACCTTATTCTTCGTAGTGTCGTCATTTTTCTAACTCACCCATGTATGTACTCGAGCAAGTTAAGATTTTAATCTCAAGCGTTTATATTAATATAATACTAGTGATACACTCATGCTCCGCTTGGGGTCGTTTCTTAGTACATTAATCGGTTAGTTAATTATAATATTTTCTCTTTATGTGGCCACTGATGGATAAAAATCGTTTAATTTTTGATTCAGCCTATTTTCTGTTATATCCATATATATACTTATACATGGATATAAAACATATATGGATATAACAGAATATAAGCACTAATTCAATAAGATGTTCCAAAAAATATTAAATGATTTTCAAGTACAATTGTTTTAGGCCATTCTATTCAGACATTAATAGTTAAAACTTGTTACAGGTAAATTATTAGTAGAATCAGCAAATGATGACACGACGTCTTGCACGGAAGACTCTTTAGACGCGAAAGGAGCGTCACCCGCCACGCCCGCCTCGCCCTCCGACAACTCCGACTCGGCGCTAAGCACGCCACGCGCTAAAAGGTAATATTACAAATACATAATAATATTACATAGTTATTTATTTATTCTTTTTATGGGATATCTTATAAAGCTCTTATTTTTTTTCATCATAGTATAAACAAATGAGTTCGATAATTATATTAATATGCTACGTACAGTAGAGACGTTATTTTATTTATTATAACGTACAATGTTAATAATAAAGGAAAACAATTAATTCCGTTGCAATATACAATAAAATATACCACAATGCACAATAACTTAATAATTTTACTTTTAAATTAGCCCATTGATCATACATTGAATATATCCTAGGGACTTTCCCACACTGGATTCGCGATTTAACAAAAAATAATTGAATAGGCGTGCCATGTGATATTGCATGTATATTGTATACGTATGATATATTTTAATGGGAGGTTTCATGATTGTTGTAGACAAATGGAAGAAGCGAGTTCAGCGGAAGAGAACTCGCTGGGCGACTCGCTGGACGCGGCGCCGCCCGTCGCCAAGAAGCTGCGGGAGGCCACGCACTGACCCGCGACCCACCGAGCGACCCTCGCGCGCCTATAAATAGCTTTTAGACTAAAATATTGTACCTAGGTAATTTATTTTTCAATTCCGTTTAATTTTAAACTTAGCGTTAAGTTTTAAGTACCGGTCGATTTTTGTAAGTTTTATAGGGTATATTCGGATGCGTTTCGACGGACTCCCCGAGTGCGAGGGAGCGGCTCAGGTAGGGCCTAGTGTTAGGTTTCGTTCGTGTTTCGTAATGATTTACCGTTTGAAAGTTCGCATCGCGTGACATTCCAATAGTCGTATCGAGTAGGGCGGCGAGGGCGGGTGGAGCGCCGCAGGATCCGGACCAGATGCCTTGACACACACTCCATTGCCTTATGACACAGTCTGCCCGCAGAGTTTATATGCAACAAGATAATACAAAGGTCGTGTTACCCGGGCCCCGGGCACACGGGCCCACAATGTAGTTTTATTGAACAAATATAAGATATTAATTTTATAATGTTGCCTTTTTTATTATTTACCCTTATCCTTTACCATCCATCATTAATATCTTTACTAATTATTAAAATACCTAGAATAAATCATATGTACAGAATAGGAAGTCTATGAGTAAATTCAATTTTCTCATCAATATATTACCAAGAAATGATTGATTTAAGCTACTAAGTAATTAATTTACATATTTGATAAAGTTTAATTATATATTAAATTAAAAATACTATTTGTGAAATAAATGTACACCTATTTCTTATAGATAACTTAAAGTTAATTAACATGAGTTACTATACTAGTTTTGGTATACAAGGCTGAAGACAACACTGCATAATATTGATAGTTGCATATATTGAGAAAAGTAAAAGTATAATATTCAAGATCTATAATAAAATAACTTTCGTCCAAATTCGAATGAATGCAGCTACAAAAATCAATCACGCTTAGTAATATTTTAATTTTTAATAAAAAAATATTTAAAATGAAACAATTCAAAACAACTTGATACATATTAGTTATTACCATGATTCAGCTTTAACTTTTAACATTAAGAAAAAGAAAAATATATACATAAAAAATCAATTACTGTTTGTTAGTGTCTAAAATACACGTAAATACGCTTTTGAAAGATCGTAAACCAAATTCATAGATTTTATACACCTACATGTTTACTGAAACAAACTATGAGCATAGATTTCTGATATTAGATAATGAGATATTTTCCTGCAGTAAAAATTATTCTATTATTATGACCCAAACAACCATCCAATCCAAATTACACATAGAATTTCATCGTACATAAAGTTCAGCTGAACTACTTTTCGGTCGTCGTATCTTTACCATTGACAAATATCAATGCACAGAATGTATATGAGTATATACAGTTATCAAACACTTAGCGTTTATCCGCAATATAAGCCATTGCTTTGTCGATATGAAATATGTTAGCAGCAGGAACAATGAGTACTGTACTTTGTATTATTACTATCGCTCACGTTTCAATCTTATCGATGTTTCAGCGGTAAGCATTTTATCGATTCTACAGCGAGCTTGTGGTTTGGATTGAATGTTTTTACTACAAAGGTAAAAATTTAGATTTATTGTTGTACTTTTATTTGGGTTTTGTTATTATAATAAGTTATGTATCAAAATAAAAATGGGCTTGGAGAGTTAGAAATTTTGTATTTCATAAATCTCTCAACTCAACATAGTACTTTGACAGTCTGACAAAAATTAAATAACTATAGTTTGGGGTCTAAATTTGTTTAAGATGGTAGTAATAATTAAGTTTTTATGAAATATTTTATGTATCTACATATTTCACTAGGATTTGAATATATTACTTGATATGCCAAAATACAGAAAGGAAAGGCGGGCTCATATCTGATAGAGGGTGATAAAGACTGTATTACAATATTAATATTGAATATGCAGGATGAGTCTGTATTTTTATTAAATGAAGTATGCGGCTGGTCAAGAGAATATAGTCTTAAGATATATTTTTTTTTAATAAATTGTAACAGTTTTGGTGTTTTTTTATAAACATAGTTTAGGATTTCAGTCACATACAAACACAGACGAATGATATATATTAAAAAAAAACCTATTTTTTTACACAAATTAATTTTTTTAATCAGTGGGAGGGGTCGACGTTCTGTTGCATAATATGGGGGTAGAGCGTGGCGGGGCGCGCGCCGGCGGCCATGCGGTCCGCGATTTTTTTTAATAAAAAACAGTTAAGGATTTCAGTCACATATAAACAGACGAATGATATATATAAAGATATTTAATATTTATTTACACAAACAAGTAGGTATCACTATCAGTGCGAGGGGTCGACGTCTTGCTGTAGGTGGGGGTAGAGCGTGGCGGGGCGTGATCCGGCGGCCATGCGGCCCGCGAAGTCTGGGCGGCGGGGTGGCCGCGGCGCGCCCAGTAGCGCGTCCAGCACGTTGCGAGGCGCCCACACGTCGCTCCCACCGCCCCCCGCGCCCGCGCCGCCCCCACCCCCGCCCGCGCCTACGGGAGACAACGGCGAGTCCGTTGTCGCTCGGATCACTGTGGGAAAGACTCGTCATTGTTTGTTAGATGTCATTAATTAGCAAATATACCTAAACATATCATAACTAATTCTTACTTCTATAACTATAACTTATACACTAATTCTCCAATTGGAAAATACATATTAATTTAAATTACAAGTTCTAATTAAAGAAAAATAGTCGCTCGGATCACTGTGGTGGGAGAGACTTGTCATTGATTGTGTTAGAGGTCATTAATTACGTGAGCTCAAAATAGGAGGGGTCCAGTAAAATGTCATTGTCAAAACTTGGCATAATTGAAAATTTTACGTCATCTTTGAAATATAAATTTTATTCGCTTTAGAAAAAGAGTAAAACAATTACTTTTACATTTCTAACAATATCTCATTTCATATGTTAAAAAATGTTACAGCAGTTAAAAACATTTACTTAATAGGAACATTTGTTGTTAAAAAGAAGTGTTGAAAGAAACTTGGCGCCATGATTTTTAAGAGCTACTGCCAAAACTTAAGACCAAACTACAAGCTAGTAAACATGTTAATAAAAAGAGATAAAGAGAGAGATAGATAGCAAACATACCCTCAGCTCTATCACAGGCTCTATGGTTGTTATGCCAGCCTAATATTATAAAGCAGAAAAGAAAAAAATCTTTTTGTGTTAAATAGTCCGTTTATCGAGGAAGGCTATAGGCTTTATTTCATCACGCTACGACCAATAGGAGCGGAGCATCAATGAAAAATGTTGCAAAAACGGGAAGGGCGGGCGTTAGTTCTGCGAGGTATCATACCGCGCAACTCAGAAAGAAATTAGTTTCCGCTCTTTAGAACGCGTGCGAAGTTGCGGAAAATGCTAGTATATTAATAAATAAAAAGGACAGAGCATACGAGGGAGAGAGAGAGAGAGAGACAACCCACCGTCAGCGCCGTGGTTGTTGTGCGAGCGGCACTCGAGCACGGTGCGCAGCAGCGCGCGGTGCGCGGGCGACGCGGCGTGCGCGCGCACCAGCGCCTCCAGCTCGCCCCACACCTGCCGCCACTGCTCCTCGCGACGCCCCAGCGACTTGCCTCTGGGGTTGTCGTTATTTATTAAAAGAAGTTGTACGTAATGTTTTTATTTTATCCTCTTATTCTTTTTTATGTACTATAATATTATTATATGCTTTAATTAAGCTAACATAGATTATACCTTCCTTTAGAAATTGTAAATTGTGAAGACTTAATTGGTGTAACTAAATACTGTTTGTCTTCCAGATAATAAATAAATAAATTAATTAATTAAAAAAGGACACACATTTGTTAAAAAAAATAAAATAAAAATAAAAAAAACTAGAAACACATTAAAATAAAAATGTAATAAAAATACATTAAAATGCTTACCATTTCATCATCATCATCATCAGCCCTTTTTAACGTCCCACTGCTGGGCACGGGCCTCCCTCAGTACGAGGGGGATCAGGCCATAGTCCACCGCGCTGGCCTAGTGCGTGTTGGCGGACTTCACATGCCTTTCGAAAACTTGTTAGGTTTTCTCAGACATGCAGGTTTCCTCACGATGTTTTCCTTCACCGTAAGACAAGTGGTAATCATGATATAAATGATTCGCACATGAAAATATCAGAGGTGCGAGACCCGGATTTGAACCCGCATCACTCGGTTATCCAAGCGACGCGTTACCGCTGGACTACCACTGTCTACTTGCTTACCATTTAAAGGTGTCACAATCAAGTAACACAGGTCTTATAACTAAAATTTACAGTAATTTATAACTAATATATTATATATAATTAATAGTAAATAGAAAAACGGAAAAAACTATAATAATAAAGAAAAACTAAAACAAAACAAAATTCAAACGTAATACAATTTTAGGAGCATTACAGTACTCATTAAGTTTATTAGAATGAAGTGTAGAGAGGGAATTCGGTTCGCCGCGGACGACTTTCTCCTTCATTTTTGGTTTTTGTACCCGACTCTAAGGGCTTGAAGTGTACACAACTCACTCCACTATTCACAGAGTATAATCATGTACTTCGATCAGTTTCGACGATATTAGAAATACGAAAGTAACTGTGTCTCTCTGATAGATTCTTACACTTAATCCGCTGAAAAGATTTGGATGTGGTATGTAACATACAGATCCTGGGCAGGACGTACCTAGAGAAGATTGCGAGCGAAACGAAGGTGGTGTATACAATATAGTATATACCAGACGTAAATTGCATTACGGCAGATGGCGTGATGTGTGACGAGTTTTATAAAAATGTTCTTACAATACGACAAGTACAAGTTACAGAATTTTAAAATTATTTTTATTAAAGTATTATATAATCTGTGGTAAAACAAACCTCAAATTAGATGGTAGCTGTGAGACAGGGAACTCGTGGCGGGACTCCATTCCAAGCAGAGACAACAGAACGCTGCGACATACTTCTACCTCTTCCTCTGTAAGGGACTCTTGCACAACCAGGCGGGTTAACGGTTCCAACACCTTTACGGATATGTAAAAAAATAATAATTACGGAAAACTCCAAACAAGAGCTTTATTCAAATTAAAAGGATGTAATCGATGTATATCTATGATTATTTCATTAAAAAAATGTCGTAAATCTAATGCTACGGTCACACGCGCGCCGTTCAGCCCGGCGGGCTGCCTGGCGGGCTGCGCGGCATGCAGGCCGTCCCGGGCCGGCGGACATTCAAGCTGTTCACACGCACGCCGTCGTGTCAGTCAGTGCCAGAATGGCGAGCAGCGAGGATCTCGGTGTTGTTGCTGCCATATCCTTTGGCTTAACTTATTTTTATTGAAAAAAGAAACAAAATTATGAACGACGGAGAAAAAGAAAGACTGCAAAGAAGAAAGAAGCGACTTTCTTAGCAACGTTGAATGAAGATCCACTCGTCGCGAAAGCGCGGGAGAGACTGACTGCCCGCGCGCGTGTCACCGGGCGCCCGCACATTTATCCTTTGCCAAAAAACCGACACTTGCCCGATTCGCGGCATTCACGTTCACAGGCGCGTTCACGGGCTCGGGCGTACCGTTTACAGGCTCGTGAATGTGAATGTGCACGTTGAATGTAGAGTTGAACGCGCGCGTGTGAACCTACCATTAGTAGTTATTAGTACAGTACAGAACTGTACCTTCATCATAAGATCAGCTCGGCGTTCTTCAGTTATCGTAACATCGCCAGGATTTTCAACACAGTGTTGAAATATAAATATTGATTTAATCGAAAGTCGACAATTTAAAGTGGGATCTTGGGAAAGTTTGATTACACTATATTTTATGGGCTTCCTTTATTTAAAGTAATGTAACGCGTTACATTAGTATATTATGTGAAGTTCTGTAAAATTTGATTTAGGATTTTATTATTAATTTTGTTTGAATTTTTTACTATATTAGTATGTATTAGTACGTAATGTATTGTCGCAGAATAGAGTGCGAACCCGTCATAATAGCACGCTTGTGCCATGCTTTACAACAGCGAATGTCAATTTCTAACTTTTGACAATTAGATAACAAGAACAGTTTATTGCAAATTTTAATGTGTCAGAGAGAGACAAAGCATTTTCAGGAAAGATTTAGAAGTTGCTAGAAATATTTTGAATTTTCGATACTAGAATGTTCTAAATTTACACATATAAGAAGGCCGCCAGTGCGTGGAGAGATCAGTTGATGTTCGGAGTTAAGTGAAGATTACGAAGAGATACGAAATAGTGGAAAAGTGAAGGAGAGTATAGTGAATTATTAAAAGTGGTGGATTATAGTGCTCAGAGACTCAATTGAACAAGTGATGTGTATTAAACTGCGCGTAACAGTCAACATCTTGTTAAGTGTATATAGAAAAAATAAAACATGTTTAGTGCTAGAACGCTTTTAATTTCCGATCCCGAACCCGTAGTACGTAACAGTTTTTTTTTCTGTATGTTAAGTGCTGTTGGCCCTACTGGCCTTGACAGCGTCATCGGGGTGACTCGAAGGGGGCTGTAAGGGGTGTAGTTTCGTAAGGGCACCTCTTGCGAGGTTCGGACCACGGCTTACGAAACTATCGGATGGAGGTCTTGCCGGAATGGCTTAGAAGGACTCTGAAGGAGTCGTATACGACTCGCACACGCCTAAGCGTGGACAAGCCGTGACGAACAAGGGACCTCGTCCTCGCCGGCGAAAACGGTGTTTGTGTGTAGGTGTACGGTGTCGGTGTGTCATATGTGTTCCTAAAGATAACATTGGCTAAGGTAATCCTATCGTCTGGGTCAGTGAGTAAGTACATAACAGTATGTATGTCTATGTGCATTAGATACTCACAGAGCCCAAGTTGAATATGAGCGTGGAGGATATGGTGAGGGGCCAGTAGGTGGTGTGGCGCGTGAGGCGGGCGCGCGCGCGCTTGTTGGCGCCGGCGCCGCGTAGCGGAGACACCTTGTTCTGCTGCATCAGGGCACCGAACTCTTTTATTCTATGACAATAATCTATATAAATAAAATGATAGAGGTCTACAGTATTGCGCGTATCACGGAAAAACTACTGGATAGATTTCAATGAAACTTTCTAAGTTTTATTTCTTAGAAACTTGGCCTTTATCAAAAAAAAATGATAGCGATATCTTCATTTAATAAAAAGTTATTTAAGTTTCAAGAAACAACGATTTGTATATGCACTGCGTGTTCAGTGATGTATGTTTCCTCCTCGCGGAGTAGTGGGGCAGGCGGCGTAGCGCGCATGCGGAAAACTTTGTTAATATTTCAAGCAACGCGGATGAAATCGCGGGTATCAGCTAGTCTAATATGTACATTGAATATTTTTTCGAAAATTTAATTACAAATAGTCTTTATGAACGATATAGAAGTCGAATACATAATTTTTAGAATTTTTGTTTGTCTGTCTGTTTGTAACTGCATCACGAGAAAGTTACTTGACAAATTTTTAATTTATGGTAAGATGATTCGGGTCAACATATACAATATTTTTTAACGCAGTAAAATATTTCTGTGATGTCTAACCTAATCTTAAAAACGTATCTATTAACGTATTTTTATCAAATTTACTAACTGGCGAGTATTTTAACCCATTGCTTTGCAAAACTGGCGAGTTTTTTAACCCATTGCTATAA
Organism: Boloria selene; assembly: GCA_905231865.2. NCBI lineage: Eukaryota > Metazoa > Arthropoda > Insecta > Lepidoptera > Nymphalidae > Boloria > Boloria selene. The sequence goes on from HG993141.1 coordinate 6,415,382, forward strand.
AATTAAGGACAGTCCGGTGCACCTCAACCACGGTTCATTCCACACGTCCCGTACATGGTCCTGGTCCATGGTGGGTTTCGTACTGAAAGGAGGCCCGTGCCCGGCATTCTGATGTTCAATTCAATTCAATTCTCTTGTTAATGGCTTCAAAGCGTGCCAGTTGAGCACAGATTATTTCGCCAGTGTCACGTAGAATGGAGAAGACATTCTGATGTTAAAAAGGGCTGAATATGTATTCATTATTATTATATTTAGTGACCTATAATCAGTGACGCGTCCCCCCGCGCCCTCCGACAGGGCGGGCGGGTCGTCGTAGGGCGTGCGGCCGCCCAGCGCGCCGATCCACAGCTCGCCGCCCTGCGCCGCCAGCACGTGCGACGCGGACCGCCCTCCGCCCTTCCTTTACAAACAAATGTAAATGCAGTTTTATATTTGTTTATGTATTGCAGTTTTAGGTTGCAGTTCTACTGTTGGCATATACATATTATAAATTAAATGGAGAAGTCACTGACTCCAGCAATACAGTGTTTACTAGCGCAGGGGCTCAGGGGTTTCAATAGAATGTACTAGTAAAATATGTCAATAAACTTTTTTACTTTTACTTACTAGGTTACATAATGTGACATTCATACTGATTATGGCCAAAGATTGATTGTTGCTTCTGTATACCCACTTCATTTTAAATCTATGAATTTGTTATGTAAATGCAAGGCTTATCAGAAATATGTATTTTCATGGCAAACAGTTTTCAAACTAAAAGCTATACTGCTATATCTTAGCAAGTTATTGTTACTCTGAAGTACCTAGTTTCCCAAAAATATTATGGTATGTATTATATCTAATTATGAAAGTATGACAGTTGTTATTCTCGTCATCGGCCGAAAGGCCCTACCATAGCCGACAGATTGTCCACTTTTATAAAAAAAATATTATCAATTTCGCCACAATAGTTTTTATAAGAATTATCAATTAGTGGACTAAAAAAGACATATTTGCGTTTGCGTAAATCATATTATAGTAAAAAAGTATTGTGTAACCTCACCTAGGCATCTCCAGCGTGACGGAGCGTCCGTTGAGCAGGAAGTTGACGAGGCAGGCGGAGGGTCGCGACGCGACGTCGGCGGGCGTCACACGCCACAGCGGGCCGTTGCAGCCGCCCGCACCACCCTCCGCGCCGCGCGGCGTCCACCACCGCAGCACCACCTGACCGCCCACACGGGTCAATGACATAGATATTTTTAAAGTGAAACTTCTTTAGAATCGTTGTGATTTCAAACTCGATGAAACGAAAAAATAAGTCATAGTACCAGGCACTCAGAGATGGGGAAGAGTTAGCCTTAGTCGATCTCGCCCACCGCGAGTCAGTGACATTTCTAACTCTTTCTAACTCGTGGGTGTGACCTTCACGCCATCTCCCTCTCTCAACGAGCTTACACGGGGTTATTTAGTATAAATATAAACGAGATTTAAAAATTAATTTGCCAAAGAAGTTTTACTTCTGACATGTACACTTTGTACACACGCACTTTTATTTTTTTTTTAATTAAAATCAAATGAAAATTACGTATTTTATATTACGGCGAAACCGTAAACCCAATACATGACTACTAGTGCCATATTTGGAGTAAAACGAAAACCTCTTGTTTTAAAAACATTGACATAATAAACCATTTTTTTTTGTTTCCTGTAAAGTTTGGATTTCTGGACATACGAGACTTTCATTCTATGTGGACGATATTTGGCTCAGTTTGTAGTGTTACCTATTACCTACTTACTTGCTGTACCAGCGGTCGCGGGTTCAGGTCATGTTGGGAGGATTTTTTAGGCATTTTGATATAATATGAATACTGGGAAATTAGTACATACAGATTCAGTAGCTTCTTGTGCAGTCTGTGCAGCTCTCAGTCCTGCATGTGCTTCTGCTGAATGTATGATTTCTACATCATAATTTGCACTGGAACTAGCATTTTGTTCTTCCTGGAATATTTAATCAAAATAAAATAATGTTTAATTATGTACTAGTTACATTTTTATAAAATGGTAACCTGTAGGCAAAAGGTGGTTATGTAGGGCCAGGCTGACTTGCCGGATTCTAATGAGCCTTTTCACCCCAACAAGGTGAACCTACAGGGGTGTTTTTGGGGCTACTAAGATACCCTTGACTTTTATTATGAAATTGCATTTTAACTACCTGACTGAGACAGAGAGTTTAGTAGAATCCTTGTCCAAAATAACAAATAAGTGCTACATTTTCTATATAAATATAAATAAATGTGTTGGGACACTATATTAAACCATTAAATCAAACATAGATTTTAATTTAATAATTAAATACATAATTTGTTCTACCTTCATAGGAATGCCAGTGACTGTAGTAATAGCAAGTCTGTAGTGTGGTAGAACTAGTCGACCCAATAAATTTGCTAAGGCACTTGCACGGCAAACTATAACTTCCACACCCATCAGGCCACCTCCCATCTAAAATAATAATAATTGTCTAACATTAGTATTTACATGTAGTTTTTAACATTTATCAAATTTTATACATAAAATAAATTTACAGTCACCTCAATTAGTGGTTGGTTACTGACTCTTGTGTCAGCTTTTTCTGGGGTTACATTAATTATTACTAAATGGCAGTAGTGTATTGGTAGGAATCTGAAAATAAATATTTCTTGAAACAAAACCTATAAACAAAATAAGAATGAAGAATGTTTATATAATATGTCTGCCAATATACAAATAAAAATTAAAATATCTTAAAATAAAAAAAAATATATTTTAAGATACCTAATTTACATTTTGTTTTATTTAAAAGTTAAAATATAAAAAGTTAAATATAAAATATAACTTTAAGAAATTTTACAGTTCATAATTACATACTGTGGAGTTGTTGAAGCATCTGTAGTAGTAGGTGGTTGTGGTGTGGAGGCTTTTTTGTTTTGTTGTACTATATTGTTCAATGCAATCTCTGCTAAACTCCTGATGGAATCATCATCTCTTGCACTAGTAATACATATTATTCTGCCACTAAAACATACAGCAGAACATTTAATGGCAAATAAATGTTTTAAAATAAAAAAGTTTACTAAAACCAATCATATCTCATTTTAATTATTACCGATTTTGAAAATGTCTTTCTGCTGCAGGACGAGAAGCTTGTGTTGGTGAAGGTTCACTAAGTGCTTCAATAGATGCACACAAACCTACTACATCTCCACCAGCTCCCCTTCTCACTGGTCCTACTAGACAAAGCCCATTCAGAACCTGGAGTAAAATCAATTATAATAATTAAAATTTACAAGATTATAAAAAGTAATAAAATATATGGATTTAATTGTAACTTAATACATTATTTTACTTACAAAATTTAATTGTTGTTGTGCTACAGCCCAAGTATTTAATACATGTGCAGAGGTGTCACTAACAACAAATCTGACCTAAAAATATAAAAACATTGTATACACAAGAAATTAAATATATAACTTAGGTTCAATCCAATGTGAAGACCATGAGTCTCTTATAACAAAATCTTCCTTACTGATTTTGTTATAACAGACAAACTAAACACAGGTTTACAATATAAAATATTGATTTTATTTAAATGTTTAATACTACTATTATATACTCAATTAAACTACGCTATAATATTAAATGTACATACCAGTTTTCCCTCTGGAAACAGATCCCACACAATACGGCAATATTCGACTGCTGCTTCCACACTGCATGTCCAGAGCGATTTACAAACAGGTGGTAATGGTACATATCCAGGTCCCCGGCTTTTTGAAAGATCAAAATCAATGGGATTATCAGAAGAAATCCCAAAATACGGCGTATGGTCTAACACAAATATAGTTTTATGATTAGTAGGAAACATATTGTCACATAATTAATATAAAACAATAAGCTCTAGATTAATATTAATTATTAAGTAAGTTTCACGAACTTAATAGAATTTTTGATAGAATTTATTTATTTTGACAATTAAACATTGTAAACTGTAAAGTGTCATAATGATAAGTCATTTGTCAAAGTCTGCCATATTATAAGTGTTTCTCTATGGTCTGTACCTACTAATATAAAATACTTCTTTATGGTCTACTGTCTAAAATAAAATAGCTACATTGATAGCATCCTAAGTTTTCGACTTTTCGTAAACATACAGTTACTCATGCTCATAGAGTCTTTACTCTAATATTATACCTTTAATAGAGAGCCCTCTTTACCATTTTTTTGCCAACACGACATGCACATGTTCATAATATGTCTACTTACGTCTACTATGCATAAAACAAGCGTGCTCTTCAAACTGACCCCTTATTAAAGCATGCTAAACAAAAGCACTAATCTAAAAACGTGTGCTCAAAGCAATATATTGAACACACATGTTATTATTTTAAGCACGGGCTGGAAGCTTTGGTATTCGATATTCTAGCAAGTTATCTGCCAATGTTTCAAGTGAGAAATGGAAAAGCAAGTGGCCTTTTCCACTGAATGAACATGCTCATTATTAGCAATGTTTCGACAGACATGCTTCTTCTTCTTCTCTGGTAAGGAGCATGTGTAACTGTACCTTTAGTAGATACACATTATTATTCACGTATGTTTAAGTTAGGTGTCTATATTGTTTGTGCTCATTTCGAAAAGAGAACCGAAAAAGCACAACACTTATGGAATATGCACAAGCCTTAATTTATGTTTAATATGAGTCGACTAGTATCAAAGGTGGCAATGTGACTTTAAGACAAATGTTGGTAAATTCAAAAAAACGGATTGTTAGTTTTGTATCTCGTTTGTAGTTACAAAACTCATTTAAATAAGATCTTAGGTAAATAGCAGGATGAATTAATGCTATATTACCCTAATAATCATTGTATGTCAGTTTTAAATACTATTTCAATTTTGAAGATTTCCGGCTTTGATGCTATTTTTTTAAGAATGCCGTATTTGAAATTGAGTAAGGCACAGATAACCGTTTTTGATACTATAGATGTTATTCCAGAATTAGGGTTGTCATACAAGCATGGAACGACTCTTTATTTTTTGGCATAGTATATTGTAATTAAAAAATAATGCATTTGGCAGTTACAAAAAATCTTTATAATTAACTTATGAACTAAAAAATTAAGTAACTCTAAAAAATTTTTTGAGTTTTTTTAAACTAAATTTAAAATTATATGCGCATGTCATGTCATGAGCCATTGTTAAAGTAGCACATTTTAGTGCTTTTGAATTATGGCTGTACACTCTATTGAGTAATGATTTCACCGAGTTTCTAAAACAAAAAAATAATAATACTACAATATTATACCCTTTTACATGACAAGAATTGACAACCCTACGGGTAAACTTACTTCAATTCCTTATCCCGGTTTCTTGTCCAATTTTCTGGATTCCTCTTGAGTTTCCGTGTAAAACTATTTATTACTAATGGGGGGTGGCTTTCCATAATACTACTTCCACTGCTTTATATTAGTTTAAGTCACAAAAACACGTAGAAAACATTAAAATTCACAGAACGAAATGTTCCTGCGGCCGTTACGAAACGCAAATGAACTCTCGCTTCTGATTGGTTGACAGCGTAAGATTGCCGGGTTTGATTTCAAAATTTTACAGATTGCTGGCTTTGAGGCTGATGTCAGTTTTTGACCTGCTTTTACTATGGTTTATTGCTAGTTCTCAACCGTATACTCCAAGGGAAACGTTTTTAATCAAATCAATCTGAGTCGCCGTATCATTAACTACTTTTTGTCAAAATGCTCAGATTGCCGCCTTTAATACTAGTCGACTCATATAATAACTTTAATATGTGAAGATTTGAAATTGCTCAAACATATCTAATATACTCATAGGACGCTTCGAATAAAAATCTTCGATATAAAAAAACCGTTTTATTTTAATTGCTAGCTGATAAATTTTAAATTCATTTCTGAACAATTATCCCAGATGTGCAGATGGGCACTTATGTCTGTGTGTAAACTTGTGCACTAAAGTATCATAATATCATAAAAGTATCATATCATAGTGTAAAAGATTACGCCTAGACAAAAATGCACTTTCAATTCCATTTACTTTCAGTTAAAAACGCATCACGGACAGATTTACGCACAGATGAGATGTACGTGTTCTCTGAGACACAGTGAAATGCTGCCAAATTCTCAACTCCAGGCTATTAATTACTGAGAAATTCTTGACAGGAATACTCAACAACTAAACTTGGCTTGACCCAGGACTCAAAACCAGGACCTACCTTACTACGACCTACCACTACCACCGAGGCAGTTAAAAAGATGTTTAACAAGAAAACATGTTTAATTCGAATCAATACCTCATTTAGATTTATAATTAGCCAAATGTAATGTTGGATTTTATTTCAGATGTTATATATATTGTGTGTGTATTGGACAGTGGTAGCCCAGCGGTAACGCGCTTGCTTGGATAACCGAGTGATGCGGGTTCAAATCCGGGTCTCGCACCTCTGATATTTTCATGTGCGAATCACTTATATCATGATTACCACTTGTCTTACGGTGAAGGAAAAACACCGTGAGGAAACCTGCATGTCTGAGGAAACCTAACTAGTTTTCGAAAGGCATGTGAAGTCCGCCTGTCGCCGGACGTTAAAAAGGGCTGATGGTGATGGTGATATATTGTGTGCAATACTTCAATAGAAGATAGAAGGGAAGAGGGAGGGAGAGGGTGGAGAGAAGGAGAATGGGCCTCCCGGACTCTCACTCACCGGACGAAACGCGACAGCATAGCTGCCACTTCACGCCGGTCTTCTGTGAGAGAGTGGTACTATACGGGGCGTGCCGGCCCATTCGGCTGCTACCCGAAGGTAACAAGCATGGTACTACCACTTTAAGCATATCCTTAACATATTATATTTATTTTAAAGTTTAAATAATTTTACGAGACTAGAATTATTAATATTAAATCAAGAGATTATTGAATAATTATATTAGTAAATAAAAAAATAAAGAAGTTTAAATAATTTGGAATAACCTAAACATGAAGGACATGTAATATAAACAATTCAATTAAATTCCCTACTTAATGCTGCAAAAGAAAGACCGTGTTTAATAATGCCTCATGCCTCAAAACAAAGAGAATGCCTCAAAACGAGACGCGAGTATCAAACTTTATGAAGATTTCTCTTTTCATAGACAAAACTATAACTTTTCTTTTACGGCTCACATTCTGTCGCTCGGCTTAGAATATAAAATACGGCTTAGAATCTATAAATATTTTATTATTCTAAGCCAATAATTATAATTGATAAGAATTCCTAAAATTTTGACAAATTATAATTTTTGCTAAATATTACATATTTCAAAGTTTCTAATTTCTTTAGATCTTTTAAAGTCAAGACAAATAAAATCGGAAAATTAAAAAAAAATCGAATATTCGAAATATTGCATTAGCACATCACTACAGTGAATGTGAGAGAATGATAAAATGGTGCATTCGTCGATCAAACCGGGCCACACATTCGAAAGCCAGAAATTAAATTAGATATCCACCATTTTGTTTATTTTTGCGAAAATATTTTATTAGTGGAATACGATAGTGAATTCTAGTATTTCGCCGAAATATCACGTTGATACTTAATTCTGGAAATGATTATAAGATTAGGAATGTGCTATTAACGTATACTAGTGTCGAGCCTTGTATTGAAATTTGCAGACATCGGCCGCGCCGCTAGTAAACACTCTTTGAAAATTAACATCCTATCCTCTAAGAAAAGTAAAAGCCTGGGTGCGCAGGGTACTCGTGTCGATGAGAAAGGTCCGTTGAAATTCGTTCAACGAATATTTAGCAAGCCCAAAGGGAGTAATCCCCTGGCGTTAAAGGTAGGTGAAGTGCGATGGTTAGATGTCAAAAGTTGTGCAAGTAATCGTATGCTAAAGTGCGTGATTTACTCAGGAAATTTCAAAGAGTTGCGGGCGAGAGTCCCCGGTGGCGCGCCCGGCTAACATGAATCACACGCCTGCACCTGACAGGCAGCAGCAAGACCCTAATGTGAACCAAGTCGAGGAAATGGAAACGCAAGATGGTAAGATGTATATTTATATCTTTCTGTACTCCCATAATTTGATTATTGTTTTTTTTTATCTTTATCAGCTGAAGTGTTAATTTTTACATGTTTGATACTGTTATTTCTAATTGACAAAATAAGCATGACATAGTGATATCAGTCATCAATGATATTATAATTTTCATGAACCTAAATTACATTTTTGTTTTCTTACCATTTTTATTTCTTCATTAACTTATAGCTTTTGAGTAACTGTTTCTATTTTCTTTATATTAAATTGTACATATTAATAGATTTTATCAATAATATGTAAAGTTATTGTATTAAAACTGCTAACAGCTAACATTCTGCTGTTTATTTAAAAACCTTTGTCATAAAAGTGCACGTTGGAAATATCTATATTTAGATTGCTTTGTTTTAGGTTTTTGTTATATAGTAATGTTTAATTATATATTCCATGTTGTGTTGTTTTATTGAACATTTTAGATAAAATATGTATGTTAACAATTCATGTACCGTGGCTACCTGATTTGCACCTAGGCCCACGTCTATAGACGGGGTATGGTATACGATGGGTTAATGGAGACATTTGACAGATTGAACCTAAATAGTACTGTCATTATCAAACTAGTTACAGTATGCTTCAGGTCTTATGCTTACAGAACATGAACTATTGTGTAAAGAATGTGTTGTGCAGTGCTTAGATTATAACTAGTAAACTTAAACATTTAGTTTTTTATAAGTACAATTTTTTCTTTGAAAATAACATTAATTAAATGTTTAAAAAAAATATATTTTTTAATATAATCTAAAAAATATATTAATTAATACTGATTTGATACTATCTATAATTTTTTTTAGTTGTAAATACTTTTCTTAATACAGATCACACTTATTTAATTTAATAAACAGTATAAGTTATATATTGAAAGCAAGATTTAAAATACATACAAATAAACATGTTTTACTTATAATTTAAATAAACAAAATACCAGTTGGCAACCAAATGCCAAATAGGTGAGACATAAAACCATTTGTCAAATTACTGTCATAAAAAATAATAATAGTAATCTATCAAAGATTACTTCTAAAAACAACTTGGTTAATAAAAATATTGTTAAATTGTCTAAAGCTGTTCTTGTACTTGGTTGATTCTTTCTAAATAATAACAATAGGTATACTCACTGATAACAATTTTAATGACAAGTAATATGAAGGTAAAAACTATTTCAGTTGATACTGTAGCAACTGCTACAGATAAGATTTGGGAAGACGATTTAATGAAAGGACCCAATGGTGGAGTAGTTATGACTGATGTCATAAAAAACCAGGATACTTCATCTGACATGCCGGTAATTGCTTTCTAGAAGTTATTTGTGTACATTTTAATAAATTTTGAACAATCAAAAAATAAGCTGCTATATTTTGTGTGTATTTGTAATATATATTATATATAGTATATAAATATAAATAATATATATAGTATATAAATAAGAATTTATATATTTTTATAGCTGGCATGCTTAGATACTGAGATGGAAGATGATGAAGCTAGATCAGAGGCAACATTTCAATTTGTAGTGCCTAACTTCAGAAACCTCAAGGATTCTGTACTATCTCAGCCATGTTTTGTCCGCAATTTGCCCTGGAAGATAATGGTGATGCCTAGACAAGCACCTTCCCCTGACCGTCAGCAACAAAAGTCTTTAGGATTTTTCCTCCAATGTAATGGGGAAAGTGAGTCTTCAAGCTGGTCTTGCTATGCTATGGCTGAATTAAGACTTCTCTCACACAAACCCGAAACTGAGCCATTTTACAGAAAAATTCAACATTTGTTCTATAGGTTGGTTACAATTTGAAATCTGCTGTTAATTTATTTTTAAAATGAAATTCATTATTTTTTTTAATTTGGTGTTGACATTATTAAAATGCTTTTGAAACTGATCAGAATAAAATAATGATGTAGGAACATGTTTAAAATAATGAAAACAATTTTTAATTTACAAAAAAAAATTCATTTATTCTCCCAGTAAGGAAAATGACTGGGGCTTCTCTCACTTTATGTCTTGGAATGATGTGTTGGACCCTGAGAAGGGATATGTCAAGGATGATTCAATTGTCTTGGAAGTGCATGTTACTGCAGAGGCACCACATGGAGTCTCATGGGATTCAAAGAAACACACTGGCTATGTTGGTGAGTATAATAATTAATAATGGATTGTTGTTTATTTTCAGAAAACATCATATTTTTAGATTTTTAATTATATATTTATATGGGGATTTTTTGTTCTTTGTATCCTAAATAAGAATAAAAATACTAATACTATAAAGCTGAAGAGTTTGTTTGTTTGATTGAACGCGCTTATCTCAGGAACGTTCGATAGTCTGTTTATCGTAGAAGGCTATATTCCATTACACTACGACCTATAGGAGCAGAGAATCAATGAAAAATGTTGCAAAAACGGAAGGTATTTGGTTTCCAGTCTTTAGAACGCTCGCGAAGCCGCGGGAAAGGCTAGTTATAAATAAAACGATTATCCATACAAATATTTTTGATTTATTTGTACATAATATAATATAAGGGGGTTTAAATACATTGAAATTGTTACATAGTACAGACAGTATTAGTAAAAAAATATTTTTACAACCAAGGTGGTTACAATCAGACTCACCTGACTACATACAAGGATTCATTGTTCTCTTTTCTTTGCTGTATTTTTTTTTCAGTTTTTTTAGAGACATGTTTATTTTACAGGTTTGAAAAATCAAGGGGCTACTTGTTACATGAACTCCTTGTTGCAGACATTATATTTTACAAATCAACTCAGAAAGGCGGTATATAAAATGCCAACAGAGTCTGATGATAGCACCAGGTGGGTTCTTATAAAATAAATAATACTAAAAACTTTCTTACTAAATTATGTTTGCATAGTTGTGTATATAATCCATATACATATTTACTAGTTGTTATATAGGCTTACTCTTTATCTTATAATAATTTTCTAAATAAAGATTTCATCATTCATTGTAAGTGGGTACAGAGCTGCATATGTTCACAATTCAGTGAAACAATAGTTTGCAGCTAAAGGGATCTCATAACCAGTTTTTACCAGTGTCTGCCTAGAACTCTAGATCATGTTTCATTACACTTAGTAATATACATGTAAATATAATATATGTTTATGTTATTTTGAGTTGAAATGTATTATAAAAAGCGGAAATCTTTTGATTGTGTACATCCAATAAGTAAATGAAATAGTTACTATTCTTGTTTCTTCAAACACTATTAGAATACTTGAAATTTGCCTTACCTTTACAATATATTTATGCTGTGTGTTGGATCACTTAATTTTAGATATATATTGAGTCCATCTTTCCACAAAGGACTGAAGAACTTTTTAGTCTATAGGAAATTGTAACCATTTATTTTACCTATTTCTATCATACCCTTTGCCAGAGTTAGACATTTTATGATATATTTTCAAATTAATTTTAGGTCTGTCGCTCTCGCCCTACAACGGGTGTTTTATGAATTGCAATTCTCTGACAAACCGGTGGGTACCAAGAAGCTAACCAAAAGCTTTGGATGGGAAACTCTAGATTCATTTATGCAACATGATGTGCAAGAATTCCTAAGGGTATGCTTTAGTTATTTGCTGTTATCTTATATCATTTTTGTTCTTTATATTGTAATGAAATTTATTTGACAAAAAGTTATTATTTTCAAATTAAATATGAAGTTATGAACACGTATGTGTTACATATTTAGAAATGTAACAAATGTAACACGTATGTGTTACATATTTAGAAATTAAAATGTCAATTGGGCGGTAAAATTTCTATATTAGAAGTAGGGTACTACTACTAAGATGGAGGTTGTGCCTTTGATTGTTGAAAGTTGAATATTGGCTATCTCAATCCAAAACATAAATAAATAATAATATGCTTAAGTTTTTATTTTAACATATTTTATATTCACTCTTAGCCTCATAGATGTGTGAAGATTAATATGAAAATTTATACTTAGAAAATTTCTTATTGCAAATAGGTACTTCTAGATAAGCTTGAAAGTAAAATGAAGGGTACATGCGTGGAAGGCACCGTACCACGTCTTTTTGAGGGAAAGATGACTTCTTACATAAAGTGCAAAAATGTTAATGTGTCAAGCACAAGAGTGGAAACTTTCTATGATATACAGCTTAACATAAAGGGGAAGAAAAATAGTGAGTATTTTGGACACATATATAATTTTTCATATTCAAATAGTATAAATAGAATTAAGTGTTGTCTTGTTGAGATAAAAATTAGTGTTAAGAACCATTTCCCAAATCTCACCACAAAGCCATAAAAAGGAAGGATAATGATTTTTACAGTCTGTGTATGTTCCACCATAGTGCCTAAAATACTGAACCGATTTTAATTAATGATGTATCTTACATAATAATAGCCTGGGTAATATATATTATGCTATATAAATTTTATCAAATTATGTATGAGGGAATTTAATCCTAAATATTCTAACAACAAAAAAAATGAACTGAGATTTTCAACACATGTTATTATCAAAAGATATATCCTACTACAATTCTGTGGGTGCCAGGAACACCTCTATTAAACAGACATAGTATGTATAGTATACAGTGGGTGCTACCACAGCTCAACCGTAACTATTTTTGTACCTATGTGTTTCTGAATTTCTATTTTTCTTGTTTCATCCTCTTTAGACCTATTTTTTCGTCAGGTTAAAGTTTTTTTTAACTTTTTTTATCCAATTCAAAATTCAATGAACATAGTAAGTTATTTAAATAAATATTTAAAGCTAAGATATAATTTATCCCCACAGTCGACGAGTCGTTCAAAGATTACATAAGCACGGAGACACTAGACGGAGAGAACAAGTACGACGCGGGCGAGCACGGCCTGCAGGAGGCGGAGAAGGGAGTCATCTTCGCCTCGTTCCCGCCTGTGCTGCATCTACACCTCATGCGCTTCCAGTATGATCCTATCACCGACAACTCTGTTAAATTCAATGATAGGTAAGAGATAGTTTCAATATAAATACTAGTACAGATAGAGGCCTTGTCTTGTCCCATACAAAGAAATTGAACAATGAACAGTGTTAATTCGGGCTAATTTTGTTTTGAATAGATAACAAATGTGGCGATTAGCAAGTAGTTAAACTAGTTTATTTTATAAATACGCGCGAACTAATAAATAGTAAGTATTGTAACATTCATTCTGCATTCTAATAATTCTTTGTGATTTTAAGTGTTGGTAAACAATTCATTAAAAAATTCGCCAACTGTGAGTACACACTGAAAACCCATGTTATTGCAGATAATTCAATAATCAGTAAAACTAGGCAAATTACATATACATGCGCATTATATCTTTTCCCTTCTGATTTTTTTAAACAAATTTAATACCTCTCTGGGATTAATTTTTTTATCAGTTAATTTCAAAACATAATCCTTACAAATAGTATATTATTAACATATATATTTGTTTATTATACAGTGTACAAAAAAGTTTGAACAATGTGTGTTAAACTTTTATGGCCAATTTGATACTTTCGCTAAATAACAGTACCATGTCACCAGATTCGAGTTCTACGAGCACATCAACCTGGACGCGTACCTGCAAGAGAAGCCGGAGACGCCGGCCGACTACACGCTGCACGCCGTGCTCGTCCACTCGGGCGACAACCACGGCGGACACTACGTCGTGTTCATCAACCCCAAGGGGGACGGGAAGGTATGTGGCATATCTATACTAATATTATAAAGCTGAAGAGTTTGTTTGTTTGGTTGAACGCGCTTATCTGAAAAAGTACTGGTCCGAATTGTAAAACTCTTTTTGTGTTGGATAGTCAGCTTATCGAGGAAAGTTATAGGCTATATTACATCACGCTACGGCTAATAGGAGCGGAGCATCAATGAAAAATGTTGCAAAAACGGGAAGGGCGGGCGTTCTGCGAGATACCATACCGCGCGACACAGTAAGAATTTGGTCTTTAAAACGCGTGCGAAGCCGCGGGAAATGCTAGTGTTGTTATAAAATTTCAAAGATTCCTAACTCATACATCATATTATAAACTTATTTAAGAATTGAGTTTGATATTCATCATGTAATATAGCACGTTGGTTTTTAACCTGTTACAAATGTAATTATTTATATTTAAAATAAATAAAAAATAATAAATTTCAACCATAAATCTTGTATGTTCATCTTCAATCAAACCGATCTTCATATTAACTTGTCTGTTGAATATCTTAAAATTAATTATACAAATGTAAATCAAAAATTATTTTCTTATTCTACTCACTAATTATACAATTAAATGTTGTTTTAAAATCACAGAAATAATTAATACATTTAAATTAATAAAAAAACTATGCTATTTGTTATAAATGTACCATTGTAACGTAATGTTTTAGCGATGGGACTAAATTGCTACGACAAATGATGTCAGCCATTACTGAAAATTGTCACTCATACTTACTACGCCACAATTATAACATTATAGCATTCAAATTCTACATGACTACTTTAAACAAAGTCGAAATGTATAGGATATTTTAATAACAAAAAAGAACACTTTTACAAACTTACTACAAATCAAGCACAAAGTGGTGGTCTGAGTTGCGTCATTCTCCCTGGTCGTATGTTTATTACACAGCAAAGTGATATCACTATTACGTGGATCAATAGTCCAACTTTGTTCATCTGAAATATAATAAGATATTACTAATCTATACTATAATATTATAAAGCAGAAGAGTTTGTTTGTGTGTTTGGTTGAACGCGCAATTACAGGAACTACTGGTCCGATTTGAAAAATTATTTTTGTGTTGGATAGTCCCTTTATCGTGGAAAATGTTGCAAAAACGGGAAGAGCCCACTCTTTCTGTTAGTTCTGCAAGGTACCATACCGCACGGTTCGGAAAGAAATTGATTTCCGGTCTTTAGAACGTCAGCGAAGCCGCGGGAAAGGCTAGTTATAATATAAATATAAAAGAAAATGTTACCAAGCATTCAATAAATTACAAAAAATACATTACCTTTCTTATTGAGGTCACAGTAAGTCTAAATGAACAATTAAAATGCAATGTGTCTTATATATTTGAATACAAGTAATTAATAAAACCACATTTTATTCATTTAACATGTTGTGTGTATTTATGAGGTACTTAATTATCAATTAATTTTTGGTTGTAGTTAAAATATAATGAATTTATAACTTGTAAGTTCCTTTAATTAAAATTAGAGAAGTTACAACTATTTTAATGGGATAATATGGGAGCTACATGAAATTTGGTAGTAGATGGGGCATGTAATACTTCTGCTATATAATTCTGAAACCAAAAATAAAAATACATAAAAATAATAACATAAAATCTAAGATGATAATATATCCGTGCGAACTATCTCTGGTTGGTTTTTAAAATTACAATGTTGTGTAGTTGAAATTTTAAACATAGTGTGAAACTCTTTAAGGACTACTAATAAAAACTTTGAGTAAGACACATTTAATTCTTTTGAAGAATGCTATTTTAAATTTTCCGATGAAATATTTAAATTATTTTTATTTTGATTCAATGTATATTATTGACAGTGGTGCAAGTTTGACGACGACGTAGTGTCGCGGTGCACGAAGCAGGAGGCCATAGAGTACAATTACGGCGGCCATGACGAGGACATGGCGCTCACTGTCCGCCACTGCACCAACGCATACATGCTTGTGTATATAAGGTAATAATCTAATTATATACGTCGTTACTAATGACATTTCTTCCCTTGTTTTTGTTAGTTTATACCTATTATTACTGTTCTGTTTTTAACCAACAACTTTTTAAATGGAATTAATTAAAACAAATAAAAATTTAAATAATTACCAATACAATTATACACATGGGTGTATATTTTTATTATAAATGTTAACATTAATGATTTTTTACAGAGATTCGCAACTGAAAACAGTATTACAAGAAGTTACCCAAGTAGATATACCAACCGAACTCAGTGAACGTCTAGCAGAGGAAAAAAGAATTGAAACAGTAAGTAATATATTATTATCTTCTCAATAAGAAGCAATACTTATTGCCATTTTGATAATAATACCTAGTTAGTCATTTGTATATTTTAAAAAAAGCTTGTAAACATCTCTAGTGACTAGTGAGTAGATTTATGCAAGTATCAATTTGGAATATCATAACACAATACTTGTCTAGAATTACGCGATTAAATCAAATTTTTCAATTGTTATTTAAAATAAGTTTTATCCCTTTGAACTTTTTCGATTTATATTGATTTTTATTGTCAAAGCTTATAAAGCTTTACGCAGTTGATACATAATGATGACTTAATTAAATATACACACTAAAGCACATAATTTGTGTGCACAGATCCGTCGCAAGGAGCGCAACGAGGCGCACCTATACATGAACGTGAACGTGGTGCTAGAAGAGGCGTTCGATGGTCACCAAGGCAACGACCTGTACGACCCCGAGCGCGCCCACTACAGGGTGTTCCGCGTGCGCAAGCAGGCGACCGTCGCGGAGCTGATGGACATGCTGGCGGAGAACTTTAGCTACCCCATCCGGCATCTGCGCCCCTGGCCCTTCAGTGCGCGCTCTAATCAGGTATCAGCTCGCTTTTGGGTAACTGTTGCGGGTTCAAATCCGGGTTTCATCCAAATTATTTCTTACGTAATTAGTATGTGAAGTCCGCTAACCTTCATACTCCATACTTGGCCAGCTTGGTGGACTATGGCCTGATATCCTAAATATTGAAGGGAGGTCCGTGTCCAGCGGTGAAGCAGAATGCATTATTTTTATGTACTTATTTAAAACATACTACTTCTATCTTAGTCATATCCTACACCTTAAAGTTGGCAGGAAAAGATTACTCTTTAGCAGCTTTTTTTACATTATTTAATCATTTTCTGTTTCATTTTTGCCTTTCTGGATGTACAATATAGGATATTATTATTATTACTTTACAAAGAAAAAAAAAGAAAAAAGATTGACTTTTACATTACAAAAGAATAAAATGGAAAAAAGTCAGTCTCAATTTAATGCTATTTTTAATACAACAGACATGCAGACCAACTTGTTTGGACCTGGTCAATGATCAGAACAAGACTATAGCAGACATATCAGAAAACATGAATCCGTGGAATATCTTTTTGGAAATGTTGCCTCCGGACTCTGGCTTCAGCGCTCTACCGCCCTTCGACAAGGAGAACGACGTGGTCCTATTCTTCAAGTTTTATGATCCAAAGCAAAAACGCATCCACTACTGTGGACACCACTATTTGCCTATAGCAAGCAAGCCTGCCGATCTGTTACCCATATTGAATAAACGCGCTGGTAAGTACATTTTTAATCCTAGTTATATTATTTTAAAAGTTCTTATAAATGAGGTAAAAGTTTTAGCAATGCAACAGAAATATTAAGCTCAAAAACCTTTTCCATGTTAAAACCTATGAAAATAACAACTGCTTCAAACATGACACTAATTAGTTCAATATATAAGAATGTAAAAATGTCGACTTCGATTTGATTCGATCAATTTAATAACTATAGAGCTATTGTTTCTATTGGAACAATCAATAAACTTTTTTAAAAAGATGAGCAGGTGTTTAAAGAATTTTATTTGTTTACTAATTATAAATGAATTAATAAAATAATATTTTCCCCTAGGTTTCCCTCCAGACACTCCACTAGTTCTGTATGAAGAAATAAAGCCGGACTTCGTGGAGAAGATCAACAACTACAATGATCCACTTGAAAAGGTATTATTTATCATTTTTATGCTATCAAACCTTTTAATAGTTTTAAGATTTTTTGAATAATTTATATTTAAAATCAATTGAAAGTTATTTTAGTAAATATAATATTATATATTTTTAATGAAATATATGTATTTATGAAATATGTTGACTACTTGTATATATTATTCATATACTGGTACTCGTATTTATATCAAGATGCCAAGTAAATGTCAGTGTTATATTGGATATAATGTAACATTGTCATTGTGTTGGCTACAGACATACATTGGCTTATGTTAATTATAGTTAGTTTTTAGCAAACCAATTTGATGTCTCAGGTATGGTAATATATTATAATATTCATATGTATCGTTCATATTATGTTCTGATTCATAATTTGCAATGTTAATATAATATGTAAAAATCATTGGTTTAAATTACTTTAACGCATAAATTTGGGGATTAATGTTTTTTGGAGGCTTTAAAAGACCTTAAACACAACCAAACAAATATATTATAATAGTTAAGTTACTTGTACACCATAATATGGAGTCTACATCCTTGGATTTCACAAAAATGTCTATTCACTATTAAAAATCCTCTGGCCTGATCCCCTTCGTAGTGAAGGGAGGCCCGTGCCCAGCGGTGGGACGTTAAAAAAGGGCTGAATACATTTAAAATCATATAACAGCATCAATGACAAGGAATTAGACGGCCATATTATGTGTGTGTGTGGGGGTGGGGGTGGCTTCGTGCGCGCGCGCACGCCGCTGCCGCCCCTCGGGTTGAGTCGTGTGCACGCGGCCAGGTATTGGACGAGCTGATGGACGGTGACATCATCGTGTTCGAGCGAGCCGACATCCGCCACGAGGAGCTGGAGCTGCCCACCTGCCAGGACTACTTCAAGTACATATTCTACAAGGTCGAGGTCCAGTTCATTGATAAGTCCGTGCCCAATGACCCTGGGTGAGTATTTTGATTGTTTTCTTACATTTTTATTTTTTAACCCCTGACGCAAAAAGACAGGGTGTTGACATAAGTAAATTAACTCTGTTTTTTCTTTTTTTTGAGCGTTGTGTACAGATGTAATTGGATAGCAAATTTAAAATGGTATTTTCAGTTATTAACATGTTTTTATGGTTTATTATCTGTTGCTGTGCCTGAATAAATAAAAGTTTGCCCTCTCTCTCACTCTGTGTGTGTGTGTGTGTCTTTGTCTGTCTGTCTGACTGTCTGTGGTATTGTAGTCCCGAACTGATGAACGATTTTTTTTTGTTTTGAAATTACGTACTGTCATATAACTGCAATACTAATTTATAGGTAATTAATACATCCTCTGTGCTAGAGAGTCGTTTAGCTATAAAAAAACACGTGTAACGTTTTAAAATAATCTTAATCGTAAATAATCTTAAACCAATTTTTATATCTACAGATTTACCATGGAGTTGTCAATGCAAATGCGTTACGATCAAATGGCTCGGGCTGTAGGTCAAAGACTTAATGTAGACCCGTTCCTGATACAATTCTTCAAATGTCAAAAGTAAGTATTCATTTTTTTTTAATTTAACAACTTTTTTGTTTAAAAAATGAATGAAATATCATAATATTTATTTCTTATATCATTATTAGTATAAAATATGTTTATTTAGGTTTGTATATTATCCTTCTGATTTAGGTTAAGATTGAATATTATGTATTTTATGATTATTTTACATTTTTTTTAAATATGAAGTATTTTTTTGTTGTTCCAGTTACAAAGACACTCCAGGTCCGCCACTCAGATATTCTTATGATGGAATCCTTAAGGATTTACTAGTGTACTGTAAACCAAAGTGCACTAAAAAATTGTACTATCAGATTTTATCTATTAAAGTTAATGAATTAGACAACAAAAAACAATTTAAATGTTTATGGGTAAGTTATATTTTTAATTAAAAAGTAATATTATAGTAACATACAAAAAAATATCATTTGGATGAGAATATATACTGTTAATTCTGTCGTGCCCAAAATTATAATATTTTAACTAAAATATTATTATTATAATAAGCACAGCATCACGAGTTAGTAAAATATGTACACCTTTGGTCAAATGCACACAAGTTTGTATCCATGGTTCATAATGTTGTAGTAAATTATAAGAGTTTCAACACAAATATACACAGACATTAATTTTGTTTGTATAAGCAAGACTTGGTTATTAACCATCAGTTACTATTTTACAGGTTGGTTCAAATTATAAAGAAGATAAAGAATTAATTTTATATCCTAACAAAGGTGGTAAGGTAACAGACATTTTGGAGGAAGCTGCAAAAGTTGTTGAAATGTCACCTGAAGGTTCTGGAAGGTAATTGTTTATTGAACAAAACATAATTTTTGATGCTTATATTAGGTTGTTTAAAATAATCTTATCAGATTGCACTAGCATATAGCAATACAAAAGAAGGGATAATAATTAATATTAATATTCTTTAAATACAGTAAAATATCTTCTGTTCTGTTCATATTTGATCTAAGTGCAATTCAAAGTTACATAAGTGAAGTTTACATTTCCTTAAAGAAAACATGCTAATTAAGTATACATTATACTATCCTATATGTAGGATACAAACATACAAAAAAGCACTTAAAACATACCAACTATTATTTTATTCAAACTACAGAAAACGCTGCTTACGCCTATTCGTCATGCTCAAACTCTTCTCTTCTCCTATTTATGTTTACTTTCGTTAGATTCTTAAAATCATATCGCATCTCTAGTACTTCTTGAACTTTTATAGGATAAATACTTATACAAAGTGTATTAAATTTATTTAATTATTTTAATTTTATTTTAAAATTAAATACTTTTAAGCTTATTATTTTTTAGTTATTTATTTGTATATTCAGTAAGCCCTTTACATATTGGGAGTGCATGGTGTCATTCAAACTAAAAGTGAAATTTCAGCCCAATCAATTGAAGATAGCTGCTTTAAAATTCAGTTGCAAAATTTGACCCATACATTCACTATACTAACAAAATGTAATTAAAGCTTGTATTTTTTTGAATAATAAATTGATTATTTTCAGGTTACGAATTGTAGAAGTGTCGTGTCACAAGGTTTTACCGGGGCCCGACCCTGACCTCACACTTGATCAAGTTACTATATCGCCTCCCCGGCTGTATAGAATAGAAGAAATACCTAGAGATGAAGTCAATTTACAGGTATATAATAAAACATAGTATATGTTTTATTTTATTCGAGTCCTCAAATATATCACATATTTTACACATTGTCTTAAACTTATGTGTTTAAGTTTTTTCTAAGTTGTTATTAAGTTTAATTATAAACTGTAAAATATTATTTATTCTGCTAAACTCATTATTATTTAATTATTCTTTTCTCAGTTCTTTTTTTTACTTATAGTAAGCATAACATTTAATGCTTAATATTCTATGAGATTATATAATGTGATATTAAAAATTCCTAGGACGACGAGATCCTAGTACCGTGTGCACACTTCCACAAACAGGTGTACTCTACTTTCGGTATCCCGTTCTTCGCGCGCGTCAAACACCACGAGCCATTCCAAGCTCTAAAGGACCGCTTGCAGAAAAAACTCGATATACCAGATAAAGAATGGGAAAAGGTGAGTCTTCAATTGATTCTCGTCTTAAATTTATTACTTATAATATTAATATATACGTGAATACTTTTGAAATAGTGTGGTTTCCTTTTTATGCTATTTCTGCAAAATATCAAAGTTAAAAGCCGTTGAGTACTTTTTGCATAAAATATATTCTGCAAACAATTCATAACAATCATCGTTTTTTATAAGACATTTATGTATTAATTGTATTAATATAATATTATATTCAACGATTGTTAACGTCCGTCTGTTGAGCACGGGCCCTTCAATACAAGGGCGATCTGGCCAAAATCCACCCGCTGGCCTAGTGCGGGTTAGCGGACTTCACAATGTCTTTCGAAAACTTGCTAGGTTCTCTCATACATGCAGGTTTTCTCACGATGTTTTCCTTCACCGTAACACAAGTGGTAATCATGTTAGAAATGATTTGCATATGATAATATTAGAGGTGCAAGACCGGGATTTGAACCCGCATTACTCGTTTATCGATTTAACCGCGTTACCACTGGGGTAACTGTCTGTACTAAATATATTAAGTACTAAACGCACTGTTCAACTTTTAAATTTTAACATATATACAGTTAAAACTTACTGTTGTTGTAATTTTTTTTCAGTACAATTTCGCTATAGTAACTAATGGGAGACCTAATTATATAAGTGAAGGAGCGACAATTAACATATTCGACTTCAGGCCAAACAGCAATACAAGTGAGTATTTTACAATTTTTTATAAATCATCTAATCAACCGCCATCATTATATAGTAAGACTAGCCTTTCCCGCGGCTTCGCTCGCGTTCTAAAGGCTGGAAACCAAATACCATGCAGAGCTACCGGCGTTCCCCCGCCTCGCGACGGTTGTTGCGGAGTTCCGTTAAAACTATGATATGTTTTAAGATCTTCATTAAAATCAAATGACGCCAAGAGCTATTTTGTTCAAAATGATACTATTGTAAACCATGTTTATAAAACATCTTCGTAAATAATGCATTATTATAAAAAAAAATAATTACCATAAAAAAGGTTAATAGCAAGTTAACCTTAAAAGATAGACATATGCTATAGCTGACTTTTTTTTAAGTTATAAAGAGGAATAATTCTGTCATACATGATTTTTGTATAACTTAAACCATTTATGCAGCGTACGCGACGGAAACTCTCAAAAGAGATATTTTTCTTTGATGCTCCGCTCCTATTGGTTGTAGCGTGATGTAATATAGCCAGTAGCTTTCTCGATAAACAGACTGTCCAACACAAAAATAATTTTTCAAATCGGACTATCGGATCGGATCTTTGATGCAGTTCTTAGTAAATGTATAAAAACACATTTAGTTATTCTATATGTACAGTTCGCGTCATGTAAAAAGAACGCTGGAAGAAATTGGGGGGGGGGAGTGTTTGCGCATCGGTACATTCGCATACGAAATTCCTAAGCCTATTTTTTTATTTTTAAATTCAATGTAGAAAGTTTAATCTACGTACAAAAAATTAAATTATTTCGTTTAATATATTTTTTTAAATTATTAA
Source organism: Boloria selene (assembly GCA_905231865.2). Lineage (NCBI taxonomy): Eukaryota > Metazoa > Arthropoda > Insecta > Lepidoptera > Nymphalidae > Boloria > Boloria selene. The sequence goes on from HG993141.1 coordinate 6,438,353, forward strand.
CTGCATTATTATCAGACTCTCTCTTTATAAAACAATATACGTCAAAAATATTTTCTCCACTATTTTTTATATAAAATCATTTCGTAATTAATAACTTTTGTGTGCGCGATGGTATTTTGAACTGACAAACCAATAGCGAACTGAAAAGCATGCGGCGCGTGCCTCGCCGCCCCGCGCCGACCTCTTGCCACCGAATTGGCAGATAGATCGCCTCTGCGCAACTTGACAGCCAGCGTTCTTTTTACATGACGCGAATTATATGTACTCTGTTTGTTAAGAAACTATGTCCTAAATAAAGTAATTATGATAAGCAATTAAAGCGGTCGTAATACAATATATAAAAGCAATCATTCGCCAACCCATAAAGTTGTCGCATCATTCCTAGCTCACACAGAACTTAACCTAAAGCGTAATAAAGATCTGTCACTTCCAGACGCGACGGGGCGGCCCTGGCTCGGCCTCGAGCACATCAACAAGACGCCCAAACGCTCGCGCGTCAACTACCTGGAGAAGGCCATCAAGATATACAACTGAGATTTGCTAAAACGCCCCGGCCCCGCCCACGCCTACACCTACGGCTATGCCCAAGCCCGCGGGCTGCCTTACCTCGCTGCTGGACTTAGGCTTGTACTATTTAGCATCTGTCTTACTATGCACATAATTCTCATAAAGGATTTCATTGATTATATTCTTGATCTAATGGACTGATATGGTAATTGTTAAACCGACCGGATTGTCAGCTCCATGGATCGAACACCATCTCTGTTTTGTTAAAATCAGTTTTTATCTTGTATTATATTATGTATTTTTTGTCTCAACAATGTGTAAATTGTTAACTGATGTGCCTAGTTTTCTAATGTTTTGTAATAATTCTTAAAAAGTGGACTTGTAACCTTAAGTGCATTTATGTCAAAGTTTTTAATTCAAAAGACTTGAATTTGAACTTCAGCTGATTAGAATTTTATGGGGTACAGTTCAGTTTTCTACATATTGTATTTAATTTAATACTTATCCCTTAGTAAAAGAAACTGTTTAAAAATATCAAAGGTCAACAAGATAAAAGACAGGCAAGATGAATCGGTTACAATGCTAGTTGATTTCTGTAAGCATTATTTTATTCATTATGCTACCTCATTATTTACCTGTAATCTACGAATATTTTAAGTTTTAATCCGGGCCAAGGCCATTGATTTAATTAGAATACTATTTATTAATGTTACATAAAGTCCGGTAGCAAATAGCAAGTGATTGTACATTATATTTTTGTTTCAGTATAATTTCAATATCATTTAGCCAATTATAACAAGAATAGATAAAAATATGAGTGGGCACAAGTTTGAATGTGTATGGGAATGGAAGTACGGGCGGGCCTATTATATAGCGTTTATTTACTTATTGTACATTGTGACCTTAATAATCCACTTCTTTTATGGCTTTCTGTTTGTGTGGTTACGAACAATAATACAGCCACACCAGAGTCCAGCCACGTCTTAAATATAGATTCATATTAGTTTTTATATTTATTTTATCGAGCTGTAATAATATGGGATGCAATGCAGATTAACGTTCAAGTTTCAATACATGCTGACGATCATTATATAACTACGCTCATTATTTATAATATTTGTTTTGAGTGTTGCCAGTACAAAATATTTTAACTTATCCCATGCTAGTAAATCTTTCTTTTTAAATAATTATTATTAATTACTTTTTCAATATGAGTATGAAACTAATTAATTTGACCAATAAATAAGAGATCATATCAGATTTTGCCAACTCCTAAAAAGAATACTCACTTTTCTAATAATTTGGCATTTTTGGTGATTCGGCAAAATTGATAATTTTCAGTAAAATAATAATATACAATATTTATACCCATACTTTGTATTACTGTAGTTATACCATGTTTAAAAGAATTTTATACATAGTTTATTGTGCGTTGCGCTAGGTACTTAGAGCCAAAAATAACATCATTAACACTATAGCAAATTTTATTGCAAGAAACGAAAATACTATTGAGTACATAAAATGATATTAAAAAATTAACTAAGCATATTCTCACAGAATTTTTAAATTGTGTACGTAAAAAAATTAATTTGTTTCAAAAGTTGATTAAAAAAAAAAATTTACTGAATTATAATGTAATATTTATTTTTTCTTTTAATGACGGAAATGTGATATTAACAGCGGGGCTTGTACATAGCGGCACATATATATAGGTTATTTAAATCATGTGTAGAATATTGCCTTTACCTTTTGTCTACATAATAGTAATGTAATTATAAATATTGTCAGTGCGACGCAGCGATTGCCGAATAACCAATTTATTTACATTCAAGAATAAGCATTTATTATTTTTAGAAGTATGGGTTCGAAGAACCTAAACGAATTCTGTTCTTTATTACGTCTAAATTCTAAAATCATGTAACTTATGGGACTGACTAACTTATTCTTGAATGCAAATCGATGTTTGCATGTAACATAGGAAAGTAATGTTATCCTTTGGCTGGAGAGCTTAACGTCTCATCTAAATTACTATATTATTATTTCGCTCGAACTGCCAGAAAGATGTTACGATAATAACGATGGCTAAAATTATGTATATATATGATATAATAAATTAAGAAAAATACATAAGTTTCGTAAAAATGCCTTAGATGTTTTAAGACATTCTAGTGAAATGCGAGTACTAATTATTAATTTATACCCTTTTTAATTTTATCTTACAATAATTGTAACTTATTCACATTGTGCGAGAGGCGGCTCATGTGACATGTCCCAGACGTTTCTATTTTATGTTAACAATGTGTGTCGGTTTCGCTATTTTGATTAACCAGGTTTGAGGTATTGAAGTCGAACATAGTGTAATAGTTGCTTAGATTACGTGCAGAGTCTTCTTAATAAATTAGGGCAAATGGGATTATAGACTTAGTTGATTTACCTATCATCCACCTTCTCTCCTCCTTTGATCTACCCCGTATAAAGGTGAGTCTGTACAGCTTGTACACAACTTGGAAAATATTCCAAAGTGTGTTATGTTGGATTTTGAATGTTTCTTTGAATATAATCCTATATTTGTTTAATTTGGTTTGTTTTAAAGGTAAACCCTTTTAGACCCATATAAAACTAGGTAATTAAAAACCTGCTACAAGTATATTTATTTGGTATTTATTGACTCGAATCGAAACAGCCTTTTAAAGAAATTACTACTAAAAATAAATGTTGTTAAGCTCATTACTCGGGAATGGCTGGACCAATACGGCTACTTTTTTATATGTTAAGGCCCACAGAAAGTTTTAATACAAAAAAAAATCCTAAATTTGTAAAAACTTTACAAACAGGGATAACCTAGAGACGAACCTGAGCGGAGCAAGGGTGAGTCACTAGTAAATAATACAAATCATAAGTATCAATAATTGTAAACTTGTCCTTCATAGGGTCTTTCCTGCATCCACATATTACATATACAAATAAACTACACTATTATTTACCTAAAAAAATTATTCTTTTTTCTACTCGGAAAACTGCTAATGTTTATGGTACATGCAACAATTTGCATGTAAACTATCAATATAGATTAAAATTTAAATGCAAGTTTTTATATTAAATTTAGATCTTTTATTAGTCACAATATGGAATTAATAGTCTCCGTTTTTGGCTTTCTGCAATTTTTTTCATTCACAATCATGTAAGAGTATGTTATCGTTCAAATATGAAATACATAAACCACAGATCACATAATACTACACTACACTAGCATAAACTGTTGAGGAACTCTGCTATCGATAAATCTTCAAAACACAATGAACATTATATATTTTCTTTCTAGTTAGCTACGGCCTACCGAATATATTGAAAATATACTCGTACGTTATGAAATACTACACTATTTACCTTCTCTGGTGTATTTAGTGAGTATGACATTTTACTTGTAGCAACTAGTTCAAGCGTCACTTTGTAATATTATACATACGTCGATATTAACTTAGAACTTAGAAACGCCTATACGTGGAGAGGTTTGATAGCGCAGGTGGGACTTATACCTACAATGGCACCGGGTACAGTCACGTATTATCAGAATGGAGATCACTTACTGGGGGCGTGGACACGAGATCAAGGCGACGCTACGCGACGACATGGCTGATCCGGCGTACAATATGCTCATTATAAATAACTGAAATTTAATCGATGAAATGCTTGATATTTTTGATGTCATTCTTTCAAGAAAAAATGTTGCAATTTTTATTTGTTGACATTATTTTGCTGTAACTTTTAACTATTTATATATCCATAGAACGAGATACTGTACACCCTACATGTTTGTTGCATTTTAGATAAAAAACATATTTCTTTTAAATATTTTTTTCACATCACATTGATAATGTATCCTCAGTGGATAGCCTTGCGTTTTCGATTACCCCTTACACTAATAGTCGATGACTCTGCAAAACTGCCTCGCGCAGTCTCAGTGTCGTCAGGTTCAAAAATATTAACAGTTTTTTCATTGTTTAACTCTTCCAATGCAGTGTAAGAGCAGCAATGTCCATATTTAGATAGAATGTTGATAATTTTTCTGCTGTTACACAAGCTCTTTACTGTCAGACCTAAAGCAATATGTTTTGATGTTTTAATTTTGTGACTAGACGCAGCGTAGATCAGATCTTGCCCAAGCGAAAAAACTGCTAGTTCATTCTTGCTTTTTCTAATTTCACGATTCTTTTTTGATAAATTCGAAATATCACCCCAGATCAAGGTTTCTAAGAAGCATTTTAGAAGTTCCGGTACATAATCACAGTCTCCTGTAATCAAATCTTCAGCTGTACAATCTTCACATAAGTTCAGAATTTCTTCTCGGAGTTGATGTGCTACTGAACGAATTGTTTCTATCATTGCCGTTGATTTTATCGAGTCGTTGGACATTGGAATGTGAATAGCTAATGGAGCAAGTACCTTTTCTTTATCATAATAGATTATCTTGATCTTATGGTTAAAAGTCTCCATCAATTTTTTTTCCAAGTGACGATCAGAGAACGAAGTACTGCTAATAGAATCGGATAATAATTTCGACTGTTCTAATAGCAATTTTTGATATTCATTTTTAACATGACCAAAAACCAAACATTTATTATTTTTGACCACGTGCTCTTTTATCATTTCACATAACCTCGTATATGCAGTATTTGATGCTTTTCTCTTTTCAGAGAATTCACTATCATCTGCTCTTGAAATATCACGCAGGTATTGATCTTTGCAAAATTTATGATATGGAATGTTAGAATCATTTGAGAAGGAAATGATTTTTTCTAACATTTCAATGTCATTATATTCTGTGGCTGCATGTTTCAACAGTTCGATAGTTCGGAATTTATTGGTAGCCAATGGAACTTCACGTCCACGTACCCGTTTGCGTGATTTGTCGCAGATGAAGCATTTTGCTGGTGCCAAACTGTCAACATTGGCAGGCTCATTAGAGACGTGATTATTAAAACCTTCGAAGTTGCTTGATTGTTCATCCCTGAAAAGAAAATCCAAATAAGTAATATAAACTTGAAAATGAGCATTAAAAATCATTTATTTAAAACGACGAAACTATTTATATTTAAAATTAAATAAAAATTACAAATATTTATAAAATACCTACTGTCGGTACTTAAATATAATTTTTATTTAAAAAAGCTTATACAACTTCGTAACGTAGAGGATAAATTATACGTCTATAATTTTTGAATTTCTTATACAATTCTAAGAAAAATATAAAGTATTTTCCGGCATAGCCGCACTTACTCGTCTATCAATGAACCAGAAGTCGGAGTTGCTTTGAAAGAAACAGGAACATATGTTTCGGAGCTCTCCTCATAAACTTTCCGTAAATTTTTATCTTTCATTACAATAATATTCTGTTCTTCTGACTGTTGAAAATCAGCAGGTACTTTGATCGCTGTAAATAACTTATAACATTGCGCGTGATAGCCATGACTCATTGATGTTTCTTCCGAAATGTTAATATTATCGTACGTTGTCCGTGATTTCCTACGGACCGGCTTGTTTCTACGATATTCCGAAACCGTTTTACATTTTTTTATTGTTTCTGCCGTAAATTTAATAACTTTTTGAGATACAATATCTAGTTCACAAAAAACACACTTTATATTGTTATCACTCATCACCGCAATATATAATACTTCAAAAAAGATTTATAAAACTAACTTTAAATCAACATAAACAAACCACAGCGTTGTATATAATTTAATTTATAAAATAACGCGTTGCTCTGTATTGATCAGCTGTGATGGCGTCATCCAAAGAGAATGTAAAATAAAATGTCATCGGTCGTAGGCCGTAGCGACTATAATATTATACTATATACAGTATACTATAGGTATAGCGAGTAGCGACGAAAAGCAGTGTGAGGAAGGTGCGAGAGAGTCCGAGATAGAGAAAAAGTGAAAGGCAATATATACTTTACTTCGGCAGGTTATATTTTTTGTTATTCCATAATTTCTTGCAAAAGCAAAAAAAAACGCTCCATAATGTCAAGATGTTTTTCTCGCAATTTTTTATTCTTCCACTCACGACACTCAGTACTCACGTTACGCTCACATTGACGATCGATTAACGATTTATTCGTCAGATTTAATGTCATTAAAAAACTTAATCTGACGCGCTTTAGCAATTCTGACAAAATATTTATTTACTAATCTGATGGCTTCCCTAGACCAATAGTACTATATTTAGCACATATATAATACCGTAGACATACTTAGCAGAATGCAAGGTATCCTTCCTTATGTTCAACTGCAATGATCATAGAACAATAATACGCAATGATTGAGTAAACGTAGAAGGCCCTGTTGAGGGCCCCTAGCCGTAGTAAGAGTGTGTGCAGATTGTAGTGTTTATATTGGGTAATTCATACTTCTAATTAATTAGTATTATTAACACAAGGGTGTATCACTTTCAATCAGGTAACAAGATATAATACATTAATAAAATGTTTGACAATTAAAATACCTAATAGTTATTTGACAATTCAAATAAAACTTGGATAAATAAAAGATTTGGAAGCTTAGTGTTAAAATTTATTACATTTATAACATATAAAAATGTATCTGTCGTATTTAATAGTAACTAAACAGTTTTACCTATAACAAAACTTTATGATTTACTTATAGAGATAGAGAACAAGGAGACAATACATCACTTTAGAATAAGTTTAATAATTATATATTTAGCTATTAATATACATAGTAATTTATGAACTAGCAACTTGTTTTAGAGGTCCCTCTAGATACTGTGCTATTGCATGTATTTTTTCCTTTAATATACCAAATCCAACTGTTTCTTTTGCATAAAGACACAAAAGCAAATTTGCAACTTGGGTGACAGCAATTTTTCCATTTAAACAATCAACTAAAATAAGATGTAATTTATCTTCTTTAAAAACATTTCTAGCATGCTTCTCATATGCAGACCATACATTACTTGCAATTGCTGCCGTTACTCTTGCGTCTTTGTCATTATATCCAGAATACGCTAGAAGTGCTCCCTGATGATTTAACAATCTAAAAAATAATGAAATGTAGCTTTGGATTTATCATTATCTAATGTAATATATATTCGATACTAATAGTATTACAATGTATTTTCTACACCGCCAGTGTTTGCTTGACTTAAGACTTGAGTTAAAGCTTTTGGTTTTAACATTTTGGGATAAATTTAAATGAATTTATTTACACACTGTTCTTATTATGACATTGACTTATATTTCATAATTCAACCACAGATAAAGTAGAAATAGCTCATAGAGTACTATTATCGAAAATATAATCTATATATATATATTCTCTCATAATTCATATTTTTATTCGTTTATTATTTAAAAAAAATCGTAAAATAATAAGTTAAATTAAAAGCTTTGAAGAAGAAAAGAGGCATCCTATACAACTACATGTAAGTGTTACTATCGAATATTGGAGCTGAAGCTATGAAGAGAAATAACTAATTTTTATCGATTTTACCCTCAAGTTATTTGGTTTTGAGAAAATAAGTACGACAGAACTAGATTTTAGACTAAGCTTTGCAAGTATAAGCCACAAGCCGAGTATATGTAAATTAAACCTTATGTAACACCGTGCCTCGAAGAGCTAGTGAAGTCTATTCTATTCCTGACTGTACTCTAATTACTACTACTACTGACTACTTTAATTCTTAAAAGACAGCTTTATTTACTACTACTCCCGTATAAAATGTTGATCTGATGACTACGGAAAAACTATTTATAATTTTGTATATAACTGCCTCGGTGGTGTAGTGGCTATCATGTACGGTCATACATCGAGGTCGTGGGTTCGAGCCCCGGGTCGGGCCAAGTTTAATTATTGAGTTTTTCTTTATAGTAGGTAAGCCTCAGAACAAGCCCGGAGTTGGAAAGTTGGCGTAGAGTAACCCCCGTTCCTCGGAGAGCACGTAAAGCCGTCGGTCCTGCGCCTTTACTCTCACTGGTCGTGTCGATCAGTTATCCCACCGTAGTATGAGAGTGATAAGAGAGTGCACTTGTGTCTGCGCGTACACTTGTGCACTATAATATGTCCTGCGCAGTTGGCCAGTCTCGATGAGATTGGCCGCCATGGCCGGAATCGGTCGGAGAACATTATTATTTATTATTTTATACAGTATAAACTCAGATCAAGTAAAAATATTTAGATCACTCACCGCCTACATTATTACTGAAGCCACAAAACCGTGCTACTTCATGTAAACACAGCACACATATGCACGAAACTGTACTAATTTTCGTTAGTGTCTTACGGGATGTCATGCAGTAAGTTTTGTGCAAAAACAATTCAAGAGTGAACAAAAAGTCTGATGGAATATAGTTTCACTTCTAAGATATCAGAAAGACTAGTATAGGCCATAGAATACTAATAATAATAGAAAAAAATGCTACTTAAATTTTAAGTTTTAAAATTTGCTTCAAAACGATCGACGGTGTCATGGCGTCTGCTTGTGACGTCACGGCCGTATAATCCAGTGTTGCCAGTGACAGATAGTGAAAAGTAACACGAGACAGCTCAAAAAGAAACATTTTCACAAAAAAAGTAACATTATTTTATTTTGCCGTGTTGCCGATGTCAGATTGCCGTGTGTTATGGTAAAAGTTTAAAAATTGCCGTGTCTCATACAAATGTAACGAAAATGTAGACTTTTGTACCTAATTGTAAATTGTTCCTATAGTTTTGGTGGCGAAAAACCAGAGTTCCTTAGATAATTTATTAAAATATATTAGATTAACAAATTTTATTTGAACAACTTTGGTAAAAATTATAACTATAATATAACTGACTGATACCACTAATACTTATTTCTTCTACTTTTTCTTTCATTTATCGACTAAACATAAATAGTAAAGTTAATCAGTCGAACGGTGTTATAGATTATATTAAATTTAGTTATAGACTAGCTGTTACCCGCGGCTTAATGCGCGTGTGTTGTGCGTGTGCGCTGATTGTCGTGTTTCAGGATACGGCAACGATTGTTCTGCCGTATACCATGTTTTTCTGGTAATGGCCCCCAAATACCGTGTAACACGGCAATTGCCGTGTAAATGGCAACCATGCATGAATGATGAAACGAACTGAGACTGACGTCTGACTATGACATTACGTGACATGTGCGCCAATACCAAAGAGAATGTAAGTATGCCAATACAACAAACGAAATTCCGTTCCGAAACGAGATGCGTTCCGTTTCATGACTAATTTTGCTTGATGAAAAAAAATATTTTTGCTATAATTCGCGTCATGTAAAAAGAACGCTGGCTGTCAAGTTGCGCAGAGGCGATTTATCGGCGATATTGGTGGTAAGACGCGGGGCGCGGGACGTCGAGGCACGCGTCACATGCTTGCCGGCTCGCTATTGGTTTGTCAGTTTGAAATACCATCGCGCACACAAAAGTTATTAATTACGAAATGATTTTATATAAAAAATACTGAAAAAATATTTTTGACATATATTGTTTTATAAAAAGAGAGACTGATAATAATGCTGTTAATAATTTAAAAAAATATATTAAACGAATTAATTTAATTTTTGTAAGTAGATTAAATATTCTACGATGAATCAAACATATTTTATTAATTAATAGAATTCTATTTAATGACATTCTATCTAATATATTTTTCAATGTACCTAACAATACTCAATATACATCGTGAGCAAAAGGCTAGTTCAAAAATAAAAGAATAGGCTTAGGAATTTCGTATGCGAATGTACCCATGCGCAAACACACCCCCCACCACTTTCTTCCAGCGTTCTTTTTACGTGACGCGAACTGTACTTCCTTAAAGTAACGTAAAAGTAACATTTTGAGTCGTGTAACATGTAGGTAACATGAGGTAGTGAAAAGTAACGTAAAATGTTACAAAAGTAACATTCTGGCAACGCTGGTATAATCTGACTGTGAACACTAGGGAGCCAAAGCAACAAATCAGATAATTTGGGTTTAAATATGAATTCAAAAGTGTACAAGTGCTGTGCGGTCCCTCAGTGTGTTAATACGTCATTAAAAACACCTAACAAATTGTTTGTTTACGTTCCACGCAATCAAAAATTGCGAAATAAGTGGCTTAATCTTGCACGGCGAAATCCAACAGTTATATCTATAAATTCTTCATTTTATTTCTGTGAAGATCATTTTGACGTAAGTTTTTACTTTATTTCATATATTGTGACATGATTTGCGACTTTGTTTAACTAAATTTAATTATAAAGTTCATTCTTTTTGAGATAACATTTCGTCTTTTAAACATGTTCACTTATCTTATTGAGTATTTTATTCATTTTGCAGTTGCCAAATGATATGGAAAATTTTATGGAGTATCATGTAATGAGGTCAGTGTCGCAGGTCCGCATGAAACCAGGGTGTATACCTACAAAATTTGAATGCCAATCAGATAGAAGAAAACGAACGTCGAATACTACAGAACGACCATATATTAACTCCCCCAACATCAACAAATCAACTCTAGGCAAATTAGAGCTATTTGCCTTGGTAAATCCTTGTTCCATATTATGAAAACACAAACTAAGCAACTGATTGATAGAAATAATGAAATACTTCACAAAATACAAACGCAGAATGCAGATTTAAACGTCCTAGTTAGTACTTTATAGTTTACTAGCGACTCGCCCTCGCTTCGCTCGGGCTCTTCCCTAGATTTAGCACAGGTAAAGCCGCGGGATCTGCTAGTTATGCATATAAACCTTCCTCTTGAATCACTCTATCTATTAAAAAAAACCGCATCAAAATCCGTTGCGTAGTTTTAAAGATTTAAGCGCACATAGGGATATAGGGATATAGGGACAGAAAAGGCGACTTTGTTTTATACTATGTAGTGATACAAAACAAAGTGACGTTTATACGGCCGTGACGTAATTCACTCTGATTGGTGTTCAACTTATCATGGCGGACTGCTGTATTTTGTCGTTTTATTTTAATAAATAAAATATCAATCTCGCCCTAAATATGAAAATAAATACGCTTTTCAAAACCTATTAATCTTATCTCATTAGATGAACACATTATTTTAGTGGTTTTTAGTTACTGTCATCATGCCTTTGTTTGACATAAATAATGACAATGTCCCGAAATGACGTACGGTTGAGTGTTGACAGGAGTTTGTATTTCTACTGGTAAAAAAATGTGAGGTAAATTCATAGCAAAATAATTATGTAGACATTTAAATTAATTTTAATTATTATTATATAATTAAATTTTTCCATCTTTTTGGTTTGTTGTTTTTTTAATAAACACTCTTTACATTACTTTTGTTGTATTTTTCACCCAAGACTATCTATTCAAACTATTTGTAAAGTGATCCTACACGCCTCCTACACACTTAAAAGCTTATTGTAAATAAACACAAAATTTATTTTTATTTACATTTATTTTTTATTTTATTCGCATATTACACAATATTAAAGGAGATTTTTTAAAAGTGTCAACACCAGCACCATATTTAAAAAAATTGTTACACTTTTTGTCCTGAATGAGTCATCTAGGTTTTTTACTTGATCTTAGAGTATAAATATAAAAAAGTAAAAAAAAAACCAAAGTAGATTATTGGTGAAAAATATATTAAAAAAACAAGAAGAATATATTATTACATATTTATTGACACTTTCCAATATATATTTACTAACGCATTTTCTTTTGTTTTATTAAATAATTCCTGAATGCGATTTGTTTGTCTTTAAATGATCGCTTAACTTTACCTCTTGCTTTGTGTTTTACCATTTGGTATGATTTAGTCTTCTTCTTTTCCCTATTAGTCTTAGAGCAGTTTGCATTTTTTCTTCGATCTTTATAACCAAATTTATCCCTTTCTTCCCTCCCTTTTAAAACTGTTTCGAGTCTAGCGTTATAATCATGTTTCCTTTTTTTGTGTATATTTTCAATAGCTGATAACTGTACTAATTCTGACTCGTTTTCTTCTTCTATTGCACTCTTGTTTCTTTTTACACCACTTACTGCCTTTTTTATTTGAGCTGCTTCAATTCTTTTAAAATCTTCATCAGTAAAAATTTTGTCCATTGCTATATCACGAGCTACTTTAATTTTTTCTTCTCTATCTTGCTTTGAAATTGATTTTGCTTTTAGTATTTTTCTAGACTTTGTAGAGTTACTTGTATTTTCAGTAACATATTCTTTTGTTTCTTCCTTCTCATCAACAGTATTTTCTTCTTCATCTCCTTGTTCCGCAATTTCTTCTGTTTGTTCTTCGTCATCTGACTGTTCATTTTCACTATCAGTTGTTATATCTAATTCTGAATCTGATGAACCAACATCAATCCACTCATCTTCAGAATCATCCTTTTTAGCTTTATTTTTTTTGTCACCTTTTTTCTTGTCTTTTATCTCCTCTTTTTCTAATAAAACTTCTGAGCCTGGTATATAGTCTTTTATTTCAACCTCCCCATATTTCTTTGTTTTCAATTCTACTGATGCCTCAGAAGGCCGACCTCTATCTTTCTTGTGTAATAAATTTGGCATAGTTTGTCTATACAGTTGGATCAAGGATCTGGCAGCCATCATTACTGATTTTTCTTTGTATGTTTTATATTGTACTAAATCTCTTAAAAGGTCTTCTCCAATAGCCAAGGGACACCGTGAACAAATTTCTCTTACAGCATTTAATCCCACTGCCATAACATCAGTTGAATTTCTTTCAGTAATAAAGTTGTTTGCAATTGCTTTCATAATTGGTTCCAATACTTCAGGTGGAACTAACTCATGTGCAGATTGAGCTGCGAATTGTAAAATACGAGTCACTTCTCTTTGGTGGGGCATCACTAATCTTGCAAGAAATGGATAAAAGTTAAATAAGAAGAGACTATGAAGACCAATTAATCTAGAAATGACATCTAATGTCATTAGTTTAACTTCAAATCTTTCATTTGAAGATTCTAGTTGTTTAAATAACTTTTCAGCAAAGCCTTGTGGGTTATTAATAAGATGAAGAGCAGAAAAATTAAATATAGGTGCTTTTTCTTTCTTCTTTTTGTTCTTCTTAGCAATTTTTTTAACTTTTTCTACCATTTTCTCCCTTTTTCTAGTTTTTTTATTAAATTTATTAGAAATCATTGTATCTCGAGGGTCAACTTCATCATCACTGTCTGAATCAGGCTTTTCCTCTTCATCTCGACTTAAGAAAAATTTTAAAGAAGCTACCATTACTTTAGTAACTTTTGAAAAACATCCAATATCAGCAATAATGTTAACAGTCTTATGATCATTCCATATATTCTTATGGTACATTTCTATCAAAATATCAATAGCTAATTTAGCTGTTTTCACATTGGTGTCTTTCAACATAGAAAAAATGAAGTTTTGTAGTGTGGAGTTTAGTTTCATATCCTTATGCTTCATATTCATATTTTTTATATCAGTTGTAATGTGTGTCTTCAAATATTCCCTTAAATTTTTGTCTTGACATTTTATTAACGAGAAAAATAATTCCAGCAAATCAAAAGCAGTTATAAAGTTTTTATTTCTAAGTAGTATCAAACATTTACATAATGAAAGCCTCATCTCATTATGCAGTGTAGTATTGTGAGTTTTTAAAATATCAACTATCTTCTGAGGAAATGTTTTCATATCATTTTGATAACATTGTGTTACTTGAGCCAAAAACATTGCTTGTTCGTCCAATTTTTTATTATATTGAGTTGGGTTTAATTTGAAAATTTCCAGAGTAGTTTCAAAATGAGCGAGTTGTTGGCGAAACTCATCTTTATAAGAATCAGGATCTCGTTTTATCAAGTTTTGTAGTTGCGTTAGATTGTTCGGTAACTGATTGTTATGTCGAACCATTATTATAAAATTATACTTACGAAATCACATGTGTATGTCACTTTAGTTTGTTACTTTGGTTTGTTATTTGTTAACCTCAAAGCGTGACTGACTGTGTCACTGTCAGTCAGTGACAGTGACGTGTGAGGTGTGAGTTAGGGATATTCACTTAACATCGATATATCGAATTTATTCGATGTATTCCGTACGATATATCGGATTGATTCGATGTTTTGACTAACATATTTTATTGTATTCGATATATCGATATATTTATTTATAGAAACATCGAATATTTGCTTTTTTTATTTTCTTGTCGAATCTATTAACGAACTAAATAATTTTAATACTACTTGATGCCTTCAATTTTAAATAAGGTTCATTAAGATAGTGACATCTGTGAGTGACCATCTTAATTATCTAATCTATCCTGACAGATTGATCGACTATTCACTCTCAATGTATGTATAGTCTGTGGATTTATAGGTTAATTATATTTACTTACACTCACTTGACAGTTGACACTTCACTCTTCTTGTTCTTGCGTCGTCTTCTTCTGTTTGGCGGTAACGCAAATAAATCATTGTTTTAATTGTTTATCTAAGTCAAATTTATGTAAGAATTTTACTTGCTACTACAATTTATTACTCTAAAATAACTGATTTGACCTATCGTTTGATTGCTAGTTCGAAGTTGAAAAGGTATATAATATTATATTTCACTGGAAAATGGTAATATTAAATTTTTGTGGAAAGTATTCGATAGTGAAAAAATATCGATGTTTTCTAGCGATAATCGATATATCGATAAACATCGATGCTGGGATCCAATATTTTATATCGAATATAAATATCGATATATTTTTTAAGTGGACACCCCTAGTGTGAGTTGTGACTTGTGAGCCTTCTGACGTAGTTTGACAGTTGACAGTAAATTTGACAATATTATAGTCTATAGAAGGTCGTCGACACAGATTGCAAAATAATATTGTATTCAAGGGTAATAAAGCTTAATTATTTTTGATTTGGTAGATGATATAAACGCGGAGATGAGAGCGGTACACGGACAGACAGTCAAAAATTCAAATATAATAATTTTTTGATGTTAGTATATTCTTTCACATGCATTTCATTAAATAATATATATATATATATATATATATATATATATATATATATATATATATATATATATATATATTTCCGCTAGAAATAAAAATAATAAAAAAACTCAAACTTCACAAGAGAGTTAGTTTTAGCCGTTGACATTAAGCTTAAAATCGATTACTTACGTCGTTTTTTGTTATTGTAGTTGAAAACTACGAGTACAGTTACTAAACCTTTTCTTTTTATTTTGAACTAGTCTTTCGCTCGCGACGTATATTGGTTATTGGCAGGTACATTTAAAATATATATTAGATAGAATGTTATTAAATAGAATTCTATTAATTTATAAAATATGTTTGATTCAGTGTAGAATGTTTAATTTACTTACAAAAAATTAAATTATTTCGTTTCATATATTTTTTTCAAATTATTAACTGCAATATTATCAGACTCTCTCTTTATAAAACAATTTACGTCTGCGCAACTTGACAACCAGCGTTCTTTTTACATGACGCGAATTATACTTTTCAAAGTCGTTATCAATGATTAATTACCGAATATGGAATTATCCTTTTAACTAATACTTTATTTAATAAAACAATGAAATAATGTATAAATATTTTAAAAGAAATCCTCATTAAATAAAAAATGGTTATTTCCAAATAAGAATGCTGTATTTGTAGTTGTAGTGCAATGCTTGTTACCTTCGGGTAGCAGCCGAATACCACTCTCTCACAGAAGACCGGCGTGAAGTGGCAGCTATACTGTCGCGTTTCGTCCGGGAGGCCCATTCTCCATCCCTCCTCCCTCCCTCCCTCTTCCCTCCTTCGCCCTCTCTCCCTTTCCTAAAAGGCCGGCAACGCATCTGCAAGCCCTGCAGTGTTGCAGATGTCTATGGGCGGAGGTGATCACTTTCAATCAGGTGAGCCTCCTGCCCGTTTGCCCCCTTTGTACCAAAAAAAAAAGTATGACAACGCGATGAGAGCACGCGAACATATCAAGCACAGCCTGCCTCTGAAATGTATACAAAAAAATCTAACGGTTAATAGAAGTTGAAAAATGACATGGATTTAGATTATTAAACATATTGGTGGTAATGCTTTATTTAGGTATACCTCAATTTTATTAAAATCCTTAAGAGATTGAAATATACAAGTTTGATTAAATTTATTATAATTTTATATAAAAATAAATTAACGATTGTTGTATTATTTGAAAAGGCACTTAAATATTGCACTTACACTAAATATATTTTTTTAACAAAAAGTGTTAATTAAAAATTAAGATTATATAACTTCTTCTACACTTTGCTCTGGTGAATCGCTTTGTGTACTTTCTTCATATGATCGCTGTTGTAATGCTTTTAATAACTTTTCAAGTTCTGTAACAAAAATGTATTTAAAATATTATTTTTTAACATGAATTAAAGTATGTACAGTTTGCGTCACGTAAAAAGAACGCTGGAAGAAGGTGGTGGGGGGTGTGTTTGCGCATGGGTACATTCGCATACGAAATTACTAAACCTATTCTTTTTTTGAACTAGTCTTTCGCTCGCGACGTATATTAGTTATTGGTAGGTACATTTTAAAATATATTAGATAGAATGTTATTAAATAGAATTCTATTACTTATTAAAATATGTTAAATAAATAAATAAATATATTAAGACATTATTACACACATCGCCATCTAGTTCCATGGTAGCTTGTGTTACGGATACCAGATAGTTGATATACTACATATATAAGTTTAAATATATACATATTATAAATATAAAAAACCATGACTGGAGTACAAACTTCCGAGTTTAACAAATGAATGCCCCCAGCGGGACTCGAACCTGCGACCGCTGGCGCAAGAAAGTAGGGTCACAACAAATCTAGAAAAATGAAGTTACTTCTACTTTCTATAAATAAAATTGTAAAAACTTTTGTCTTATTTAATAGTCCATGTCCTCTCCTCCATGTCTTTTCTGTTAAAAATAAAATAAATAATTTTAAAATTATGACCTTCAGCCTCGGGATGGCCACTGGAGTACTGCACTAGTGTCTTGAGTACTTTTTCTTCGGAGATAAGTCCTGCGCGTCCGCTCACGGCACGCATCAGTTGTTTTCCGCTAGCTATACCTGAAAACAAAATAATCTTACACTAGTTTCTTTAGACATGAGTTTAGTCAGTAGTGCTATTTAATAACCGGCTCGTAATAGTAGTAATTTAAAGTATTGTCGTAGTATAAGCACTTTTATGGTTTATAACAGCGTATGTTGTACGTATTTAGCCCTTTTTAACGTCCCACTGCTGTGCATGAGCTTACATTTAATACGAAGGCGATTATGCCATAATATACCAGCCCGCTGGAATAGTGCGCGTTGGTGGACTTCATATGTCTTGCGAAAATTTGCTAAGTTTTCTTAGACATGCAGGTTTCCTAACAATGTTTTCCTTCACCGTAGGACAAGTGGTAATCATGTTAGAAAAGAAATATTATAGTGCATCGCGTGTACGCGCAGACACAAGTGCACTCTCTTTTCCTGTTACTCTCATACTCCGGTGAGAGAGTGAGAGAGTTAGGCTAAAAGGCATTTACAGCGGATAACTTTGAGGAGTAAAATAAAAAAAACAAACATACCTGCATTAATATCTCCTGTGCTTAACGCTTTCTTCATATCTATAAATTGTTTGACGAATACACTTTGTTCTTGAAGGGCCATGGCTTGCGAGCCTATTGAAAAATCATTAAATATAAATAGCACATAGACGTCATTCAGAATATTAGTTTTTAATTTAGGTTAAAAACAATATTAAAGCACATATAGTCTATTTTTTCTTACTTGTCTTAAGTAGTAAACAAATATGGCGGACAGGTAACCAGAGATAATTTCATAGAGATTGCAATGACGAATGAATGACAACGACTGAACTTAATGGTTTTTATGCAGTGAACGTAAAGTATTGGGTAGAAATAATACGACAAGTTAATTTGATAATTTTATTACTCGGATATCACCTCCTTACTAATAATAATTTTAATAATTTTATTTTCCTTTTTGTCTTAATATAAAGTCATTTTTAAAACTTTAAACTAAAAAAGCAAATAAGCGATCGAAATATCTCCGAGAGCGAAGTCCCTCACTCCATTTTATTACACAGTGCAATAAGATAAGAAATAATAATAATTACAATAACAAATAAATAATCAGTATAAGTTGGTTAAAAGCAATTAAAAATCTTCTATATTCTACAGATGACACTCCTATTTTAAAACCTAATAAAATTTGAAGAAAAATGTCGTACTTTGTAATTTACAAATATTGTTATTTTTTTAAAAGTTCAGTTTCCATTCTCGCCAAATAATTTTACATGTTACATCTCTATGATTCAAAGACAAAGTAGCGTATCGAAATGTCAAAATGTTTTGTTCATATTTTATCTATAGAATTTAGTTCTGTTAAAATTTCAATTTTAGCAAAAATAATGTGTTCAAATCATATATAAACAGCTTTTATAAGTGTAATTCATAGTGTGTGTGTTTCTAAAATAGTAATAAACGATGAAACCAAGTCTAAAATGCGGGATTTTCCGAAAATAAGTGATTTTCGTTCAAGGCAGTGTTTGTTTACCATTTAGGACAAGTAAGAAAAAATGGACTATACATACAATTTACAAATGACAAAATACTTAGCTTTCCATTTAAATTTCTAGAAGTAAGAAATATGTAGTTACAGTAGAAAAAAATAGGCAAAATTAAGCAAAAAATATTCTCTCCAACAGAGAGAGGCAGGAGGAGGGTAGACAATCCTATTTCTAGTTAGTAACAGTCATTGACATAAGGCATTACCACAGCTTACTAAATAATAAATATCCAAAAAATAATAGTCGTAACAAAAGCGGACGAATCTATTGCATAGGAAGTGCAGGGCAAGACGTGTGAGTTATTTTTATATGATATTTCATGGGTGTAACATTGCCACGATATGACCCTCATTGCTTTTCGATTTGCCATGAAAATTGGTATTCATAAATTTATTTAATTGGCGATTACGTGTTGTATGGATTGACTACTGTAATGTACGTAATGTAGGTACACTTATTAGAAAGTATTTTTTATAAATTTTATTAGGAATTATTTATTATTTTATTAATTTTTACTTTATTAAACTTTAGTATAGTCAGTAATAGTAATAAATGATTACTAATAATAGTATAAAAATACGTACTTGACTCTGGATCTGATGACTTCGCAATACATTTCATTGCCTCCTTCAAAGCTTCTAAGGCTTTTTCATAGTTCTGGAAAAAACAATGATCAAGAAAATAATCAAAAGTAATACTTTAACTATAACAGTATAATTATAATTTTATCAGCTTATGTAGTTTTATTAGTTTAAATAAGTCAACCGACCCGCATTTTTAAATATATAAAATATTAATTCTTAAGCACGGTACATAAAATCTTTTACGTAGTAACATAAGTAAACGAAAAAAGAAATACATAATTATTAATTAGTCCTTATTATAAAGTATGTTTTTATATGAATATATTTCTTAATAGTTTAAACTTTTTCCTATAAGTATGCTGTATGATATACACATATGTCAATGGCATTGAGACATACTTGAATTTGTTCTGAATTCAATAACTCAACTTTGTTTCACTTCTGTAAAAAAATCAACCTTATAATCATCAATATCTATTTCGCTATAGTTTGCTATACACCAAAACTAGAAGAATAGTTGAAATATTAATTCCTATGATTACAACAATAAATAGATATTATTTCAATAGCAACAGTTAGCAGTTACTTTTATATAATATTAAATTTCTAACTTACAACAACTAGTTAGATTTTTCATTAATTCAGAAAAATAGATCGAACCTCATAATCTTCGATCTCCATGGCAGCGCACTCTGCGTAGAAGGCCGCCAGCTTGCCGTGCGCCCTGGCGCGCGTGTAGAAGTGCAGGATGTGTCGCGCGAGGTCGGGGCGGCGTCGCCAGCGCGCGCGCCGGCGCAGGTGCTCGGCCGCCGCCAGCTGCGTGGCGCGGTCGCGCGACGCCGCCGCGAACGTCGCGATGCGGTCCGCGTCGTCCGACCGGATCAGCCAGCGGAGAGCGCCCGCCTGACAACACGATTATTATTTCTTACTAGCGTCTCACCATCGCTAGTTCGGGTTCTTCTCCAAATTATTATAGACTAGTAACTCGCCCTCGTTCAGCTCGGATTTAGCGTGAGCGAACTCGCGGGTTCCGCAAAAATTAGACAAATTATATACGAAAACCATCCTCGAGAACCACTCTATCGAATGGTGAAAACAGCATGAAAATTGTTGCAGTAGTTTTGAGTTTATCGCGAACAGACAGACAGTCGCGTCGGAGGACGTTTTATACTTTTTCACCGGAAGGTAATATTGAATAATTACACTGACTGACTACCACATATTTATATAAACTGGTCACCTTATCCCCGATGTGGGCCAGCCGCTTGGCAGCCTGGTGGTAGAGCCCGCGGGTGCCGAGCACGTCGGCGAGGCGGCGCAGCAGCGCGTCGCGGCCCGCCGTGCCCGCCGGCGCCGCCAGCCGCTCGCTCAGCTCCTCCGACAGGGGAGCGGCGGACTGCTCTACTATGTCTAATGCTTCTTCGTACTAGAGTCAAATATATAATACTAATCGGTCACAGACACACAGACAAAGATTCTATTGATTCAGATCGATAATAATGATTTTTCAAAAAATATTAAATTTACAGATTCGACTAAATTAGAATTTTATTAAATAATAGTGAAAGATGCGACATAATAAAAGTAGTAAAATTAAAAACCTTAAATATCAAAAATATGTTTATAATAACATGTAGTATACTTAAATAAAGCACATACCTTCCCCGCGGTCGCAAGTAAAGCAGCGGCGTGAGAGTGGTGGTCCGCCTTACGTAGGTGTGCTGCGAGAGTGTGCGCCATCTCCGGGTCTATTTTGTCCCCTAGAGATTCAACGGCAGCCACCATCGCATTCGTGTCACCAGAACTCACTGCTAGCTTTAAGGCCATGTGTGCTGCGCCTAACATTATGATTTATATATATATTCATAATAATTAATATTTTATCTAAAATTATTCATCACTATCAGTATCACTACATTTAACAGTTAAAATATGAGCATCCCGAAACAAGTATTATAAAACAAAGTCCTCCGGCGCGTCCGTCTGTCTGTTTGTAAAAAACTAAAAAAATACTGCACCAATTTTCATGCCGTTTTAGACAGACCAATGGACAGAGTTATTCTCAAGAAAGGTATAGAATTTGTTTGAATAGAAAAAAAATAAGCCGTCTGCGAACTTTGAACGAAAACGCTGCCTAAACCTTTTGAGATCAAACAAAAATGTATGGTGGAATTGTGTGACTTATATATAATATAGGTCTTCAGAAAAGTCCGTGATGGTCTATCTCTACTATATCCATTTTAATAATTTAAGGACAAGTACTCTTAACTATTTTTCGATTTTCCTTCTGAACTTTGCAATTTTCAAAACAATGAAATAATGCTTGAAAATATTAATTTTCAAACTGATATAATTTTACCTGATTTTTGATATAAAGCTATAGCTTGTTCAATTTGTCCAGCATTTTCAAGGATAGATGCAGCATATAGCGCATGCTTTGGAGATGAATTTCCAGCGCGCCATACTAAATTCCAAGCACTCGCTTCCGCCGATACTCTTATGGCTGACGATACTGCTCCGCATTTTAAATAAAGCTACATGAATAAATATTTATATCAAGTTTATTTATTATATTAAGTCATATTGTAAATTTTTGTTATCATAGTGCACATACAAGTAGATTTTGATATGGCTATATGAGCTCTGCTAGGCATGGTAGAAAGAACAAATTTACCAACTATCAACTATAAAATAGATGAGCTAAGCCTGAACAGGGACTTGGACCCAGAACCCTAACTGTAGTCTTACATGCTAACTGTGGCAGTTGACATACACTATATTATAATATTATTACCTTAACGGCGCTTTCCGTATCGTTCGCATTCATTTCCAAATGTCGTGCCATTTGATACATCGATGAAGAATTTTTAAGGAATATCTTTTCTGCTTCTTCTAATCTGTCCATATGACACAATAGCCTTGTTTGTTCTCCAAAATTATTTGCTCGACCGTAAGCATCTAATGCCCCATCAAGATCGCCAATACTTTCCAAATAATGACCCCACCACGTTATTAAGTTGCTATCATTTGATGTTGAGACATATTGAGCTAATACTGCAGCTTGACCTTGGGCAATTAGCATTCGTGGTACATGTGGTACAAGAGTTCCTGCACTTTCGAATAATTTCAATGAAGACCCAGTTTCACCGTTTGCCCATAATATTTTAGCAAGCTTGTGCTGTGCACTTTTAATGAGAAGAGCATTCTCACTCGCTTTTTCACCATTAATAATTTCATTTAGTCCACCATCTTTTGCTGATACTAAACGAGTAATTAAATCAGGTCTTTGAGCTTCCCGAAACAAATTTTCCGCCTCTTCTATCATAGCCAAGTTAACAGCTAATACGCCAACTCTAGATGTATCATCCATACTGTCATCATTTAACACCTTACGCATCATTAAGGCCCCTTTTATATCCCCCATTTTTCCCAAACAAACGGCGCCGACATCTGCTCTTTTTAAAGTTACACAAGCTTTAGCCAAACTTTCCCAAACAATAGATTTTTTATTGCCTGCAATATTAGTACCGATCACAACGGCCTTTTCTAAATATCCAGTTGTCATATAAAATAAAAAATTCAGCACCTGCTTCAATTTACTCAATTCATATTCAGTAGAGTCTTCAAATTCTTTTAACAATATTCTTTTAATATGTTGTTGCGCTAAAATAACTACATATGGCGAAAATAAAGAGCAAAATATAAAATCAGACGTGAAGTAATCTTCTGTACTTGGACACCAATTTTTGTATTCAAAAAGCTTACTTTCATGGCAAAAAAATAGATGAATATGATCAAATTCAGCAGACCGCATATGAACAGCGACCAGTCTAGGATCATTATTGTCCCACAATATTGCGATAGGTACACTTTGGTATGGAGGTTGTTTGGAATTAGATAAAAGAGTACTATTAATAACATCATTTGCAATATCCCATAAGTAAATTCTTGGGTCAGGAGCTAGACCGGCATTTGCAATGCTTAAACAGATATAAAGCCCAGAAGCATTCACTGATGAACGCATAATTTCTCCAAAATCTTCAATCACATGGTAGCAGTTTTTTGATGGGTATGGCATTCTAAGCCCCTTTTTAGTTATTTCTGCTAGCTTAATGGTACCATCAATTGTTGCTATTACAATAAATTTGTTTGTATTTGTAATAGCAATTGGTTCACCTTCTCCTTCAGAAGTTGGAAGAATGCCCACTTTAGTCCCTGATACATTATAGCACTCAATATGAGGGTTCCCCAACCCAACTATGATCTCATTGTGCAATATTAGAATGTCAGTTTTCCAAGGAAATGTACGTAAGAAGGTAAATTTTGATGCATTTTCTTTACTGTTCATCCAAACCTAAAAGATAATTTTCTTAGATTAAAAATGTAATTTAGTATAAGTAATGTATGAATATAACAGTTACCTACTTGTACATCTTTCCCATCACCTAATACAATATAGTTATCTTTAAATGCAAAATTTTTTATTGGTATTGATGCATCAATACTCAAAGACATATTAGCCTCTGCTCCAAATACAGCTATTTCATGAGCAGATTTTTGCACCATCCATATATTGTTAGAATAGCCCCAACATACATGTTGCTCACGAAGAATAAATGCATTGGTTATGCAATTGACATGTAATAAAGGATTCATTAATCCTTCAGAACCCCATGTTACTTCTTTTACTGTACCTTTAACAGAGGTACTACTTATAAGTTTCCAACAATTTCGATGATCTCGCCTCCACAAGTATAAATTTCCTTGAGAAGTTCCACAGCATAATGTATCACTTAAATGGCAAAAACTTATACTTGTAAATATGTCACCTGACACAGTTTCATCACTTTCATTAGGCAAGACATCATTATCACCTGTCTCACTGTCCCAAATTCTTATTAAATTATCTCCTGTTATAACTGCTACACAATAGTTTCCTGCTAAAACAATGCACTGGCCATTTCGTGCACTCATTCTGACATGGGTATCTGTAGTCAATGATCCATCACTTGACATTAAAAACCTTGAGAGGCTTAAAGCACCACCTGTTTCCCAACCAATAAGTAGGTATAAATTGCTTAAAATTTCTAGGAAAACAATAGTACCAGCAGCATTAAGCACTTCAGAACATGCTCCAGCATGATCAATGTATAAAATTATACCATTATCTTGAGCTGCATAGCAGGCATAGTTGTCGGGTTGAATTCCTTCTCTAATTTTTGCAGTAGTTCGAGGCCTCCAAGCAGCCAGAGCATCTAAAGCATTTTCATCTCCAGCCACGGCAGCTCGAGCTAACCCTCTTATTGATGTCTCAGAAGTTGGATTAGGAGCACAAAATTTTACATGTGTAATGACATCTCCAAGCTGATGATGGAATGATGTTAAAGGAGCACCAGAACTAGACTGCCATCCTGAGACAGATCCTGCAGCATCTGAGGCTAGGAGCCTACCACCACCAGGGCTAAAAGTCACTGTTGTCAAAGCAGCATTGTGTGGCGCTTCCAATCGAGCCCAAGAGTACTCTAACCAAATATAAAGTTCACCTCCATCCCAACCAACAACTAATAGTTTTCTTAAAGGATGCCAGGCTAGTGCAGTCACTTGGTTCGATAATAATACGGGCCAATCGCAGCCTTCTAGAGCAATCCCCTGTAATAAAATAAATATATTGTCATTAAACAGTTTAACATAATATAATAGGCATATTATAGTTAAAATTCATTCATACAAGCTTTCATCCCCTATTTCAACATTTACAGCCCTCTATTCGTCCTGAAATGTAGCCTATGTCCTTTCTCAGGCTTTAGACTGTGTACCAAATTTCATTTAAATCGGTTAAGTAGTTTGTGCGCGAAAGCGCGACAGAGTTACCTTCGCATTTCGGCAATTATAAGTAAAGATAATAAGGATTGTTCTTACGTTTTCTTGAAAAATAGTTACAAGTCCGCCTTTTTCTTGATTATAAGATCCAACAGCAAGTAGAGGTAACGAAGGATGCCATGAACTTAACGTTGTAACGACATTTGTGTCAGAAAAATTTAGTTTTTTATCAATGTAAAGAGTCATCTTTAAAATGTAGAAAAATATTATACAATTCAAAGTATTGTAATAGAGACTCTTAAATTAGTACATTATTTAGGAACTTATTATATTATAATAACAAAACTTTTCAGCTCATAGTCGCAATCCGCGGCTGTTTACGATTTGGTTGTCATAGAAACGATACAATTGTTTTTAAAATTTATCCCCAATAGGGAAAGGCAAAGGACTATAGTCCATACAGCCCAGTCTAAATTAGAAACGATACAATTTTTGTTGTTGTTGTTGTTTTTTAAATTTATCCCCAATAGGGAAAGGCAAAGGAATAAGGATACAATTATTTACGATTGTACAGCATATCTATTTCTCTACGTAATATTACTTTTCTCTATGGCAGCACTTCACAAAAATAAACGCAAATATTATATTATTTGAGAAACGAATTAAAAATCCAAATTTTTTTTTTTTTGGTGGAAGCTAAAACTTGGTTTTTAAAAAAGGGGGATGCTATAATTATTTTAAACATTTTTTTTGTTTTTTAGCTTTAGAAGTAAACGATTTAGAAATATTAATTATAATTTTATTTGAAAAGTACTTTCATTTGGTTCCATTTATATCTTTTCAAAAAATGTTAAGGGGGGAAAATAGGGGATTTGAACCCATTTCTAATTTTCATATTGACTCGAAACTCTGCAAGTGTCGAGTTTGAAATCACAAAGGTTCTAAATAAAAAATGTTATATTGAGGTAAAGTAAACCTCCAAGTGAGTACTATACTGCAGTGTGTTTAACAAAACAGACTTTAATCATAAATTTCAATTTTATTTTAATCATAAAATTTTCAAACGTTTTCATTCTCTAAACTCCTATCAGTCTAGGAAATTCTAAATCGTATATACTGGTAACATTTATGACAAACACGATGTTGGATAAATTTATTTCGTCTTATAATGTTTTTATGGATAATCTGAAGAAAATTGAACAAACTTACTTGTGAAAATAATACCACTTGCTTTATTAATCTTTTCAGACCGTGATTGGCACATTTTAACCACACATTTCACCATTTTTAATATTTTATTGCTAAGCAATCGCTCTGTTGACATCCAGGTGGCAACTGAGGTCTAATATGCTTGTGGACATATTCAATGTAGTCGCGCATCAATGCCGTGAAATGCTTATCTAGTCATATCATTGATTCATACCACCATAAATTGCCCTGCTATGGGGAGGTCTGAAGGTAGAAACACTTTAATATTGCCATGGAAAAAAAGTTTCGAAAAAATTCGAGTGTTTGTCTACTTTCATTAGACACTATCGTAGGACACTATAGACTATAGTCGGTATCGGCAAAGAGAATGTATTCACTACGGGGTATCGGTGGTGTAGATGAGGCATGATAGCGTCACGTTTATATTGGGATGTTGCACGACAGTAGCGCCACCTAGCATACGTGAAATAATAGCCAAAACCTATACAGTAGGTTTTAATTAGCAAAACGTGACATAGGTATTTGTTATAACAATGACAAACATTCATATGACAATTTAAATAAATAATAAAAAGTGTCTAAAGAGGTTCACTATATAAGTAGAGAAAGAGGTTCACCACATTCACCCCGGCCAGATGTAATCACGTAGATACTTTGGCGGATTCCGTGATCTAGCCGATCTCCGGGGTAGCTCCGCGATTGCGGCCTCGTTTGCGTCCAAGCTCATTCGCTCTGGTACTCCTTGCAAGACCTCAGATAGTGGCGGTGACGAAGGAGTCTCAGGCGGCGCGACTGGTGGCGAATAGTATGCTGTTGGTGATGAAGGCGAAGTCGTCGGTGGCGAACATGGTGGTGATGGAGAGTGCGATCTTTCGGGCTCGGCATCTACAAACTCGTCAATTGTGGGGATATCTTCTCCGTTGCACCCCAAAGGCGCTAAATGGCGGTTGGACACAGTAGTCTCGCGACCATCCATCGTTCGAACGTACGAATAGGTGAGATTAGTCTCCAGTACCTCCACCTCCTCAGCTAGCGGTTGATATTTCGTTTTCCGATCAAAACGTCGCATAAGCACTCTGCTTGAGTCCGTTAGCCATGTAGGAATTAAATCTCCATTTGTCGATCTACGTGAGTGTCGAAACATTCTTTCATGTGGTGTACAATTTGTGCTAGTACACAAGAGCGAACGTATGGAGTGTAATGCTTGCGGTAGGACATCCTCCCAGCTCTCTATCGGTAGGTTCTTAGTTTTCAATGCCAACTGTACAGTTTTCCAGAGCGTAGAATTGAGCCTTTCAACTTGATCGTTGCCTTGAGGATTGTATGGCGTTGTACGACTCGTCGCTATTTGTCTGGAGTGTAGGAATTCTTTAACATCAGCCGATAAAAATGATGTCCCTCGGTCTGAGTGCACATAAGCTGGCGTGCCGAACATGACAAAAATGCTATCTAAATGCCTGATTACAGTATTAGCGCTTATGTCAGAGCACGGAAAAGCGAATGGAAAGCGGGAGTACTCATCGATTACCGTTAAAATGAATCTATTCTGCGATTTAGATGGTACAGGTCCCTTAAAATCCATGCTTAGTCGTTCGAAAGGCGCTATAGCCTTAATTAGTTTATTTTGCGGGTCAGCTTTAATGAATCTAGGTTTAACTTCTGAACAGATTCGGCAGTCTTTCGTCATGCTCTTTATCTCTTCAATCGAGTAGGCCAAGTTTTTGGAACGAACCCAATGTGCCATTCTGGTTACACCTGGGTGGCAAAGAGCTTCGTGGAGCGATCGTAGCTTCCCTGGTGTTTCAACGATGGCGCAGACACGAGAGAGGGCGTCCGCTACATGATTCTGCGAGCCAGGTCTGTATACGATGTTTATACGATTTGTATGGAGATAGTTCCAATCGCCAGCGCTGTATTTTCTCATTTTTTATTTTACTAGTGTGCTTAGCGTTGAACATGAAAGCAACAGAACGCTGATCGGTGATGAGCAAAAATGATTTCCCTATAAGGAAATGCCGCCACTTCTTTAACGATTCAACAATAGCGTAAGCCTCCTTTTCGATTGCTGAATGATTTTGTTCAGAGGGGTTAAGTGTCCTCGAAAAGAAGGCTACTGGCCTGCCAGCCTGTGAAAGAGTTGCTGCAATGGAGTGTTCCGAGGCGTCAGTTTCTACTGTGAATGGTACATTATTGTCAATGGCGTGAACACAAGACTTGACTATGGCCTTTTTAAGTTCTTGGAAATCTTTAATCATAGTGGTACTTAGCGGAAATGTCTTGGTCTTTGCTAGTTCATGTACTTTTTCAGAAAAGTTTAATATCCACTTTGAGTAATGGGCGAACATACCTAGGGCTCTTCGCAAGCTGGGCAAGTCCTGAGGAGGAGGTAAGTTTAGAAGAGGTTCTAATCTATCATTGTCAGGTTTGATGATATTGTTGGCGATCGTATAGCCAAGTATGTTGATAGAAGTTTGTTTAAATTTGGATTTTGCTTCATTGAGTGTTAGGCCGTACTTCCTAGCT
Source organism: Boloria selene (assembly GCA_905231865.2). Lineage (NCBI taxonomy): Eukaryota > Metazoa > Arthropoda > Insecta > Lepidoptera > Nymphalidae > Boloria > Boloria selene. The sequence goes on from HG993141.1 coordinate 6,467,578, forward strand.
GCAGCAAGAAAATTTTGTAGATTATAGTCATGCTCTTCTACTGTTTTGCCGCAAATTGTTATATCGTCGAGATATGCAAATGTTCCTTTCAAATCTTCCGTTCTATATAATAAGCCAATCAATGGTTCTTTGGAAGCTGGAAACTCCATTTGTGACTCCAAATGGTATACATCGAAACTGGTATAGATTTCCAGCTGCTTCAAACGCAGTGTATGGTCTTTCTTCTGGTAAGATAGGCCACTTTAGATATCAGTTCCTCTATACAGGGAAGTGGATAGGCGTCTAGTTCTGTAAATCGATTTATAGTTCTGGAGTAGTCAATTACTAGGCGTTTCCGGTGATTTGCATTCTTAGTGATCAGTACCTGTGCTCGCCATGGTGACCGACTCTCTTTCAAGAGGTTCTTCACCTCCTCCTCAATAAAACGTCGGTCATCATCGCTGTATCTTCGAGACTTTATAGCAATTGGTTTACATTCTGGAGATAGATTGGCGAATAAAGGCACTGCAGGGACAGATGCTTCGGCTACGTTGCAGACGACGAGAAGTTCTTTCGGGCCACCAAATGCGAATTCGAGGGATGAATGCTTTTCTAATACGTCATGTCCTAAAATCATGTCTGAGCATAAATTTTCTACAACAAGCAGTTGAACGTTTTCGTATGTGTGTTTTCCCAAGGTAAGCGTCAGACAGGTTTCTCCTTTCACTGAGGAAGTGTGGTTAAGAGAGGCCATAGATATCATCTGCTGACTAAGTTTCATCTTCAGAGAGCAAAGTATAGAAAATTCGAAGTTAATAAAGCTCTTAGAACTGCCTGTATCTAGTAGTGCTTCAGCTCTAATGCCTTTGATATATGCAGGAACAATAGCTTTATGCAGGGACGACGGCGAAGCGGCGATGATGCAGGCGGTGGCATTGTCCTGGTCAGACGTGGCAGCGCTAATTGTGTTCTTACTGCGACAGACTTTAGCAAGGTTAGGTTTAGCAGTTTTCTTGTTACATTGTTGACACGTCACATCGAAGGCAGGGCATAACTTGCGCGGGTGCACACGTCCTCCACAGAAGAAACATTTTCGATTGGAGCGGTTCTGAAAGGTCGGCGTTGACGTGGCTGCAGAGGTATTTCCACTGGAGATAGAAGTTTGACCAGGGATGTTTTCGGTAACAGCATTCAATGAGGTGTTATTGTAGTGTAACGTATTGACTTCAGCCATCTCTAAAGAGCGCGCCTGGTTATGCGCTTCATCCAACATTAGGCTTAGGTTTTCAAGTAGCCTCTCTCTTATTTTTGTTGAGGAAATGCCAGCTATGAAAGCGTCGCGAATATTGTCATCCCGATTCGTCTTACTATCGACAGCAGAAAAATTACAATCTTTGGACAGTTGCTTCAAAGCTTGGATGTAGGTGTCTATAGTCTCGTGACTACCTTGTCTCCGAGTGGCGAGAGCGTGGCGAGCATACAGGATGTTATTTGGTTTAACGTAGAGTTTGTTCAAGAGAGTCAACGCTTGTTCGTATGTTTCGCATTCGCTTATGTGGGTATACACGTTAGGTGACACGTGGTTAATGAGTACGGTAAGCTTGACCTTATCAGTAGTAGTGGTTGATTCCTGCGCCGCAAGAAAGTTGACAAACGTTTTCTTCCAGTGAGCCCACTCCGTGGCCGACGTGCTTAGGGACGGGTCGCCATCGAACCGCTCTGGTCGTAGATATTTATCCATGGGATATAGTCGTTCCGTTTGCTAATTAAATTGAAATAATAGCCAAAACCTATACAGTAGGTTTTAATTAGCAAAACGTGACATAGGTATTTGTTATAACAATGACAAACATTCATATGACAATTTAAATAAATAATAAAAAGTGTCTAAAGAGGTTCACTATATAAGTAGAGAAAGAGGTTCACCACAATACGCAACTACTTGGGAATATGTCAAATATAACATAATGCTATTTTATTGCTTTCTACTAAATTTTAAAGTAAATAAAAGATAAATAGAAAGACGACAAGTGGTATTTTTATAGGAATTTGTTAAAACAGTGCATAAAATAATGGATATCATTATAAAAACTGGTTTTGAAAGTGTAAAACATAATATTAGTTTCCAACCTCAAACTGTGTTGAAAGGAAATATTTTTTTGTTTTTTCAATAGGCTCTGCAGCATAGATTATACACTTATATACTGGCTCTGCAGCGTTTGCGGTAAAAAAAAAATAGATTTATTACAGAGGTATAATTCACGTCATGTAAAAAGAACGCTGGCTGTCAAGTTGCGCAGAGGCGATTTATCGGCCAATTTGGTGGTAAGACGCGGGGCGCGACACGGCGGGGCACGCGTCGCATGCTTTCCGGCTCGCTATTGGTTTGTCAGCTTATAGTACCATCGCGCACACACAAGTTATTAAATACGAAGTGATTTTTGACATATATTGTTTTATAAAGAGAGAGTCTGATAATAATGCAGTTAATAACTAAAAAAATATATTAAACGAAATAATTTATATTTTTGTAAGTAGATTAAACATTCTACACTGAATCAAACATATTTTATTAATTAATAGAATTCTATTGAATGACATTCTATCTAATATGTTTTTCAATGTACGTACCAATATTCAATATACATCGTGAACGAAACGCTAGTTAAAAAATAAAAGAATAGGCTTAGGTATTTCGTACGCGAATGTAGCGATGCGCAAACACACCCCCCACCACTTTCTTCCAGCGTTCTTTTTACATGACGCGAACTGCAGATACAGCTCGCGTAGTATATTTTAGTTATTTTCATAGTACATATTATGTCCTATGGAATCTTATTATGATTAAATGCAGCTACCGTTAACACTATTCTTCTGTCCTGCAGAAAAGAGCTATTCGTGCCATTTGTAGTTTAGGCCCTAGAGCATAAATATTGAACAAAAATATTGACTGCTGCTTCCTAATACGTGTACGAAAATGTTATGTATGTTAATAAAAATGTACACGAATTACCCAGGTTAATACCAGGAGAAAACATAAACTTGTAATGCCTGTGGACTGGCTTACGCAGAGTCAGTAATTCTTTTTATCGACAATGTATACAACAGGATCCCAGAAAACGTTCAAAAAGCTTCTAAATTAAAAAAATGTGAAAGCACAATTGTGTGCCATAGGATTATTATTAGGATATTCGATTAACGATGTTTTAGAAGACAGTACGCCTTGGGAATGATGTGATCGCCGCCAGGCTATTTCAGCATATATTATTAAAAAATTGAGATAAAAAAATAATATTTTAGTTTCTTTCGCCAATTCTTCTCAGGTCAGAGGTTTCTTCTTTCCGAACTGGTGATAGACTCATGACGTTCTTCTGAACGAAGTAAGAAATTATAAGTATTTTTAGGCTGAATAAAATATTTTGATTTGATTTATTTATTACAAACTCCGTGCACATTGACAATTGACATTACTTTACCAAATCGTTGCGTGTAGCTTGGAAGAATAAAAGCATGGAAGCCAGGTTAAAATAAAAACCAAGTTATCTATAGTTTACTCATTTAGTTAAGTTAGCATGTCATAAGGTGTGAGTAAAACAAAACATGGCTGTATGTTTTCATTATTTTGGAACGTGTCACAAGGCAAATAATAAATGGTCAGCTTTGGTCATCTTATAATGCTAACAAATACAAAAGTTTTATCTAAGACGTTAAAAACTTTATGTCAGCAACCAACTTAATTTTTCGGTATTATGTTTTGTTGATACATGTCTAGTGATGTAAAAATGATTGTCGATAATAATTTCAATACTTTTGCAGATTTCCTAACGATGATAAAATGAAAGAAAAAAATAGCTTGATCTCTGCGACATATGTCAAACTGACATATGTCCTAGGGTTGTCAGGATAAAAAAAAATGTCGATAGAAATTGTCAACGTTTCTTACTATTATCATTGCTAATGTAACATATAGTTGGGTTTAATCTAATTACTACATTAAACGAATATTTTATTATAAAATGCATTTATCTTACTAAAGGAGTACACCCCAAATCAATATCCGAATCAGTTTCTGAATCGCTAAAACAATCTTGTAGATTTATTATAAACTCTTGTTCGCAAATATTATCAAATCGAACGTCCAGCTCCCAATCTTTTTCCATTACTTTTCTGCATTTGGTTACAACCTTCTTCCAGTCTTCTACAGATACATTGTCGACCGCAATTTTTAATAACTGCAACATTTTATTTGCCGTGAAAGGCGGTGTTGTGTTGTATCTGGCAGCGTAACATTAAAAGAAAACATATTTTTACTATGATTAATTATACAGTAGTCAGTAGTTAATACTTTAAGTACCTATCTAATGAAATTCAAGCAAACAAACCTTTGACTTGGGCCCAGATAAGCTCGATCGGATTATACTGGCAGTGGTACAGGGGTAGTCATATGACGGTATGACCCTTTTCGTGGGCTATATCATCTAAGACATACGATGGAGTAGTTATTTTATTTACTCACTATTAATTATAGATCAAGTTTGACCAAATGTAAATAATGTCATGATATTAAAATATACATTAAAATTAAAAGAAAGAAAGATTAATTTTAAATTCAGTTTTATTTAAAATATCGATAGCTTAAAGTCTGTGGTCGCGATGAATCATCGCCCATCACTAATTAGGTCGGCATGCCCATAACGTATGATATTAACAGGTACCATAGCTGGGTATTAACTCGTTAATCCGTTAATCGTTAATTAACGAAGTTAACATTTTGATTAACGATTAACTTTTAAGTTAACCTAGAAAAAGTTTAACGGACTCGTTAACTTCCGTTACATTTTCTCAAGACCGTTAATCGTTAATCCATTACCTACTCTTTACCAAGCATCGCGTCGCGTCGAGTAAAACGAAACCAGGTACCACCTACGTAAAGTTTGGTAGGTAAGGTTGTCGGTGCGTGTTCACGTGCCGGGCGCCCGGGAAGCATCGCCGGATCATGGCCTCGTCAGCTAGACGGGAGAGACTTACACATTGGAAGTTTCCCGAGCGCACGCCCACTCGCCCGGAACTAGTACCTACACTTGCGCGAGTACCTGTGCCTGCGCCTGGAGTACCCAGGGTGAAACGCCCGCTAGAAGGACACCGTGCGTCATCCCCTTATTGCCTTCACCGTCAGGACTTGCGTACTGTACAATTGGACCTCGATCGGAACGGAAAGGGCGTCGATCCAAACGGGGGCACCATACAGTGCCATGGACCTCACAATCTCAAAACCGGCAAAGAGATTCAATGCCCCGGATATTCGGTTAAAAAAACCGAAGTCGAGACGGCTTCCATCAGTATCGGGATAAAGTGGGAGAAATGAAAAAAGGACGTCCAGCGTCCGTCTAGGGCCAGAGAGAGGTACCTCATGATATCGAAGTGGCTCTTGTAGAGTCCCAAACGGCTGGATATTGAAGGCGTTGAACTGAGCCTATGATAAGCCCGGTCCCGACTCCTCGAAATGCTGAGAAGCTTTTAAGTTCCAGAACCCAAATCAACAGATTTTATAAGTAGATCATTATTGTTGCAATGATATAAAAATACAATTTTAATCACGTGTTAACGGATTAACTTGCGTTAAATCTTTCGAAATGTAACGCTTTAACGTTTAACGAAGTTAACTTTTTTAAGTAACGGATTAACGATTAACGAGTTAATTATTTGTTTAACGGTGCCCAGCTATGACAGGTACTGTCTGTAATAATACGAAATTTAGGATTTCATAGGCGTGATTTTACTGACAGCTGTCGCAGAGATCAAGCTATCTTTTATGAGGTATAACTGCCCCTCTAGACAAGTGGCAAACGCTCCGTGTCTATTCTATTTCGATAAACGCTAACGCCTTGCCGTACGCTAATAGCAGAAGTCGTTTGTCAAAAGTGACACTTCTGTATGGGGAATTATGTACTAATCTGACATTTCGTTACATTTGGCTACCAATTACAAATTCGAAACGTTGAATCTAATCACTAGTCGTAAGCTTATGTCAAATCCCATACATTGATTATTCTATTCTACTAGCGTTTATGCCACTTGTCTAGAGGGGCTGTTACAAATAGATTATTATAGATGTCATAGGAAGATTTCACAAACAAATATTTCGCAAAAAATACTTGGAGTTTTATGATTAAAAAAACCTAATCTAAGCTAACTTTTTTCAATATAATTAATTAAATAATATCATAGCCGCTACCTTACTCCGTGTCTTTCAGAAATGCTTCGTTTTTTTTTTTGAAAAAAAATGCTTTGTCAATCTTCCTACGACATAATACAACTCATATGATGTACAGCCAGGTATTTTGAATTTAAATAAAATTAAATATATGTTTTTCATCGACATGGACACGACAATGTCGATAATCAACTCATCACTATCAAAAAATTAACTTGTGACAATCTGCATGACAACGAAACAGAACGGCATTATATGTCTCTTTCCTACGCACTATTACCATCGTAAGAAAAAAAAGATAAACATATGCATTTCATTTCTCATTTTAGCCCGGCTTCTATGAGTATCATTATTCTGAGATATGTATCAATATACTCTATGGCGTTTGCCGATCACACAAAGTTGGTTTTACAGCAAAGACAAGACAATAGATGTTTTGCATCTAAAATCGACTTTCAGTTATTAAAAAAAGCAAAAAAAAAATAACTGTACGGGAGATTTAATATCTAATAAGATTTTCTGGTCGGTTGGTAAATTATTATTTCTATCATAGAAATATTGGGACACTACTTATATTTTCAAAGACCACTATTTGCGCACTGTTTACGCGGAATGAAATTTACAAATATAGACTAGGCTCAAGGCTGTATGGGCTATAGTCCTTTGCCTTTTCCTATTGGGGATAAATTTTAAAAACAACAACAACTATCTGTCTAGTGTCTAGTTTTTAATATACTCTATGGTCTACGATATTAAACTTTGTTATCTGATAATATTTTGAATTTGTAAAAATGTGGTTTCTAACATCAGACAATGATAAAAGAGTATTATATGTATTACAAGGCAAAAACCCCGTAACAATTGGCCGATTTGTTGATGGACCAACTTGTGATTTTACAATTGCCGAAGATGCTTCGATTAGTAGAAAACATGCTACACTTGCGGTTTCAGAAGGTGATTTGCTTTTAAAAGATTTGGGTTCGAAGTATGGTACTTATGTTAATAACTCTGATAAAGTTGAACATAACAAAATGATAAAATTAAACAATGGTGATGTGGTTAAGTTTGGTAAAATGAGTTGTATATGGAAAGTAAATTGTATTAATTTTATTACTTGTACGTCTACATTGAAGGGAGAGAACCTTCAAAATCTTAAGAAAGTACTAGACACTCTGGGTGGAACTTTAAAAAATGAGTGGGATGATACATGCATGTATTTAACTATGCCAGCAATAACACTTACTATAAAAGTTGTTCTAGCATTGGTACAAAACTCACATATTGTCACTATTGATTATTGGAAAAAGTGTGTTGAAGCTATTAATAGTAATTTACCATTGCCTGATCCTGGCAATTTTATCCCTCAAATATTAGAATCAACTCTTAACAAGGAAAATGTATCCTTTATTCCAAAAAATGAGAGAAGTAATCTATTTGCCGGCAAAAAAGTAATATTTTTTTCAAGAAGACAGTTGGAAATGTATAAAACAGCTTTATTAAAAAGTTCAGCAACAGCATTGTTATTAAGTGAATCAAAACTAACCAAAGCTTCTTTGTGCGAGGAGGATGTTATTGTTATTCAATATAACTTATCAACAAATCAAGAAACTCAGTCTCAGAGGGATCAAATTAATGAAATAATTGACTACCTCAAATCCAAAGGCAAAAGAGTAGTAGCTGATGCTGAAATTGGTTTAGCTATACTATACTGCTCAACCACTAAATATTGTAATCCAGCTTTTAATTTTCCTTCTGAAGTTATTAAACAAGTGCCCCAACAAAATATTTGTGCCAGGAACATATTAGCTCCAGAGTCTCAGGGATCTTCCCAGAACTTATGTAGAAATGGTAATGTAATAATTGATGAAAGTCTTACATTTAACTGTAATACTAATGACAGCAACAGTAATCCCAAAAGGAAATTAAGTGAAGATTGTGTTGTTGATGATGTAGTAAATATGAGCAAAAAGCTGGCAACAGAAAAAAATTATATTCCTTCAAGCAATAGCAATAAAAGGCAATATGATTGTGAAGAATTGGAAAATCCAGCAAAGAAGGTTGCTATAACAAATGAAGATGAGGATGTATTTAATTTTAAGAAAACTGTTTCTATTCCAAATGTTAATCAAAGTGATTCTACCAAAAAGCTTAATTTATTAAAGCCAATTAAGAGGAAACATGATGCAGATGATGATGACGAGAATTTGTTTAATTTTATACAGAAAAACAGTAAGAAAGTTGCTATTGACAAACATGATAGTATAAAATCAGAACCTTTAAGTATAATAGAAAGACCAGAAAATAATAAGATAAATGAAAGTGAAAACATTGATATAGCAGTTATAAGAGGATCAAAATTGGAAGAACTTATGAAGAATAATGCAAAGGTTTTATGTTTAAAAAATATAAAAAAGGAAGATACATCTGAAATAAGTGGAAAATTAAGCAATATGGAGTTAGGATCTACAAGTGTCATAGTGAGAAATGATCTGATTGTCAAGAAGGAGCCAATTGAAGTACAATGTCCTGAGGGTAGACTAAAAAACTTTAAAAAGTTCAAAAAGGTTTGGCCTATTAAAATGCAAGTAACTATTGTGCCAAGATTATCAGCATCCACAAGTGCTTAACAATCTAGTGATAATAAAGAAAATATAATGAGAACCTAGATTTATATGTTTTTGTTTGAGAGTAGACACTGACAATATATTTTTATTACATACAATAAACTATTAAAATGAGAATGTAAACATTTCTCAGTTTGGATGTCATTCTGATCTTGTCTTATTTTAAAGACTATGCTTTATCAGCATAATTTCAAATAAATACTGTCCCATATTTGGAGGCAAAATATATTGTAAAAGTAAATAATACTGTTTATGATGTTATTGTTTAATAATATCATTCTATTTCAACAGTGGGTTTGATTGCATAATTTAACAATTTTTTGAATTGTTGAAGTTAAAAATTATGGTATTAATCAAAATTTTAGAAGAGCTATTTAGTATGAGCAATTCATGTTTAGTGATAGAATTATATAACAAATGAAAGAAGTAAACATTAAAATATTTTGAACTTTATTTATGTCAATAAATTTTTGTATTACAAAACCAACTTTTTGTTTTAATCTTCATTCTCACTCATTGTCAAGTCATTGTCATCTACATTGTTTTCTTCGTCTTCTGTATCACTGCAAAAATGTAAATATTGATATCAATAATATAAAAAAATATTGTATTCATATTTTTTTAATTTAAACACTACTGTGTTTATGCTAATTTAAGAGTAAATTATAATGAAGGTGTTTACAATCACATAAAAATACCTTTATTTGCAAATCAGCTAACTCCGTTAACATGAACTTTTTAAGGGGCCACTAAAATAGTTATTATTTCAATAATAAGTGTTACAAATAAACTCATACAACATGAATTTTTTAGATTAATTAAGAACATATTATCATTATTTAAAAAAATATTGTTCTTAATTTATAATAAGTATTATTGTATTTCTTGATTATAGTAGCCTTAGAAAAATAGATTGAAAAGAAGTTAACCAATTTGCAAACTAAGGTACCAATATTTTTTTAAAGTTGAAACAAAAACCATGCTCCAGTAATTTTAGTTGTCTTTTATGCACATGAATACATATTCTATATTCTTATTAAATATTTTCTGTTACCTTTCATGTTCTGCTTGCTTCTTAACATGGATGGTTCCATCTGGAGCTACACTTACAATACTTGAAAGTTTAGTTGAAAGTTCACCTTCACACACAACATAACTTTTTGGTTTATCCTTTTTAATTTTAGTTGCTTGTACTGAGTTTGATGGACCTGTTCAAAATCAATGAATTTTGTAAAGAAAACTAAAAGTACAGATAAACAAATATATTGTATTATAATACTTACGTAAAGAAAGGTATAAGGGCAAAGATAAAGATAATGGTAACTTTATGGAAAGCGATCTAATGTTTTGTTCTCCACCAGGGAATTTCTTTTTAAGTTGTTTTATTAATGCCAAGATGTTTTCTTTGATATGATTTTGTGGCATAGCTGTATGCCCCACTAAAATTGTTGATGTTTGTCCTTCATTTAATCTCAACATGACTGTTCTTACACCAATATCAATATTCTTCTTTAGATCCTTCTTTTCATTTATTTTCACTGGTATCAACATGTTGTGTTTTTTAAAAAACATTTTTCCCAATAAATGTGATACATGATTCAAAATTCTTGTATCTACCATTATGAGGTCATGTTGAGTTAACAATCTACGTTTTAATTCAAACTGATCATATTCAACTCTTAATTGGCGCATTGGTAAAACAGTTTTTACCTATAACATTAAAAATATTTAAGCAACATAAACAAAGAATTTACATTACAATATTCAATATTTCAAAAACAAATACTGTTTAAAAAAATTATTACTTACACCTGTTACTCCCGCTTCCCTAATTAATTGTTCCCAATGATCAATAGTAGGTTCATGATCAACTTTTCTTCCTTTCTTTAGATCTGGTGTAATTAAACATATTTCTCCAGATGTTGCTACAGTACTATGTGGCAATACACTGAAATAAAATTAATTAATTGAAGATCAATTTGTGACATAAAATATTAATCTTAAGTATTATTAAATTTACTAACAATCGTAAATTGCTTCTAGTATTTAACAATTTAATACAGCGAATTTCCATAAATACTTGGGTTTCGTCTCCAAAAATAGCATTCTTCTTATCGTGTTGTGCAACTAACTTTTCTAATGCATTTAAGCATAAAGAAATAATGTTTTCATTTACTATCTTCGATGGCATTTTAAATTTTATTTTATCGGTTTTTATTGCTTCAGCTTGCATCTCCACTATTTTATTATTTGTCGATGTTTTTCCCATCGTTGTCTTGGGAATCAACACCTTTTTAGGTTTTTTAGTTTTACCATTTTTTAGCTTCTCCATTTTGTTGTTCTTTTGAAGAGACTTTATTGCTACCATTGTTGTAGTTTATATTTAAAGCACATTTAATTTAAATTTTGAGGTTATTATTCAACTTCAACACGAAGTAATGTTTTCGTTGATAATTGAATTTGAAATGTGGTTAAGGAACAAAAACTTTAAACTTAAAACATGCTAGACTTGTGTAGTTCGCGAACGAACTAGTTCGAAAGAGCGATCCCACAGACGAACTACGCGAACTAGTTCTCAGATCCCTCGCTCCTTAGTTCTTTAGTTCATTAGTAATCTGTGCTAACGGCTATGGATCCTTTTTCGAATTCAGCTGTCAAGTACTTCACAAACGATTAACGAACGAAACGAACGAAATCAAATCCCATTACGATAAAAAAGGTTTCAGCTATAATAGTAAAAATATTATATTTTATTTTATTATAATATATATTTTATTTTATATACCTACAATTTTGTTACTTTTTTATTTATTTCTTATTCTTATTTATATTTATATACATACAAATATGTATATTAGATCTTATATTATTATTATTTTTTTACTGGATATGATATGGTTTTATTAATAAATACTTTTAAAATAATATTACATATTAATTTTTTTGTAAACGCCTGAAATAAAAGTATTTATTTTATTTATTTTTTATTTTATTTATTTACACTAATACATTTCGAGGTTCGAATCTATTTGGCTGTATGTGTGCGTACATTCGGTTGAACACTTTAAGAAAACTCTCATTCAAAACTTGAGCCATGCCGGAATCCGGATCGGGCGAACGATCTGTCTCGGATTTGAGAAAGGAACTAACGAACTAAAAGAACGACCTAGTTCGTTAAGGACCTGCGAACTAAATTGACCGCTCCCAGTCGCGAACTATTACGCGCAAGTCTAAAACATGCGTCATCTATGCTTAAAACTGTCATAATGACAATCAAAGATATATAATTGTTTTTTTTATCCCCAATAGGGAAAGGCAAAGTCAAAGGTATAATAAACATGACAATGTCGCATTGAATCACAGACTAAGTACTAAGTAGTGAAAGTACCACGCATATAATATTACTTTTCTCTATGGTACCACGGTCGAGTAAAATAGGTCTAGCAACTGCAAAACGCTCAATTTGAGAAAGAGATTTTTACGAATTGTGTGACAAGCTTCCAAGCTTCACGACAACACCGCTGTAGTCTGTACGGCGTTGCTATCGACTGGAGCTGCGCAGTGCGCACAGCGCACGCATTTTAAGTTAGAATTAAATGGTACCTATTTATGAAATATGAAATAATGTGATGAGGGCTTAGTACGCTTGCATTACGTGGGATAAAAAACAGACAGGATAATCTGTCTAAAGTAGCAAAAGAAACGAGCGTTGGCTTGTTTTATTTGTATAGAGATAGTTTACGTGTCGTAGAGTGGCATGCTAAATTTTATTCGGTTCATCAATTGTGTCCCATGGGAAATTACTCTGTTATAAAAAGCTACTTAGGTCCGTAGACCAATAGGTACTTGGTTTTAAAAATGTATAGGTACCTACTTCTTAAAATTGTTAAGTCTCGGTTTTAACTTTGGTTGGCTTTGGTTTGGTTTGGTTTAAGGTTTCAGTACTCTCCACTCCTATCTAGTTTTACTATATTAAATGACTAGCGGGTTCCGCGGCTTCGTTCGCTCTAAAAGTACAAAACCTATTTTTGGCTTTATGCTATAATTACTTATAATGTATCTACCAACGATTGATTCCCCATTTGGCTTTAACAAACAAACAAACAAACACACAAAATTTATTTAGTAGATTCTTTTTGCGTATAATGTAAAGTTACAGTTTTTTATACGTAGTACGTACTTTAGCTTCCGTTTTCACCCTCTTAGGGATTGAATTTCGGAAAATCCTTTCTCGGATGCCTACGTCATACAAAGAACACACGCTCCAAGCATGCGCAAAACAACGTTGCTTAGCAACTACTTATTTATAATAGAATATGTTTTTGTTGTCTAAGTATATATAACTAATTAATTCAAAAAATAAATTTTGTAATGGACCGAATTGTGAATCTAAACCATTCTAGAATCCACTCGAACTTACAAAACATTTCATCAAAATCGGTCCAGTCGTTTAAGAGAACACGCACAGAAGATTTTTCATAGAGTATATCGAAAGACGTTTCATTAATTTACCCAAATAAAATAATTTGCTTAAATATTTGTTAAGTTATAACTAAGAATTTTCTAAATTCGTATTTATTATTAATCTCAAAACCCTCCTGAATAATGATTTTAAGTATCTGCTTTACTCGCGGCAATTAGCTGTTTTTTCTATAATAGTCATAGGATTTGCCTGTCTTATAACTGTATATAATTTCGAAAATTGTTATCACTGTTGTAAAGATTTTACTGACTGCACGATGATATTTGTTTTTAATTTTAAGTCTTTGGCTTGGAAACTTAATGAAATAGTTTTCAGAGTGCCTGACTCATTTATTATTTAAAACTATTTTCGTGTAACTGACTAGTTCTGAATTTGATGTAAATAACAACGCTTTACTTATGCATTCATAATATTAACATATGAATAACATCCTAAAAATGTTTAATCCTACTGCAGCTTCCTACAAAATAATGAACATTTAATTTCCGACCTTCACATTAAATTTCTTTGAACTCATCACGAACATGACTGTCTAATTTATTTAAAGAAAATCTTCCGGGAACAAAAACATGAGAGGTCGCGTAACTGCCTCTGCGTGACCTATTGTCTTGCTCATATAGCCGGGTCACGAAGGTATAAAATACTCATATCTTTGCTTTTCATTGTTTTAATATTTTGTGAGATTTTTATTAAATACATCACTTTCATTTTCACATGCGATAGATCTTTTTAACCGTCTTAAAATCGTTTTATACCGATTTTTAGAATTGAAATTGGAAAACATAATAATAAAGAAAATCGAAAAAAATTAGGTAGTGTATTCTTAGAAAGGTAACTGTTTTATCAATATACCTACCTACTACGTATAGTACCTGTTATGTGGTCTGTGCTACTACTATGTATACGAAAATTAATATTTTTTTCCTTGAAAGCAAATGTAATGTATTAGAATTTATGGAATAATTTATTAATGGAAATCTTGCTTAATTTAGAGATTGTGTGTGTATACAAAGAGAAAACTGTAAATTGCCCGAGGTCACGACCAAAACTTTGATCGGAGTAACAAACAACCTAAATCAAATCAAATCAATCAAATCAAAATATTTTATTCAGCATAAAAATTGTTACAATTTCTTACTGAACGTCATGAGTCTACCACCAGTTCGGAAAGAAGAAACCTCTGACCTGAGAAGAACTGGCGAAAGAAACTCAGCGGGACTAATGTTTTTTTTATCTTAATCTCATTCTTTTTTTTTTTAAATTAAATTGCATATTTACAATAATTCTATATGTTGAAATAGCCTGGCGGCGATCACATCATTCCCAAGGCGTACTGTCTTCTAAAAAATCGTTAATCGTATAATAACCCTTAGTACACAAACGTTCCTTCACAATTTTTTTAAATTTGGCAATAGAAGCTTTTTGAACGTTTTCTGGGATCCTGTTGTATAGGCGTATACATTGTCCATAAAAAGAATTACTAACTCGGCGTAAGCGAGTTACAGGCATTACAAGTTTATGTTTGCTCCTAGTATTAATGCTATGCATGTCGCAATTCTTGGGAAATTCGTGTATATTTTTATGAACATACATAACATTTTCGTACACGTATTGAGAAGCAACAGTCAATATTTTAATTTCTTTAAACTTTTCTCTTAATGATATTCTAGGGCCTAAACTATAAATAGCACGAATAGCTCTTTTCTGCAGGACAAAAATAGTATTAACAGTAGAAGCATTTCCCCATAATAAGATTCCATAGGACATAACACTATGAAAATAACTAAAATATACTATACGAGCTGTATCTACGTCTGTAATAAGTCTAATTTTTTTTACCGCGAACGCTGCAGAGCTGAGCCTTTTTGCTAGCCCCTCAATATGGAGATTCCACTGCAATTTCGAATCTATGATAATGCCTAGGAATTTAGTTGATGTTATTGGTTTTAACATTTCCCCTCCCAATACTACACCATTATCAACAAGTTTAACATTAGGTGTTGTAAATTTAATTAATTTAGTTTTTTGGTTATTTAATAATAAATTATTCGAATCAAACCAATAGACAACCTTTGAGAGAGCATCGTTTACATCGTCGTACATTAGTAAATTACGTTTCACCTTAAAAATAAGTGAAGTGTCATCTGCAAACAATACTATCTCATGTTTGTCCTGTACAAAGAATGGCAAATCATTTATGTAAATTAGGAAGAGAAATGGACCAAGAATAGAGCCTTGTGGAACACCCATATCTAACGGAGCCCCAGGAGATCTCTTACCATTTACATCAACCCTCTGAATTCTATTACTCAAATAGGAATTCAGGAGGCTGAGTGCCTTATTTCTAATTCCATAGTGATGTAGTTTCCTGATCAATGTCTCATGATGCACACAATCGAAGGCCTTGGATAAGTCACAGAATATCCCAAGAGCATTCTGTGACCTCTCCCAAGCCTCAAAAATATTTTTAACTAACTCAACACTAGCATCTGCTGTGGAGCGACCTTTCGTAAAACCAAACTGTTTCTTATGAAGTAGATTGTGTGCATTAAAATGCAATAACATTTGCCCGAGTATAATTTTTTCAAAAATTTTACTAAATGTTGGGAGTACCGAAATAGGTCTAAAATTATTAGGGTCTAGGGTACTACCTGATTTAAAAATAGGGATAACTTTACTGTGTTTCATTAGATCAGGGAACACACCATGTTTTATACAGCCATTAAATATAGTAGCTAGGTAAGGTGCAACAACATCTATTACCGAGCTAATAACTTTTACAGATATACCCCATAGATCAGCTGTTTTCTTGACGTCCAGGCTTCTGAAAGCTACCATTATATCTTTGGGGTTTACTTGTTTAAATTTAAATATAACATTACATTCTTTGACGTTTTTCTTTAACAAAAGTTCGGCAATGTCGGGAGACGAGTTTAGTGATTGCGTTGTTGAAAGTGGAATGTCAGTGAAAAATTTTTCAAACTCAGATGCAACTTCTCGGTCTGAGGTAATAAAATTATCATTAATATTTAACTTAAAATCGAAGCTGCGATCTGCGACTTTTCCACTTTCACAGGCAATTATGTTCCATGTCATTTTGATTTTATCATTAGCATTTTTTATTTTATCTTTAATATATAATGATTTTGCCATGGAACATACTCTTCTAAACAATTTTGAGTAGGCACTTACAAAAGAGGCAAACGATACATTATGATTATAGGCTCTTTCACTGTACAATTCGTATAGCCTTTGCCTGCTCTTGTATATGCCAGGAGTTGCCCATTCACCGAATGTCAAGAGACCCCCTGAATTGACTGTTTTAGAAGCAAATATTGTAGAAAACTCAGTTTTTACTAATTTAAATAAGGAGTTATATAAGAAGTTGGGGTCATTAGTGTAGGATAAATAGGGAAGTTTTGCCACAATATTACCTCTGAACTTCTCCATACGTGTAGTACTTATAGGTATAAAAGACTTTTTTAAATTATTTTTGTTGGCATTTAAAGAAAAAGAAAAAGAAGCAAACTGGCCACAATGGTCTGAGCTTAACTTATTAATAATAGCTTTAGAATTTGGTTTACAGTTTGTAAATATGTTATCTATACATGTAGCACTGGTAGCAGTGATCCTAGTTGGTTCAGTAAATAAGTTATGTAGGTTATATGATAGAAGCATAGATTTAAATCTGAGACTTGTATTACAATTATCTAATAAATTAATATTAAAATCCCCACATATAATAATACCCTTTTTAGAAATATTTAATTTTAACAAAACTTCTTCCAATACTTTCTCAAAGTACTCATATAACCCACTAGGAGGTCTGTATACGCATACAACAATATATACTGTTTGAAACTTTCGCAGGTGCTGTGCACAACGATACTATACTAATATTTCACTGATATGCTGAACAAGGGAAAACTTCGAGTACAGAATTGGTGTAAATAATATCTTTTACCAAAATGCCTTTTTTTAGCGATCTTTGAATAATTTCTTACTATATTCTCTAATTATATCTAATTGATAATAACTTGTATTAATCACCTTTAACCTTTACCTACTATTAAAATATGTTTCAATCTATTCGATTAAGTACCTTCTTAAAGGTACGATGATACATACCTATTTTATTAGATCTCGGGTAATAAAATTAAAATAAATACGAAATACTTATTTTAAAAATGCTTAATTATATTTCGCTGTTTTTCTACAAAATACTTCACGGCTCGGATGTTAGATGTTAAGGTAGTATCTACACTTCCGTGCCAAAGAGGTACTTAAAGCTGTAATTCTGCGTCTTATCATTCAGCGATGGCGCGGGCGGTCCTATCAGAGGTTGTATTAAATTGTCGGCATTGAAATACAAAAGTTAAAGTATTATTGCACTGTGCATAATGCATATGTCTCACATACTATGTCTCGCAAAGTTGAAAAATATAGTAGTGATAGGTATTTCCAAAAAGAAATCGGTTATGAGGACGTTATTATTATTATTCTGTTTAATATCCCAACATATTTATTTATTCATTGAATAACTTAGTATTATTTCAAAAAATAATTTCAACTAAATCATCCAATAATTTAAAGAGTCATTCGTTGCCTCGTTACTGTATGTAGACAAGCAGTGCTCGATACTTCTACCTATTGCATACTTCTAATGTATCGTGAAATTCCGTCGTTATCGGAATTATTCGCTTCACAATATCATAATGCAGTTATGAGCTAAAGTGAAATAAAGCAATGGGAAATTGTCAAACGATTTAGAATTAATTATTTCGTATATCTTTTCGTACGTGGTTTATTATTAGGTAAATGGTTTTTACATTTTACACACCATTTTTTTTTAGGTTACCTACCTACTTATTACTTCTTATGAACGTAACGAATTACGACTTTTTGATCATTAAAAAAATACGTAATGAGAATTCTAGAAAAGGGTATTGTGTATATTATATCTTATTGTTATTTATAATATAGCTTCATGAATAAGGCATTCGGCTAATAAAAGCTACCACTAATATTATGCTAAAAATAATGTTACACATTTAACATTAAAAGCAAGTCTGGCATTAAACCAACTCTCGCTTTGTAGTTAAATTCAACCGGAATAAATTTAGTACATACAACGTGCAGCCGCACCCATAAGTGGAGCCTTTTCCGGCATCACACTTATAAGCTGAATTCTTTTTAGCTTAAAATGAATAAGTATAAATATCTAAGCAAATATCTACGTCTACTAAAAATGTATTTATATTTATTTGCTGTAGGAGTCGTAATTTTATATAACACTAGAGACTCACTGTCGCTTTGTTCGGGTTCGTCTGAAGGTGCTCTCTGTCAAATTTAAAGTTTGTAGTCCAAAAAATGAAGGATGTTCATATGAACTTGCGAGAGCGCTTAGAACTCATTAATCCGGATCCGTTGCAAAATCCGTTCTTAGCGGTTTTAAATAAATTATCTCCCCGCCAAATTTCATCTTTATACGTCAAGCGTTTTCGATATTTCGTAATGAGTGAATTTCTATTATCAGGCTCCCATTAATACTCATAGCGATACAAAAAGTATTGAAATAGATCCCTGATTATCATGCATAAGAATCAAGTCTGAGATGTAGATAGAATATAAGTAATAAGTTATGTTGAATTACTCGTATTTATTGAGATCTTAAAAGCGTCTGGTACAATTTACCATAGACGGAAAATGTCTGACAGTATTGATTATAAATTTTTAACCATAGTCTCTAAATCATATTTATTACGTAAAAATCTGCACTGAAGCTTTGGGAAAAGTGAATAGGAATACTGATATTAATTAACTTTAACACCGGATTACTCTTCCTACCACTGCGCTTTGTCGAAACTAGCGGATATGCATACAGTCGACAAAGACCATAATATATAAACTATTTAATCCCATACATATGGTGAATGAGAAAATAAGTAAAGTCAAATCTTTAAAGTCATATCTTTAATATCAAATACTAGTAGAGTATAGTAACTACAAATCGAAACTAAAAAGAAAAAAAAATAATTTTAATTACTTAGTTATTGTTGGAGTCGGTGCCAGCCAAGGAGATTGTATTAGGATTATTTTGCTTTGGCTGGCACCGACTCCAACAATAACTAAGTAATTAAAATTATTTTTTTTTCTTTTTAGTTTCGATTTGTAGCGTTTTGAAGTCGGTTTTCATTTTTGTTAAAAAATAATTTATTTTAAATTTTTTTGTGGAAATTATTATGTTTAAATAAAATATTGGAAGGCTAACTAAACTACTGCTCCAATAAGTCAGCGAAGTTTTGAAATGAACGACAATAGTCAATCGAGATTTGTCCACGTCTATTTTTCCACGTAACTCGTAGACGTTAATAAGATTTACCTTCTATTATCAATCCACCTAATATCCTGAAGGAGTACGACTATCAGTTAATAAGTACGTATAATATTAAAAGAATTTTCTTTCAACTCCTAACCGTTGAGGATATATACCTTACATCATCACAAATTCTTGAACAGCTTTAGAAAATATATGAAAAAGGTAATCAGTGCCGATAAAATTTAAGGGTTGCCCTCGATTTCTCTAGGATCCCATCATCAGATGCTGACTTGGTGACAATGAGAACATCTTAAATGTATACCCTACCGAACATAAAAGAAATTTTTAAAATCGGCCCACAATTCACGGAGAAATCGGTGAAAACACATAAAAAACAACTGTTGAGGAATTTTACCTTCCATCATCAGCTCATCCACATGAGATGATGATTTTCATACGTAAAAGCTTTATCGGGTTTAGAAAATATATCAAAAACATAATAGGTGCCTGTAAATTTTGAGAGTTGCCTTCGATTTCCCTGGGATCCCATCATCAGATCCTGACTTGGTGACAATGGGACCACCTCGGAACTATACCCTACCAATCAAAAGAAAAATTTTTGAAATCGGCCCACAGACGGCGGAGCAATCGGTGAACATACATAAAAAAAAAAAAAAAAAATACATACAACGGAACATATAACCTCCTCCTTTTTTGAATTTTTTTTGAAGTCGGTTAAAAATATGAGCAAACCCGGCCCGCTTCGCTGGGTAAATTAAATTTATTAAACTGGTTTTTATAATTCTCAGATTGACAGACAGACAGACAAAAATTTTAAAAATTGATTTTTTGATGTAAGTACCGTATATAATTTCATATGCATTTATTGAAAAGCAGTTAATTTAAAATTAATAACAGAAACTTTAATTTCATTTATATGTATACTAATGTACTGATATATC
The DNA here is from genome assembly GCA_905231865.2 of Boloria selene. Classification (NCBI taxonomy): domain Eukaryota; kingdom Metazoa; phylum Arthropoda; class Insecta; order Lepidoptera; family Nymphalidae; genus Boloria; species Boloria selene. Next base: position 6,488,159 of record HG993141.1, read on the forward strand.
CGGAAATAATGTTTTTTCTTAATTGTCTAACTCTAGCAGTTGGCTGAATTGCACCCGAAGCACGACCAGTCTATTCAGTTATGCATATATGCAATGGTGACCCGACAAAGCGAGGACGAGCTTTGTTTCTTACTTTTTTATTTAAATTTTTATTATTAAAGTTTAAGTGCGGATGTCGTTAGAAGCTATAAATAAGCTTTAGGTGCATGAAAATATAAATATTATTTTCTCCCACTGTGTATCATTTTACTTTACATAGGTATTTTATTTTATTTACTTAGGTATTTAGATTACGAGTTAAACTTTACTGATACTTTTCATATTAAAATAATTCATTGTTTTCAAGAAAAAAGGAGAAAAGATTTAAGAGAAAGAAAGAAAGCGTTGTAAACGAGAAAAGTTGTAAAGGAATAATGTTTTAAGCCAAATTATCGATCAACTTTTCGATTACGTTTATAATTTGTAAGTTTATTTCTCTTCGACGTAAAATATTGCAGTATATGTGAGTGCAGTTCAAATTGTTATTTAACACCTTGAAATAGAGTTGATAAAGAGTAGGAAAATTTTAAAGGTCCACTTACACGTGCGCTTAGATGTATTTTAAACTGTCGCTACTGTCGCTCTGTAAACAAAATCCGCCGAAAAGTGTTAAATTTTGCACAGTTCTATAGGGTACTAGCATTTCCCGCGTCCCGCGGCGATTTAAAATTCGGAATTAAATATTTAGATTTTACATATTATGTATTATTAAATATGGTATACCTATCGTGTGATGTTTTATAGCCGGTTTGTAACGGTTACTTGAGATCTCGGAACTAAGATTTGTTTCAGGAGTAACCCGGATAACCAGCTATCATCGTCATAACAAATTTCATCAAAATCTGTTCAGTGATTTTCTTTTGATACGGTTACAGACAGACAGATAGACATTCAAGTACACAAACACTCTGGCCGAAAAAAGATTTGGCCTCTGTATTAATAATAATTATTATTCCATAAAGATTTTCCAAAAAATAATACTAAAAGGCATACTAAATGTTGTATGTTTTGACTGTTCACAAATGTTTTCAACGAATTCTTTTGTTTTATTATATACCTGTACAACGACTATGAAATTCATCTTCCTTTGAAATTCATTAAACAAAAGATATTATTATAGTACTCTACAATAAAAATGCTTTTACTAATATTGCTCACTGGATTACAGTGTTCACAAAGTCATCTTTGTGAACATTTAACTATAGTTAAGATCAAACTTGATACTGCCGATGTACATAGAAATCTTTTTAGCTAACTGTCTGTCATTTTGGCAGCCAAAATGTGGCACAAATGTTAAATGTATATATATGCTTGTTCTCTGGATTACCTTATCGTTAATAATTTATTTGGATTGTTTACAGAGTAACACAAAGGCTAGCCTAAGCTCCTGAATAAAACATTGTCTGTTAGAGCGGAGTACAAATCGCAATCTTAACATTTTCTTGGCGTCTTAAATTTAACGTCTCTTGCAAATGATATAAAGTAAACTAAAATTAAAATGAATGCAAACAATTATATTATAACTTTTTTGGCATATTGTTATTGGTAACACCAGTGGAAGATATGATATTTTTAAGAATAATTTTAAGACTTCATTTACTTTAAAAAACTTTACGAACGGAGCCAACTCAAAAAGCATGAATATTGGTAAAGTTTTAGACGGAAATTGTGGGAGAGTTCATTATTAAGCAAAATTAGTTGTTCAAAAACCATTTAGCGCTATTCAGTTGTTCTGTAGATAAAATCAAGTGTCGTCTATGTTTATATTTGGAAATGAGTGGATAATATATTTTGAATAAAGATGTTTTAGAATCAGGGTGACTATTTTGGAATACATTAATGTGATACCAAGTGTACGGTATACATTATTCAGGCCAAATTAACTCTGTTGTGGATATTTTGTTTTGTTGGTTCTATTTCAGTCACGTAGTTATCAAGTAGTTACGACTTCGATCCTCTAATAAGAAACTGTATTACTCTTGTGTATTAGCTATATTTAGAGTTCGGCAAATACTTACGTATTGATACATAGGTATCAGAGTATTAACTTATTGATTTTTGCTATATTATATATTATTTTTGGATTACTCCTTTAACCTTCATGTATTGCTTCTATGGCACTACCCGCAAAGAGTATACTAAGTATATCACCATTATCTATAAGAAAAAGTACTGTAAAAATCTTTGTGTATCTTGTACCACAATAATATCCTCTCCTAAATAAAATAGAAGTGAATTTAAAAATAAGGCCTACTGTGAAAATAGCAAACTAAAATGATAGAAACAAGATGACGTAAAGAGTCTATAGCTATCGCACGGCTTAGAGAAATCGATAGACACTTCATTGATTAAAATCCATCCAGCCGTTGGGATGCCTCGAGCGAATAAACAATTCCACATACCTACTAGTAGGTATACATATCCAGATAGGTATGCGTGAAAAATAACCCTATCTTTACTGTCGTGCACTCTGGTAATAAAGAGTAGTATCAGGCACTCTCGAACTTAAACTACCAGTAAATTTTCTTTAAAATTAATACTCTCTTGGATTTACGTGAATATTTGACATTTTAAATAAAACTATCTTTTCGGATTTTGTAGCGGATTTATTTGGTTTTTTGGTACCCGACGTTTCAAATACTTAACGAAAATCATGGTTGAGGTGTCAAAGTCAAATTCTCACACAAAATCCCTCCAAAAATGCAAAATTAATCCAAAAATACCAAAATAGCACCAAACTGTACGATAACTTGTTAACTGTAAATTTAACATTTTTATAAATTTCTTTCATTCTTACCTTTTACTTAGTAAAAACTTTATTATCATATCATTTAATTACCTATTACAGGGATTACTAAAAATAATAATTAATATGCAAATTTCAAGAAAACACCATCTTTTTAAATGAAAAACTTACACAAATAGCAACTTTGTATTCGTTTAGACTTTCTTTACGTGTATGTTACATTGTATTTTTATTGCAGCGACTCTAGCAGATTCGAAACGGACAGATGTAAATAATAAAATATATATGTTTACGTTTTATCATAAAATTTATAGCGTGCGGTCGAAACTTGACCTAAATAAATACTTATACAAAACTACGGTATTCATATATTAAATATAAACTTTAGTCAATACTTTAAAACTTTAATTATCAGGTCACAATAGGTTTGAAAATAGACCGATAAAATAAAATGAAAGTACGTACCGTACACTTTGCCTAATGAAATCAAAACTTAATTTCATGTACTTTTTTCATGAATGTGAATTTTGAAATAATTTGGTGGCTTATTTTTTTCCTGCTTATATTTGAAGCAAAAAAATATGAGAAAAAATTTAAATATGTGTCAATCGGGGACTGCCGCAGTAAAGCTATTGCATAGCATTTTTTATCTACTTATACAATTATTATTATTTATTTATTTATTTTTTATTTATGCAGTATTTTTTTTCTTTGATATTAGTTTAAGTTATACTTTTTGAGCGTGGTGACCGATAAGAAAACATTTTTTTTTCTTTTATTGAATAAATGAGAAGTTAATTTTTAGTTTAAAAAAATATAAAGTGGTAGTGCCATGCTTGTTACCTTCGGGTAGCAACCGAATGGGCCGGCACGCCCCGTATAGTTCATTAGTACCACTCTCTCACAGAAGACCGGCGTGAAGTGGCAGCTATGCTGTCGCGTTTCGTCCGGTGAGTGAGAGTCCGGGAGGCCCACTCTCCTTCCCCCCTCCCTCTTCCCTTCATCCTCCCCCTTCGTTCCCCCCTCCGTCGCACTTCCCTCCCTCCTCCATCCCTCCCTTTCCTGAAAGGCCGGCAACGCATCTGCAAGCAAGCTTGCAGATGTCCATGGGCGGAGGTGATCACTTCCCATCAGGTGAGCCTCCTGCCCGTTTGCCCCTTTTTTACCATAAAAAAAAATTATCGTTTAAAATATTTTTATTACCTTACAATACATGTAGGTTATTCAGGATATTTTATCATTGAAACTATAAGGTTTATGGTAACTGAAATAAGAAACATATACGTATTCGTCCGATTTCGGAGTAACTCGTCTCGATCCGTGCGAGACGTTAAGCGAACGCTCGTCCGAGCTACATGGTAGGCGGAGTGGGGGGTGTTAGGTTTTATTTTCGTTACGGAATTACTTGATTCGGTCGCCGCGCTCAAAGCCCGCGATAAAAGCTATGCAATAGTTTAAAACTTTTAATTACATTATCCTACTTAATTTATATTCGAGAAACTACAACCCTGAGTTGTGTTTTTAATGTTCCATTGTTAAAAATTTTTTTTGGCCTGGCAAGAAAATGAGTCCATCATATAGATGAGGATCTTAGACTATTAGGCCAATGGTACTAAGTTATGGTACTGGCTTTGGGAAAAGGTACATACAATGGCATAGTTTCAAATTAAAATATACACATAGGTAAACGTTGAAAGAAAACTCCATGATTATTCCTTAATTTTTGATTTATTAAAAATTCACGTCATTCTCTTTACGCATATATTACTCGGCAACTTTACGGACAGCAGAGACGAAGCTCAAACTTTCATTTCAATTATATCAATCAACGAGATTTTCAGAAACTTGTACATTCGGCCCGTAGTTTTAGAGAGTTACTACTATTGATGTTGAGCTTAATGAAGCTCAAGTAAATTAATGATGTTCAGCAAAAGACAAAAACTGATTAAGTTTGTATTTGACTTCAAGAAAGGATCAGCCTCTCTAGTCTCTAATATAGTTTGGGTGTGTACGTTCGCAAGTTCAAAGAAATACTTGATAATATAATTGAATTTGATTATACGAGTAGATCATTTGATTCATCCATGGATGTATTTATATATTAAAAATATGATTGAAGATATATCGATATTACATACATATCGTGACGTGCTCTCGGCAGCGGAGCCGATAAGTGCTGCATTGAGCGCAAGCACTTCATGACAGATTAATTATACCGTTTGTCGACAGCGACACTGGCCATTTCAATATATTTTTTCATATATGTACATATTTATATGAAGAACTTTATAAATAGAAGATATTTAAAGATCCAAATAATTTGTTAATATTATATGTGAGGAGAATTATTAAACCTTATAATTTTACAGTTTAGCAGTCCCGGCACTTTGAAATAAGGATCTAACCAAAATATCCCACATTTAATTTTTATAATATGAACCTACAGAGATTCATATTTTCAATTTCAACAATGATCTTCAAGTTTGAAGGATTGTCATATACATAATATACTGTATCGTCGCTGTAGAATGAAAACCTCGTATGTCAAAAATGCATAATTATTTTTTTTTTGTAAAAATCAAATGAAAATTACGTATTTTATATTACGGCGAAACCATAAACCCAATACATGACTACTAGTGCCATATTTGGAGTAAGACGAAAACCTCTTGTTTGAAAAACATTGACAAAATCAACCATTTTTTTCGTTTCCTGTAAAGTTTGCATTTCTGGACATACGAGGTTTTCATTCTACAGCGACGGTATGCAGATATGATGAAATTAATTAATTAAGGACAGAAGTTACAGAACCTTAAAACAAAAAAAAATGTGTTTTTGTATTCTATAAGAACTTACATAACATATTATAAAACAAAGTCATCCGCCGCGTTCATGCTGTTTTCAATTTTCAATAAAATATAGTGGCTCTCGAGGACGGTGTTCGTATATAATTTGTAGTAAGTTTTTGTATACGTTTACTAGCGGAACGAGCGGCTTTGTTCGCGCCTAATGACTTACTTAACTGAAGTTGGAGACCATTTTTCTAGCAAATTTTTATCGAAGGTATGTTGTAAATAAGATGTATTTTCTCTGAATTTGGAGCAGGATAACCGTGTGTGTGTAGGATAAAGTTGTCAAGACGGATTTAAGAAATTCATCACAATTACATTTAGATTTTGAATCTTTGCCACTCGTTATTTTCTCATAAAGTAGGGAGTTCTTTTATTTTATCCTAGGTGAAAATATTTTATGTATTTTATTGATGATACCCCTTAGGCGACGACTACTTTATTCTTGCTGTTTTAATCTATTGATATATTAGTAGTACTTTTAAGATTTAACTTATTATTTATCAAGTAAGTACATACAGTACTTTAAAAATGTTATAGTAATTATAAGAAATTCTAATTTATATATATTTATTAATCAAGAATGCAAAAATGAACCTTTAGTAGTTTGTAGTCCTAGTGACAGAAAACTAATTTTATATTGGTTTTCTTTATTTGCATCGTGAGTTTTACAATATTTTTCCTTTAACTTAAACGCGGCCTTTAAACTGGTTACGTGACAAACTTTTCTTTCTATGAGAGAATGAGGCGCTTAAACTTTTATCGCTTTGCAAGAGCTCGTATAAAGAACGTATCAGCAGTTTCACGACAAAGAAGATTAAAAAAGGTATCTCAGTAATGAAAGGAACGATGTCCTATTTGTTCGGGCGGGAGCACAAAAAGGAATGCCGGTGTTGTGTGGGCGGTACTTGCGGTAAATTAATATAATCCTTAACTTTAATTAAACTTTGTGCACATGGTGTTTATGCAAAAAAAAAATAATTTCATTTAAAATTCCTGTAAATGATTGATTTTACATACAAGGGTTTTGTGAAAATGCGTTAAGACATTACGAAATATTTTAACTGTGATTTGATATGTTACTTAGTTTTACGAGCTCTAAATATTTGGTATCGATGTCAAAATGGCTATTTTGCAACTACTTTATATTGTATTCAGTGAATATAAATAATGTCAAATCTTGTGAGTTAAGATATTTGGCAACTTTATAAATGGATTCATAAGTTTTTATTAATTATCCAAAGAGAAAAATCTAATATAGCAAAATATTATATATATATACGAGTATATCTAAGTGACAAAATAATAAAAAATATAAATCGCGTATTTGGATAAAAGTACCGCTTATCGAGGAATTTTAAAGATTTAAATAGCTTAGCTTAGTGTTTAGCTTGTAATTTATTTTTCGGGAGTTTTTCGATGTTTGAATAGTTATTCTGCTACTATTGTATAAAAGACAAACTAGTAACAGCAAGGAATAATTAATTATTATTATTCATCAATCTCTGTCTAATACCGTAAAAAATGTAATAATATTTACTATTAATAATAGCCAGAAGTCACTATGATACTATGTCATTTCGAGTATGATAACATGTTTTTTTTATATATGGAACCTTTAAAACAGGTATATTCACCGTGAGAGAAAATTTGAGTTATTTATAAGCAACCCTTTTACATTTAGAACTCGGCTTTATACATATTTAAGTATAAGAAACATTACACGTGCTATCAGATCCGAAGTGTGGAAATGATTCGTTAAAAACAAAAAGTAAATAAAAATAGAAAATATAATACATGCGTGGATTAATTTAAAACAAAAAAGATTATTAAAACACAACTATTAAGGAACTTTGAAGATTAATTATTTATTGATAAATTTTATTCGAACCAAATTTGAGAAACTTACGACTTTAAGTTTATTGGTCCATGGGTGACGGACCCCGGGTCAAGACCGATCAGATCGGCATTAAACAACATTTGCCTTTTTTTACTTATTTATTTATAGCTCTTGTTTTACATTCGGTCATAGTCTATCTGTGTACGTAATTTATTCAATATAAGCTTAGCCATAGAGGAGGAACAAAGTGAAAACAAAAAAATCTTGCATATGTAACTAAATAACGTCAGGTATAGTCAGATATATATTCAGATATGTACTCAGTCAGATAAAATAATTAATCTTGTTTTGTCTTGATATACTCTTAACAATATTCTGTACAATATAATACGAAAAAACGAGGCATTCTATTACCGTGGGTAGTAAGGTGGTCCCTTTGCAGGTAATACACTTGTATTACCTGCAAAAGGACCCCGTTTCAAAAGAGTGTTAATATGGTTACGTTACTAACAAAAAAATAATTAATTTGTATAACAAGTTACATATAGCACATAAAATAATAGTTTTAGTAAAATTAAATTAAATAATTAAAAGTAATAAATAAGAAAACTGTTCTTTTAAAACTTATTCCATGTGAAGGCAAAATTATGGTCATTAGTTTTTTTTAAATTTTATCCGTAAACGTAAAAGTACTACATTAAATAATTAATTAACAAAATAAATAAAATATAATAAAAATACCTCTGAACTCATAAACTCACAAGTTACTTTTAATATTTCGAATTCTTTTTCTGAGATTAATATGAGATTCCTGAACGAAATGTTTTAAATACTACAACTTTGCTAAAATCGTGGAAGATGGGCTGGCTACATTAATTATTCAGTAAAGTTGCGAGTGAAATTCATCGCTTGGTCGACGCCGCGTCACACTGTGCCGTTACAGGCATTACCTTCTGCCTGTCTGATTCATGGCGCATTTCACCCATACACACGTAGCTAAATGGGCACAGTTCTAGCACTAGAAACATTGACTTCTTAAAAACTCTTAGTCGGCAATTTAATCTACTATTAATATGTTTTTTTTTAATTGAATCGAGTTGATAGTATTCTGTTCTTCTTTTATATTAGTCCGAATAACTAACTACACAATATATTTTATTGACAAATTAAACTTATTGTTAGACAGCAATCATCGTTAAGTGAATTATGCTAATGTCTTTTTTTAATATGCCATATAAACAGGGATTACTTCCTCTGACATATATTGATGTTTATTTTTTCGAGACATTATAATGAAAAATTGTAAACTGATATACTATTTACTTATCAATACAGAACGCATACGTCAATGCAGGTGGTATCTACATTTTTGTGATAGACTAGATATGAAAGTGAATATTTATTAACCGTTTATATTAGATTAGATAGAGATAGGAATTAACAATTATATTTGAATATATAGGTAATTTAATTATTTACAAAAAATAATAATTATTATGAGCTTCTATTTATTTTGCAATGATCTGAATAATCAGAACCCACAAGATCACTGTTGCGTTATTTTGCCTACTACGTTGATATATGTAATGTATTAGGTATTATGGTATTATTATTATTAATAGGTGTTATGTAATGCAAAAATATTTTTCAAAACGTATTTCTTAGTGGTTCCTGAGATAAGCACGTTCAAACAAACAACAAAAACTCTGTCACCTTATAGTATAAACTAAAATCGATTAATCATATTAAATGCGTAATTACAAGGGTAAATAAATTTTCAGCATATTAGTTACCAGCGTAGTATGGATTGTTATTTCTAATTAGTGGTTAGATTTAAACATTTTTAGAATAAAATATGGTTTCATTCATTAACAAAAATTATTTGCAAAGTTATGAATAGGTATAAAAATAAATTAAACATAAAAACCTTTGATTTTGCAGGAATGATTAAGTAAGTCTTAAGGAATTAGAGCAAGGATTGTAACGTTTACGGCATTCGGTAGACGGGATGAAAGGGTGCTCTGACAGGTTCATTATGAAAAAAAAATGAAAAGAGCTTTTTTCTTAATGAGGAGAGCAGTGTAGTAAATTAAAATAAATGCAGAAAATATGCGTGTAGAGGCATTTCGGTGTGAAACAGTTCTTTCCACTATTATCCCATGGAAATTATGTTTCGTTCTACATTAGATTATTATTGTTATTATGTAATATTATAATATTTTTTTTAAATAAATTGTCAACTAACCTACCTAATATTTTCATTTAAGTTATTAAAATTTTAAAATATTTGTCTAGCTATCTCAATTCTCACTACTCCCTGGTTATTTAAGTACGACGTTTTACTTGCTTATTTTGTGAGAAATGGTATTATCGTAATTCATAGGTAGCTTAAAAACGTTAATATGTTATAATTAATTCAATAACTCTTTGATTTGCACGAGGTCGAAGGAGCTCGGACCTATAGAAAACTCGTGCGGGGAAAAGGTCCAAAGAAAACAGGTGCCTTAAGAAATTCAACTTTATTTATTGTGATGCCTTGATCCATTTGTAAGTAAACCATAGGGAATGTGGGAAATATGGTAAACTATTTATGGCTATGGGATGGAGTTTGGATGGGATGCAATATTAGGCTATTCGATGAGATTAATGGACATATGCCTACTCAAGTTTCAACATTAGTCATTAGGCATATGTTGGCTCGCCTTCCACTAGTTGTTATAACGACCCCACAAAGTGCCATAACAACATCATCATCATTGCAAGAGTTCTTTTAAGCGGGCTTATTGCGCAAATTGAGCTCTTCCATTCTTTCGAGCATTCGGATCTGGATGGCCAATGAAGGCAAGCCAAAGGCGGGAGACAGATTTTGAGACTCCGGGAGGAATCATTATATTCATTGTGATAGAGCTCGGTAACAAATACATATATATACATATATATAGGTATGCTAATAAAATTCTAACAGGATCAAATGTTTGAAAATCTTATTAAATTTATATTTTATTATTTTTATCAGTACAAAGGCCGAATCTATAATTTTAGAATTTTTGTCTATGTCTATCCGTCTGTGACTACATCACGGGATTGTCCGGGAACCGGGAAAACATATCGGATATTTTTACTGCAGGAATCTGTCTCGTCTCTAAGAAATCTATACTAACCGTTAAAACGTACCGTAAACTTTCCCAATCGGGAACAGGGTGAGTGTTTTATAAATTACTCCATATATAAGATAATATTTTTAAATGTAGTATCGCAAAGTATTATAATTATAATGAAAGATAAATGCAAATAATACCTATTTGAATAAAACTAATAAACAGTCGGTTAAGAGATAGCACCTGCTATATACATAGGTACATTCGCGTGATGGATTTCAAGTTATACGTCTTCTAGCGGTAATAAATCTTTACCGTAGTTCGTGAATAATGCCTTTGAAAGTTTAAAGGAAGTCTCAACTGTGTTACACGACATTGGCTGAAATGAGATCATTTTGATATCTCTTTCCAGCATTAGCCATTATAACACAAGGACAAGACCTGTCTGTAACAGACAAATCCTAAGAACGTTAGAGTTAAATTTTATTTATTTTGAGATTATAAACCCATTTTAATTATTTTATGTCTTTTTATGTTTCAGATATAAAAAAAGACACAGAAGAATAAAACTCAAATATTTAAAAACTTTTGCAAGACATTAAAATTTTTATATGAAGTATTAGTAATTTTGAAAATATTTTTACAAAACAACTTCAAACTTTTAGCATTAAAAATACTAAGTAGGGTTTAGAGTAAATAGAACAAAGCACACTCAATACGTTATTATTGGTTTTATTTTCTTTAGCTAACTAGATCACCAAAGTCTGGAAACTAATTTAAGTTCTATTTTTAATAATTATCGATAATTAATTAAAATAGTCCTAGAAACCAGGTTAACGATGGATATCGATATTTACGAGCGTTAGCAATTTGGTACATTTTGTTGGGTACTTAGGTATGTCAAATTTCTATCTATTACTATAGAGTATAGACACCCTCGTTCCCGCACTAAAAATATCTATTTATTAAATATCATATTAAATTTCATCAAAATCTATCCTCTGGTTTTTTAATTCGTCCTGTGTTATGTGATTATTTCAATTAAATTCTCTAAAAAATACCTACTGTTCAAATTTGACTTCGTTAGAGTTTTATTATATTTATAGATAACTATACCAACAAAATAATAGGTAGGTAGGTTAGGTAATTTAATTAAATGGTACTCAAATAAAAAATCATTATTTGTTTAAATTATTTACTATAATTGTGACCCCGTAAAATACAAATGGTTAAGTATATTTCTTGACAACAAAGATTTCTGCCGCTTAAATATTTAATCAATTTCCGGAGCTTGGGGTAAAGTAGTCGGCAGGTGTGTTAGAAAAAAGAGGTTACCACGGTAATGATAATCACAAAATCTCGTTATAATTTTTAATGATTGTAAAAAGAAGTTATTGTAGTTCATTAAAACCCTATTTATTGACGTTAATTTCCGTGGCATTATATACTTATATTGCACTAGTGATGGGGGCTTATAAAATTCATACATCATACAAAAAATGATGCTAGGAAATGAACACACACACAAATGTTTTTTTTAATTTTAATTAATTACCTATATGTACATGTTTCTAGTAAACCTACTTTTGATGAATTTCACTTCGCTTTACCAATACACCTAAAAATGTAGAAATATTTATGAGCAACCCTTTTAAATTTAGTACAGGTTGGTTTACATATTTAAGCAGAAGTAATATTGTACAACCTTTAAATAAAATTCTTCTATGTCGCTTTAGTCATACTATATGTACATGTCATTCTAAACAAAATTCTCTACATAAGTAAAAATCGTCCAAAAATATTGATATTACCTTAACTTTATTTCACAGACGAAACTTTTATCATTATGTCAAAGAACGCCATGACAATTTATGACATCGCTTCAGACCAGATAAGACCTACCACTATATCCTATACGGTATGCCTTTAGTGAGTGTTACATTGCTATCGCGTTAGGGTAAGTCGAAAATAGTTCTTAAGCCTGGATAGACAATCGAGCTTTTATATCTACTCTGCTTTATTCATAAGGTAAAATAATATGTTTTATCTATACATCTACACATATAAATAAAATTGAAGTGTCTCTTTTTAATATCAAATTAACAGCTTTTTACTATATGCATATGAAAGTACATATATACGGTACTAACTACAAAAAACTAATTTTTAAAATTTTTGTCTATCTGTTTCGTCTAATCTCTGAAACGGCTGGACCGATTTTGAAGGGACTTTCACTCACAGATAGCTAATGTAATAAGGAGCAACTAATGCATTTATTTTATAAATTTTATTTAATTTAATTATGGGACGGATTTTTGTGCTACAAATTATTTTGGCAGGGAGCGCATAGTGACGAACCCGAACAAAGCGAGGGTGAGTTGTTAGTATTAAATAAGTATGAGTATTATAAAAGCTGTTGTTGTATATGATGACACTTGTGGCTAAGCTGTATACGTACTTTTAGAACGCGAGCTATTTTATGTTGCGATTCCCAACCGCAATTTGTTTTATAGATTCCAAACAAATTGAGGAACTACCGAAAATAATAAAACGTTATTTAGTATATTGTGTAGGTACTTACATATTCTAATTAGTAGGTACACAATTCTGAGTATTATACTCAAAATATACTTCATAGTTTATTAAAATAGACTTTCAGAGTTGGGGTATTGAAAAAGGAAGGATCTTATTTTCGCCACATCCCCTTTATGAATTTTTATATGGGCACTAGCGCTCACCCTTGCTCCGCTCGTTGGGGTTTAGGGTCCCAGGTACGTTTTACCCATAAGTATAGATTTCTTATATATGATCTCATATGTGAGAAATATATAGTTATTATTATAATTTCTCGCAGTAAAAACTACTTAATGTACAACTTTGACTCAGTTAGAACTTTAATTAATGTATAAATTATTATATGTAAATATTAAGGTTAAATAAATGTTTTGCCAGGATATACTCTTTTATTATGAGTTTATGACTTATGTTATTATTCTAATATTATAACACTTCACCTTTTACACTGTCCATCTATTCTTCATTATTGTCAACCCAATGAACTTCAACATATGCATTTACTATATCATTCTTGGTATCCTGCGAGACTTTTCAAATATGTTAAAGTATACTAATATAAATAAGGGTGACTTTTAATTTCAGCAAATCAGGTAGACTTCCATTATCTATAAGTACAATCATTTCTGTTTTTCACTAGGGACAAGCTTTAGTTTAGTTTTTTTTTTATATATATATTAAAAAAAAACAATTCGTTTGACATAATTTTTTTATTTATTGTGGGACGAAAATCGATCGACGATCCGTCTTCTTTAAGAATTAAAATAAATGTCAGTACTACCACAGTACACACAGTAGTAAGTATAGTAAGTATAGTATAGTAAATAGTAAGTATGTAAGGTAGGTCGAATGCCTACCTTAATAATGTGTTTGTAAAACAATGCTTCGAAAATTTTAAAGTCCTTATTTTGACTATTACTTTTAAGTTATTGAAACACTCCACTTAAATAGTGGTGAAGTTTGTAAACCTACTTCTACACTCGTGCATCTTTCAGGCAACCGTAAATCATTCAGAGCGCCTGACTTCCATTGTTTTATACAGAAACGCAAACAATGGCTCGTATGCAAAACGTTATATCAACCTTACACTCTAGAGAAATTCATGTGGCTCTAGAATAACTAAAGATATTTATATCAATTTTTATTTTAACTCTTATTACACTGACGTCTATTTATTTTGTGGTTGCTTCACTGACCTCAAATATTCTTCGGTAGTAATGAAATAAATTAACGAGACTAGTAATGTTTTTATAAATAATTTTAATTTTAAAAGTAAAAATAAAAAACGTCCCGACCACGATAATTCGATCTGGAGTTCCAGTTACGAGTCTGTCTCTATTGGGAATATATACACTACATTTTACTTAATTACTTTCGACATCTATCAACGTTTACACTTTCGCTCAATATTTTTATATCAACACTAGGAAAAGAATATTGCAGGTGGATTTAAAGTTATTTAAATGTAGCTATAGTTACTTTGCTGTACTGTCTAAAATTACCAAAATGAATCCAATTAAAACAAATAAGCTATCTGCCCTTGCTCATCAGGTGTGAAGTAACAAATACATATTATACCCTAATTTGTAATAATTTACACTACACATATTGTTAATGAGTATGGAGCACAAAGCGAATATTGTTTGTAAGTAAAAAGCTCGCGCAAATGCATTACTCTAGAATTCGTATCGCATCAAAGAATAATATTATAGATATTTGTGTACTAAGGAATATCTACAAGTAACATTTTTTATACATTATATATTTTTATGTAAAGATAAAAATACCTTTGTAATAAAAAACATAACTAGCCTTTAAGCGATCGAATATTTTTATGTGAATAAATTTAAAAAATATCTAAATAAAGTTAAGTGATTTGAAGTGTTATACGTCGAAAATAAAGTTGCCATTTCTCGCGCCAGTTATAGCTGTTTCAATGCAGGCACTACATATAACTCCCCTTTGGTCTATTTTTACGTTAGAATCTTTATAATTTTATCTATCGCTAAAATACAGATATTTAATTTTTTTTTAATAAAAAGAGGCTTAAAAGCTCTACCTATAAATGTAGACATAATAGATATTACAATGTTTACTTCGACCGAAAAACGAATAAAGAATTTGCACTTTTTGCGAATCTCTGTAAATCTTGGCGCCGTTCCAGCCAGACGTTACTTACGTGAGTCGTCAATAGCCACCCGAAGCCTCAGAATTTAAGTGAACAGATTTAGCTGTATTCTATTGTAATTTAACACTTTTATTGAAAACAAATGTACTATTAAATTGTTTAAAGACATCAAATATTAACGAATTCACACTTCTTGCAAAATAGTTATAAGTGATGGTCGTTAATGACTTTTTTTACTCCATGAGTACGTATAATAAAGTTTATATAAAAAAGGAAGGTTCAGAATTCGAAGTATTTTAAAAGTCACAAACTCTTTTAGAATATTAAAAGTGAACTGAAGATATAGACACAATTTATTTTTATTAAGGAAACATATTCTTGTATCTAACATACCATATCCTTTACCATGAAATAATATTTATGAGTGACATTTTTATGTTTCATACACTTAAGTGAAAGTTAAGTTTATTGATAACGAAAATATGTAAAGAGCTTAAGTTTATATTTTGATAAGCGTTATATGTAGTATATCTCCGTTATAGATATGTTAACTAATATTTTTACTATATAAAAGTAAAAGCTTTTACAATCAAATTTCATAGTTTATTATATTTAATTTAATATTTTTTACATCTCAATTGTTTGAAAAAGTACAAGTTGGACGTTTTTTCCTTTTATTATAGCTTTTGCCAATTGCTCGCGACGCTACCTATGGTACGTTTGCGTTGGTGAAATAAATATTTTAATTTTTAATCTAGGTTATAATATGCTATCACTTCTTTGAATTTCAGTTTGGTTTTTTAAGTCGTTACATCATAAAACTAAAAAGTTACATTCATATTTATTGATTCACTAACTTTTAATATATAATAATTTAAATGTTAAGTTGTTTGTCACTTCAGACGACATTTTTATTTATTTAAAGTTTAATCAAAATGAGTAATTCTTTTATTTCTGTAAGTCTTTTGATCAATGGATGAATGAAGTCAATAAAATCAATTTGGGGTACGATTATTATATAATTTCTTGTCATTCGCAGTAATATTCTATCTACTTTACATTCTTCCTGTGTAATGACATGTATTTTCTAAAGATAGATATTTGCACTGAGATTAAATATGTGAAAAAAACTTAAATACCCACATTACTCAGTGTGATCTTGTGACGAAATTATTTTAAGCAAATTACGTGAATTATTTTCAATTTTCCTCACTTTTGTGTATGGCAAGTGCTACTTAAGAAAAGAATTGGGTCGCATGAATATTTATTGCAACAACGAAGACTTAAGGAAAAAGAGCATACCTCCACTAAAGTGCTAGGAACTGGCACTACTACATAAATAAGTTAAACACAACAATGATTACTTAGTAAGTACATTATATGTGAAGAAATTATAATTTACAAGTCGGTAAAAACTATTTCGAGAAAGAGGCTCAAAGAAGCTGGGCTGGGCAGCATATAGCAATGCCGCAAAGGTCAAAGACAAAAGTCTTTAATTAGTGCGTCTTACCTGTTATGACATACGGAGCCGAGACGTGGACGCTGACGGTGCGATTGGTTCAGCGTGCTATGGAGAGGGCTATGCATGGAGTTCATAAAGGAATTTGGAATGGAATTAAAAAAAGCTGGCGAGACGACATCGGTCTCATACTCTCGCTACCTACGTTATCCAAGTCAGAAATAACTTATATCGATAAACTCGAATTTTCAATCCGCGAAATTTAGATAGTCAATGGTTCGTGGACTATTATTATTGCAGGACAGCCGCAGTCATCCATGTTGGCAAAATATATTTAAGTAATATTGAAGTTTATTTTTTTTGTCACTGTTACATTGAATGGAGAAAAATAATAATTAACAGCTTAAATTAAAAGGTAAATTAAGTAATTTAGTTTGAAGCTAATTTCAGCTGATACAGTTGAAACGAATAAACAAATCAAAAATATTGGTAACGAATAACCTCACCAATATTTTCGATTCGTTAGACCTGAACAGATCATTCAGGTCTAATCCAGTCAATGTCTCCACATTAAAATAGAAATGGCACTGCAACCAATTAAAAGCTTTTACTGATAAATAAATTATGTACATAAAATATTTATTAGATGTTAAAAATTAATATTCTTATTTCTTATATTTTCACAGAAAGGCTCGTTAAAAATTTAATTAATAGATTGCATGCCGTGAACCGTTGTGCTATGTTATGAAATATAAATCATTCGGGAAAATTTATAATCACACTCCGTGTAAATAGCAATTTTATTATATCTAGTAATAATATTTAAGTATCACATTTTTTACATGTCCGATTTTATTACTATCAATGTATAATAAAACTAAAGGCACATATTTCTACGAGAGTAGATTGCTAATAATAAATTTCTAATATTAGTTCTTTTCCAAGAAGTGCTACGTGACATTTCTATTGTATCGTACAGTAAAAGGCTTTATCATATTTATAGCTCATCTATTCGGGGTGTAGTATTGGATCACTCTAGCTTAGATTATATCTTCGAAAAAGCCCGCGTTGCGAGTGAATAAATGACAATATTTATCATTGCAAAACATTCAGAGGACAATTTGTCTTTACTATTTTCCATTAGCAACTTAACCTGTTTTTTCACAAATGTGTCTCTAGTTAATTTTTTTTGTTTGCTGTTTTTGTTCTGATTTTATTACTTGCAGAGAGCAGCCTATTTCCCGATGTGTGTTAACTTGTCCCACTTGGTGGGCGGTGTACCATGGGGGTTGCTCCTAGTAGTTATTTCTCTAATATAAAGAGTGTTACTAAGTGATATTGAGTGAGTAAAACGTGCATTTAGTGTTTAAGTAATTAATCTAGCATTTCTGGTCATAAACTTATATAAAAATATAAGCAACATACGTGAGCGAAGCCGTGGGTAATGCTAGTCAAAAATGCAACCCTGACCCCATTCATTTCTCTACTTTTCTGTATATTTGTGGATTATATGGTGATACAGAGGATTTATATTTAGTATATTTAGAGATTTGTAATGAAGAAAATTTCATGGTTGTACAAAGGAGGGTTTTCAAAAGAAGTGAACCCTTGTCATGTTTTGATTTTGTGCAAAGGTTTTTTAAGGTGACGACGATGAGACTTTATAATGGAAATAATATAAGCATGACTTGTCACTTTATGAAACATGCTCTATTTTATAAAACATAATACTCTACTTTAATTGAGAAGAGACTAGGGCCTAGCCCTAGCAGTGAGATATTTAATATTAATAGAAAAAACTATATTCTGTACAAGGAGGGTTCCAAGATATCAAGGCTGAAACATCCACAGCTAGAAATTATTGAGTTTTACCCAACTTTTTCACTAGAAATTAAAGAACCTATAAACCTACAGTTTTCCGTCATTTACAGGTAGTTAAAGATTTAGATTATTTTTCTTGATTTGCTGTTAAAAACTTGCAAAATAAAGTGAAACATAGTCTAATCTAAATTTTCATATTCGTTCAATACTCAAAACGTAAAATATATATGTCGAGTATTTTTATTTCTAATTACAGCGTTAGCTTAAAGCTTTTGCCCTCGCTCATATTTGAGTTATGCTTTTTATCCTTTTCATGGCAAAGTGTCCTGCTAATGAGACGTTTACTCAACCCGGTTCCCTTTTCTTTTTTAAATCGGTAAATAATTTAACGATGGCTTGTTGTTGAAAAGACTTTATGCAGACTTTAAGAAGACCTGACTTTTATTTCTTAATTTGTCGTACCTACTAAAGTTAAATATAGTTTCTAAAAGGAGTTCATTTGTTGATTGAAAGATTTAAAGGATGAATCTTCGTATTTTTTTTATAAGAAGTAAAAATGTTGTTAACATACAATTTAAATAATTAATAATATTAGAATAGCTTATAACTAACAGTATGTGTTTGCCACCACTTAACATAGTCTTTATATTTTTTTAATTAGGTTTCATTTATTTATAATAAGAATTTGTTTATTTAAAAGGAGTATAAAATTTTGCAGCCAGCAAGGAAAGTGATTTGTACCATGTTGGTTAAAAATGAATGAGTAAAAATGTTTTAGTGTATCGCATTTATAATATTAAAATTGGTAACAATGCGTAGGTAAATATCATAATCATAAAAAGAAAAATTACATTAATAAATCAAAGTAACTTCAGCTGTATAGTAAATAATAATTATGTTTTATAGGAATAAATTCATAAATTAAGAGCACCGCATAATTTGGCAAAGGAAAATAAAGAGCAACTTTTCAACGTCAAGGAGTTCGCCTCCTTGATGGCCTTCGCTAGTCTGAGCCGAGTCTTTGACACCAGAATTAATGAGTTGTTGAAACAACAACCACTCCAAATGTAGTACGCCCTTCAGTGGCTTGCAAAGCGCCTGTTAAGAATGTTTTTATAACTTTTTGATATTTTAGTTCTCAGCATAAAACAAGTCTTATTGGTCAAGTACGAGAAAAAATCAATTTATTAACTAATTACTCTAATTGAATGAAATTGATGTAATATTTGAGATATTCAGATATCCAGCAATAAAATTATATTGTTATTATCTAATATATTATGTCTTTACTTATTACGCCTCTTATTAGTCTTTTCTTAGTTTATACCTACTTAGTAACTTCGGTATGGTTGTAATTTTTCTAGGAATTTTATACCGAATGAATTTTATTTCAAACAGTTCAGTTTAATGTTTAGAGATCAGTAAAGTGAGCGTCAGTCGCCGCACCAGCGCGCGGTGGAGCTAAAGAGACAGCATGAAGGAGTCAATGGAAAAAAAATCTGTTTATTTTTTTAGTGTATTTTCCAAAGAGACTATGCAACGCTCAAATGCATTGACCTCGCGAAATGTTTATCACGCTGACTGATGTTCTTTCGCCCAACAAATTTATTATTTTAAAATATAAAAATTAAAAAATGTATAAATTTCATAAGGTATAAAATTACTTTTAAAATTACTTGAATTGAAATTGGAAGAAATATGAGTTAGGGGAAAAGTATTAGTGTTGTGATTTTCAGCCGGTATAAAATGACTCGCTCAACTATAGCGCTGCCTCCCGTAGTACTACATATTATGTTTAAGATGTTTGTCCATGTTGCAACGCTGAAATGTTTTTTATTTATTTATTTATTTAAATGTACCAGTGATAATTACATTAATACAATTTTGAGTAAAAAGAATAAATGTTGTCAAAAAATGGGTAAAATTCTATCAGCTGGAGAATCTACGATTATAATAATTTATTTGATTTAACTGTATATAGAAATTTGTCTTTGTTGCAGGTATCCATGTCAAATATAAAGCCTTTCTGTGTCACCTTTCCACGGCAGAGCACTACGGCCTATTTTTTCTATAGCAACAGTTTACTTCCTGGAGATTCATTCGCTTTTCATAGGAGCCCATTTGTTAACAAATGAATAGTAAATGCATTTTCTTCACAGTATTACATTTATTCGAATTATTCGTGACAAATGACACATTAATAATTATGATCTAATTAATTATACAATGCTAAGTATTATCTTGAGCTTACTGGTTCTCTCAATTCCTAATTCAGCCAAGCTGTTCGCCAGACGTGGACAGACGTGTCGGAAGTGGATGATAGAATATTTACAATATCCGCATGACACGATCGTACAATGTTACAGTGCACCACATAATTGTATTAACAATAGAAAATAATTACATTCATATTACATACACAGTACAAAGTATCAGTTATATTATCACTAATCCCTCACTATCAAAGAGAATTAATACATGTGAAATGTGAAAAAGCTCACTGATATTTTCTATTTTTTTTGGTTCTGTACAAAAAATAATGTATTAATTTGTTATTTTTCTACATGTTAAATACAAATAATATTTTATTCTAAAATTTATGAAGATGTATGAATGTAAGAATGTAATTAGCGCATTTTCATATATGTCGAAAATTAAGAAATTTCTGAAGTACTGAATAGTCACAGATAATAAATAGATAGTCTGACTAGTACTATATGAGTAAATTGCTTACCTAATCGTACAATTTGCTACTGTCTAACTTATTTATACAATTTATAAAAAATGTTGACTATTCAGTCGGTTGTCTTACATGCTACACGAATATTCGACATACAACACCAAACATGCTGACGAACGTGGACACCTAGGATTATGTTACAAGTAATGAAATGTGATGAGTACTACAACCATGATTAGTTTTTTCTCTCTCATTCATCGGGTATTCATAACAGACACTTGTGAAGAGAGTCTCGAAGTATGTATACATAATTATTATTAAAAAAAAGATAGGTAAGTAGGTAATTGTAAGATCCGAAGAAAACCTTCACCCATTTGCTTACCAGGAGATGTTAGTATTAAATATATTAAGGAATATGGTAGATGATTTGCCCAATGAAATATGGCCAAGGGCGTGTTGCTTTACCATACTGAATATGAATGAATACTAAATATGAATATTTAATTTTATAGCCTGGCAACTGTGATTTACCGCCGATTTTCTGCAACCAAAAACCTTACGTACTATGCATATCCTGTATACTTTATGCTCTCAAATGATATTAAATCTAGCAAGGAAGTGAATCTTTTTTTAGTTAAGAATACAAGTTCTATATCTAATACAGATTACTCCCTAAATAAGAACTTTTTATAACACTTAGATTTATTTGCGTGAATTACATTTGATATTTTTCATCCATTACATGGGTCACGGGTGATGGACGACCGTATTTCGAAGCTTATACTTATAGAGTGTACATGATTTATGAAGTGTAAAGCTCACAAATAATATTAAAGTTGCATAGTAGGACAAGTATTTGCACTGGTCCTCATAAATAACTTTAGCAGACTGTATTCACAAGTATCTACCTAAATCAAATTCTATATTAAGCGATGTGGAGCAATGTAGGTAACATTTATAGTCGGTCGCCCGAATATTATGTTAATTTTAAAGATTTCTTTTTTAAAACTGAAATACACTTTTTAGAACTGAAATGTATGTAGGTGCATCAGCTTGTTTTAAAAATAATTTCATGAAATTCACGGGGAGAAAAATCCAATCAATTGCAAAAATACAAGAGTTATTCCGTTTTAATTGGCTTGATTAATATTTAATGACTTAAAGGTGAGAGAGAGAGAGACTGCGTCGTGATTAATTAAACTTACTTATTGCAGTATTCATTTATTTTAGTCATTGTGATTTTTATTTAACATTACAGAAGGAAAGTTGCTAGTTCAATTTTTTTAGTTCATATAGGTACATATGTACGTCTTGAATATTGAAACTGTAGTATCGCTTGTCAGTCTACAAACAGATTACTATAATACATATCCATACACTCCAATTTGACAGAGACTGACAGTCTGGGATGTAACTTCATTCTGACCCCAGACTGGTATTCCATTTCGAAACTACCTAATACAGAATTCGAAGTCACACGTATAACAGCTAGGAATGTATTGTTTAACAGCAGGTGCGCTTATTCACATCGCTGTACAACAAGCGGTTTTCATTTCACATATTTGTTTGGTAACAGAATCGTAATGCCAAACGTGTATTTCCAGGACACTCGTATTTCATTATTTAAGTGAATGTTTGTGTCATATATATTAGGTGTAATTTATATACATAATGAAGTTGAAATTTGGATATTTTTATTACGTTATTTCGAAACCTATTTTTATGAGAGTCAATTTCCTCAGATTATTTTTGGTAGAACTTGTTATAAAGAGTAAGTAAGTTTAGTAGTAACTGTCTTTCTGTCCATAAGTATCTACTACTTTTAAGACAATGTAGTCAGTATTTTTATACGTATCTCTATATTTTAATGGTGAAGAACGAAAGAAATTATACAGAAGAAAATAGATACATATTACATAAATTTTAGTACAAACAGACAAAAAAATCAATCCAAGCTAGAATTGCGCTTATAATACTTAGTTTAAACTTTACATAAAGTTTGTTTTTTGTAATACGTATCACAAATTTATAATTGGGGATTCTCAAAACTCTTAATATGCTAATCTGAATTGTTCCTGAAAAATGTTTTATTATTTACATCAAAAATTAAACAAAAAAGTTTTAATGGTAATGATGAGACTTTATAATTAAATTTACATAATAGTTTATTTGGTTATTAATGGTGGACAATTTGTGGCTTTGTCCCTGTTTCCACATTGCACTATCATGACTGCAGTATGTATTTAAAGATATAAGCGTGATTGAAAATGGTAATAGCATTTTCATATATTTACATAAGCTTTCATGAATTTTGAGAATGCGTATGATTGACATGATACCTGTTCAAAGTTAACAGAGGAAAACAAAACAACCTATTTACAATTGAATATCGCAATACGTATATCGGCCGATTATGATTTCTTTTTATAATAGTACTTTAATGACTATAATATGAATTTTGCTTTAAAATGTAATAGAATTTCAGCATCAACGTAACATATTCCAATAATATTTTGGAATGAGTTATAACGAGCTCAATAATAATTTAACACAGGTGATAATAAAAAAATAAAAATAAAAATACTAATGATGTTTAATTCGTTTTAAATTAATACCATTTTTCTATAGAGATATTATTTACGTGCTGGTAAGTGTTTGCTGTAGGTCATTCTAAAGTAGGTATTTGTATATACATATATGGTATATTTAAAAAAAATATTATGAGAACATATATACAATATTATATTTTAAAAATAGTAAGTAGAACTCTGTTCATTTTTCTCTATCAAAAACTTTATAGCACTCCAAAACTCTGTGAAATCCATAGATCTTATAATCCGTTTATTTAATAATCATTACGTACGAGTTCCACATTATCCGCTGTAGTCGTCGATCAAGTTAACTGACATACTTCATTTATTCATTGGTGTAAAGGTATGTATTTACAAACAGGCAAAAATTTATCAAAATTCTACATTAAGTGCAACCGTGTCGTTGTCTCACAAAGTAATTACTATCCTATTACCACGGTTTTTTAATTATAACAAATTGACGCACATTTGAGAAAGACTTTGGTCCTACCTCACTTTCCTCTCCATTTTCATAAGATTTTTAATGTTGATAATTAATTGTATTCAACATAAATAAATGAAGCTGTCTCTTACAAAAATATAAAGAACAAATTATAGTAGGGTCGGTATGTGCTTTCATGTGGAAAAGCGTACTTTTTTAAAAACCTATTGTTAATTACGTCCCTTACAAAGTCTATAGAACGGTAAAGGCACGGTAATGATGTGTATTGCACTTATAATACGGGAATTTCCATACAAACAGAGAGAGAAATTCCTTCTAAAGGGTTCAAAAACGCTCTATACTAGAAGTCGAATCAAGAAAAGCATTTCAAGGCACATCCATTTAGAAATAACAGTAAAGTGGTAAAGTTTAGTGCTTAAAATCAGAGCGACCGCTAGAAGCGTAATCTACGAGAGAGATCCGTCGTGAGATCCATTATGATAGAGTTCATTTTCACCAAACACTATTATTAACCATCGAATACACATTAACACATTTAGATTACACAATATGAATATATAGAAATATTAAACGAAGCTCATACGGTTTATCGACTGTCTTAAAACACTTAAAATAGATCAACGTTCGTCCAGTCCGAACTCGCGCACTCCGTTCGCTATAGTCGGGATATGGTTAAACTTCTGATGAGAAGGCTGGCGTCAGAAGTGCTGTCGTCTGTCACAGGACATGCAGGTGCCGCGGCAAAGGTGTCTCGCGGCGTGCAGGAGGGTGGGTGGTCGCGCGGGCGGCGGCAGCACCGGCGAGAGCGAGCCCGCCCCGGACGGGCTGTCGCGGTCCGCCGAGGGCGGGCGCTACACGTGCGTGCACGCGCCCGCCGCCACGGGTCAGCCGCCCGCCAGCACGTCCTCCGGCTCCGGCGACCAGCAGTTGTCCGACAGCCAGCACCCTACCACGACCGTCACTACGCCTATAAGTAGCGCTAGCACTATGTACACCTCTGCGTTCCCTGTTAAATTACGTACAACCAAATTCATACAGGTCATAAATTAAATGTCAATTTAATTTATATCGGGGGCTATAGCTTACAATATATTACACTCTGAATATAAGAAAAAGCTTTCCGTGCATAAAATTTTCTCTTGTCAAAGAGAATAATGATAAAATAAGGTTATAAATTAAGCATACGTTACAGAGATTCATACCGAGTTGCTTCCGAATGCCTAATGGTTGTCGGCTGCGCCACAGAGAATTGATAAGCGTGGGATCGCCACGTGTGCGCCAGTCGCGGTAGCCTCGCCCTCTGGAATACTGACTGAATCTGCGTACAAATACATGTATATTAAAGCCAACATTCAGAGTATCTCAATTATATATTGAGGTGTAATTTTGAGTGATACTTTATCGGTAATAAACTTTAATCTGTATGGTACGCTCTATAAAATTTGCAGTAATGTCAAGTCTCAATGACGTAATAAAACCGCCAAAAGTTCAAGTAGCTGGACTTAAGCCAAATCTTTCAATGTCGTTCACATTAGGAGACCATACAAATTGAAGTTTTTACCGATAGAAGCAAAAAGCGAAATTGAATTGTCAGCATTTCCATTTTAAGGATATTTCAATAAAATTTCGTGCAGGATGCCTAGCGAATATAAACAGTGTATCATGCGAATGCAATCAACTACCGTGAACATTGCGAAAATCTAAAGCTAACTTTTTTACGCTCCCTTAATGCGCGAAATAAGTAGAATAATTATAAGCTTCGTTAAAAAATATTAATAGCATAAAATGCAGTTTTACATAAAATATTTTTACGAGTATATACAAACATGTTATTGGTTTTGAACTAAATAAGTTAAGTCAAACAATTCAATTTCGCAAATCTTAACTTTTTAATTCCTCATTTCCTAAAAAGGTATTTTACAATTCTCAAATTTTACTCTCTAAATACCAGTCATGTCATGGGACTCCTCAAGTTTGATATACAAGTAAATATATTTAGGTAATTCTGCAATGAGTATGCATTGATTTTGCCTCAAATGCTTCCTACTTGCGCATTAAACTACAAATCAAACGTGCAGTTATGTATGTTTGTTACCATGCAGTGGATCTAGGCTTACATCAACCATCGGTAACAATCGATGATTTAAACGAATTCATCTAGAATTCTAGTCTGCATTTTGATTTTCATTATTACAGAGATTACGGTAAATGGTTCTAAATTAATAAATTACTTACGTTATCTCGTCGAAGCCGTTTCGTTGCGGATGATAACATATAATACATAAAACACAAGTCACACATTTACATCCACAATGAACTTTTACTGTATCAACTCAACATAAAGTGAGAGATGATCAATAAAAAGTTTATTGTGATTCAGTTTTGCTTATTCTGTGAACTCACAAAAATCGTCAGAAAGTAATATAAAATTGGGAGGAAATTAATAGGGTCATATTATTTAACTTCGTATCAACTTAAACTTAACTATTTCACTTAGATTTTGACACACAGTTAACTAGATAGAGAACACATAATATTTCTTTCAAACAACATAATATGTTTTTCTATGGAGAAAATGTTTCCGAGCAGCTTTATTGTATAAAATAAGAACATGTTTATCAATTAAATTTCCATCCTATTCGTATTCTTCGTCAAATTTATTAGAATAATTCACGCTTTGTATGTAACTTTCTATATAATAACTATGGCTCGTTTATTCTCCCGCGAGTGATGGACTTAAGCTAGTCATAAATACAGTCATAAAATAGCAGGATATCGCTCTGCTTTTCACAATAAGCACTTAGCCTGCCGCGTTGTTTGTTTGACGTACGACTGTTTCGTGGACGTAAAATTACTTCTTAGAATATAAATATTCATACGAAAAATAAAAAGATTTGATGGATTTCTTTGTTTCTTAATTATAATATCTCCTTTGTATAAAAGAACTGCCTGGAGCACATACTTATTTCATAACAAAAAGTATTTTCAGGGGCATATTTAAAAAAGGTACTAATAACTGACCTAATTTCAAATATGCTATGCGGTGGTTTGGCAGTTATTTAATATTTCCCGACGAGGGCTCAAGGGATATAAACTTGGGTCGTAAACAGTCTAGGAGCAGTGATTAACGGCTTATTAGGGTAGTATTAGGCAGATATAAAGCTGTGGAATCACCTTCTCCTTGAGACAATGTGCGTGTGTGGAAGACAAAATATAGGCACAATGGTGATCGTACCTGCGAACACCGCCGACGCCGGCGGGCGGCGCGGTGGAGTGCGACACGGCCGGCACCTGTGCGCCGCCCTGCACGCCGCCCTGCACGCTGCCTTGCGGCGCGCACACACAACACCCTGCGGTCACACAACACCACTTCATCATACTGTATTCACAATCGACCGACAAACTCTGGGTTCCAACGCTAAAACGAGTTATTATGGTAGGCACAGATTTTATTGCTTTTTGTTCAAGCTGCACATTTTCAGTTTTTCCCTAGTTTCATTTACAAAGTTTTAAGTGAGGGATGTTTGCAACTCGTATGTGTATAAGTATAGTATTGCAGGAAAAAACTTTTAAGAGGATGTTGATGTTAACTCGTAACAAGTTTTGAAGAGCTGAAAGTCAGGAAATATGGTAAGAAAAAATATAAAAATAGGTTTGGTATAAAAGAAGATCTTGAACTTTTGTCATAATCTAATATATAAAATTCTCGTGTCGTAGTTTGCAGTTTTGCAGCGGTGTTTGTAGTTAAACTCCTCCGAAACGGCTTGACCGATTCTCATGAAATTTTGTGTGCATGTTGGGTAGGTCTGAGAATCGAACATCTATTTTTTATCCCCCTAAATGTTAAGGGTGGTCCACCCCAACATTTTTTTTTCAATTTTTAGATAAATTATTTGTTTTTTATTTTTTTATAATAAAACATTAAAAAATACATACAACCCTAAATTTTCATCACTCTACGATCAACCTCTATTTTTATTTGTTAATTATAAACTTTTATAGGAAAGATTTTTATTTTTATTTTGTCATGACTTAGAATAATAAAAATTCATATTACTGTCATTTTTTCACCCTTCTGCGATCAACCCCTATTTTTCCAACGCGATTTTTTATTATGATATCCACAGATCCGCAATAGGGTTGCAAGATGGCAATTGAATATAATAATTTAAGTACGATAAATTTTCGGTCAGAGTTTATAATTACAATTTTCTTTAATTATATTTTTGTCTCAATTTAAATTGATCTTCAACCCTCGCCGGTCGATAACTGTTCAACTATCAGTCGATCAGTTATCCCGCCACCTTTGTCACCTCTCATTCAGCAAACATCACGGAGTAGGGATGAGAACGAAGTCTGTCTCCTTTCTCACTCACTTAATACAGATTCGGCCATTTTTGGGTTATGTTTGTGTATCGTAGAAAATACTAATAGAAAAATAAAGCGCAATGGGGAGAAGTTGGGGGTGCCAAGAGCGGGAGTGGGGCGTGCACATAATATATGAAATAGGTAACCGTGCGGCTCAGGAGTGTATTAACGATAGGTTCTGTAATAGCTAGAGTAATTTTGAAGAAATTTTCAGGCAACCCAACAGACCAACCCAGCGCGTGATTGAATGAGGTTTATTAGCAATAAAAAAAATAAACGCGGGCGAAGCCGCGGGTACAGCTAGATAATTAAATAATTTTAATTAAAAAATTTATAAACAGAAATTGGTTTCCGGTCTTAAGAACGCGTGCGAAGCCGCGGGAAATACCAGTGAAATTATAAAATAAATCAAATTTTCATGATTTTTTCTATAAATAATTACCTTTTATCGCCTATTTTAATATAGATAGGCATTTTTTTAATCTTTACAATTTGAATAGCTTTCTACTCGAAGCTTAGTAAATCCATTTACTATTTAAATCTAATCGAAAAAAAAATATTTTATTGAAATATTCTTTTACAAGCACTGAAAAATGACACGTTTGGCTTACTTTATAGTATTGACTCTACTTTCTATGCCAGCAGTCGCAGGTTCAAGTCCCGCTCCGCCATCCCATGTTAGGATTACCCACTTTAAATTTTATTTATTTATTTTGTATTTTATATTTTGTTTTACTAACATAGTTATTAAGTAATATTGTACTAACAAACTATGAGCCTATGTTGCTTGAAAATAAAAGATTTTTATTTTTATTTTAAATAAGTATTATATGACTTTCTTTTTAAAAACTTAAATCAATGTGTATTGATTGACTTGAGTAGTCGTTCCATTTCTGTCTATTAAAATTATTTCCACTTGAACTTATTTTTTAACCAAATAGATTTAAAATTAAATTATTTCAGAGTAAAGTTAATTAGATAAAAAATAATCTCCAGTATACGTTGCTAGCTTTTACGCCGAACAAGCAATTTAAAATCGTAAAGTCGTAGCTTTTGCATAGAGTTTATGAAAGGATATGATTTAAAAAAAATGCACAAATATCTTTGTAATGACAAAAATATTTGGGAAAAAATAGAGTAAAATGTACGTATTATTGAGTTATGCATGTGGATTTCATAATAGCATAATATACCTTCAGAATGATAGTGATATATTTACTAATTTTGTAAATATAAATATCAAAGTTATAATAAAGAATGTAATAAAACTTCACTTTGTTCTATTTTACAATGTTTAGATTGATATTAATTATAATTAACTTATTAAAAAAACTGTAAAACATTTCCCATTACTAAGAACTTACTTATTAAGTAGAAACAAACAAGAGAGGGCGGCGTGAAGTACCTACTAGCCCTTCTGTCGATTAGATACTAATACCACTCAACACCCTTTATGAACTTGTTGTTGTAGAATACATACTCATTACTGGTAGTTAGATAACAATATTACACCGTTGTAATATATGTTACTGTAAAAGCCCGTAATATAATTTTATGTTTGGGGGTTCTGGGCTTAAAATACAAAAAACCTAACGAGAATGAAAGAAATCAGCCTTCTTATTTTTATCCTTCGAATAGTGTGGGCTACCATGCTATTTAAGATAGGCCAGCCATTAATCAAAAACAAGCATAAGCATTAAATTAAAAGCAAAAAATCGAATTGAGTTGGTGAAGTTCACAATCTCCAATATGATTAGTTCTATATATATAGGTACTTAACTAACCTCATATGTCGACCTTTAAGTAGAGTATAAAACATTATACATCAATTTTTGATTTATTTATATTTGCTTCAATTTCAAAAAAATATATAAAAAGCTGTACTAATATTTCGTCATATGCAATCATTACATACGTAATATACAGCGAGACAATATGGAGAAAGCAGTAGTGTTTTTCAAACTAGAGGATTAAAAATAACCCTTGGACGTTATTTGTTCTTATTAGATATATACATATTAAAAAATGAAGTCTACTACAGTTTTTAAGTTCTTGTTCTATATCTGAGTGCTATGGTTAGTCAAGTTCAAAACAAGAAGGGGTATTGTTATAAACCCAATTGAAAAGAAGGGACATTTATCTTTCTTATCATAAAAAATAAAAATCATCAACTTTACATACTTAATTATTTAAAATATCTGCAAAATTATGTCAAATATTTCGTACAAATAAAACATTGTAATAAGAAACTTAATTTTCTTTGTATATTTGTTGGTTTAATATTGAGATGGATTATGTTTGGAGCTTGCGAACATAATGTAAATACACCCACGTACAAAATAAAGTTAGAAATTTAATACAGACGTAGATTCATGACTTTATGTCGTGAGATAATCAATAAGCTGATGAGTAAACACCACGATAATATTACATTTAGTTAGTAATTACTAATTACTTATTTAACGTTTGAAATTGTGTTTAAGCATATTATCACCTGCATATATGATTACAGGTCACCGCAAAGTGTTTTTAGCTTTACCTATTATACCTAATTTTTTTATTTAATATTTTTATTAGCCGGTGACTATTTTTGGGCTGTTTTTGTAAAGATTTTTGGATCCCTTGAATTGTAAAGATAATAATAATCATATCCTTTTTTATCCCGATTTTAGTTTCGGGAAGCTATCTATTACTGCGGGGAACGTATTATAATATTTTACAAGTACGTATTTACGCGGACAAAAGCATTCTGGTTTACGCTCTATTTCTTCAAGTATCTTATTCAAAGTAGGTCAATTTGTTCTTAGTAAGAAAGTGAAAAATAATCAGTGAGTTTATAATTAAGCATGATAATAGTATTGTTTTCCGAAGTTAAGCTCGCGCATCGATTTTAACATAATGTTTTATTGTATTGTCGACACATGGTACATATAAGTGCGTAGAAAAATGGAAAAGTAATCAATATGTAAGGTATTTTATAGTAATAAATGTATAAAGCTCTTTAAGAGATGTTAAAAAAAGCTATTATATATATGTATATACTATCATCATTTTAGAAGGTTTAGAGTATAGAGAAGGAGGTTTTAATGTACCGCAAATGGAGTATGATCCCGGATACAAAACGCAACGTCGCTACTACTATCCCATTGTAATCGTTGAAAATATATTGGAAATTAGTGTGATAGTAAAACAAGGTTTGATAGTATTCTTAAAAGTGGCTACTGTAGATAATCTAACTCATAATTAGGTATTAATTAAAATATCAAATTATACCTATGCTGTGGCCATGCATTGCTAGGTTATATGTAGGTAGTTAGCGTATTGTGGTCTTTTTGCGATTAAGTATACATTGTTGATTCTCTTTATCAAATGGATAGTTGATTGAAATAATAGCAATAACACTAAGCCACATTGTAGAAATTATTTAGTACACATTTTAATAATTTAAAATACGTAACCTACTTATATTATATTTACAATCAAATTAAATATCAGTAATCTATCAATAGTTAAGGTATATTTTTAAATTATGTTTGACTAACGAAGCGAATCCACAATCATAGAATATTAGGAATGTATATTTTCCACCAGTTCTTTCAAAGAACAAAATCAGAACGTTAGTGTTATTAAGACGTTATATGCTTATCTCGAATAATGTAGAGGCATTTCTCCAACGAGGTAGACAGAAAAGTAACAACGAATTCCTGAATTTATCTTTCAAACAGTAAAACTATTTGGGAAAAATGACTTACATTTGAATTGCATAAATACATCGTAAGCAGTTTTTATTATTTGTTTCCTAATGTTAGTGTATTAAATCTGGAAAACGAGCGTAATAGGGTAAATGTGTAAATTTAAAAGTCACCGCTTTGGAAAGCGGAACAAAGCAAAAATTTTTAAAAGCAAATTCAGGTCGCCGCAGATTAAAGAGAAGTACTCACTACTGAAACCGAGTAATATCATCATGTTATTGTGTTGTACTGCATGTGATTACCCGAATGTAAACTTTCGAATTAAAGATTTTTTTATATTAGAGGTTTTTATTTAATTAGAAGTTTCCTTTAGGTACTCTTTATAAAAAAAATCAATTCTATTTAATTCTATTATATTACACGCTATCAAAAAACAGCAGAACATAAACAGTAGAATATCATAATGTTTAAACGTAGTAGGTAATCACTAATACGTACTTGCTAATTATTTCGGGTTATTAAATCCGGAACTTTTAAACTTGTGCTTTACAAGAGCCATTGAAGAATTATGCACTTCAGACGTACAACTTCAATAAAACCGTAAGCAGTAATTGGCATGTTCAGTTTTTATATGCCCTTTTATTACTTAAATTTAGTAAGCTTTATGTTCATTTAAAAAATGAATAATTTTATTTTTTTTAAATAAAGCTTAGCGCTTACATGCTATATGTCGAAAGACAAAATAAAAAATAATAATAATTGTTGATATTTTTTTAATAAAAGCGGACGAAAGCAGAATATAACAGTTCAAGAGTTAGGCAATTTTATGCAAAAAATTAAAACTTTAAAAGTGCTCTCCACTCTCTTTTAATTGAGTAATTTGACTGTTGGTATTCAGTGACCGAGCACAAAATGCGGCTGTCATTACCCAATGCTTCGTTAGTTCATAAAGTGGCTTTGGCTATTTGTATGGTACATCGTTCGCCACTTATGTAAATGGAATGCAATCAAACCTTATCGGCAATACTGTACATATATGAAAACGATACTAGAGTCACAAAGCATTATCTCTTGTCATGTACTAATTAAACATTATTTATTATTTCGTTACATCCTTTCGTTATTGATACGTTACGAAAATTTACATTAAACATTTTAAAGTTTATTTATGTAAAACAGTTTTTAATAATGTTTGGCAGGGGCCAATCGTAATTATTTATTACGCCCATTAATTAGTTTGACGTTTGGCTCATTATATACTTCAGTTTCTTTTAAAAATGTTAGGACAAAAATACTGGTTATTTTCCTCATGATATTTTTTTCAACGACAAGTTATGAAGTTCATGAATGAATCATATTAAAATTAATTCATAGGAGAATATCAGAAATGGCAAGTGCTATATGCCTGGGATGTAAACCAGCTTCACTTGATTTTCCACTTGCTACATAACCTTTAAATTATTATCTTTTAAAATTGGAAAAAAAACCTTCAAAGTAAGTGGTTTAAATAGGAAAGTAATATAACCCTATTACTTAGTATCTAAATGACCATAATGAAGAGAACTAAACAAGTTTTTGGTTTAGATATTATATATCTAATGTAGGTAATTGACTTTATGTGTAAATGTTAAAGGTGCAAGAAATATGTACACATTCACCAAGATAATATTCTCAAATGATTCATAAAATAAAACCAGAAAACTTTTGCAGATACAAGCGTATAAGATACGTTGAAGATTTTCCGAGTTTCAGAGCGGAAGAACCATTTTAAATATTATCTGCATATGATCCAAAGCAAAGCGTTCCTTAACAGGCAGCATATTCGTGTGAGCGTTTACCTAATGTCGTAAGAGCGTGCTAGTACCGTATTTGTCCTTGTTGTACCTTTGTAATTGCAGTAGTACTTTTACCTAAATTATATTGTAAATTATAATTTATTATTTATATATTTTTTTACGTTTAACAATTTTTTTCATTTCTTTGAATTCTTAGTAAGTGATCTTGCTATGTATACATATACAACATACCTACATAGTATTTTAATTAGTTATCACGTATTGGTAGTATTATGAATACCTTTGAACATCTGTACATAATTTCACATTAGATTCACTTGTGATTTTTTATTTACTAGCGACTGATCCTCACTTCACTCAGGCTCGTTTTTAAGTACGTTCTATTGATAACATGTTTAATAAGAATATGAAAAGATATCAAACACCATAATTCTCGTGTCAACTTCATGACAATGTTTAACTCATACAGTATTACCGGCGAGTGCTGTGAGAGCTGCCAGCGTAAGGAGGGCGGAGCGGCTGCGTGCCATGTCAGCAGGGCATGCCGCGCGCTACACGCCGCGTCATCGCCACCACATGTCGCACACCTCACCCCTGACTTGCTATCGCAACCTGTAACAACAGTATCATTAACTTAATTAAAATATTATTTATTAATAGTTTGTTCTTCAGATTTAGTATCAATCAGTATTAACACCTTTTTTTTGGAGCAAACCACTTGTGGTATGCGTCAATGCATTTTCCAACATTAAATACAGTCCAAAATAACGACAGTTACTTATATCATAATTAATTTGATATTTTGAAGTTCTACAATAAAAAAACAATGGACAACAAAACTAGTTGTAACATACAATAGCTAGCTAGTATTTTGTTTCTAATTTGGTCTTTGTATGCCACGTTTTCATAAGCCGACAGAAAAAAACCATACTTATTTGATACTTTTTGCTGTCCACTTCTTTTAGAAAGACAGGGGTTTTTATAGCAAAGAAGAATTAACTTCAAAATTGCAGTTCATTCTTTTACGTTTTTGTTGACAATATAAAGTATCAAACTCGTATCTTCGAAGATTTAAGAAGCGATGTTAGTTAAATACTTTGAAACAACAAACAACAATGAAACTGTTTGAGAAACATTATTTTTATACCTGTTTTAAAGCTGTCTATCTTTACATATCACTAAAATGATTAGTTAACGTAGTCGATAATTTTGATATTTGATTTTCTTAGTCTCTAAGTTATAATTTTTTACAATTCTTTCATGTGGTCTAAAAATGAATTCATTTTCAGAATTTCAATTTTTGTTTTATAAGAATATACATTATATATATTTTAGATAAGTATTTGATTTTGTAGTTTTAATTGTACCTATATCCTTATAATAATGATTTTTACTGACAAATTCTCATATTATATTCATGTAATAACATGGAATATTGTTTTGCATTTGTTGTACCTTTTCACTCATCAGTACCTAAGTTCTTTTACTATTAAGTCCAAAACTTAATTTATCACAATTTTTTTTCGTACAGAATTATTTATAGCACCTATATTCAACATTTATCACCGTTAGTATTTTATTACCGTTGTATACAATCAATTAATAGTCATTTTATTACTTAAATAGACCTTATATCAAAGTATCACGAAACCAAGTAAGCTCAACCGCACCTACACAACTTGTTTTGACGTTTAATAGTGATAATGTATGGCTACAGTGTGCTTGAAAAGATCTGTGAGTGGCACGTGTAACTAGATCTCATTAGAACATTTACCCCCTTGTTTACTTTGATATCCTTAAATGACACGATATATTAAACTTGATTGACACCTAAGATAAAATGGTTACTCTTCATAATGTACTTCTGCCTTTATTTAGTTTATGTTACGCTAAACTAACTTCAATTATTGTTTTGAGTCTTGAGTCTCAAGAATATTAAAACAAGTGTTCAATTAGAAACCTAAGAAAGAAGTTATTTTTAACTGATTGGTTAAAGCGACAAGTTGATCATAAAATAAAGAAAAAAAAAAAGGTATTGTATTACTTTTAGTTGCTGTTCGCAATAACAACTGAATGATAAATATTTGAATATATTTTTATTTTATGAGTATTTTTGTGTCTCGTTTTTTTAAATAAAATTCAGTACACAGATCAATTATGACCTAGAGTAACACATAAAGCTACAACTAGCGATAGAACACTCGCAGGAAGGGAATATACATGTTTATATTTTAAGAGTTTATTATTAACACATATATGTAACAGAATCGTCGTTTTAAATTATAAAAATAACGGAAATTCTTTGTTCTTAACAATTAAAGTGCATTTATAACCAGCTCAAGTTTTAACATTTTCTTTGTATTATAGTATATAGATAGTAAAGTTATTTCGGTTACCCATTAAAATTATGAAACAAAAAGTTTTCGAAACGGTTATCGCGGTTTATTGACACCTGTTAGATTTTATAAAATTTACGTCAAATTTTGACTAAGTTCACAAAGTTTCAGAGACGACCCTTTGAAGTTTCTATTTCATAGTTTTATTCGATGATTACTTAATTATTTTGTTACCAACATTTAACTTGTTAATTTTGGAGAGTTGTTAAAGGAAAGTACAAGACGTAAACTTAATATAGCTAGTTAAAAGAACTCTATCCTGCTAATGAAATTATATTGTATCCGATCATATCTTCATCAAATGTGTACCATTTTTATCAACTGAAAAACACCCTTTTCATAAAATATTGTATCCCAAGGAGAAAAAACCCATTTATCTGATTAGTTTTCACAATAATACATAGTCAAAGTTATGACTACGAGTAGGAAACTTCAATAAGCAAAAACTGTATTTAATCAAG
Organism: Boloria selene; assembly: GCA_905231865.2. Classification (NCBI taxonomy): domain Eukaryota; kingdom Metazoa; phylum Arthropoda; class Insecta; order Lepidoptera; family Nymphalidae; genus Boloria; species Boloria selene. The sequence continues at coordinate 6,525,139 of HG993141.1, forward strand.
TCTAAAGCAAAGAGATTTCATCATAGAGCATTCGTCTCGTGTAGCTTCCTCTAAAAAGATTAAAAGTTTTGGCTGGTCTAGATACATCAGCATTTTCAACATTCGTACTAAACTTGGAGAGCCTTGGAGTGGCAGATATAACTAAACTAGGTTTCGATATATCTGCCATTTACACTCCAAGGCTCTAAAATTTTGAGATATGCTACTAAATTATAGTATATTATATAATTCTAAATGGTGTTTTTAAACTCGAATCACTATATTTTTACTAATGGAAAAAAATTATTTACAATAAAGGAAATTACAAGTAAACTTAACTATTTGTACAAAGCAAATATACACTTAATTAAACTTAAATACTTTTTTAAACTTAAATTGTTCCAATCATATTACTGAGTTTTAGTAACATCTATGTAATGATGAAAAACCATAAGTTTAAGAAAAAATATTCTTTAAGATAGAGACATGGATTTAACATATTATCCATCATTCAAAGTGTGTACGTATGGCAACACATATTAGCTCCCACATTGCTTACCAGTCTGTTGTCAACCGCCTTGTTATGTACAGTTCAATAGGCAGATAGTAGTAGACATAATAACCAACCGCAGACAGTACCTATTGTGTTATTCATACTCAAGATCTGTTTGCCTATCAATATTGAACAACTTCTGTACTGTCGGTTTCATATTAAGTATCATGCTTAGATCATTACCATTGTGGGCCGTCATGTGATTTTGTAGAGCCTAACAAGTTTACTGTTCCAATCAAATTACGTTGGTAGAAAAATATTTTAACTAGCTATATTAATTGAATAATTTGAGGTCTCATGATTTGTTTATGATCATTATAACGCTATTTTCAAAATATAAGAACCAACAATATAAGATGGCAAATACATAGTTTATAATACTCACATTAGAGATTTTTGTAGAAAACATTTTTTTGTTAGTAGATAAATATGTATATTGTATAAGGTCCATTGAGGTAGTGAAACAGAATCTTGGGTACGTGGATTCAAATTGCAAACTCCCGATTTTATGTTATTAATATTAGTTTTTAATTTTATTGTTGTACATAGATAATTAGGTAATGTAGGCGTTTACTTAGCACATAAGAGCGGATATTTGGGAGAATAACAACAGAAACAGCATCGCCCGTTTTAATTTAAATATGACTCTTGCCCAAAACCCTTTTTGTATAGACATTGGATCCATCACGTTAATAGCTTAAAAGTTTTCTTTAATTAAGATGAGTTTCTGTTTGTTAATTTTTTACTGCGGTCTCTGAAAACAACATGTATAATTACTTTTCAAATGAGTTTTGGTAGTAAATGTTTAAAACTCCGTTAAATACATACTAAATCTTTCATATTTAATATCTGCTAACTTCTATAATACTTCATAAAAACTTTTTTTTGGTATTTTTGCTGCAAGTTTTTTTTTTAAATAAAAACATCATCTTGAAAGTAGATTTTTATTTCTTTTACTTTTATTCAAAGTTTTTAATACATAAAGTGGTTTAACTCTTTACAGTTGTGGGTTAGGTGTGACAAATTATGATTTTATGATGGTCACCCACATGATTATGGCGGATACATTGATAAAATATTATTGATTGGCTAATCTAGCACCTATTGTGTACATATAAGCTATCTCAATTGTTATTTTCACTTGAATCTTAAAAAAAATGTTATAAAGTACTACTAGTATATTATGTATATATAATATGATGATAGAGTTATAGATGCGTAAATATTTTACTAACAAGTATACGTAACTTTTGTGTCGTTAATCTAAATACTTTTGTAAAAGTACTAGTTTAGTAAGTTTAAATAGTGTCATCTGTGGTAAAAGTTAAAAATACATTCATTCTACGTGACACTGGCGAAATAATTTGTGCTCAACTGGCACGCTTTGAAGCCATTAACAAGAGAATTGAATTGAAAATACATTCAAATCTATTCATTATTGTAAAATATGTAATGCCAAACCTATTTGATACAAATAATTTATTGAATACATTTTCATTTTTCAATGATCGCAAATTTTGTGTTACAGTTACCTTAGAAATTGCCCTTTATGTAGTAAGATAATTCAGACATTAGATCAGGCCAATTATTTATGAGCATTGAGCTATATGTGGTTTCCACTAATTGATTAACCACCACATTTGCGCATGTACTTCTTATGTATACATAGAGAAATAAAATAATCAGTAACTTAATACTAGCAAATTAATTACTCTCAATAGAATTGATTAATATTATAAACATTTAATAAGTAACTTTTACATTAGCCTACACAAGAAAATATTAGGTATTATATGTTTAATAATACGTAGAGGATATTTGTATTTTTATTTATAAGTAAATTAGTTTTTCAAGAACAGACGGGCAGAATGTAGACCAAGTTTTTGCCTGTATGACTGTTTATTTTTAAAAACAAGTACCTACTATATAGTAGATTTTAAGCTAAGTTTTCCTTCATAATAAATTTAAATAGTTTAATATGCAAAAAAATATAATTAAGTTTAGTAAAATCTATATAAATATGTCTATTTTCGCAGTTAATATTTTTATCCATTTAAAAGATACAGGGCATCCATTGACGCACCAGAGTGAAGCGAGGGTACGCTATTCTATATATAAATGAACTTTAATAAACAGAATATCAATGGGCTTAAAACCTATATAAACCTTTAAGTTTTGTATTAGAATAATTAATGAACTGTAAAGACCTTTGTGACTATAGGCCAGATAGATAGGTTAAATAGACATACATATAATACTTATTCTCAAAACATTTGCATTTATAATAGTAGAGGGATGATATAAAGGCGATTGTAGAAAATTATTGAGAAATCCTTAATGCGTGATCGCAGTCACTCAGCACTTGATCAATATTTACCATTGCGTGTTAAATGAAACAAAAAACATATTCAGATTTCAGAGGGTTTTTGATAAGGCTAATAAAGATAATAATTATAAGTTGGACAGATCATAAATATTTAAATTAATTTTTTTAACTAGTTTTTCGGTATTTATGTTCTGAAATCGTCACGTGAATTATATATATGTACACGTGACTATTACTTACGATTACGATAGATTCTTTTCATTAAAGCTTTAAAATTAAAAAAAAGACAAAAAGTAGTTTATTAAACCAGAATTACGTGTAAAAAATCATGTCATATTTGTGGGCTGTTTCTAGTCTACACTTAATCTGTCTTTGTGAGGGATGCGGGTTTCGCGGAATGTGAGGCGGTAGTTCGGGGTCTGAGCCCGACGTTTGTGACAAGGGTCAAGTTTCCACGACATGTGTTATGACTTTTAGTGAATTCCGCCCCATTAAAGGAGAGGACAGATAAGAACGGTGATTATGATTTAAGCCAGTTTCTGATGTTTAGCTATGGTGTTTTAACCACCTATGTACGAAAATATTATAACTTATATATTTTTTGAAAACTTCAACATTGTAACAGTGAATAAACCAGTTTGGCCAGCAAGGTAGTACCTATAATACACCTCGCACTAATGTCCCGCCCAGATATTAGAAGTTACACTGTATAATAATAATAAATAATATAATTTTACTGATTCGAAGCTAAGAACTAGATGATTCATCAAATAAATCATAAAATTAATTTTAACGTTATTACAATTTGAGGGAATTGTGGCGACGATGAATAGCGTAAGGCCATCGTTAATCAGCATTAGCATAATGACGGCTATATATAAGCGAAATAATTGTAAGATGACCTATTGTTTCCAAGGAAAAAGAATTTACACATAAGAATATGCAATAAAATCGTGACATTATGATGAATAGTCGAGGGTGAAAATAACAATAGATGTCACGCATTTGCTACCTTATAACCATCGACCCTAATTTATAGACGACATTTTCCCTCTCAGGAGATAAATAAACAATAGTTATCATGTTAGTGTTCCTTCAGTCCAACATAAAAAGTTGAATAACAAATAAAAACATTTCATTTTATCTATATATATATATATATATATATATATATATATATATATATATATATATATATATATATATATATATATATATATATATACATATACTTAATAAAACAGCAAAAAAGCGAAATCTGTACATGACATATTTGTTTAAAAAACAATGACATTAACGTATTGTGTACAGAATATAGAACCTAACACCATAGTTATATTATTTTGTCTCTTTATGTAGTGTACAACAGGAAAATAAAAATAGAAAAACATTAAGTTAGATTGATTAGAGTTCTTTTCAGTATAATAAAGAGTTTTATTGAATTGTCCTTAGATGGCTAATATAGGCTAAACCAATAGAGATACAAAATATAATATTGTAAAAAATTGAAGATCTTAAAAAAGCTACTTAGTGGTTGGCAATAGTACATACTCATACTAATAGCATATACCTCTTAAAGTACCACTCGCAGTAACAATTCTTATTTATTTACACTCAAGCAAAGCGAGGGTAAGTCCCTAGTTTTACTATATACTACGTATAAAAAGTTCTACTATACAAAGTTTAAAATGCAAAGATTTATTATTTACAAAACAATATATTTTTACCACTATATAATAGATATTAAATGGGATACCTCTACATAAAACATTTTATGACAGTATTTTAACATTCAGAAAGTATTTTTTCAATACTAATGACTCTACACGGTTGAACTCAAGTAAAAAATGTTCACAGAAATTTTATATAATATTTATATTTCTCGAGGAATATTTTCGTACTTTTCGTATTTACACTAGAGTGATGTGGATTCGAACTATCTGTCTATGGCCTGATTTTATTGTCGATCCAAAAAGGTTTTACAAATGGATGAATGGAAATGGTTCTTTTATGTTTTGAGAATTTTATCGAATGAATACGGAATTGCTGTATAAAATTGTTTGTTGGTTTTAAAAATATAGTTTATTATGAAACTTTCGAGTTATAATGAAATATCTTGGGACGTTAACGCACAGCATCATCTGGTTCCATGGTAAGTTAAGAGGCTTGTGCCTCGTAACACACACAGATAGACAACATAATATACATAACATTATATATACATATATACCTAATTATTAAATTCAAATTATGCATGCTGTGTTTACCTGTAAGTGGCTTTACATTTTTAGATCTGTATTTTTTTATAATATAATGTATTGTGTATTTGTATTGTGTAAAGTTGTAGGTAAACCTAATAAAGAGAAAAAAATACCTACAAATTATAAATATAAATACTCAAATACGCCCAGAAAGACTCTAACGTGCGATCACGTGCATAGCAAGTAGAGTCACTATAGACTGAACCAGATATGACGATAAACTTAAGAAGTATAAAAATATTTTATAAATAATGTAACAGTCATGATTGAATTATCCTCGCCTCCTTTAAAATATCAATAGTTTAGAGAAAATCTTATCCCCGTAGTGATAGCAATTTTTAAAACGAAAAAAAAATATATTAGTATAATACTTTATAAAATTACATTTTTGTTATATAAGATTTATACGTATAATAATAAAATTATCTATGTCAAAAGTCACCGATATGGATAAAGCTGACTTCGTCGTTCTTTTCGTCCTACCCCTTAGCATATAATTAATTACTATTCATGGAGTTCGCAATAGTTGAGATTTTGCCATCAACTATTTTTTTTAAATTTCTCATAAAAATGTATATTAAAGATCAAGCATGATTATTTCATATTCTTTTTAAGTTCATTACGACGCTTTAAATTAATTCTTTATACTTATTTCTATAGAAATCTAGGTTGCTAGGTCGTCATACATTAAAATAAGCCAACGTTTTATAGTTCAAAAGTTGTAAGCATTAATTAATGTCAACTTCTCTTTGTCTATTTGAGATATTTCTTTTATTTAATAGTGGATCTGATCTATTAGAATCCAGCGTCAAATATTAAAAAACAAAACCCTTTATTCTTTTAATAATATGTTTCTAAGATTTGAGTTATATAAAATTACTAGCGACTCGCCCTCGCTTCGCTCGGGCTCTTCCCTAGATTTAGCACAGGCAAAGCCGCGGGATCCGCTAGTTATACATATAAACCTTCCTCTTGAATCACTCTATCTATTGGAAAAAACCGCATCAAATCCGTTGCGTAGTTTTAAAGATTTAAGCGCACATAGGGATATAGGGATATAGGGACAGAAAAGGCGACTTTGTTTTATACTATGTAGTGATAATGCAGAAAAAATATCTGTATACTTACGTATAAACCCATAAAATTGTTTATTTGTAATCGCACTTGTAGCCACATCAATAGTACTTTAACTAAATGCATATGATTTTTATGCATTATGTATGGACCTATGAGTGAAAGTCCTGTTAAAATCAATTTAACTTTTATTTTTGACAAGAATAATTCCAAGAACAATTCCTCTATAAAAATTTGCCACGTTATCCAATTATCTAGTCTTATATCAAAACAAATAATCAAAGAACTATTTAATTACATAAAGCGATCGATAGTAAGGTTGAGTGAGATATTCTTATTTATTGCTACTTGAATATTGTATGTGTTTCTCACCATTGTTCGTCTCTCTATATCCTTTTATTAGGCTTTCGTAATAACAAATTGCTTTTCCCCACTTGGGAATCTATTTTGTGTTCTGACTTTTATATATCTTATTTTTTTATAAATACTTATCATATTTAAATGTACTATGTAGTACCAATTATGCAAAAAAAACTGCCCTGCCCCATCATTTTGATAAAATTAAGGTCCGTATAAAAACCAAAATTAAAATAACAAAAATATATTTTAGAATTGCAGATGTAACCAAGCAATATGTGGTGTGGTGGAAATGTAAAACTTTGAAATAGAGCTTATGTAGGATTTTAAAAAGTTTCTCCTGGCGTACGAGTAAACTGAATGTTCAGGCGTGCTTGATGAATGAAACGGTAGAACTGCTTGAGCCGGACTCGCTCGTAACAAATTATTATGCCGGGACTCGTGACCTATTGTGTGGTGTGTTTTGTCAACAATACGCCTTGTTGCAACACAATCGATGCAACAATGCTACCCAACATTCTTTTATTTACATTGCCTATCTTGCTGTTTGCAGCTAATTAGGAAAATACTTCTATCCCTATAGTAGACAGAAATTCCGGATCTACAATGCAAATTTTATCAAACTCTCTTAACAAAACGTCCACAAGAACAATCGTCCTCTACATTTGCATACTTCTGCGGTTCTGGATGACTAATTGACTTGTGAATAATTGCTATCTAAATAATTACTATCTAAATAATTTCTATCTAAATCTGTTATTGCTTAAAAATATGTTTTGTAGAGAAATATGTATTAAGACGTATTGTAATCATATTAAAGTTCGTATCGAACTGTGTTTGACTAATTTGATCGAAGTGATTGAACTACATTTGTGACGGTTTATTAACCCAAAAATTAATAAGTATACTAGATATCTTATAATTTGCAAAACTGATACTGATCTTGCGCAATAATTAAAGTACCTATTATCATATTAAAAAATGTTTTTTTTTTCAAATATGCTAATTTACATTTTCGAAGTCTTTACCATTGGTTCAACATTCCAAATGACTGAAACAATAAATTATTTAAATATTATTATTAGTTTTTAGAGTCTAGAGACCTAACTTTTAATTACCTATTTCGTTTGCTTTTTAATTAACGACGCGTTAAGCATTAAGAAATGAAAAATATTCTTACAATTAGTGTGCTGCATTACATCATGCAATTGTAACAGATAATCTATTTATTAAAGCTCTTTATTTTTCAAATAAATTAATATTTAGGTATATTATTTAAACTAAAAAAAGCTTTTGCGCTACTTTTTCTTATAATTAATACTATCATTATATCCGTAGGTTCATGCTGAAGACTCGTTTGTATTCATTTACCGACTAAAGTCCCTAATTATTCAGGTTTTTAACGGTAAATTATCTCACAAATTGAATTATATTAGCAAGCAACGTAGATATGTATTTTGTTTTGTGTTTATGCTACTTTATACAATTACAATTATTATTTTGTTTTTTCAAACATTACGTGTACTTAATATGAGTGTATATAGATTATTTTATTTTATACATTTTTATTATTAGTTTCTCTTTAATGTATATTTTACATACCTATTTGTAACAAAAATTTTGAACTAAAATTTTAGCGCGAATCAATTTATGGGGATAAATATAATGTCAGATTTATTCGATTGCAATTATTATCATTTCTTGATTAACTATGTTTATTTAAAGTTAAATATGATTTTATTAGAGAATTTTCTAAGTTGAGAAATTTAGAATTTATAGAATTTGGGAATTTCAATGCTTTATAAATTAAATATTAAGAACGACAAAAATGACATACATATATAAATATATAATATAATATTACATAAAAAAATCTTCGACTAGTTATAAATAGTATGATAATAATTAATAGGTACCTTAAAATAGCTAGGAAGATGCCAGCTTTTTTTATTTTACTAATATATGATGGCTTGCCAAAATAGTTACCATAACAAGGGCCTCTGCCTTCTACACCATGTTTTGCATCATCATTGCTCCCTTCCGGATACAAATGTTTGGTCAGATAAGTTACTATTGGCAGATAGCCAGTAATAGCAATATTATGTTATTACATGTCCAAAGTGCATAAAGCTTAAAATATTTTAGAAGCTCGTTTGAAAAAGCTTCTAAAATGATATATGTAGTTTAAACTTTAAAAACAGTAGTCGGTCTCGTAGTTTTATTTGTTTTTTTTTATTATAGTGCTTAAATACGCTTTTGATCGCTGACAAAAATTAGTTTGTTTATAATTTTCCGTTTATATTTCATAAAAATTATGTTATATCAAAATATATTGAGAAAAAATAATTCTTTTTATGATTTTCTGTTACTTTAAAAGTATCATAATTGAAAGCTTTGTCTATATTACGACTTCAGAAAAAATTTGAGTACCTATACGTAGGAAGGTGCTTTGCTCTAAAGATATTTCTTAGTATAGGAAATATTCATAATTTCTTTGTTAATTTACAAAATAAATCTTTAGTTCTAAGCCAGATATAACGTCATAATCAACGCTCTATTCACATTGTCTGAAGGAACTCATTGGTACAGTCTAGACTAGCCACAATGAGCTGGGATAAGTTATGTTTGTTATTTTAGTTGTCTGGGTCATATAGAGCAGAATGCACTCGCTTGCGTTTAATGTGCGTTAATTGAGAACCTTACCTTGTGGTTTATGGTTGAATTAATACGAAAATGACTTACCCCGTTGTATAAGCAATAGTCATTAAATATTTAAAATATCAGTGTTATATACTGCAGGTTGGATAGGTTTCATTTGTAAATTAAAATCCTTCATGTTTCTTCTTTATATTGTAATTTTTTTTACAAAAACGCAAAAGTCCACAAATTATCACTCAGCGTGACGGAAGACTTTAATTAATTATAATATGTAGTAAAGGGAAAAGGAATTAGTAAAAATAATAAGTTGGACGAGAGAAGAAACACGTGCTCTGCAAGATGTTCTGAATACGTTTTGGAAATAGCTGCCACTAAGTTGTTCAGTTCAAGGTCGGTAAATTTTCATGTATCAGACAAATCCTTGAGTAAGCCGCCCGGTGTCCTCAGAAACTTTATCGAATTACATAATGAAGGACGATCAATCATGTAATAAATTGTGCTGAATGATAATTAAATCAAATGAGAATGGAATCTCAGCCGTATTTACCTAATGACCTCGATATCTTATTGATTTAAAGAACAGTTTTCTTCCACAATTAGAGAGAGATAAATATCTACACAGTGAAATTGTCAATGGGGTCAAAGTTGTAGTATGTGCATTAAATCTTTTGTTGAAAAGATATGTTTGTTTTATATTTATTATATGTAGTTAATTATTTATTTTACGAATAATTACTTGTATTAATATTTTCTTGTTTTACTCATCACTTGAAAGTAAACTTTGATTTATGAGTGAAACTTAGTGCATAAGATGTAAATACCCGATAATTTTTTTAAAATATTACTATTATAATTTCTGATAGACATTAAGAGATTAGGAGAACTAATATTCACTCGGTCTTGATGATTTGGTTACACTATATATATTTTATAATAATATAAATGTATCTATTTTATAATAAATGTAGTAAATACTTAGATAATATTATAAAATAATTAAAATAAATATTTTTTAATAACAACGAACCCAACACACACTAATATATTAAAAAGTATCATTTTTTACCATTATATTTTATTTCTAACAAATTATAACGCCACTAGCGAATCATCCCCATTCTTTCCATACCTACGTTTTAACTTTTAGTATGGAATAGGTTGTCGATGTTTTGCTTTGTGAAAACATAAATAAATCTATCCCATGAGAACCATACATTTTTCCGGGATAAAAAGTAACCTATGACCTCTTATAAACTATAATCTATCTTTGTGCCACATCTTCCGATCCGTTTTACCATTCTAGCATGATTGAGTAACAAAAATCAATCCATCCGAACTTTTGCATTTATATTTATTTAATATTTATTTCTTCCATTTTTATTTATTTGTGGTATTATGGGATGATGTAAAAGTATTACGAATTAACTTGTAGAAAATGTAAGTCACTGAATGAGACACGGGGTAAACATGAAAAAAATCTCTTTCAATGGCTTCATCTTCGGGACTAATTATTATAAAATATTTTACAGCTTTATTTCGTAATTCCTATTGAAACTCAATAGGCTACCCACTCACTTTGCATTGGTCAAAGGTAATTACTTTTTCATAAAAGAAAGATTTCAGAGCAAAAGATTATTCAGTAACGACTAATGAAAAAGAGATGAAATACAAATCAGGTGCTTGAAAATCTTGCATGATACTTGACAGAAAATTCATCTTCAATGTTGTTATTCTAAAGAAAATCAAGTCAAGTCTTGAATAGAACTTCAAAATAATAGATTTTGTTGAATAATATTTGAACTTGTTTTGATTATTTTATTTTTATTTAACTTTATTGGTTATATTGGTATATTGACAGCGTACCTATCTTACTATAAACGTATGATCAAGAAATATTGATAGGTATATTAACCATTAAACGTATGAAGTAGGGTCTCTACGGCGAATAAAATTCGCATCAGTGTGTCATGAAGGCTCAGAAGAAGAAATAAAATAAATAGGACCCTAAATAAACATGGCCTAAATATTATTTCATATATCACAAAAATGTACCCCTGTGGGCGCAGTAATAGCTTTTTAAATATTATCACACTTTAAAAGACACTATAAATGTCTTATTTATTTGATGCAAGAGAATACGAAAATATAAAACTCAGGTGGCACTAAAGCTAACTTAATTCAATTTTATATTACAACTTTAGGTATCACTCTAGTCTCTACATAATATCAAATCAAAATATATAAATTAAAATATTCTTTACAAGCTCTTTTGAATCGTCATTTTTACATTATTAAAATTAAAAAGTCAGTCTGTAAGTCTGTGAGTAAACTACCACCGGCTCGGAAAGCTGTTCTGCTGAGAAGAACCGGCGAAAAACATAGATTAATAACTAGCGAAACCCGCGACTTCGCTAGCTTTAAAACTACAAAAATATAATAATACTCGTAAATGAAATCTGTCTTTTGAGATTTTCTCGCGGAAAATAGTTTTATTTATTAGCGAATGTGAAATATTAAAAAATATGTTTGGCTCTATGCTATAAATTTTACAGTTACATACAATTACATAAAAGTTACAGTTACTGCGACGTATATTGGTTTTAATATATTTTTCAATGTACCTAACGTTGAAAAATATATTAGATAATGTCATTTAATAGAATTCTATTAATTAATAAAATACCTATGATTGATTCAGCGTAGAATGTTTAATCTACTTACAAAAAATTAAATTAATTCATCTAATATATTTTTCTTAATTAATAACTGCATTATTATCAGACTCTCTTAATAAAACAATATACGTCAAAAATGTTTTTTTTTTATATAAAACCATTTCGTAATCACTTCTGCGCAACTTGACAGCCAGCGTTCTTTTTACATGGCGCGAATTATATGTAATGTATAATACTCATGTAATGTATTGATTAAACAAGTTATGAATAAAGAATATACCTAAATTTAATTAAAAATATATACCATAATAGGACAAGATAAAATATTATAAGTAATTATTAAATTTGTTACATTCATGGGGCTGATGATGATTAAATTTGTTACATTCAAGTAAAAATTATGATTGTCTTTTTTGAATATGAATATAGATTCTCAAATTACGATATGGTTTAAAAAAATTATGGAGTAGTAAACGCATAATATATTAAAAGAAGAAAACTATTTAATATTTAAAACCTCTTTGACATATTATTATAGATATAAAATTAGTTAAACCTTGCAAACATGCCTTGGGTCTTTTTAAATATTTTTAACGAAGAAAAAAGCACTGAATTTCGAAATATATGCAAAAATGAGCACAACGCTCATTTTGTTGAGGCGTAGATGATGATGCGTCAGTTAAAGAGGCTATACAACTTAATCAAATGAAAAATGAAATATATACGAATATATAAGGAAAACTTGGGGTATTATTTTATTTTAGATAATTAAAAAGACGTATAGCGTTATTCTCTTTTATAAACTTTACTTTATAAGTAGCTTAGCTTAGTTATTATGTTACAATTAAAGGGATCAATAGAAAACAAGCTTTATTATACTTTGCATTTAAAGAAAAATGTTGTCTAAATTGTTTTCAATTAATGAGGTTTACACTGTTTTGTTATGTATTTTACTCTTACGCATATTTGTAAGTCTTTCAACATATCTAGAAAAAGTCACTTAATTTCTAAAATTAGAGAATATTTTTATATATTTCTAAGATAAAATAGTTTAAAGTAAAATATTATCAAAGTTAATATTCAAATTACTTTATTGTGAATTTCATTATCTGAGCGATCATTGTATGGCCCTATTTTAGGAGACTAGAAAATTATAATTAGTATTAGTAGTGTAAGGAAATGGTTGATTATTTTATTTCAGCTTTTCAACGGCAATTTTTTAAGGCATTGTAGAAGTGAGGTGAATTGTTTTATCAATATAGTTTTTGCTTGTTCAGTATTAAATCAACGATTCAATTATGTTAATATTACTCATCAATCGTAGAGACTCTACAATCACATCGAAAAGAAAATGCATTAACCTTTAAAAGCTGAGGAAAGAGGTTTAACAGGAATTAAAGATATTTTTCTTAGTTATTTTTCTTAAAATATTATTCTTCAAGTATAGTAATCATACCTATATGAAACACCCACTTGTTTCGAACGAAAACGTCCACGTAGCAGCTACTTTTAGGAATTCATAATCGTTTTTAGTTATCATAGCTGCTAAAATTTACACTAAGCTAATTGAATAATACATTTTTAATGTATGTACTTACAACATATTTTACTTCAGTACTTACAGTATTAAAAGAGATGAAATATTTTCAAATCCTCTCAATATGGGGTACCATTTTCAATAGAACCATCCAAAGCACTCATTCAACTCTTAATTATAATTAATAATAACCGGTAACGCACTGCACGGAAATCAAGTGCTGAAAGTTTGATGTTTAGAGCCGGGCGTATAGACTGGTAGGTCGAGCTGAGCGCGCAGGCGGGCGGCGCCACCTGTCGCGTCAGAGGGCGGGCGCGGCCGACGACGGCGCTTCGACGGCGGCTCGCGAGCAACTGCCGGCCCGGGCACGTGGGCCGCCGGGCGCCGGCCGCCGCCCAGGTGCACCTGCACCCGCGCGCCCTCTAGCCGCCCGCCCAGCCTCCCTCTTGCACCCTCTTGCACCCGTCTGCACGTTTCGTTAATACTCTAATTAAAATTGCGCCCAATAAAGACGTCGTGACGCGCATTGTGCCTCCTGAATAACGATTCAAACTAGAAATTAATAATAAATCATTATATTTTAATGGGTGTTCTCGTTTTTGTTGTTATTAATCTTGTATTATACTTTTCCAATGGGTCGGCAACATTTCTCTGCAGTAATATTTGTATATGTATAAAATTTTGTATTATGAATTATTAAAACCATACATTGTAATATTTTCTTTTCATCGTGGTATAAGTCCGCCAGAGCCGGATTTCAAAACGCAGGTGCCCAAGGCTAGGAAAACAATTTTCTTTAGTTGAATTTTTAAATTACTTATAGTATCAAATCTTAAAACAACCACTTACAGGCACTGAAAAGCAATATTAAGTGACCCATTATACAGTATATTTTTATATACTGTAGGTCAAATATTTTCAAAGTCAGGTCAACTGATGATGCTCTCAGATATTAGTATCTAATAGGAAAATACTATACATCTATTCATGGTAAGATGTATCAGAATAGATTTGATTTGCCTTACATCGGCTGGCACATATCTATTTCCATAATTAGTGCCAGGAACATTTAATTTACTTTTTTTTAAGTTCTTTATTTTCATTTGTATTTGTGATGTCATAAGTAGATAATTAAGAGGAAAAGAATTGAAACATATTATTACACTTTAAATAACATAGTACTCTCCTTTAAATTACCTACATATTATTTGTACTACGGGAGGCAGCGAGTTATTTTATACCGGCTGAAAATCACAACACTAATAGTTTTCCCCTAACCCATAACAGCTCTGAACGTCAGCTGCTCCGGTAACGGTGGAGATAAGGGAGGCAAATGAGAAAGTCATTGGAATAAAATCTGCTCCGATGAATTTCATACCGAGTAAAAATGAAGTACTATATTATTGTTTCCATCACATTTTTAAAGAAAATCATCGTCATCTGTATCTACGATTGGGGGCTTATATTTCAGTCACGTGCAACCTCATTGAAATTTTCACTAATAAAGTAATTTTATACCTTATGAAATTTATAGATCTTAATTTTTATACTTTTAAAATAATTAAGGAAATCGTCAGCTTCATTTTTGACGGAGGAAAGATCGTCAACAAGCGTAATAAACATTTCGCGAGATCAATGCATTTGAGCGTTGCATAGTCTCTTTGAAAAATAATCTAAAAAAAATAAACAGATTTTTTCCCAATGACTTCTTCATGCTATCTTCTTATACTATGCCTGGTGCGGCGACTGACGACTGGCGACTCACTTTACTGATCTCTGAATATTAAACAACTGTTTTAAATAAAATTCATTCGGGATAAAATTCCTAGAAAAAATATAGCGCTACTTCCGCAATATTAAGTTAATATGGTGCAAAGTTTCATATAAAGACTAAAAACTATTAAAAGAAATTAGTTCAGGCTCGCAGAGCCATTGAAAAATTTCTTTAACCATCTCCTGACCTTACTCCCAGCTCCCAGATACCAAATTACTATATCGTCAGCGGAAAAACTTGTAGATATGACAATTAAAAGTAGGTAAAAAAAGGTAAATCTGTGAACTTACTTAATATCATGATCTTTCCAGAATTTCACTTATGGTTAAACTCGTAAATTCAAAGAAAATTTTATGGGACTAGCTCGGTGTCTACCATAATACAACAACATTTAAAGGAGCAAATTTGGTAAAGCCGTCTCCGAGAATTCGATGAACATACATCATACATGTCAAAAAATAAATACAGATGAACATAGAACCACTACCTTTTTGTAACTCGGTTAAAAGGTAGCTTGGCCTGTTTTTTTGACTACCATTAATGTCTAGAATCTAAATTTCTCTCAATGTTTTAAAATGACAGCACTTTATGAGGCTCAGTTTGTAGGTTCGAGTCCCGCTTGGGGCATACATTTGTTGAGCACGAATGTTTGCACTCCAGTCGTGGCTGTTTATATTTTATAGTTATATAATATGTAGTAGTATATATCAACTATCTGGAATCCGTAACACTAGCCTCGTAGCTCACAACGTGACTAGATGGCACTGTTCCAACATATCACTATCACTACATAGTATAAAACAAAGTCGCCTTTTCTGTCCCTATATCCCTATATCCCTATGTGCGCTTAAATCTTTAAAACTACGCAACGGATTTTGATGCGGTTTTTTTTAATAGATAGAGTGATTCAAGAGGAAGGTTTATATGTATAACTAGCGGATCCCGCGGCTTTACCTGTGCTAAATCTAGGGAAGAGCCCGAGCGAAGCGAGGGCGAGTCGCTAGTTTATATTATATTACGAGAGCAGCAAAGCTACAATCCCAGACGAGTATAAATACGACCCTGGCTATACTTTCAATCATATATGCATTTTTATTGTTAATATTATGTTATTGTTTAAATTATTAGACTTTTTATTAGACTTTTTAGTAGAAATTTTTATAATGTCAAAATAATATTGTGTAGTATATATAGGTAGCTGTACTTATATAGGAATACTTACTGTATTTGTAATATATTTAGTTGTTTTAAGCCGACATTTTTTCTGAAGTTATTAAAATTCATCTATCTATTATTTTTATAGTAATACCTAGAATATTACTAACGTATATTAAATTTAAAAAAATAGTACACATTTTTAAGTATTTTAAATAGGTATTATTCTTTACTAGCCTCACCCTCACTCCACTCGTTTTAACGGTTTGTATAAATTTCTCAGAGATGAGATATTTTTTCTCAATATATAAATCGGCCGATAATAATTAATGAGTATTTCAATTAGATTTTCCAAAAAATATTTAATGTAGAGTTTCGAGTTCCGACTTAGTTAGAATTTTATTTTAGGTATAGCGCCGTAATTATTTATACTCATTTACGGTATTATTATATATATTTATCATATCAAAAGCAAATTCATCTACCCACATTTATGAGTATTATATAGCCTATATACATAGGCACTAGAAATGTAAGTTAACAGTTTTGTTTTCCTTCTTTACAAACAGGTTTCTCTCATTCACGATTCACTCAAGGAAATGTTTCAGAAACAAGAACCCCTTAAGCTGTTTTATAATTTGGCATGTAACATGAAAATTGTATAAATACGATTATTAAAAGTCTAATGTAAACCCAAGTCAAAGGATCGATATAGAAAAGAATTAACATTTTGTTATGTTTAATAATTTTACATTTGTATATAATGGTGTAGGTTGAGCGAGGCTTTTAAAAGAAATTTCCTGTGCCTTTTTGTAGTGACCTTTCATATTTTATTGTGCTCCTAGAGCAATACTTAATTCTTGCTGCAATGTTGCAGCGTTACGAAAATATGTCATCCAATTTAGATTTAAAATAATTGATAGCTGTTGTTTCTAATTAATGAGATGCTTTACAGTACCAGATCCCATGGTATTAAAAATACTGTAATTTAATTATATTAGACACTAGAGGAAGTAATCTTGTGGTCGGATCTTAACCGTAGAACTACAAAGGTGCTTATATACTTATTTATTTACTATTTATTAGTTATTGCGTGTTTACTATTGGTATTTTACTGTCTATATGTTGCTTTAGCTACATCTAGAAAACTAGACTAGATGTTATATACATTCTTTCAATAAAATATATGATATTTCATATTAATATGAAAACTATATCTATTAGTAACATAGTATGAATATATGATATAACGATGAAATCACTTATGACAATAGTCATAAGATTTTTAAATGACATCTTTATATTTTTACATGGTTTTGTCCTTTTTCAAGTAGGTAATCTTATATCGTTCAATAATTCTATTTTCTCGGTCAATTTCTCGTGTCCTTTCTATCGTCCACGTAACTTCGGCGAAGTGATTTAACTTCATTTGACACGAATTCAGCTAAATCAAATTGAAAGCAGGCATGTTCTGTATTCA
This sequence comes from Boloria selene, assembly GCA_905231865.2. NCBI lineage: Eukaryota > Metazoa > Arthropoda > Insecta > Lepidoptera > Nymphalidae > Boloria > Boloria selene. The sequence continues at coordinate 6,542,968 of HG993141.1, forward strand.
GTTGCATAAATAAGATTCCCAAAGAAAGTTTATAAGTAAGCTGCATTAAGGCGCCTACCTCGCCCGATGACTTTGAGGACTTGATATCTATACTAGTATTTGTTATTTTAACGCCATCTACCGACCGACGACCATACTACAACGAAACGAAGTGAAGATTAAGCAAGAACACAGATGTGTCGCGTTGTCATCATTTTTTGCCTATTTGATTCGATCTCTGAGAAATCTCATTTTGTTCCTTTCCTCTAGTTTTTGTAGTCTTGTACGAGTATAGTGCCTACATCATAATCTATATTATTTATATTAAACTACACAATGCACTATGCCTGCTCACATAGCTTTCATTTTACTAAATGTTATATGGTGAAGGTCTGCTGATGACCAGGTAGGTAAGTAGGTAAACGGTTCTCAGTAACGGAAATAATTAGGTTGACCTAGCTTTCAACATTTACAAATGGCTTACCTTCTTTAAACGCACCTATTCTTTATTTGTAATATCATTAGGATGTAGGTATTGGTATATTTTTATGTGAGCAATAAACAATACCTGTCTATAAAGTGTGAACAAAATATTAAAAAAAATGCCTTAGTTATTCTTATATTTAGGCATTAGGCATATTTAGGCATATTATATTCTGGCTTACTCTATGATAGGTTCAAAAAACAAAACGAAATTACAACCCATTTTACATATACTTACAAACTTAAATTCTGTTTTTGTTTTATGAAATATTTATATTTGTATTATTTAAAATATGGTTTAATTCAAAAATCATTCAAAACGAGAAGTTTTAGGTATTAATTGGAAAAAATAACGCGCGTGTAGTCCACTCGTCACAAGAGTCATCGAGACACTGCTGTATCGCATCCCGAGTACGCGCCACAGGCCGTAGCGGGGGTGCGTCAGTGGGGTACTGGTTAAGTTTCGGGTTTTTATTTATTATTTAAGAATATCAGAATAAAAAAATTAAAAAAAACAATAGAAATTGTGAAATACGTCATTACATATTTTTTGGTACAAAATTCACGCCAAACTAATTAGCCGTTACAGAGAAAAAGTACAGGTTACGTTGAAAAAGGCCCTAATTAATATATTTTTTTTCCAAATTTGGGAGAGTTTATTTAAATTTAAAACAATAGCATGTATTTGTGATAACCTTAAGTAAAACATATAAATTTTATATGGTAATCGTACGAGAGGATTCATCTACAATCTTCTTTAAACTTATAGTGTTTTTGGAATTTGAGCGAGGTAATCCCCTTAAATACCTATCTCTTTATTTAAATTTTAACAAAATTAAATATTATATTACTCGATACGTTGACGGTTGACAATATAAATGTTTCAGTAATATTGTGTCTAACTTTCATATATTCTACAAAAATATCTAACTTTAATTCATCTAATTATTATAGGAAGAACAGACCTTTTTGTTGTGTATATATTTATGGAAATCACAATTTATTATAAAAAAATATGCCATATTATAATTAAAAAAATCCAGTCGGTATCTTTAGTTAATAAAAGATAGGTTTATGTACATAAGCATAATTTACTACGAAAAAAACATTTATACATTATGTTGTTACACAAATAAATGAATATTTGAAAACCGTGTGAGTTAACCGGATTTTATATAGTAAAATTTAAGCATCCAAAATATATGCTCATATTCCACTTCAAATAACGAACTAAACTTACCGTATTGTGAATTGTACTTAATTTAGTTATTGTCAATGGCAATAATCAAGTTTCTATACATTTTAATAAAAAATAACCGTATGTAATAAACAATAAGTTTTTGTTTCATATGAGTACACTACTGTAACTTATTTTTATTTATTAAAATTTTCTAATCTAATAAGGGAGAGAAATTCTTTTGAATATAGTTAAATAATACTATATAATAATGGTTTTATTTTAACAATATTTATTATCATAACGCTAACAATACTTATTTCAAAAAGATAAAAAATTGGTTTGCCCTTGCATTAAAGGTCTATATATATCTACATACTAGATGTAGGAGCTAACTGCATCCATCAGTCTATTCCATGTTTGTATGTTTAGTTTTTTGTTTTATTACATAAATTAAAATATTCTTCGCCGATGGTAGTAAAACTGACCCAATTATTTTACCAATTTATAATGTTATTTTATATCAATTTCTATGGTAAAATATAAATACTTATGTCCATTCGGGATGTCCAATTTGTCAATGGCGAATTTAAAAACTTTGTGTATCGGTCATAGTCCAAAAATATAGCCGTATTATATGTAATATATTCTATATCTACTTCCATCATTTCCCTTGTCAGCATAAAAGGCAACATACCAAAGGATTTTCGAAGTTGTAGAAGCTATAAATTTCTTTGGCAAGTTATTTTTATGGGACTTCGACGTAAAGAAAATTCTTTATCCATCTGTAATAAAATTCTAATTGTGAACGATGAGATAAATATACACTCATACACATACCTACGTATGTGTATGAGTCTATATTTATAATACTTATATTTATTATTATTGATATATAGAAGTTAAATGTACAGTTTTTAGAATTATTGTCTACCTACGTGTTGTTGGAAAACATGACGAGAAACTAAGGTTTGGATGAAATTGGTGTTAAAAGATAACTGGTTATTCCGAGTTACTTTTTACAGATCCTTATCCTCGCTCGGGTTTGTACTTAAATACGTTTTAATAAATAGTACCTATAGATTTCTGTCATAGAGAGATGTAATTTTCCCCAGTAAAAGGAAAATGAGATTAAATAAACAATTTATATGATAAGAAAAAGCTTGAAGACAAAGACAGCGCATGAAATAGTAGAGGAGGACAAGATGGGATTCTTTGGATTTACTCAAGCACGTTTTTATACTATTACTAGCTTTAACCACGGCTTCGCCCGCGTTCATTTTTTTTAATAACTAATCAACCTCATTGGGTTGATCTGTAGGATGCCTGAAAGTTTCTTCAAAATTACTCTAGCTATTTCAGAACCCATTGTTATTACAAACAATTTTTTTAACTTTTCGTAAAAAATATTTTTTTAATAAAAAGTATCCTTTGTTACTTCTAATACCTCCAAGAGTGTGTGTACAAAGTTTCATGATGATCGGTTGAATAGTTTTCGCGTGAAAGAGTAACAAACAAACTTACTTTCACATTTATAATATTAAGTAGGGATAATTTAAATAATAATAATGTTTGTTCTGACCTATAAATTTTAAGAATATAAGATAGCAAGCAAAAACACACACTCACACACACGCATAATATTTCGTACTTCGTACTTTTTAAAATTTTAACTACATAGAGATATGAAAATAAGGTTTATTTAAGGATCTCTCTTCCTCGTAGAATGTAAAGACAATAACAAAACGTCTCTCGTAGGAAATATCAACCCGATACTTAGCACATCTTACTATGAACTTACAATAGATACCGGAATGAAGTTCACCTAATTTCCTGTTTTGACAACGAAGTTACCCCGCTTTGGAGATTTGCCAAACTCTTTTAACTATTCAAAAGCTCGTAATAAAGAGTAAGATCGTGGCCAGACAAATATCGTCACTGCAATAAATTTGATTTAAAAAAATATTGTGAATAAATGCAAACAATATTAATAAATATAAAATAATTTAAAAAATCTAAATTCCGATGGCAAAAAAGACAAATTAAAAGTAATGTTCTAATAAAAAGTACTAAAGAGGTGATTTACCAAGGTATAACATTAATAACAATATTACATACTATTATATGAAAATAGGTATATTTATCTTAGAATATAGGTACAATAAGAACTATGTAATTTATTTATTAAAGTAGTAAATTTCAAAAATTTTCGTTAGAACGAGTAACGAAAGTGCTGTCCTTTAAATATATATGTCGCAAACATGTTTTTTAAGCAGCATAATATATATGCACAATTTTATTTAAAAATTAAACTATTTCATGTAATAATTATTCTATTTTTTTTTTCAAAAATACAGATATAAAGGATTGAAGGTAAGAATCGAGAGCTTTTTTACTATTATTAATGATGAGATACATTCTAGGAAGTAAGTTGTAACTAGGAAACATAGCAAAAACAATTAGTACCTTTTATTATTCAATACAGTGCCTGGAAACAACTATTACGCTCTTGAAGCGTGAGAAGACTTTATATAACTATAATAATAGTTTGTTCGCCATTAGAATTTTTGTAGCTCGTGTACATATTAAATATTAACTAAAAGAACCTCTCAGAACACTTTCTTAAATCGCTGTTTCAGAACCATTCTTTGTTTTATACGCAAAACTAAAGGTAGGTAATTAATTCAGACAACTTTATATACAATTTATTATTTATTTTTATTTTTAATAACTAGCGACGTTTCTAAGTGAGTACCTAATAGATTAAGTCAGATCAGAAGCTTATCTTCGTAGTAATTTTTAGTATCTAGGAATAATACTTACGTACAACCTGAAGCACACACGCCTATAGCATGCACATACGAGTACACATAGTACATACACAAACTCGTATTTAGATTCGATAAGTTTTCTTATAGACTTGGTAATGTTGTACAGTATTTTTTGTTAACAATTCTAAGCTGTATATACGTAAATCAAAAATTCTTGTAAAAATAGTAGATTAGGTAATTGATTATTTATTTGTCCGTAAATTATTAAGAACTACTTTGAATCTATTTGTTACATTGTAGGGTATTTGATTAATAGAATTTGACGCTAGACAATGACTGACAAGTTAGAGACACTTTATTGTTTGTCCTATTTAAAGAATCGGTATAGGAAAATCAATCTTTCTTCGTGTTCGTGACACTGGCGAAATAGTCTGTGCTCAACTGGCACGCTTTGAAGCCATTAACAAGAGAATTGAATTGAATTGAAATCAATCTTATTATATTATCTGAAAAAAAAAATGTTACTTTATATTCAAATCAAAACAAATATAAACATCCACACACGTTTCACGAAATAAAATTGCAAAAGATAGTTTTTGCTTTAAGTAGGTATTAATTTTTTAAATTTATTGTGATACACTAGAGAAGATTGTTCGCTGATGATACATCATTTTTTTGAACTAAAACGATAACAATCGATTTATCGTTGAATGAGAAATGTAATACATTATTTATTACGAGTGTGCTAGCCGAATTTCTTTTGCCATTTGTCTCTGGACTGATTCACAATCGGTTTGAATTAGAAGATTTTGCGTGAGCTCTCAAAAAACTGAACCTATATATATCTACAACTTCGCAAAAAATATCTTGCATCATTAAAAGAATATTGAAATTGATATATACTAAAACTTTTTACTAAGGTTAAGTAACCACCACCCCTATTTACACCTATTTGACTATAAAGTAATGCTTATTCATTTCCATGTTTTAGTGGTCATTAAGTCAGACTTATTTATTTTCAGGAATTCAAATAAATTTCTGTATAAATGTAATCTCTTCTTCTCTAAAGAACGTAAATTTACATATTTTAAATTAAAAAAAAACAATCTTATTCTGCATAAATTCAAGTTAATATCACGAATAGTTACAATTAAAATGTCAGCATCAGTTCCCTACGCTGTTAAATAAACCTTAACATGCATGAAAACCCCGCGAGCGTAATTTCTGGCGCATTGCCTTATTCATCGGCTACGGGGAGCTGTTCTCACCAACGATGATCAAATATTCACCGCGCTAATTACGTCCTTAATACAATATTAAGTGTAGCCGATTTATGAATATTCGATTACAAGATGTTCATTTTGTAGCGTTAAGAAATGTCTTAAGTTGAGGTATAGTCTTATGCAATATTTCCCAATATTGAACAGACATAATATAGACGCGGCGGAGGATTTTGTTTTATAATATGTAGAATTAGAATTCCTAAAAACGTTCTTGAAAACGTTTATTATTTGAGGCCACATATTATACTAAGGACTAAATGTAAATCTGAAAAATAAATCTTTGTATACAATATTTAAAAATATGCCTATCTTAAACGTTGCATGTACAATTTTAAACGAACAAAATTAACGAGTTTTTAAGCGTATCGGTATTTATTCTGCTCTTTGAAGAAACTGCTTCCTCTGACAAACAATATTTTTTGTTCATTACTAACTAAACCTAACATTTACAAGCTACATGTATAAGCTTCGATTTCCCTCTCGGCTATACATTTGGACCTTACAAGCGATTGAAATTAAAATTTGAAAGGTTTTCAATTCTTAATACCTACAAGTTTTAGAATCAAACTAGTTTTTCTGAAACCTGTACATCGTTTTTAAGTAACGTGCAATCTACAGAAAGTAAGGCTAGGAAGCCTTAGTTTCTGTAGATATAGATTCTGTAGATATAGCCTTATTAGAATTATTTAAATGATAGTTGATATGAAACATGGTTTTTATGCATTTCCATTTATTTTATAGTAGCGACTCACCCTCGCTTCGCTCGGGTTCGTCCTTAGGTTTAGCGTCAGCGAAGGCACAGGTTCCGCTAATTAAAATAGATAAAATTTCTATATCCTCCTTTTTTGAAATCAGTTAAAAAGTAGCCTTAGTTACGCCTTATTAAATTAGCTATCTGCGAATGAAAGTCTCGTCAAAATCAGTCCAAACAGCACACAGCCGGTACCGTACCTACATAGACAACACACGTATAGCCACACATAAGCCAATGATAGTAAAACACAGGACTGCAAAAGCAAAATACATGATTTGACATAAATGTTGATTGCACTATCCGATAACAACGTAGCAGTAATACTCGTAGCTCTCGATCCGGCAGCATTGTGTCTGTCTGATATAAATGTCATACGTTTGTAAAAAATATTCTTAACAACCCATTGCCCGCGGCCTGCGTTTCAAAAACTAAACACGCAGGTTTTCACCACGAGATAGAAAAAAATGGTGATGGGCAAATCAAAAAATCCTTAAATGATATATGTATTTAATTTAATATAATTTTCTTTTTTTACTTTCACATTGTCACACGTCTAGGTACAATTATTGAATTACAAAACTAATTTTACCAAGTTTTTACTTATATCAAAATGCAAATTTTATCCAAAAATTTACTTATATAAAGTACTTACATAGACCAGCCAGAATTAACGAAATAGAAATAGCTAGGTGCTATTTTAGTCATAAAATATCTTTACATTTAAATACAATAAAATTACTTATTTTGAAAACACCCATTATACAAAAAGACAACTAGACTAGAATTTTAAGAACTGTAGTTTGGCCTACTCTATAACAACTACCAAGAAATATCTAATGTAAAGCTGAGAGATAGAGATTCAGCCCTTTTTAACTTCCCACTGGGCCTGGGCCAGTCAATACGAGGGGGATCAGGCCACAGTCCACCGCGCTGGCCTAGTGGCTAGGTTCTCTCAGGCATTGTCTTCTCACATGTCTTCCTTCACCGTAAGATATCTTGTTAGAAATGATTCGCACGTAAAAATAACATAATATGTAGGTGCGATACACGGATTTAAACCCGCAAATCTCGGATATCCAAGCTTGCGCTTTACCACTGGGCTTTCTAGATTAGCATAATATAAATAAATAAATAAATATAATATAGAATTAAGATTTTTATTGTGTAACAAATTTTTTAGCTAAATAGTTTATTTGTTTTATTCAGACATGGGCGGAGCCTCGGGTATAATCAAATCAATAGAGAAGTCATCCTATACATTATTTTTTTGAGTAAAAATTTCGATTTAAAAAAAAAACTCCCAACTCCTAGCTTTCTAAATTAGGCCTAACTAAATATTCATCAGTTATTTTAATGTACCTATATCTATACATATAATAAAACTGTAGAAAAGTCGTTTTTGTACATCAAAAAAAATTACAAAAAAAATAGCCAGGGTGTTAAAGGATAACCAATAGAACCCATTTCCAGCATTTTTAGAATTTTTGTCTGTTTGTCTGTTTGTCGGTTTGTCTGTTTATTTATCCGGGCATCACGTAAAATGTACTAAAGCAATGTAGATAACTTTTATACACAACGATTGAACGTAACTTGAAGTAACATTTAGTTTTTGTTTCATTGCAATCGGTTCAGTCTATCAAAAGATATTTGAGTTTAAAGTGAAGAAGTAGAGAAATTCCAGAAGTAAAATTAGGGTTATGTTTTCACAACTTCACGTAACTTTTATACATAACAATATGTGCGTAAATTGAAGTAACATTAAGGTTTTTGTTTCATCGTAATCAGTTCACCACTTATAAAAAATGTAAATTAATAAAAAAAAATAGTGTTTCCGAAGTAAAATATTAAAACAGTGCCATCTACGAGTTTTCGAACTTAGACGGGACTATAACTAGAGATCAACTGCGTGCAGTTTTGTTCGATAGATAAGAAGATAAGCGCTTCGCACTAAAAAATACTAATTAAGTTCCGACATCCACGCGAACGAAGTTGCGGGCACAGCTAGTATACAATACAATTTAATCGAATAGGGAAACTATTCTACAGGTTAGCTTGATAAATTGTCTATAAATATAGTTTATTTATTTTATCAGAGATAAATTTCCCACATTTAAATATATTCTTTATATAGACCTGGAAAAGCTCACCAGATCACCATTCCAAATTTTATCAAAATCCGTTTCCGGTAGTATTTGTCACAAAGAAGAATTGACTGTAAAAAACACATAAAAATATCTAATATCGTTTTATTGCAGAGTTATAGTGGTATATGAACTTAAAAATAATAGGCACCTTAAGGCTTAGCACGAGAAAGGATGCTGGATGAATTTTTACTGTTATGACACCATTACTACGAAAGAAAGTACTTTTCTAATTTCATAACATTACTTGTCTCTATAAACTCATGAAAAGCAGTGAATGAAATGTGAATTTTAATTTTATTTGTTAGGATATTTATTTGGACAAAACTTTTAGAAAGTTTAAGTTGTTGAATAGTAACACAGTACGGTTTATACAAGTATTTTGTTTAATGCTACTCGTGGTGTGAAAAGAAAGTTGACAATACTTGAAAAGAAAGATGAAAACCTAGGCAAAATTGTCAGAGATTCAAAATGTCTTCAACACAAACTTTTTTATTTTGTTACAAGGTCCTAATATAAGTCGCAGTTTTAATTTGTAGTGTGTGTATGTTAAATAAGGTAAAAAAAGAAGTTAATCTTAAGAAGGTAAATGAAAAAATTATAGCAGCTAAGTAGACTTACATTATAAGACACCATAAGTAGACGATCAACTTTGTATTTGTATAGTTAAGATAACACTTTCTATTTTTAAAATTTTGATATTTCACTTTTACGAACTTAGAATTGCTTAGTACTTTAGTATTTCATTTTGCGAAGTCTCTTTGGATGTCAGTATCATCTCACACAAGCTTTCGCTTCAAACGAAATTATATATTATTCATTATTCCTGGAGACGTGCTGATACAGACAAGAAACAACGTGAATATACTCAAAGCAGTGTCTTCAATACAGTGAGCTTTTGCTGTGTTTAACCCGATTTGTTGTATAGCGTTATTGTTAACTTTGTTTTTAACCGACTTCCGCAAGGAGGAGGTTATCAATTCGGTCGGTATTTTTTTTATGTATGTACACCGAATACTCTGTGATTTATGATCCGATTTACGTGATTCTTCTTTCCTTTGATAATTGATGGTCACTGACTTCAAGCCTATCAATGCACATACAAATAATAGTAATTTATTAATATTAAAGGTATTAGGTTTGCATAAGAGGTGTATTAAATTAAATCTTCATTAAGTTATTTTAAACTTTTTAGTTTTTGAAGTCAGTTTTTTTAAACGTATAAGTTTACTTATTTTATTACTGCATATTGTCATATCATGTTACAGTAATTTTTCAGTCTTATAATAAAAAAAACATTTGTCACACATTTATCTTAGTTCAACGACAATGCTGTATTCAGTTCAACTACACACTTATTTGTAAAACATCACCTAGCGCCACTCGTTACAAAGACAGTTGATGCGAATTGAACACGGGTTAGTTGAATTCCATAGTAATAAAAAACCGTGTTTGATTCAGCTGTACGCTGTTTTGTAAAACGTTTTTAATGTTGCTTGATCGCAAAAGCGTGCTCAGTTGAGGCGAACTAAGCACGGATTTGTCGAGTTGGTTAGTAATACAAAACCGTGCTGGTTTTTGCCGCCAACTGGACACGGAAAGGGAAATACGCCAGCAGAATAGTAAAACTTATCCAATAAATTAAACGCCCTTCAAAATTGATCCCGGTAGCCCAATGACAAAAATAATATCTATTCCTTAAATTTTGAAGTACATGTACCACGTAGGTACCTACTCTTCTCAACTTCAAACTGGTTCTGCTGCTGGGTTCTTATTAATTTATAGATTCAGGCAAGAATAACGAAAATTATTAGTTGCCTGGAAAAGAAAAAGAGTTATTGGAAAATAAAATCCGACCGCAGGCAAGATCTAGGCACATTTTTTCTCTTTATTCCATACATATACTATGTGTATTTACTATACGTAAGTTCTTCAATACAGGCGTATATACCGTAGTAGTGTGAGAAGTAGACAGTCAAAGTTTCTTATAACTACAAAATTACAGCCAGTCTGGAGCCTTGCCAAATCTTCAGCCACGGCTAATGTATTTGTGGTCAAACTCCACTAGCTTAAGCTATACAAACATATTTTATAATAATAATAATTGACGTGGTATCGAGTTCGGAAATGTACAAGTTAACCCATTAGAGAATAAGATTGTATAATATTCATTTAACTAGCATTAGTGCCTACCTAGGTAAACGTTTGTTATAATTTAAAAATTGTACTTACGTCACACTAGAAATCAAACGATTTTTAAAAACAATGCCGTAGAGCCTACGTTGGCACTGTAAAAAATTTTGTTAATCTTGTCGTCTTACTTAGAATATGCTTATTTATAATTATAATGTAATTAAAATTGTTCTAAGCTCGATGTTTTTAATAAAAATACATACTTATATTTATAAGAGGTTTACGTACCCTAAGAAAATAATGAAATAGACCTTCATATATTTTATATATACTACACACACTACAGTGGTAGCCCAGCGGTAACGCGTCGCTTGGATAACCGAGTGATGCGGGTTCAAATCCGGGTCTCGCACCTCCGATATTTTCATGTGCGAATCATTTATATCATGATTACCACTTGTCTTACGGTGAAGGAAAACATCGTGAGGAAACCTGCATGTCTGAGAAAACCTAGCAAGTTTTCGAAAGGCATGTGAAGTCCACCAACACGCACTAGGCCAGCGCGGTGGACTATGGCCTGATCCCTGATCTTGATTGATCCCGTGCCTAGCAGTGGGACATTAAAAAGGGCTGATGATTATGATGATGATATTTTATATATACTATGTGGTGGATCCACACGGGGCCCAAGTAAGCTAGCACGTAAAAGAACTGATAGATGTATATCTATATACTTACGTACAAATTATTTACTCTCTTAACTTAACACGCAGTTTTAATATATTTTACAAAGGATTTGCTTAGACCAATGCTTATTTAACTAGCGCCCATTAAACAACTTGGTTAACTTCATACTAAGCGTAACTTTAGTATTAAGGAATCTTGAGAATACTTCTACTGTATATATCTAGGATTATCTTATATATATGCATTATTATGTAAATGACAAATATGCAAAGTGCATAGGATTTTATTCTTAACTTCAATGTTTGCAATTATTAAAGTAGGTTGTAATAATCTTTCAAAATATAAAGCTCGTTTAATTAACTTAAATAACGATAACAACTGTTTAAATTTAAATTTAGCGACGACTGAGACAGCACAGCAGCTTTATCTTCTAGCAGTCATCCTTAACCAGCTTCGAATTAGGTCATTTTATATATATAGCTTTTAAAAAACGAAAGTTCCAATCTGCCAAAAGCACAAATAGAATAAAAGGTTATCAATAATTTCGGGAATAAAATTTACTAATACATGCTAATTTAAAATTTATGCAAGCGGGTGATTAGACATTGCATTAGAACACTTGCAGTAAACTCCGATAAGATAGGATATATAATTATAGATAATTCGAAAATTTTTGAAATAGGACAAATAATGTTATGAGCTTGTTGGCAGATAAATCAGTTTATTTTTTCACAGCGCTATAATATTAAAGCGACAATTTTTTTGACATTGTCCTTTCTGTAATTAGCAGTAAACCATAAAGTGCAATTTAAAAAGTTTTAAATTGTACTTTATGCTTTGGTATATTGTAAATATAAAAGCGATGCAAGTAAGGTCACAAGTCTCCTTCATTATATACTTATAGTATAAATAAAACATATCAGAATTCAGACTAAAATATATAATGCTCGAGTATCGTTTATTTTCCATTCACTCGCAATTTGAAACCAAATAAAATATTAGGTAGGTACGAGACTTCCATTTCATGCATGCATGAGCCTACCCACGACTGAGTGCTCTGTCACATTCATCCGAGGCGATAAAATATAAAATATAAAGATGTATTTTTTAACTCTGGCCTCATGCAAACTAGATTATATTACCATTGAATAACTCAATAAAATAAACATGAAGTTAGTCGTAAAAATTAAGATAAAATTATATTACCCACCTCTAATATGCTTAATTTTGTAACTAATATAGGTAGGTAGAGGCACTTGTAACAAAATAGTCTGGTTTGTATTAACATTTGTCCTACAAAATCTGTTGTGTTAGAGCATGTGCATGTGAAGCTTTTACAATACAAATTGCTTATATAAAAGGAAATCTTTTTTTGTAGCTTATTCAATGAATGAAATTATGTTGAAAAAGTTTTTATATTAATTAATATTCACTATAGATTTAAAAAAAATTTTTAGATAAGTTAAAGAAGTATTCATAAGTGACGACAGCACTCTACATTACCTGTTATTCAGAACTCTGGGTAGCGTCTAATTAGCCATATTACGTGCACGGTCATGCAATATGACGCGGCGTTGCACTTTAAACGTAAACGGTAATGAGATACTTGTGCATGAAAGAAGGTGTTAATTATTGACTTTTTAGTCTAAGTCGACACCGTTGAGTTTTGTAGGAGTAATTAGTTTTTGTTTGCATTTTTTTTCAATAGGTACTTACAATCTAAATACTCTTTTCTTAAGTAGATTGCAAAAGGGCTATTGGAAAAATGTAAATTTTTAGTTTCTCAATAATTTTATTACAGCCTTACTGTGTCCCCTAACATCAAGAAATCGTTCAGTCGAGTAAAAAACAAGTGCGAATTGAATTTAAGTAGTAAAACATAATTTTCAGAGTAGTGTAGTAAATTAATCAGCTGGAATGGGAATGCGATATATATAAACTACGATTTCCTTTAGAATTTTTTATAGTGACGTACTTTTTAATGAAAAACCAATAAATAGTAGTGTGTGATGTGTGTGTGTGTGTGCGTGCGTGCGTGCGTGCGTGCGCGCGCGCGCGTGTGTGTGTGTGTGTGTGTGTGTGTGTGTGTGTGTGTGTGTGTGTGTGTGTGTGTGGTGTGTGTGTGTGTGTGTGTGCATTAGTGACGAATTATTAATAAACACTACATAGTATAAAATAAAGTCGTCTCGCTTTCTGCCTGTCCTTGTCCAATGGATTTTTAATAGATAGGTTTTTTTATATACAATTTTTTAACTTTAACAGTAGATATACCTACTATGATCGCAATAGATCAGGTAACTACGCGAGAGATGTCTGAACGGTACGGAGTGCAACGACGGACTAATTATAGTAATGTATGTATTGTGAGCGCGGCCTAAGCGTCTTATCTGCAACCAATCATGCGGAAGCGCAAAATCTCAGTGCTTGGTTCATTCGGCGAATAGAGTATAGTTGCACCGTTTTGAGGAATGTAAGGGGTTCGTGAATGTTGCCTTAATACAGTATAAAGAATAAACAATTATCTGACTGTTAAAACTTCTGATTCCTTATACAATTTTACAGTAGGATACATACGAGTAGTGTTGCCCAAATGCAAGAACAAGACGAGACTTAGCCAGTCTTGGTCTTGCGCCAACACATCTGGTCTTGGTCTTGCAGCAAGAGTCTTGCAAGTCTCGCTTTTTTAATTGAATTAATATAGCCATAGTAAAGTGCAAACAAATTAATAAATGTCTAAATATTTAATGAGAAATTCGAAAAATCAACTGACACCGGGGGGGTTTGAGAACCCACGACCTAACCGAAAATCGCGCCATTTTTCAAGTCGGTAAAATTCACGGTTACACGTGGCTTCGAAAAACTGCTACAATATGATTAGAATACAAAGGTAAATTTCGTCACATAAGTAAAAGATTATAATAGCTCAGGTGTGTAATCGGGTGGTCCCGAAATTAGAAGACCCCGGTTTCCAGTCCGAAGCTTTTTTCCCTTTTTTTTGAAGTTATACCGGGTGTCTCAAAAGTAAGTTCACATTTGCTTATCTTATTACGCGAAAGCAACTATTCTGAGGGGCGCGGGGGGTCAGTCGGTAGTCTGGCTCTTGGGAATTTAGTCGCTATGGAGCGTTTCTCTGGTGCGGACCGTGCGTTGTGCGTACGTGAGTTTTACAAAAACGGTAATTCGGCGACTGTAGCGCGTAGAAAATTCTGCAGTATTCGACATATTCGTCACTTAAATGATACGCCTAGCACTCGACTCATTGCAAAATGGGTTGAGAAGTTTGAAGAGACTGGGTCAACTCTGGAGAAACCAAAATCTGGGCGGCCAAGAACATCAAGAACAGCCGAAAACGTGGACAGTGTTACTCAGTCTATTCGAGATGATCCAAACCTCTCGATTCGGAAGCGTGCTGTTGCTTTAAATGTGCACAGATCTTCATTATGCCGCATTTTACACAAAGATTTAAAGCTGCACCCGTACAAAATTCAGTTAGTGCAAGAACTGAAGCCTCAAGATGCTGGTCAGAGGCTTGCCTTTGTAAATCAGATGATTGAGTGCTTTCCAACGTTCACCAACATCTTGTTTTCCGATGAAGCCCATTTTCACCTGAATGGGCATGTAAACAAGCAAAATTGTCGTTACTGGAGTGCAACCAACCCAAAACAAAAACATCAGAAACCGCTACATTCACCCAAAGTCACCGTATGGGCAGCGATGTCGGCACGAGGAATTATCGGACCTTACTTTTTTGAAGATGGAAGGGGACGCACACTCACAGTGAATTCAGAATTCCAACTGCAAAACTTTCCTGGTTACAACCAAAGAACATGGTTCCAGCAGGATGGAGCAACTTCACACACGTCCAACAGATCTCTGCCTCGAGATCGAGAAATTTTTCCGAACAAATTAATCTCCAGGCGAGGTGACATAAATTGGCCTCCACGGAGTCCCGATTTAACGCCTATGGATTTTTTCCTGTGGGGTTATGTCAAATCAAAAGTTTACGCTAATAAACCGACTTCCCTGGCACAATTAAAAGAAAATATCCGTCATGAAATGGCAGCCATCACGGAGACTACCTGCCGAGCTGTCATAGGCAATTTTAGTGCCCGACTAAATAAATGCCGAGAGCGCAACGGTTTACATTTGGACGATGTTATTTTTAAAAAATAAATTCCCAAACAGTGTACTTCGATATAAAATAAACATTTTTTCAATAAAGCTAAGACTTTTCTTTTAAAAAAAGATTTAAATATGAACTTTCTTTTGAGACACCTTGTACTTCTTTAGGCGCGTTATGAAAAATTGATGAGAGTAAAATTTTAAGAATCACTGTACCACAAAAGTAACAAGTTGAAGTTGCCTGCTAAACCGCTCATAGCAAGTTGAAGTTGTCTTTGATCACTGTTTTCATATTACCTATTTATAATTATTTTAATATTATAGTGGCGACGCTTGACCAACGTTCCTTTAAACCACATGTAGTATAAAAAAATGCGAGTTGAATACAAAAAAAACTATTTGAAAATATTCAAAAATGAAGCCACAGGAATTTTTTTTCGTTTCAAAATTTAAATCCATCATATGTACGCGCAAGCGAAGTTCGCTAAGGTCATGCACCCCTAGACCATAGTATAAAGAGAAGAAAGTAGGGCAACTTCGGCCCAATCCGCGATATAATTACCTGTCATAGTTACCATAGTTGCCTGTCACAGGGTTGTCACTGTAGCTAAATTTTAATTCAGTGCTCAGAAATTGGCATTGGGCCGGGACGGGAAGTGTGTTATTAAAAATATTTATTATTTATATAAATTTAAGAATGTAAAACATTTTGTTTCTACATGCTTATGATTATTTTTATTAGGCCTGTAGTTACTTGCTTAACTGATATATCAGTAGAAAATAGTATTAAAAATGTTTGTTTGTTAGATTTATCTCGAAATGTATTTGTGTAAATAAATAAAATAAATCCTTTAATTTCTTGCGTTTACAAAAACATAAATATGCTATTAGTAACAATTAAAAAAAATTAAAAGTATAATATATTAATAAAATCATATCACATCCTATTAAAATAATATGCTAATACAACAAATATAAAAGTACCTACATAAGTATTTCATCATCAAGTATAAATTATATGCTATAGTTTGTCCATTTTATTAATGGTTTTTTGACAGCTCACGCCCACCAGGTTTTGTATTTAATGGTTAGCCATTAAAGTTAAAATGTCATACAAATAATATTGTACTTCATGGACGGGCACCGCCCCCTTACTGCTGTGCCATACATAACGATTACTACGATTATGCCACAGATTACAAATAATCGGAAAAAATCAATGTTTATTATTTAAATAAGGTGTAATATGTTATTTAATCAGGAAGACAACAAAATTTTAAGGTTGAAACCAATAAATGAAAACATTAACATTATGTAAAGTGTGACTTTCTTCTTATTATAATCATACTATATATCAAATAAAACAACTAAAATAGTTTAATTATTTTTATTAACATGATTCGTCACAATCATCATTTATATTAGATTTGTCCGATGAGGAGTCTTCAGTTATATTAATTATTAACTCTTGTGTGCATAAATTATCAAATGCAATGTCACGGTCCAAACCAGACATTATGATTCTCTTAGTTCTCTCCACCACACTTGATTTTTACGATAGTAATATTTATTTTCATATTAATAAATATAAAAATAAAAATTATTTTATATTTAAAAAAAATAAGAGATATCGATTATTACGTCCTTTTGACGTCACTATAGCTTGTCAGTCGTCGAGCTGTCAAAAAACCATTAATAAAATGGACAAACTATAGAATAAGTGATTTGTTTACCTTTTCGGTTCAGTAGGTAATCTGAACAAAGACAACTCTGGAATCGATGAAGAATTTAGACACCCAAACACACAGCAATAAGTTCTTCTACGAATATCACACATTTTTCATATAGTGAAAAACCGTGACGCGCGAAACTTGTGCGGCGTCAGCTTTGACTGACGCACTGATAAACGGTTCGAGATATTGTTTGAGTGTGCGTGCGGCAACGTAAAGATACTATGACGCACACATACAAGCCGCGAGCGGTGCGTTTGTATGAAGTTGCCCTACTAACTACTTTGTCACTCTTTATACTATGTCTTTATAATATATATGTAAGTATATCTGTGTATATGTATGTATAATATAAATATATGTATATATATGTATATATATATATATATATATATATATATATATATATATATATATATATATATATATATATATATATATATATATATATATATATATATATATATATATATATATATATATATATATATGTATTTTTTATTGTATATATATATATTTTTTTTTTTTGTGAAAGTCTCTATATTTTGCACCCCTTCCCTCTATAAAATTTGCTATTTCCTACACCTAAAGGTTGCCTGGAAGAGATCGCTGTTTAAGCGATAAGGCCGCCTTTTGTACCTTATTCTGTTTTATGTATTTTTTTATTTCTTTTTCTTTTTTGGTGTACAATAAAGAGTATATTATTATTATTATTATTATTATGCCTAGACGGCGAAATACTGTGCGGCGTTGCCGCTCCGAATACATTTAAAGAAAGAAATTAATCATGGCGCGAAACTCAATAGTCATGTAATTTGGTGAAATTTTGATCATAGTAATAACATTATCAATTACTATTGTTAGTTAAAATGCTTACGTTTATCAAAAAAGTATCTATATAATTTGTTTACAAAAAAAAACTAATAAATTATTTTCAATTTGTCTTTCAGAGAGAAATAAAAAGATTTTTTAGCGACTACTTTATTTTTAATTATTATAAACATCATATTATTAAATTATTTTAAAAACCCCATCACTTTCGACATACGAATAATTACAAATTTTTAAAATAACATTTTTACCTCAAACTGCCACCACATTTTATAACCACTTTTGTGTGACAACATTAGAGGCCATTCATTTATTACGTAAGACAATTTAGGGGGGGAGGGGGGTCGAACATGTCTTATGTTTTCTTACAAGGGGGTGGGAGGGAGTCTCGATAGTTCATACGTAAGATCAAAAAAATGTCCAATGTTAAAATTATACTTTGAAAAAGCGCGGGCAACCGAGCGAAAGGTACGGGTAAACATACCGGTTATCGACCGTTTAAGCGGCTTGTTGACTTCGGAGTTGATTTTTATCATAATGTTGTACTCCAATATTTTTCAAAAAAATATCATTTCATCCTACAATAGTCTAATTTCATTAAACCTAGCGCCTATAGATGTATCAGTGATACATAATTTAATAAAAATATATATTCGTAAAAATAGCAAATATACCGGTTATCGGCCTTTTCACTCAGTTATCGTCCACTAGTGCACTGGTTATCGGCCACATATTTTACGGTAGAAAAACGACTCTTGTGTAATAGCCTGTAAGGTTTATAATAGTATGATAATAATACAATTAATAAATTCACAAAAGCTGTATATTTTTACTCTCTTTTACGAATTAAAAATAAAATTAAGTAACGGTATTAAGGTCAAGATCACAAGAACCACATTTAACACGGGATTGAGTTTCTTCTACTTTTTTTTAATTCTCTTCTTTAATGGTTGGTGGTGTTGAAATAGTTGTTCTTTTCTCTTTAGCTCTTTCGAGCTTTCTTTTCTTAATTTAATTTCTCTTTTTTCATAGTATTGTTGCCAAGCTAAAGATTTATGATAATTGAATGTCACTAAATGGTGATATTGAGATGTCGATAAGAGATATATAAGAAAAACTCTGGAATCTTAATAGAGCTGTGCGAAATGTGAAATTTTCGCCCTAGCGTTTTCGTACGCTTGTTAGAAGGAAAGTTTAGGGGTTGAAGCGGCACGGCTCTTAATTTTTTTTTCTTTACTGATAGGTGCCATCTGATAAAAAAAACAAGCACAATTCTAACACCAAGCACAGCAACCAAAATGTATCCATTATCATTAAAACATATAAGCTTATTTACAAGCTTGAATAAGTTCGCCTTTACAAAATAAAAACAGATATATCCCAAGGGAACTATATATTTTTCCGGGATAAAAATTAGCATGTGCTATTCCAGAGTATACTCTATCTCTGTACCAAATTTTGTGCTTGAGTAACAAACATTCAAACATACATCTTAACTTTCACCTTTATAATATTAGTAAGATTATAAGGGAGTTTTCAAACGGTCGGGGACAGGTTTCGTTTTTACTGGTCATCGGCCGTTAAATATTCGCTATTTTAGAAGGCCATATCTTTGAAAATATAAGGTATACAGGCGGTCGTAATTTAGTTGTAAATTCACAAAACTCTAGCTGTTCACAAATATAGTGCAATGTATGTTGGTGAATTTAAGGTATCCGCAATAAAGGCAAAGAAAAACAACGCGAATAAACCGGTTTTGCGACCACCCGGTCGGAAAGTAGATTTTGAAATTAATTGTTAACGTATTGTCCGACCACCAAAAATATCATAAATTATAACAAGTTTGATGAGTTTAGGCACTTGAATATTGAAATTAAACATGCCTAATACACACAAACCAAATCAATGACCAATAAAGTAAGAGTAACACTTAAAAACTTACCTTTGAAAATCAATCCACCTACTATTTTTTTCGCTAAATTTTACACGCGTTCATATACCAAATTTTGAAAGAGTGGCTGAGTGCTCAATTTGAAAACTTCGAGGTCATGCCGTTAAAATATAAACTGTGAAGTTCGCCCGGATCGAATGGCGCGAAATTAGAAAAGATCGGTCTATAACACTGTTTATTATTTAAAATAACATGCGAAGTGGTCGAAAAGGGGTAGTGGTCGGTAAACCGGTATGTTTACCCTATACCTTTAAAATTACAAATAAACAATTCAAAAAATTATTACTTTGAAGAATAAACATTAAAATAAACCAAACGCGTATTCATTTTTTCTTTTAGACTCTTACGTAATAAATATTAAACAGGGGGGAGGGGGTCAGCCTATTCTTATTTTTTCTTATAATAGGGGAGGAGGGGTCAAAAACTAGCAAAAATAGTCTTACGTAATAAATGAATGGCCCCTTACCTACTAGTTTACCTACCTACCTACCTACTAATTTAAGAACACCAGTTTTTTGCGACGTAAGTAGACTTTTTTTTTCTGAATGTCTAGTGCTGTTGGCCCTACCGGCCTTGACAGCGGGGAGGCGGACAGAAGGTCCTGCCTTAAAAGTGAGCATGAAGCTCGTAACGGGTGTAGTTTCGTAAGGGCACCTCCTGCGAGGTTCGGACCACGGCTTACGAAACTATCGGATGGAGGTCTTGCCGAAGAGGCTTAGAAGGACTCTGAAGGAGTCGTATACGACTCGCACGCGCCTAAGCGTGGACGAGCCGTGACGAACAAGGGACCTCGTCCTCGCCGGCGAGAACGGTGTATGTGTGTACGGTGTCGGTGGTAAGTAGACTAAAACAATAGATTTGTATCAGGTTCGGGTTGTTAACAGTTGCAGAACTAGTCTTCTACAACCAATCAGTACTTAACTGAAAACAAAGCATTAGGTACGCGCGATAGGTAAGTAATTCGTAGATACTAGAAGTATACCTACTCCCAGATATGTAAAGCTACTTGTACTAGGAGACTGCCTCGTAAGTCGTAACAAGCGTTGACACCGAACCCCTAAATGTTTTTTTGTTCCATCCACCTTGGCAATTATCTACCTAGTAGGTAGGTATAATATTTTCATCGCACAGATGTAGTAAGTAGGTAGTCACTGACTTTTGTACTTGTTTCAGATAATTTATTACGAAGAAGTCTTTAAGGTACCTAGTCCTAGTCTATACTAATATTATCTATACTAATATTATAAAGAGGAAAACTTTGTTTGTATGTTTGTTTGTTTGTTTGTAATGAATAGGCTCAAAAACTACTGGACCGATTTAAAAAAATTCTTTCACCATTCGAAAGCTACATTATCCACGAGTAACATAGGCTATATTTTATTTTGGAAAAAAATAGGGTTCCGTAAGATATTTGGGTTTTTCAGACACAAGGTGTAAAAAATCAACCAGAAAAGTTACTTATTTTGCTTACACTGCCTAAACTATAAAAGATAGGACCATAAAATGTTCTAATTAATTGTAGATCTTATAAATATCTACAAAAAATTCCGCGACACACTATACCTATCTATGTCGAGTGAGGCACAACAATCATTTTTTTATTTAAAAATCTTGAATTTTTTTTGGACTACATTTAAACGCGTTTATTACTCATGCTATCAATCCTTATAAAAATAAATTATTTCATCACTAACTACAGTTTATGTAGATAATAATATTTGGTCTTTGAATGATAAAAATTGGACGTGCTATAGCAATGTTTGTATGAAATTTCTTCTTTTTTTTGTGCTACAAACCTTAAACTTGGATACTTAAACAGGGAGATAGTTAATAGTTAGTAAATGCCCGCAAAGAACGAATTTTGTGACAGGGTCGAATTAAGGAGGTCTAAGGGCTCTCGCCAGTTTCTATGAAATGCCTTAATTTTTTGTGCTACAAACTTTAAATTTGATAGGGAGGTAATTTATAGTTTGTGATCGTTCGCTAAAAACATGTTTTGCATCAGGGCCTGATTAAGGAGGTCTAAGGGCTCTCACAAGTTTGTATGAAAATTCTTCAGTTTTTGTGCTACATACTTTAAATTTGACAGGGAGGAAGTTAATAGTTAGTAGACATCCATTAAAAATGTATTTTGGAACAGGGACGGATTTATGTGGTCTAAGGGCTCTTATTTGTTTGTATGAAAGTTTTTAATTTTTGTATGCCACAAACATAAAATTTAATACAAACTTAAAATTTAGCTGGGAGGTAGTTAATAATCAGTAGACATCCGCAAAGAACGATTTTGCGACAGGGCCGGAGTGAAAAGTGCAAGGTCTGTCGCAAGTTTGTATGAAAGTCCTTCACCTTATGTACTACAAACTTTAAATTTTGTGGAGAGGTAGTTATTGTAAGTAGAAGACCTCTAAGATTTAGAAAGGGTTTTGAACAGGGCCGGATTAAGGTGGTTTAAGGAGTCTCGCAAGTTTGTATGATGTTGCTCTATCTTTTCTGCTACAAACTTTAAAATTGGCAGAGAGGTAGTTAAATGTTAGTAAACGTCCGCTAAGAACAAATTTGGCGACAGGGCCGGATTAAGAATGTCCAAGGGCTCTCGCAAGTTTGTATGAAATTTCTTAATTTTTTGCGCTACAGACTTTTTGGCAGGAAAGTAGTTTTTGTAGTTAAGCAGAAGTCCGCTAATAACGGATTTTGCTACAGGGCCGGATTAATGAGTTCTAAGGGCTGTAGCAAGTTTCTATGTAAGTCCTTTATCTTTTGTGCTACTTACTTGAAATCTGGCGGGAAGATAATGAGTGGTCAGTAGACATCCGCTAAGAACGAATTTTGCGACAGGCTCTCATTATTTTGTATAATAGTCCTTCATTTTTTGTGTTACAAGCTTTAATTTTAGCATGGAGGTAGTTAATCGTTAGGTGACGTCCGCAAAGAACAAATTTTGCGACGGGTCGAATCGAGGAGGTCTTAGGGCCATAGCAAGTTTGTATGAAAGTCTTCATCTTTTGTGCTACGAACTTTATATTTGGTACGAAGGTGGTTAATTGTTGGTAAAAGTACGCTAAAAACGTTTTTTTTCTATAGGGCCGGATTAAGATGGTGTTAAGGCTTCATAAGTTTTTGAGATACCTTCATTTTTTGTGCTACAAGTTTCAAATTTCGCACTGAGTTAGTAGATAACTTTTACGATATTACAAATCGGACACTCCATTCAAATGATATTACGAATTTAAAAATAATAATAATAAAATAACGCGTAGCACAGCGGGCAATGTGGAGAGGGACGGGGAGCCAAGAGCGGGAGAGGTAGCCGCGCCGCTCAGGAGTATATTAACGATGGGTTCTAAAATAGCTGGAGTAATTTTTGAGAATTTTCAGGCAATCTACAGATCATCTGATTGCGAGTGATCGAATAAAGATTAGTAGCGATTTAAAAAACGCGGGCGAAGCCGCGGGTACTGCTAGTCATTAATAAACGCAACTTATCATTACGACATTAAACTTGACTAAACTAAAATCAAAATAACTTAAAAGCAAAACAAACACAAACCACCTTTATCAATCAAATGCCGACATTAGGCCTAGAGTGTGGCCGTAGCGATTTCGAAAAAGTATTGTATTAAAACCACCTAAATATTAGATGAACATAAAACTCTTAAATCGATTTTTTACTTATAGTTAATACTTAACATTAATTTTTTACTAAATTAACAGCAACAATAAATTAGAAACGTAATCGAACCGGGATTCGAACCCACGACCTCTATTGACTCTGTGGGCCAATAAGCCCACAAGGGCGGCAAAATGCAAATTTTTCTGCGTCATTTTCGTGCTTCACAAACACGGTTTTACACAAGCTACTCTTTCAATTTTCAAAAATCTATTTAGGTACACCAATAACCTGAGATTTATTTATCAAAATGCCTATGAACATTTCTATTCGATTTATCATTTTACGAGAGACAAGAAAATATGCGTGCAAGAAAAAAGTTAACGGTTCTATTAGTGGTAACATTAATTTAAATAAATTAACAGCAAAATTAAAAAAAGAAAAATGTAATCTACCCGGGATTCGAACTTGTGACCCTGGGAGGTCAATTAACTTATAAGGGCGGCAAATTCACGCATCTAAAATCTAGTTATAAATTAAAGAGGTGGGCGAAACTGCTATCTGTTTTTTCTCCGATTCACTTTGCAAAACGGACTACCACGTAAAAGCCTTTTTATTTTTCGGTTTATATAACCTATGACACTCAGCAATAATATGGCTTTCTATTGGTGAAAGAATTTTTAAAATCGGTTCAGTAGATCCCGATATTACCCCTTACAATTTAACAAATATACATACACACAAACTTTACTTCTTTATAATATTATATAGAATATAGAATATAGATAATATGACCACAACAAAGAGAATGTAATCACTATGGACGACAACTGCCGCGTTGACACTTCGTGCTAGCAGTATAATATTTTTGTCACGAGTCGTGTGCGCTAAATTATGCGAAAATATATATCGTATAAATATATTATAGCGTAAAAAATAATAGGCATTTTAAAAATAGCGTATTTTTATAACTATTTATCAATATATAGCCGTTTCGTCCACCGCTACCAATGATGTTATATAGGACTAGATAAGCAATGTACGGCATCGATGCGGGACTACATTGAATATGTCCACGGGCATATTAGATCTCAGTTGTCAGCTGGATGTCAACAGAGCGGTTGCTTGGCAATAAAAATAATCAAAATGGTGAAATGTGTGGTTAAAGTGTATCAATCACGGTCTGAAAAGATTAATAAAGCAAGTGGTGTTACTTTTCACAAGTAAATTTGTATGATTTTCTCCAGATTATCCATAAAAACATTATAAGAAGAAATAAATTTATCCAACATCGTATTTGTCATAAATGTTTCCAGTATATACGATTTAGAATTTCCTTGACTGTTGGGAATTTAGTAAATGAAAACGTTTGAAAACAAACATTATGTTAGTGTAAGTTTAAATTGATTATTAAAAAATATTTTGTTACACACACTGCAGTATAGTACTCACTCACTGATTGAAGAAATAGTACAATCACGTTTATTTTACCTCAATATAACATTTTTCTTAAATTTAAACACCTAAACCACCTAACCAGTAAATTAAATTTTATTTATTTTTAAATGTAAAATTATTGTTATTCCTTATGGTATACGTGCAATAGTGTTATGCTGTATGAAGAAAAAATCGGTTCACTTTTAATTGAAGAACTTAAATTAATTATTAATCGATTATTTAATAAAATTGCTAAATAAATAAATAAATAAATAAGAAAGTGCGTGTGTACAAAGTACACATATCAGAAGTAAATCTTGAATTTAAATTAACGCTAACTCTTCCCCGTCTCTGAGAGCCTGGTACTATGGACTTATTTTTTCGTTTCATCGAGTTTGAAATCACAACGATTCTAAAGAAGTTTCACTTCAATAAATAAATAAATAAAACTTAACAATCAAATAAACTTCTATTTGAATTTGTATTTAAATATTACAGAATTTTTAGATAGTATTTAGTTTCTAGTTCCTAACTGTGTTAATCTAGCAATTAGAAACTATAATTATTACTTATTTCATCTTGATTTTATAGTTTTTAAATACATATAATATACACTAACGCTTTTTTCCATCATAATCTACCTAGTCTTTATCAATTTCTCTAAAAGATCCGTCGAATAAAAGATATTTCATAAATAAATAAATAATTCAAACTTTGTTTTTTTTTTGAAATTCTGGGGAAATTAATTAATTAAAGTTGATCAATGGCAGCACCTAACCGTTTCGTCGATGACAATGTCTTGTCTCTTTTCAAAGTAATTAGCCTTATACATACATTCTTCTCTATGGTAATTAGTTTGCGATAGAAAAAATGAGACAAACATAAATTATTGGGACAGATTGACATATTTATCTATCAGTTTCAAAGCTACGACTTTTAAACGCGTAAGTGGGTACGTTTTTTTGCAATGTTTTTATTGGTAGTTGCTCCTCTAGTCTTTTATAATCTCATTGACCGCTACAGTTATAACAGCCCCTCTAGACAAATGGCAAACGCTTCGTATCGATTCTATTTCGATAAACGCTAACGCCTTGCCGTACGCTAACAGCAGAATTCGTTTGTCAAAAGTGACACTTCTGTATGGGGAATTATCTTAGTCCCTAGTCTAAGGCTACGTCCGCACAGACCAGCGGCTTGCTTAGCGCCTAGAGCCTAATAAGTCACATAGCTAGTAGCTTACTAAAACGAACGTTCTAAAATGTTCGCGACCGGCCGCACTGCGCGCTTAGCTCCTAGCTAGTTGCTAAGCGCGTATCTAAGTAAACAAACATGTTGGTTTTTTGACACTAGTCGCGAGGTATTTTATCCAAGAAATAATATATGAAATATTAATTGCATAAATTTTTAAGAGTGAACCTTTGTGGAAACCGGCAAATGAACTAAATAAAAATGAAATTATTTTAAAAAAACTATGGGAAGAGAAATCTCGTCAACGTGCCGACAAGTAACCACGCAAACCTCCTGCAGTCGGACGTAGCCTAAGGCTACGTCCGCACAGACATGCGGCTTGCTTAGCGCCTAAAACCTAGTGGATTGCGCTCTGGCAACATGTTAGGATACACAGTGGCCGCACTGCAGGAGGTTTGCGTGGTTACTTGTCGGATTTCACTTTGAAAAATAGCTGTAAAACTGCTACTTACAGAAAATTCACATTTAAAATATACCATTTCAAGGTCCTATCCATCATGTTGGGTTCATGACATAAATAAACAAGTTTTTAGTACTTATTATCTTTTTTTGCTTCGACTGATATCTCTTCCCATAGTTTTTTTAAAATAATATCATTTTTATTTAGTTCATTTGCTGGTTTCCACAAAGGTTCACTCTTAAAAATTTATGCAATTAATATTTCATATATTATTTCTTGAATAAAATGCCTCGCGACTAGTGTCAAAAAACCAACATGTTTGTTTACTTAGATACGCGCTTAGCAACTAGCTAGGAGCTAAGCGTGCAGTGCGGTCGGTCACAAACATTTTAGGACGTTCGTTTTAGTAAGCTACTAGCTATGTGACTTGTTAGGCTCTAGGCGCTAAGAAAGCCGCCGGTCTGTGCGGACGTAGCCTTAGGCTACGTCCGCACAGGCGGCTTGCTTAGCGCCTAGAACCTAGAACCTAGTATTGCGCTCGGGCAATATGCTAGGATACACAGTGGCCGCACTGCAGGAGGTTTGGGTGGTTGCTTTTCGGCACGTTGACGAGATGTCACTTTCAAAAATAGCTGTCAAAATTATTTCTCGAATAAAATGCCTCGCGCCTAGTGTCAAAAAACCAACATGTTTGTTTACTTAGATACACGCTTAGCAACTATATAGGCGCTAAGCGCGCAGTGCGGCCGGTCGCGAACATTTTAGAACGGTCGTTTTAGTAAGCTACAGCCAGGGGACTCGTTAGGCTCTAGGTTAGGCGTGTGTAACTCTTTACGGAACCGACTCACTGTTCCGAATCACTAAAGTGATTCAAAAGATTGGTTCACTCGCAACATTTCAATTGCTTCATTTGAATCTGGAACATTAGCGCGACACGTCGCTCGCGTTCCGTATGAGCGGTGAGCGAGAGATACAACTAAACTATTGAATCGCGACTCTCGACTTGCGAGTGAGCGGGCGAAATAATTGAAATCTATACAAGTCAGAAAGAGATAACAAATGAGAAGTGTATCACTTAATTCGTACGGATTTTCGGTGTCGGTATTCATGTACGTAAAAATGACCACTAAGGCGCTTACGTATCAAATACTATACAGTCGTTTTTTGCATGTAATGTTTTTTTTTTTTTTTTTTATTTTATTCTGAATTAGTGCTTGACTGCGTTCCACCTGATGGTAAGTGGTAACGCAGCCGGAGATGGTAAGTCGCACTAATTCAGTAGCCACCTATTCACTCTTGCCTTGAAGACACCCATATTGTAATCGGACGGAAATACTGACGTGGGCAGGTTGTTCCAATCCTTAGCCGCACGTATAATAAATGACGAAGCGAAACGCTTCGTCCGGACGGATGGAATGTCCACGACATAAGGATGGAAACCAGCTGTTCGTCGCGTCGTCCGATGATGGAAAGGGGATGGGGGAATTAAATCATGTAATTCCTGCGCACACTCTCCAAAATGTAACCTATAGAATACACAGAGGCTGGCAACTTTACGTCGGTGATCGAGGCTTTGTAGGTTGGCATTTACCAGCGTAGGGTCATCAATAATCCTCTGCGCACGCCTCTCAATCGAGTCCAAAGCAGACAGATGGCATTTCGCAGCACCAGCCCATATGTGACTACAGTATTCCACACACGACCGGACTTGAGCTTTATATAAATCAAGAAGCTGTCCCGGTGTGAAATACTGTCGGACCTTTGCGAGGATGCCAACTTTCCTCGCTGCTACATTAGCCTTAGACTCGATGAACCGCCCGTAGCTCATGTTGGAACTAATGTCCATCCCCAACAACTGCAGACGGTCAGTGTATTCTAGAGGCACATTTCGGAAAGTAGGAGTCAAGGTAAAAGGACTCCTTTTTGCGGTGAACAGACACGCCTGTGTTTTGGTGGCGTTGAAACTCACAAGATTGGCATCGCCCCAAGTGGAGACTGCCTTGAGTGTGAGATTCAAACGCTCTACCATGGCCTCTCTTTCGGACTGAATTTGATCTCTACTGGCTCGAGGATTTGGCAGGTATCTCTCTACAACAGTGCTGTCGTCTGCGTACCCATAGATACCGGGTATAAGCAGATCGTTAATATGCAGCAGGAACAAGGTTGCAGAGAGAACAGATCCCTGAGGAACTCCAGAGTTGGTTTTTAAGGGTTCTGATGAACAGCCTTCAACCACAACTCTGAGTGATCGGTCGCTCAGGAAGTCTTTTATCCAGCCGATCAGGCCAGGAGATATGCCATAGGCTG
The DNA here is from genome assembly GCA_905231865.2 of Boloria selene. NCBI lineage: Eukaryota > Metazoa > Arthropoda > Insecta > Lepidoptera > Nymphalidae > Boloria > Boloria selene. Next base: position 6,572,009 of record HG993141.1, read on the forward strand.
AAAGCTTGCTTATAAGGCTAGCGTGCCAAACCCTGTCAAAGGCCTTTGAGACATCGAGGGAGACTGCAATCGCCTCCCCACTTCGCTCAAGAGCTTCGCCAATGGTGTGGTTGGCATACACTAGAAGGTCCCCAGTCGACCGATTCTGGCGAAACCCATATTGTCGATCACTGAGGAGATCGTTCTGTTCTAGGTATGCCATAAGACGAGTGTTCAATACACGCTCCATAATCTTGCAGAGTATGGTAAAAAAAAAAAAAAAAAAAAAAAAATGTAATGTTTGCATTAACAAGTTGCCATTTTACGTTGATGCGGCATTTGTCATATAGTTTATGTTCGTTCGCGCCTGTTTACGAAAACTTAATTGAGTTCTGTTTAAGGTTTCTTTTTAAATTACAATTTTAAGTCAAACCATAAAAAAAATTAAAATAAATAAATATAATATAAAAATTCACTGACACAGTAATAAACACTCGCGACGTAACTCAATGTATTCGAAACATTCTGTATATTTTATATCTTTTGAGTCGATGATTCAAATGAGCCAAATGATACATATCAGTGTTCCGGAACATTTCAGTGATCCAGATGCAAATGTTCCAATCGCAAAAATGATATACTTTGCCCACCGCTACTCTAGGTGCTAAGCAAGCCGCCTGTCTGTGCGGACGTAGCCTAAGGGAATTATGTACTAATCTATACATTGATTATTCTATTCTACTAGCGTTTATGCCACTTGTCTAGAGGGGCAGGTTATCAACAGATAGCAGTTTCGCCACCCTCTAGGCCCCGGACAGTGCGATGTTGCCGCCTTTATACTTTGTCCATTTTATTAATGGTTTTTTGACAGCTCACACCCACGAAGTTTCATATTTAATAGTTAGCCGTTAAAGTTAAAATGTCATACTCATTAATATTGTACTTCATGGACGGGCACCGCCCCCTTATTGCTGTACCACACATATTGATTACTACGATTGTGCCAGATTACAAATAATCGATAGAAATAAATGCTAATATGTAAATAAGGTATAATATGTTATTTAATCAGGAAGACAACAAAAGTTTAAGGTTTAAACCAATAAATTAAAACATTAACATTATGTAAAGTTTTACTTTCTTCTTATTATAATCAAACAAATAAAACAACTAAAATAGTTTAATTCCTTTTATTAACATGATTCATCAGAATCATCATTTATATTAGATTTGTCCGATGAGGAGTCTTCAGTTATATTAATTATGAACTCTTGTGTGCATAAATTATCAAATGCAATGTCACGGTCCGAATCAAACATTATGATTCTCTTAGTTCTCTCCACCACACTTGATTTTTAGGATACAAATATTTATTTTCATATTAATAAATATAAAAATAAATATTATTTTTTATTTTAAAAAATAAGAGAAATCGATTATTACGTCCTTTTGACATCACTATAGCTTGTCAGTCGTCGATCTGTCAAAAAACCCATTAATAAAATGGACAAACTATAGCCAGGGTCAACAAACTCTGATCCATAGAGAAAAGTAATATTATAGCTCTGATCTATAATAGTGTTTATTTTTATGACCATTTTTATTGTATTTATTTTGTTTGAAAAATTCACTCTTTTATTTGAAGGTATTTTTTCAAATTGTTAATTTTTATCGACTTATATCATCTCACCCTACATGCAGTTTAAAGGAACGTTGATCAAGCGTCGCCAAGCTGTATACCTAACAAGTAAGAAGTAACAAGTAAACAGCATAATATGTATCAATATACTCTATGTAAACAGCTGTGGGCTGTGGCCTCTGCGTTCACTGCGTTGACACTTGACAGTTCCATCAGCTGACCTTTTGCCTTTATGTTATAAGTTATAACCATAGATGTAGATGACTAGGTAATAAAAGTTATAACTTATATACTTTGTCCATTTTGTTAATGGTTTTTTGACAGCTCACGCCCACGAAGTTTCGTATTTAATGGTTAGCCATTAAAGTTAAAATGTCATACTCATTAATATTGTACTTCATGGACGGGCACCTCCCCCTTATTGCTGTGCCACACATAACGATTACTACGATTGTGCCACAGATTACAAATAATCGATAGAAATCAATGCTAATATGTAAATAAGGTGTAATAATATGTTATTTCAGGAAGACAACAAAATTTTAAGGTTGAAACCAATAAATTAAGACATTAACATTATGTAAAGTTTTACTTTCTTCTTATTATAATCATACAAATAAAACAACTAAAATAGTTTAATTCCACTTATTAACCTGATTCGTCAGAATCATCATTTATATTAGATTTGTCCGATGAGGAGTCTTCAGTTATATTAATTATTAACTCTTGTGTGCATAAATTATCAAAATATGCAATGTCACGGCCCGAATCACATTATGATTCTCTTAGTTCTCTCCACCACACTTGATTTTTACGATAATAATATTTATTTTTATATTTATTAATATGAAAATAAATATTATTTTATATTTAAAAAAATAAGAAAAATCGATTATTACGTCCTTTTGTCATCACTATAGCTTGTCAGTCGGCGAGCTGTCAAAAAACCATTAACAAAATGGACAAACTATAGTGAGTGTTACGGGCATAAAGTAACTTAATATTACGGGCCTTCATTGTTTCTTTCGTGAATGATACTGATATAATGCAGTATCTCTGATACTAATAATAAAATAAACGATATCAATTCAGAAAAATATTGCGTGTAGGATAAATTTATCTGATAAGAGAACCGTCAAATTGTTAAGAAAAATCTACAACGTACCTACTTCACATTTATGATTTATCTAACATAATAGTATCATACGGTTTAGTTATTTAGTCACATAATATTCGCTTTTTCTGGACAACACATCTTTTTAAAATGTCCGCACAAACATTCCAAGGAGTTATAGATAGGTATAATGGCATAACAGTGGATTCATTGGACGAACCTTGTGCACCAAACCAATTTTTGGATCAACTAGTAGGTGGTTATCGTCTCTGATTATATTAATAGTATTCATTAAATTTATCTTATAGATACAGGAATCATTGTGAGACAATCATGGAATCCTAATAAATTAATATCTATATTTACAGCTTCCATAAAAAAATGGGATGAAGAAAGCAGAAAATGTATTTGGTTTAAAGTCCATATAAATGATGCAGTAATAGTTCCAATTCTTGCCGACGTAATTATATTTATAATGTATATTTTTTAAATTTCACCAAATAAATACACTGTAGAAATGTATTTGCTATCCCATCAAAATCAACATATATACCACCATGATAACCACAAAAAAGTGTATCGCTAATATTATGTACTTCTAGTACTCTTTAATTCTTTCCTTCAATTAAAGATTTTTTATGATAATTGCTTACCATGATTGACAATATTTCCGTTATTCTTCTACATTTTAGAATGGATTTAACTTTCACCACTCACGGGATAACTTTGTGGTAATGTTCAAATGGTTGCTAAAAAATAGTACACCCAATTTGCCACCTGCCTGTCATACAAACCTTGGTGTTGGAGGTTTAGTTATAAATGATAAAAATGAGATACTTGTTGTATCAGAAAAATATCTAGATTTTCCTCATTGGAAACTCCCAGGTGGTTATGTGGAAAGAGGTAAATAAAATATATAAAAATATTTATAAAAATTCTTTAGTACACAAGTAGTTGTAGTATAGATAAATCTGAAACTTTAATTTTGTTCAGGAGAGGACATCAAAGATGCAGCTGTGAGGGAAGTAAAAGAAGAAACGGGTGTTAAATCAATTTTTGAATCAATGGTTACGTTAAGACATACACATAATGCTATGTTTGGAAACTCTGATATTTATGTTGTTGTCATATTAAGACCTACTTCATCAGAAATAATTATATCTGAACAAGAAATTAAAGCATGTCAATGGATGGATATGACTGAATTTTTAAACCATCCTCATGTTCATGAATTTAATCGGTTTATTGTAAAGCAAGCAATAGACTTAAAGAATAGGGGTATAAAATTTAATCTTAATAAGACACAACTTAAAATTAGAAGCTGGTCAAGAGATGTTACAAATTTAGTTGTTGAAGATGTATAAAACACATTTTATTTTAATTATTATATAACATCTACCTCAGTCATATATTAATATATACTTTTATTTTTTTATTATTATATTTCTATTTAATGGTTGTTATATGATGGGTTTATGTAATATTATATGGTATCATGTTTAATACATAATTAAATGTAAACAATTGTTTTTTAAGCATACCTTATACTCTTAATATGAATTGTTCAAGTTGCATTGTAAGGCAGTGGCATAATATCTTAAAAGGTACTTATAGTTCAGTGGTAATGCTCTGCATGGAAAATCGTGATACCACTAGCTTTGCGAAAAAAAGATGAGTGAAGAAAGAAACATCATTAGGAAACTTGAATATTTGAGAACCTGTTTTTCAAAACAAATGTAATCTGTGACTTTTGCGAGTCCAGCACTATAGTCAGAGTAATGTACTATGATCTGGTTCCCCAGTGGGACTTTAACTACAGCTGAATCCATACAAATGTAAAAATCTTAGGTTGCATAACAATTGGTAATACCCAATTATATATTCCAATAGTTATGCAACATAAGCACAACACAAGTATATATGTATTAAGGAAAATACTAAAATTCAATGCCACAAAACTATGTTCACCAAATACTAAATTACAGCTCTGAATGCATAAATAACACAATATATGTTGAGACATTTTTTACAACAGCGCCATCTAGTTCCATGGTAAGCTACAAGGCCTGTGTTACGGATACCAGATAGTTGATATACTACACATATAAATTTTTAAATACATAAATAATATAAATATTAACACCCATGACTGGAGAACAAAGATTTGTGCTCAACAAATGAATGCCCCCAGCGGGACTCGAACCCACGATCGCTGGCGCAGAAGGTAAGGTCACCAACTGAGTCAAATGTGTCGTCGATATGGAAATTCTCTTAGTCTAATATGAGACATGTGGCTAAAGGTACGAGACATGCCCTTAACTCCTTTAATGTTAAAACTCTAGGCCCTTATTGTCTATAATACTATAATACCATTAAAAAACCAATGCCTTGCTATGATAGACGGTAGGTGGTATGTTTTTAAATAGACTGACTGAAAATCCTCAGTTATCAAGGAGCATAAAAGATAAAATTATTGGCATTTAATTAAAAAATATTGAAATAGAACAAATTTCAACAAGTATGTATACATATATTATAATGTGAATACATTTTAAACAGGTAATTTCATTAAAACAATTCAGTTCTGAAAAACTGCACTATATTGACTATAAGCTTTACTGTTAGCAAAATTTTCTTTTTAACATGCTTAGAAAAGTTGAAAAATAATATTAATATAGCATACTAATTCTAATTTATTAAGACACTTGAAAACATTAAATAATTAGCTTGCACCACATATACCTAGTTTCCCCAGATGTATTGAATCAGCATGTGCTGATCAATTTCATTAATTACACTGCCAAATTGACTAATCCAAATCAGGAGCTGCAGTGGAGCTCAAATAGTCTTCCTCATCCTCTGAAGTATCAATTTGTACATCTCCTATTATAGTTTGAAGTAAACCACCAAATAATGAATTTTGATTTTTGTCTTGCGGCACTTCAATACCAAACCATATGCGACCAATAGTATCTAAATAACCAAAATAATTAGGATCACGTTTTAGACTAAGTGCATAGCAGGTCCTTAAAATTTTAAATTGACTAACATGTTTCCTGAAATAAAATATTCGATTTTAACATTTTGCATGACAATGATGATATATGAATTATTCATAATTATGTAAAATAATTACTTCTCAATTGCTCGTAGCAGCAAACATAGGAAATTTAGCAATGGGAACAAATATGGAGGCCCTTTGTTGTTTTTTATGGTTGGATGCAATCCTGTGTAGTTATTAAAAAGGTCTGTAGCCATCTGTAAGTTGCGTAAGCAGAGACACTGCAATACAGCTTGTGTTATAAACATATCAATTTCCGACTTCAGCCCTTCCTTTGTATGCAACTCAATCAACATATTAGCATATGCTGCTCCATCACTAGAATGTAAAAAGTGTCTATGTGCTGATGTGTACTTTTTTTCTTGCCAATACACTTCTGCAATTTTCTATAAACAAAATAATATTCTCATATATATAAATAAATGTGTTCATTCTCATTGATAAGAAGTAATAATAATATCAACAAATATTATTATTTAAAATTTAATATCAAGCTTACTTTGTGAAGTAATGGATGACCTTTCTTAGTACTATCCATTGACCATTTTACTGCATTTATAAGAAATATTTCACGCTCAGGTATGCTAGATTCCATAATTTCAAATAACTTTGCTATTTTCTGTATCCACTCATCACAAGGTTTCGTTTCTGATTTCGTTAAAACATCTACTAAAAGAATTGCCAAATCTGCACCACTACCTTGTTGATCACATTGTAATAAAAGTAATGAACCTTTATACAACAGATTTAATAAATCAGAATATTTTTTTTGGCTGAGATACCTGCAAAAGAATTTTGATAAATGCATAGTTCTAACTAGAATAATACTTTAAATATATTTCTAATGTTTTTTACCTAAAATATAAAGTTCTATACATTTGATGAGCTTCATAATATTGACCCGATTTAACTGATATTTCTAGCTTATCCAACACTCTAGATACACCTCTTTCACCTCGGCTTGCCATTGTGTATTTTTCGTAAATGATATTTTCTTAAAAGATTGTTCACATAGCGTACAATAAATTACGTCGTCACAAATAATCACTTAAAGCACATGAAAATTGAAAAGTGAAAACCTATGCATATTGTAAGTCATATTACAATTTACATTTTTACATTGGCTGACAGTTGACACACGTAGAGTGTACTCTGTGGACTTACAATTTACATTTTACAATAATATAACTGTAGACTGAAAATTTTCATTTGTTCGACTATTGTTTATTTATAAAAATTAAATAAATTTATAGTGCAATAAATACATTACAGTTCGCGTCACGTAAAAAGAACGCTGGAAGAAAGTGGTGGGGGGTGTGTTTGCGCATGGGTACATTCGCACACGTAATTACTAAGTCTATACTTTTATTTTTGAACTAGCATTTCGCTCGTGACGTATATTGGTTATTGGCAGGTACATTGAAAAATATATTAGATAGAATGTCATAATATAGAATTATATTATTTAAAAAAATATGTTTGATTCAGTGTAAAATGTTTAATTTACTTACAAAAAATATAATTTATTAATTTAACATATTTTTAAAAATTATTAACTGCATTATTATCAAACTCTCTCTTTATAAAATAATATACGTCAAAAATATTTTTTTTCTATTTTTTATATAAAACCATTTCGTAATTAATAACTTTTGTGTGCGCGATAGTATTTTGAACTGACAAACCAATACCGAGCTAGAAAGCATGCGGCGCGTGCCTTGACGTCCCGCGCCCCGCGTCTTACCACCAAATTGTCCGATAAATCGCCTCTGCGCAACTTGACAGCCAGCGTTCTTTTTACATGACGCGAATTATACATTATTATTACTATTATTGTTGAAATTAAACCGCGCAAACCATATTATAGTTGCTATAGGTAATCCAACAACTAATAGGTACGTTATACGACCAACCAGCGCATGCGCGCTTATAATTTAAAATCTGTGGATCATTTCTAAAAAAAATTAAATAAAAAATATATACAGTAAACACGCTCGAACAAATAATTTAATTAATCGAACAAATTATGAAAAAAAGCTATCGAATAAAAAAAACTTAGATTTGGTTTATGTTGCGCCAACTTATAAGAGTAATTTTATTTAATTTTTTAAAATTAAACATTAATCGAACAAATAATAATTTTTAACGAACAATTAAGAACAAACGACAAACAAACGATTAGTTAAAAAAAATTGTAGAAACTAATTTGTTGTCGCCAGGTTCAGACTTCAGAGAGGTTAATATAACCAAGTACAATAATCAGAGAAATAATACTTACAAGTTACAACCATAGATGCTTACAACTTTATAAAACATTAGTTCGAAATACGGATATTATCCTAACAAAAGTATAACGTGTCAAACCTTTATAATAGCTTCATACTTTATAAAAAGTTATCTTAGTACTTTTTATACTTTTCCCATATAGGTAATCCTTCAAGAGTATTAAGAGATATTTGATAAACTAATGTCTTGTAAAATTTATCTTATTACTGTTAAGGAATAAAATAAAAAATAATTAAAATAAAGACATAACGCCTATGCATAATGTATAATCGTTTTTATATTTATTTATACTCCCATTATTGGTCCCGAAATTACGTAATTTTTAAATAATCAATAAAATGACAACAGATTTTACGACAAATATGAATTTCCTCTAAATAATTTTGCGCCAAAAATTTCAGCTTGTGGCATAGCATACTACAGCCTATATTCCAAGATCCCACTGCATGATTCTGCAGGTACGCGTTTTTTTGATTAAATTAATTTTAAATGAATGTTGAGGAAGCATTCAATGGATTAGCGACAGGTTGCCAGTAAAAAGTTGGCCGCAATTACCTGTAATTAATTCATGTATAATTCATTTTCTGGTGTAAATTGCAGCTATATGTTTTTTTAATCAATTTTACGTAATTTTAAAGGAAATGATGTAAAGAATAGAAAAAAAAATGGTTGCCAGCTCCCAGTCAGCCGCAACGTTAGGGTTGCCAGGTGTAAACAGGTATATTATTGTTAGTTATTTACAATCATTTGTTTTTTTTTAAATAAATATAACAAAATTAAGTTTTATATTACCTGTTCACGATAATGCATGGTTGCCATTAAAAAAATGGCCGCAACCAGAGGTTTCCATGCTTTCTTTTAATCAACGATTATTCCTCCAGGTAAGTGTGAGCGCAAAAGAATGGATTGTTACGTGATGTAAACAAGAGTACAATGTAGTGTAGATGTAAATCTAGTATTTTTCTTTCATGAAAATAATTTCGCGTGACAAAAGAACAATTTTTATTGAAAAAGTGGTCTACGAAATCTTTGAAGCACTTCGATGATGCTTTATTTGTTCATTCAATGTTCATGTATTAGGTACATTTTCGTTTTTTTAATGAAGAACTAGTTAATTTCTTTTTATAATAAAATCTTATCAATAATATCGTACTTAAATCGTAATAATTAAATCAAAATAATAAATATTAGTAAATCAGCGTAATGGAATATAAAATAAATATTGAAAAAATAAAAAACAATTTTTTTATTATTATAAATGAAACTATCTTTTCGGATTTTGTCGCGGATTTATTATGATTTTTGGTTCAAAACAAAAATTATCATAAATCCGCGACAAAATCCGAAAAGATAGTTTCATTTATAATGTCAAACATTCGCGTAAACCTAAGAAAACAATTTTTTTATACAAATTATTTACCTACTACATAATTTACTTATTCTTCTTACAATTGTACAAATATTAACAATAAAATATTATATTTAACATAGTTTTGCCCAATAGTTTTCATTTTATGAACATTTTTGTTTGTTTACGTGGATGAATTAATTTTAGTATGTGTACTTTTATATGAGTTTTCATTTTCGTTGTTTATATATTATTATTATTCCGTTCCCGTTTCTTGGGATTTATATTGTTTAAGGCACGCGGCACGATTTGTAGATACTATGTATTTAATATATGACAATTGAAAGCAACAAAATGTTATAGTTTACTTGATGTAATCTAGAAAAATCCTACTGTAGTTTACAGAACAACCTATTACAGACACTGAAATGCAAAAAATAAAATAAGTAAACTACGTTTCCAAAACCGACTTCCAAAACTAAAAAGTTTATTTAATAAATTAATAAAGATTAAATTTCATACACATCTTATGCAAACCTTATACCTTTAATATTAATAAATTACTATTATTTGTATGTGCTACCTATTGATAGATTTGAAGTCGGTGCCAAGCCCTAAACAAAATAAAACTTAATATTATAAACAGCTTACTTGCTGTAATGAAATACCTACACTAAAGATCAACCTACATAAATAAAGAACAATGTTCAATGTTTTAGTTCAGTACAGAAAATTAAGGAAAAATATTAAATATTTGAACAATTGTAAGATTTTAAATGAGTAAATTATGTAGTAGGCACATAATTTGTAAAAAAAAATTCTTTTAGTTTTTAAATATTTATTTCATGTTCCATTACGCTGATTGACTAATATTTATTATTTTGATTTAATTATTACGATTTAAGTACGATATTATTAATAAGATTTTATTATAAAAAGAAAGTAACTAGATCTTCATTAAAAAAAACGAAAATGTACCTAATACATGATCATTGAATGAACAAATAAAGCATCATCGAAGTGCTTCAAAGATTTCGTAGACCACTTTTTCAATAAAAATTGTTCTTTTGTCACGCGAAATTATTTTCATGAAAGAAAAATACTAGATTTACATCTACACTACATTGTACTCTTGTTTACATCACGTAACAATCCATTCTTTTGCACTCACACTTACCTGGAGGAATAATCGTTGATTAAAAGAAAGCATGGAAACCTCTGGTTGCGGCCATTTTTTAAATGGCAACCATGCATTATCGTGAACAGGTAATATAAAACTTAATTTTGTTATATTTATTTTTAAAAAAACAAATGATTGTAAATAACTAACAATAATATACCTGTTTACACCTGGCAACCCTAACGTTGCGGCTGACTGGGAGCTGGCAACCATTTTTTTTTCTATTCTTTACATCATTTCCTTTAAAATTACGTAAAATTGATTAAAAAAACATATAGCTGCAATTTACACCAGAAAATGAATTATACATGAATTAATTACAGGTAATTGCGGCCAACTTTTTACTGGCAACCTGTCGCTAATCCATTGAATGCTTCCTCAACATTCATTTAAAATTAATTTAATCAAAAAAACGCGTACCTGCAGAATCATGCAGTGGGATCTTAGACCACTACATAATATACTAAATACTTTATAACGTTTGTGATTTACTTTGATAAAGAAAAGTTTTTGATATTGGTACCACGGTCTAGAAAGAGGTCCAGCATCAAGAGAACGTCGGCTTATGGTGACAATAGTTTCCATTTGTGGCCGTAGCGTGACGATAGTCTGGGGTGCCGTGCATCTAAGATAGAATTTATTTCGCATTTTATAAGTACTATTGTTTTGTCACTTAAACGGTGTGCGCAGTGCGGGCTCTCTGAAGTTAGCCCCCCAGGATATTTTTTTTATTACATCGTTTGTTCTTTTTTGTTCGCTATAAACAATTGTTTGTTCTTCGTTAATTTATTTTAAAAATATATTATAAATGTTTAAGTCGGCCCCCCTATCGCATTTTCAATAATTTTGTTAGCAAATACGGGTAAATAAACCGCTGTATATGATTGTTCATGTATATAAAGCGTTTGTTCCTAACAACATATTAAAAATGCGATAGTGGGGGGCCAACTTAAGGGCACATTTAAAAAAAATATATTAAAATAAATAAATGAAGAACAAACAAATGTTTATAGCGAACAAAAGAGAACAAACGATGTAATAAAAAAAAAGGTTCAAAAACTTTTAAAAAAATATGCCGGGGGGGCTAACTTCAGTGAGCCCGCAGTGCGCACTGTCCAGCTCTAGTCGATAGCGACGCTGTACAGCGGCGTTGACGCGAAGCTTGGAAGCTTGTCACAAAATCATGACCGACCGTGCTTGACACGTCTTGACAGTTGACCATAGAGTATATTGATACCAGTTGACTCCACACCATGGAATATGGAAATCTTAGATGGAAATGGATGAATTATCTGACTTGACAGTTGACTGACACAATGGATTTTGGAATATGGATGATTAATGAATATGAAATTGAAATTAGGCTGTATGGACCATAGGTATGGACTATAGTCCTTTGCCTTTCCCTATTGGGGATAAATTTAAAAAACAACAATGAAATTGAAATTTGACACTGGACTATGACCAAATTCGCCCAAAACTCAAAAGTCAAAAACAAAATTGACTGATTGTGATTGGCAATTGGCAAATGGCAAAATAAGTTGTGCTCTTGAATAGAGTTGAAAGTTGAAACTGAAAAAACTTATTGTCATACTCATCATAGCTCATTATTTATACGCCTATTAAGGAAAACAATAACTAACAATATATTTGGAATGAAGAAGAATTCATGAAGTCATGGAGTACTTTTTTAAGAATAGTAATGAAAAACTAAATAATTGTTAGTACTAAATAGTTAAAGCTTAAAATTGGGCTGGACTTTGTTGTTATTTAACTGTTGTGTATTTGTGTAATTTTAAGAAGTGTGAAATATTTATAATGGATAGGACCTATTTTGAGTAAAAGTAAAAGTTTTAGCTATGTAAATAAGATTAATTTGCCACAGAAATAGTGCCAACTGCCAACTTGTTCCATTACAGTTATCTTAAATGATTTTTCTTTATCTATTATAATATATATAGTATGTTGATGATATTTGTTCATATAGCAAACACAAATACTACAAGAAACGAAAGCAGTTACTAAATCTAGTATTGTTTTTTACTATAACGTAAAACAATCTTTGTTCGTCTTAATTATATTTTAAAATATGTGAAAATGAATTCAATCAAGGCAATTGCATTCAGACTAAAATATATTAGGTATGTTACCTTTCTTTATCTCATTTTTTTTATTGATTTAATTTCAAATCAGGTTAATAATAATGTTCTCTAACTGATTCTGTCCATAGAGGCCAATCTCATTGGGACTGGCCAACTGTGAAAGAGATATTATAGTGCACAAGTGTACGTAGACAAAGTGCACTCTCTGTTCCTATCACTCTCTTAGTTGTGGAACAACTGTTCGACACAACCAGTGATAGTTAAAGAGCAGGACTGACGGCTTTACATGCTCTCCTAGGCACGGGGGTGACTCAACGCCAACTTCCCAACTCTGGGCTGTTACTGAGGCTTACTAAACAGAAAGACTCATTAATTAAACTTGGCTGACCCGGGATTCGAATCCAGGACCTCTCAATATATGACCGTACATGGTAGCCACTACAGAACTAAAGCATATCAGCTTATTCATATATGATATTATAATATGCACAAAATTTTTAGTTTCAGGAACATTTCTTGTACCTCTCAAAAATACTTACCTAACCAGTCATTTGTAGCAGAAACTGATAGATTTAATGGTGTCACTATAGATACTAAAAATATTCAATGTCATGGAGGAGACTTTTCAGAAAAGCTAGAAGGTGAGTTCAGAATCACTAAGGCAAGAAGATTCTAAATATTTAAGGGATTAATATAGCTAATTTCTAATTGTATCAAGAAAGTTTTGATTGAGGAAATGTAAAAAATTACATTGATCTTGTAGATACATCATAATCGTTTGTTAGTATAAGTACATACTTATTATAATACTAGCTGATCCGTGCCCACTTCGTTGGGCATAATGTTAATATTCCTTTTTTAGTACAGTGTTCAAATAATTTAAATTATTTTATTAATATTAAAAATTAATAATTAAATTATCTATACTAATATTTAAAAAAAAACTACTTTTTGTAACTTAAATATAAGAGTTAGATATATGCTGTCGTTGACTTTTTTGTAGGCATTTTTAAGCTCCACATCTTTTCTCTAGAACTCAAAAATATATCTTTCATAGTTAAGGCAGCGTTCGTAAGAAACGCTTTCATTCGACCGTTTTTTCTCCGATTCACTTTGCAAAACGGACTACCACGTAAAAGCCTTTTTAATTTTCGGTTTTTTATATAACCTATGACACTCAGCAATAATGTGGCTTTCTATTGGTGAAAGAATTTTTAAAATCGGTTCAGTAGATCCCGAGATTACCCCTTACAATTTAACAAATAAACAAACTTTACTTCTTTATAATATTAGTATAGATATATTTACGATTACTTAAGTGCATAAGTGCAATTATGTACATTTAAATTTAATGTTATTTGATGGCCACTGTTTAAATAGAGATGCTGTAAGAACAAAAGAAGAAATTTTAATTAAACCTTTATATTATACAATATTATCTCATGTTGAACTTCAACAGAAAATAATTTTACCTATTTTTGATTTATTTTTTTACAATAGCAAAAAAACATTTTTTTAAAATTTATTTTTTATTTTTTTTATTGGGACAATATTACAACAGCACCACCTAGTACTGTGCTAAGCTACGAGGCTTGTGCTACGGATACTAGATAGTTGATTACTACATAATATATATTTTTTAAATACATACATATTATAAATATAAACATCCATGACTGGAGTACAAACATTCTTGCTTAACAAATGAATACCCCCAGCGGGACTCGAACCCGCGACCGCTGGCTGACTACTGAAGTAGTGATAAATTTTTTGTTATGTTAACCATCCCATAGACTTTGTAAAAAAAAACAAACTATCATCAACAGAAATAAAAAAAATATGATAATGTTATATTTAAAAGATATTGATTGATGGTATTTACTATTTATCAAATAAAAGATTTGATTCTGCTTCTCTATTCAAAGAACATCTTTTATTTTATTTCTTTTTCAGAATCCCTAAAGACTTGGATGGTTGAAGGAAAAAGGTGTATATGGTTTAAAGTACATATTGATGATTCAGGCTATGTTCCTATGTTAGCACAAGTAAGTGCATGCTTATAGTTTTTGACAATTTGATATTTGTGTAGTTGTTTGATGTAATCTATTTGATAATTCTGATAAATTCTTAGAAAGGTTTTAATTTTCATCATGCCAGAGATGATTTTGTGATGATGTACAAATGGCTCCCATTTGACTCTTCACCAAATTTACCACCAGCTTGCCACACAAATTTGGGAGTAGGAGCTTTAGTTCTGAATGGGAAAAAACAGTTATTAGCAGTTTCTGAAAAACATTATGAATATCCACATTGGAAGCTTCCTGGTGGATATGTTGAAAGAGGTAAGATGATTTCAGATCTTTTTTTAGTATTTTATTCTTCATCTTTCTAAAGATGTGGATAAATTCTATTCTTGCTTTTTCACTTTTTACGATAATGTTGCAGAGTAAATCCTTATCTTTTTATAATTTGTCTTATAAAGGTGAAGACATTGTTGAAGCTGCGAAAAGAGAAGTCAGAGAAGAAACAGGAGTTGAATCAGACTTTGTATCTTTGATATCATTTAGACATTCGCACAACATGATGTTTGGTAATTCAGATATTTATGTACTGCTCATGATGAAAGCTTTATCCGAGAATATAATCTTATCTCATAGGGAAGTAAAAGATTGCAAATGGATGAATATTGAGGAATATACCAATCATCCAGACGTTCATTATTTTAATAAATTTATTATAAATCAAGCTTTACAATGTAAAAATAATAATATAAAATTAGATATACAGAAGAAAACAGTGAAATGGGCAAAGATCACGAGAGAAATGAATTATTTATTAGTAACAAATTATGTATCAGAATAAGTGTTATAAAACTTTATAGTTTATTATACCGATTTTATTATACCTATTTTATTATAAATATTTTTTAATTCTTTTATAAATAAAATGTCGTTTTACATAATGAGTTTTATTTGCATTATTATATGTTTTAATGTAATTATTATGTATTACAGTATTAATGTACCTAGTTATTTCTTAACTCTTCTATTGTAAGTATATTTATTTAAAATATGCATGATATCTACTTTTAGTTTACTGTGCCTTAGTTTCCGAACACGTTATGTTGGTTAGTTATGACCATTTAATGGGACTAACGTAAATTAAAAAAACTGACTTCAAAAACTAAAAAGTTAAAAATAACTTAATAAAGATTTAATTTAATACACCTCTTATGCAAACCTAATACCTTTAATGTTAATAAATTACTATAATTTGTATGTGCTACCTATTGATAGATTTGAAGTGAACAACAATAAGCTATCGAGATTTGTCCTCGTCCATTTTATCACGTAACTCCTAAAGAGATTTACCTTCTATTATTGTTTATCAATTAACCTAATAGCCTTAAATAATACAACTATCGGTCCATAAGTACCTACATATAATATTTAAAGAATTTTCTTTCAACTCCTAACCGTTGAGGAGCTATACCTTACCTCACCAGCTCATCCATATAAAATTATGATCATCAGATGGAAATACTTGAATAGCTTTAGGAAATATATGAAAAAGGTAATAAAATTTGCGAGTTGCCATCGATTTCCCTGGAATCCCATTATCAGATCCTGACTTGGTGACAATGGGACCCCCTCGGAACTATGCCCTACTGAACAAAAAAAATTTTTTTTTGAAATCGGCCCACAGTTGGCGGAGTAATCGGTGAACATTCGTAAAAATGCAGTCAGTAAAAAATAAAAAAAATGTTCATACAATAAAAACTACTGAACCAAACTTTTAATTTTTTATGGGACCAAATTACAGCTATAATTGTCCATCAAACAAACAAAGAATTACGTAAATGTGATCTACACAGAGTATAATCGCGGTTAAAAATGATGCGGCTTCATAGGATCGATGATGAAAAGAATTTTCGATTTTTCGACATGCAAATGCGAACTATAGCAACTTTTCTTATTGTTGGAAAATTCATTTACGCATACCACCTGTGTACACGCAGGTGTTTATGTCTATTTATTTATTAAACACTACACAGCATATTTTGCTCTTCTAGAACGTATGCAAAAACTCATAGTAATATTATATCGATAAATAACTTTTATATCGTTAACTGCGATAACATCAGTATGTAAACAAATAGATATTACAATAATAGTTATCGTGCTATGTAATATTATTCATATTTTATCTCATCGCTAAATGGCCTAATCCTTATAAATATATATATATATATATATATATATATATATATATATATATATATATATATATATATATATATATATATATATATATATATATATATATATATATATTACTTATTTTCCATTAAAAATAACTTATTTTTATTCTTAACCGTTACCCTTCTACTATTCTTATTCTTAAATAAAAACTATAAGTATCAGAGACTAAAATCAATCTAGAATTCGAACCCATGAGCACTTCAAGTTCTGCCATACAAGTATGTATGGTATGTAATTGGGGTCGTCCATTAATCACGAGAGGCTCGAAAGGGGAGGGAGGGGGTTCGGAAAAAATTACGAAATATCACTAGGAGGAAGGGGGGAGGGGGCGGTGTAGTAAGTTATCACGTGAATTTTTCTTTAAAAAGATCTATGCGGGAACTACTGTCGAAAGAAATGATACTATTAAAAGCACCACAATACTGACTGAGGCAGGACATACAATGATAAAAGTGCAGTATAGCGTAACATTTAAGAATAATACATGCACCTTCGTACAGGTACAATTACTTTTTTTAGGATTGTGCGTTAAATAACCTTGATATGTAGATCATGATAAAATACTCATACATATATTTTTAAAATCACGCTTTTATTACTTTTTGAAGCTTAGAAACTAGAATGTAATTTTTTTTACTACTTGACTTATAATTCAGCTTATGTATTCTATGGGTTCAGCCTTTTTAACGTCTCACTACTGGGCACGAGTGGGAGACCCGAGGGGATCAGCCCTCTAGACAAGTGGCAAACGCTCCGTGTCTATTCTATTTCGATAAACGCTAACGCCTTGCCGTACGCTAACAGCAGAAGTCGTTTGTCAAAAGTGACACTTCTGTTTGGGGAATTATGTACTAATCTGACTTTTCGTTACATTTGGCTACCAATTACAAATTCGATACGTTGAATCTAATCACTAGCCGTAAGCTTATGTCAATCCCATACATTGATTATTCTTTTCTACTAGCGTTTATGCCACTTGTCTAGAGGGGCAGGTCATAGTCCATCACGTTGGCCAATTGCGGGTTGGCGGACTTCGCATGTCTTTCGAGAACTTGCTAGGTTCTCTCAGACATTCAGGTTTCCTCACAATGTTTTCCTTCACCTTAAGGTAAGAGATAATCATGTTAGAAATGAATTGCGCATGAAAATATCAGAGGTGCGTGGTTATTGTGACTCGTGCGACGGTGAGGTGGTGATTTGCACCCGCGTCACTCGGTTACCCAAGCGAGCGCATTACCACTGGGCCACCATTGCCTATATTATATACCTACTATCAATTTCCGCGTCTAATTATTATTAAAAAGTAGGATTGGTGGAAAAACAATTTAGTGTTATAAGTATTTTTTGATGCCAAATGATAAAAAATAAAATTTTTGTCTAAAATAAAAAAAATGAGAGGGCCCTTATCACATAGGCCAGGGGAATAAAAAATAGCCTACGACCTATTCTCACACCTTCCAAATATACACAAAAAATCATAAAAATCACTCAAGCTTTTTATGTATTAGAGATAATAATTGTTATTGAAAGCATAGCATAGCATATTAGCTGCATATTATAATATTTATTTTTGTTGTATTAATAAAACACATATTTTTCAAATGCTCTATTAGAATATGAAATAAAAAAATATAGGTATATAGGCTAATAACTCTATGTTTTCTAGCAGAAGTAGAGTCTGGAATCAAATAAAAAACAAATAATTCAAACAACAGTATCAATCATAGTTTCGCGCTAATATTATTATTGCTTGTTTCAGGGTAGTATGATATTTTAGGCAGAAATTTACGAGAAAATTGTTTCCAAGTGCTAATCACGTCCTTTTTGTTTTGCTTTATCTGCATTTTGGCCTGCAACAATAAAGCGAAAGTTATAGGTATGAGGTTTGTAACGTTGCTATTGTGTAACACTCTAGAGTCACGTTTTATAACGCAATTGGTCAAGTTTTAGGTACATTGAAAATTACTTTTACCTCATTTAACTAATGATTATTTATTTCTTAAACACTGAAAGTAATCTACGTTGTTTTACATAGGAGGCAAGACATATTTTTGTATTTACGAATAGTATATTATGTGTTACTAGCAATTCCCGCGGCTCCGCCCGCGTCCTAATTACTATTAAAAAATAGGGATTGGTGATATTAAAGGTTGAAAATTTAGGGTTACCACTAGTCCATTCCAGTCATTCCATCCAGTTCAGGCCTAAGGAAATAAAAGTAAAAGTAATAACCTACGACCTATTCTCAGACTTACCAAATATATACAAAAAATCATAAAAATCGGATAAGCCGTTTCGGAGGAGTTCGATAACAAACACTGTGACATGAGATTTTTTTATATTAGAAATAATTAATATAATTAAATTTACTTCTAAAGTAGTGACTCATCATCGCTCCGCTCGCATTCGTCTTAAATGTTATTATAGCATTCTCAGAGATTTGATATTTTCCGGCAGTATACAGTACATAATATATTGACACTTATAACCAGCTAAAATTTTATGACACTGTGCAGTTTTTTGTGTAATGTGTTATATGGTCATACACAGACAGACAGACAGACAAAAATCATAATTTTATAAAACCTAATGAATATAGGTACCTACGGCAAGTTTCTATTTCTATGATAATAAAATTTAATAGGTACCTAATGGTAGGTATGTGTTATAAACTTTATTATCCATCTTCTTGAATTTTTTGTAGACAAAGATAAAAGAGAAAGGCAAAATAAGTATTATTTACTGACCTTTTCATCACTTTTTCCATGTTTATATGTCACAAACAACGAAAAACTTAGAAACATTAATTTTAGAGTAATAGCCACAGATGCAACTACTAAAAACGCGTACGTCATTGCGAAGGCTTGAAATAACTTCAAAACAAGTTTATTGTACTGCCTCGAACCGCGAACATAACGTAAACTGTGGGTTACATAGACGAAATCGCCGGTGTGTATTTTTTATCGGAACAATCAAGACTACTTAATGTATAGAAGTGACTGATATGTGTATACGTATATTATATCAGTGTTTAAATAAATCTCGGTACAATGCCGGAAATTACTCGTACGTAATTCTTTATTTACTCATATAATATTTAACTAATAATTATTGTTATTTTTGATCTGCTATTAGTAGTATAGATTATAATATAGTAATTATACGTTTTTTTTTAAAAACTTATACCAGCAACGATATATTCTATTTATTATTTAATACTAGCGACTTACCCTGGCTTCGCTCTGGTTCGTCCCTAAATTTAGCGCGAGTTCGGCTAGTTATACACATAAACCTTCCTCTTGAATCATTCTACTTATCTATTAAAAGAAACCGCATCAAAATCCGTTGCGTAGTTTTAAAGATCTAACCATATTATATATAATTAGTGGACTTTTTAGATACTTTTATACAAGTATTTCGTAAAACAGTAAGTAAATTTTAATTCAAGTGTAAACCGGATCGCGTAAAAAGCGAACTTAAATAAGGATAACAAGTTTACGAAAGAATATTTTACTTCTTATCAGTTATCACAAATGGCAGCACTAATTCACGGTGTTAATTGGGCTATTATGGTGTGCTTACTGCTAGTATAGTTAACTAGCCTTTCCCGCGGCTTCGCTCGCGTGTCTTCGCTGTTATTACTCATAGCGTGATTTAATATAAATTATCCTTTCTCGCAAAACGGACTATCCAACACAAAAACAATTTTTCAATTCAGACCAGTAGTTCCTGAGATAAGCGCGTTCAACCAAACAAACAAACAAACTCTTCAGCTTATAGTATAGCTCTATAATATTAGTATAGATAATAATAGATGTTGATCATTCGCAAATACTTACTTAACCTGATTAATTTTATAAAAAGGTGCAAAAAAACTATTGGAGTTTGTAGTGACCACTACTTGCTGCGCCAGCGGTCGCGGGTTCGAGTCCCGCTGGGGGCATACATTTGTTGAGCATGAATGTTTGTACTCCAGTCATGGGTGTTTATATTTATAATATGTATGTATTTAAACTTATATATGTGTAGTATATCAACCATCTAGTATCCATAACACAAGGCTCGTACCTTACCGTGGAACTAGATAGTGCTGTGTGTAAAATGTCCCAACATATTTATTTATTATTTTATATTCTAGTAAAATCAAGTAATGCATATGAAGCACACATTTTGCATTCGATTAAAAAAGAATACGTAGATAATTTAAATTTTAACAATGTTAATTAAACTTGATAAACAATTTATAAAAAGTGAAAGTGACATATTAATATGTATTTAATATTTATATATTAATGTATATGGGACAATATTGCAACAGCGCAATGTAGTTTCATGGTAATCTACGAGGCTTGTGTTACGGATACCACATAGTTGATATACTACACATATATAAATTTTAAATACATATATTATATACTTTCGTGCTCAACAAATGAATATATGTATAGAATATTTCTATTCAAATAATTGCATGCACTAGCAGAAACAAACGGTAATTTAAATGATCAATCAAATTTCCTACTAATATTATAAATATGAATATATTTTGTAATTGCGAGGATAGATAGTTGGATGAATTTTTGTTCAGTATTATTGTTATTGTAAAGTTTAACCAAAATCCATTTAGTAGTTTTTAAGTCTAATACACATTTCTACTAATAAACATACCTACTAATAAACATATGTACCTTTACCTACTGTTTTATTAGTTTTGTGGATAAACCTACATACCTACACAGTGGCGGATACAAGCATAGCTGGGCATTAACTCGTTAATCCGTTAATCGTTAATTAACGAAGTTAACATTTCGATTAACGATTAACTTTTAAGTTAACTTAAAAAATGTTAACAGAATCGTTAACTTCGGAGTTGGGCTCTGTTGTCTGGGCAGAGACGGCGTCGATCGAAACGGAGGCCCTTCCTCGAGCAGCTGATGCCGAAAGCTTTTAAGTTCTAAAACCAAAACCAATAGATTTTATAAGTAGGTAGATCATTAGCGCAATGATGTAAAAATGCAATTTTAATCACGTGTTAACGGATTAACGATTAACGTTAACTTGCGTTAAATCTTCCGAAATGTAACGCTTTAACGTTTAACGAAGTTAACTTTTTTATGTAACGGATTAGCGATTAACGAGTTAATTATTTGTTTAACGGTGCCCAGCTATGGATACGATATTGTTTTGGGTTTAGCCTTGTTTTTTTTAACGTTGTGAAATGTTAACGCATAACTAAAAATTAAAATAATCCACTACTACCCACTAAATAACAAACTAACTTAAAATAAACCACAACTAACCACTAAAGTCCTAATGGCGCGTCACAGTATCGCCTAAGCATTTAACCACGACGGCTCGGCAGGTCTGCCGAAGTAGACCACACATCTAAGGTGTTGCTTCACAGTCCGCTCTGCTATCAGAGTACCAGGAGCATGACATGCCGCTTGCTGAAGTGAGCCCACCCATCCATTTCTTGGCATCTCGCCCAGTCGGGTTGCCGGACGCTACTGAGCACTCACTCGCCCGAAATTGAAACAACTCTGTGAGCGTGGAGTTTTGCGCAGAACTGGGCGAGGTGGACACGAAACGTTCAGCGACCGTCATGGGCTAGGTTGTATCTCATATAGGCCCAAGCATCCACAACCCTTCCCTAGACCCACAGGCAGGCGGTGCGGGGTGGTCTCTTGCGTGGGCCGTGAAAGAGGAGGGCCTGCGTTTTTTTCCTTTCGTTGGAAATGGAGAGGCACCTCATGTCAATATCTTCGTAAGTTATGGTCCGATTTGGATAATTCAAAAAGTATATCATTCTTATGTCATAATAAGTAAATAACGTGGATACTAGTTCTATGGAATTTGCTTTCCTGATACATATTCTAAATGAGACGAATGTCAAGAACATTTCTTCCTTTTTTGCATTAGGACCCAAATAGACTAGTTACGTCACTGCTAAAGTACGTATCTACCTACTCGATGTTGTTCGCTGGTTAGATAAGGTCGCTAAACGATTTCATGATAAATATATTATGTTAATGATAAATATGCAAAATATAATAATTCGCAGTGTTATAATAACGTTTGTGATTAAAATA
The DNA here is from genome assembly GCA_905231865.2 of Boloria selene. Taxonomy (NCBI): domain Eukaryota; kingdom Metazoa; phylum Arthropoda; class Insecta; order Lepidoptera; family Nymphalidae; genus Boloria; species Boloria selene. The sequence goes on from HG993141.1 coordinate 6,595,069, forward strand.
CATTTTAGTTTCCCTCTCATAAAATGGGCATTATTGATACGGTATTTTTAATTGTTGTTTCTATATTGTTAAGTCTTAACATTTTATTCATAATCGCATCACTTCTATTTACTTCATACTATGATAAAAAGGTAATTAATATTTTAAGATTAATAAAAAAATAATGTATGCCTCTGTGGTGTAGTGGCTAGCTTGAACAGTGGTAGGCTGAAGGTCCGGGCTTCATAGCCCTATAAGTTGGGAAATTATCAGTATGTCGTATCCTCGAGGGTCTGCAAAAACCTTATGAAATCACCTCAAATCATTTATGTCCAATTCACGGTCTAATAACATCTATTTTAGGTCAACTTTCTGAGAGTGCAAAAAAACTAGAAAGAAGTTGGCGGGGCACTTCGTATTTTTTTATTTAAATTTACCTCAAAAAATTGCTCCTCAAACGTTCCAGCAGAATCCGTAATTGCTCCACTGCTATAATTATTGGTTAATTAATAATACGTTTTTTAAATCAATTAATCGAAAATTTAATTTTCCTGTAAAAGCGCGAAAATTCGTTTTTTTTCCTTCAACTATATCTCAAAAAATTGCTCCACCGACTCCAACATTAACAAAGTACCTAATTAAAATTTTTGTTTTTTTCTTTTTAGTTTCGTTTTGTAACGTTTTGAGGTCTGATTTAAATTAAAAAAAATATTAATAATTTTGTATGTTTGTCGGTATGTCTATTTGTCTTTTTTTGTGCGTGCGTTTACGGTTTAATGCAAAAAATACCAAATTTAAATAAATTTTGTGAAACGATAATTTATTACTCGGGTCAAATTTAAGTTACCTTTTACTACAGGAAAGTCTTTTATTTTGGAAGTATAGTAGGATATAAATGAAATCCTTATTGTAAAAATAAAATAAATATATAAGTATAATTTTTCAGATTAATTCAGAAAATGCCAGCAAACCAATGCGAACGCCCCCACAAAGTCCTCGATGCAGCTTAGTACCAGTTCTACCACAGGTTATGATTTACAATGCGTTCATACAAACTACCTGTGACTATCCAGAAAATAAAATAACTGCATAATAAATAACATAACATTAATAAACTACTCTGATTTTTTATTATCTTACCACAGTAAGCAATCGGTCATAAAAGTAAGTACTTCAAAACGTGTTTTTACGAAAATTCAGTATCTATCTATTTTATCTGATAATTTTCTCAGTCAAAGTATTATACATTACAGGAAAGGAGATAAGTGATGATAAGCAGATAAAAAATAGAAAAACGTAATCTTTGTTGATAAACATTGTTTCAACTGATTTAAAAAATATTTGTAAGAATGAACTAAAATGAAAGAAATTCACGAACAAAACTAAGTTATATTATATAGGTACATTTTAGACCTACATCTGAGAGTTTATCATCAACTTCATAGGTAGCGTATTATTAAGTAGGTATTTCAGTGCCAATATTTAGTGTTATAAGTTGAAACTAACTACTTTACATATTTTTTGAAATATAGATATATTATAAACCCAAGACTCAGTTTGTTCCTGATTTAATTTTATTTTTATAATTAACTAGCCTTTTCCACGGCTCTTTCTGTTTTGGATAGTCCGTTTATCGAGGAAAGCTACCTATATTACATCACGTTACGATCAAATAGAGCGGAGCATCAATGAAAAATGTTGCAAAAACGGGAAAGGCGGGCGTTAGTTCTGTGAGGTACCGGACTGCGCGACTCAGAAATAATTTGGTTTCCGCTCTTTAGAACGCTAGTATCTAATAAATCTACACTACTTTTATGTAGGAGAAAGATTTAGCTACTTGTAAGTTGCATAAACTTAAAGTACTCAAACAACTGTAAAGTGTAATTATTATTATTTAATATAATAGATAATTCATAATGTCAAAAACCAAAAACTCTGTATATTTTATTTTTAATACTCAGATCAAGTATAAAACCTAGATGACGCATTTAGGACAAAAAGTGTAACCACTTTTTTAAATATGTGTGCGTGACTAATGTGTTAACACTTTTAAAAAATCTCCCTTAATATTCTGTAATATAGGTAATATGCGAATAAAATAAAATAAAAAATAGATGTAAATAAAAATAAAATAAAAATGTTTTTACTTACAATAACCTTTTAAGTATGTAGGAGGCGTGTAGGATCACTTTACAAATAGTTTGAATAGATAGTCTTGGGTAAAAAATACAACCAAAGTAATGTAAAGAGTGTTTATTAAAAAAATAACAAACCAAAAAGATAAAATTAATGTAAAAATGTAAAAATAATAATTTAATAATAATTTAAATAAGAGACGGAATTAATGTAAAAATGTAAAAATAATTATTTAATAATAATTTAAATTTAATTGTATAATAATAATTTAAATTAATTTAAATGTCTACATAATTATTTTGCTATGAATTTACTTACAATTTACCCCACATTTTTTGACCAGTAGAAATACAAATACCTGTCAACACTCTCCCGTACGTCATTTCGGACATTGTCATTATTTATGTCAAACAACATTAAAATTATTTTAGAATAATCTAAAAAAATATAGTCTTGTGTGTACTTACATGTGAAACGATATTCCATCAGACTTTTTATTCACTTTTGAATTGTTTTTGCACCATTTAATTACACAGGACGGCATTTTTATGCAAACTTATTGCATGACGTCCCGTAAGACACTAACGAAAATAAGCACGGTTTCGTGCATATGTGTGCTGTGTTTACATGAAGTCGCATGGTTTTGTGGCTTCAGTAATAATGTAGGCGGTGAGTGATCTACCTTTTTTTACTTGATCTGAGTTTTAATATAAGTACATATTAGGAATAGGTAGGTAGTACCTGATTTATTGGTCACCGCTAAATTACATAAAAATGGAGACGTGAGAAAGCTACAATCTTTGTAATCCTCTTATTCTCATATTTAATTTTAATTGAGGCAGGGGACTCCCTTCAATACGATAGGGATCAGGCCATATAGTCCTCTATACTGGCATAGTGCGGATTGACGAACTTATCTTTCGAAAACTTGCTAGGTTTTCACACATAATAGGTATGTAGGTTTCCAAACGATGTTTTTTATCGTAAGATAAGTGATAACCATTTTACAAATGAAAATATCAGTGAGGTGCGAGTCCCGGATTTGAACCCATTCGGTTATCCATGCGAGCGCGTTACTACTAGGCTACCACTGTCTTATAATCATTGTGATGTTGAAATAATTGATGTACAAAGCTCGTCCAAAATATTTTTAACAAAAACTGTTTAGAATAACTTTACATACTAGTTTCAGAAAGAAATGACTACCACAAACTATATTATGTTGTATTTAATTATTATTAATAATTAAAAAAAAAAGGTAAGGGAAAAATTCTAAAATACAGTTTCAAGGCGATAATATCTGTACAATCATTTGGAATCAAAATTCCCTAAGCTAAGTATTTAAGAACACATCGCGACATCTAGGAGCGATATTCTAAATGACACCTCACTTAACATTACAGATTACTACTTACTAGTTACTAGTTAGAGTATTATGTGCTAGTTAGTACATTTAAATTTTTTTCGCCTATTTGGTAAGTTGTCTTCTAGAAGTGTTAAGATTATGAGTATGTTATTTTCCCGCAGTAAGTGGTTGTCAACCCCATTACTCCTAAGTCCTTACACCTGAAGGTATAGTATACGGGTTAGGAGCCGAGAGTTAGATGAGGTGTTTTAGGTATTAAGAACCATAAAAAATTCTTCATATGCTTATTCCGTAAGAACATTAAGATTTATTAACTAAAGTAAAAATAAGCAAAGTTTTATGAAATACTTCTTAAGTGACTATAATATAGATCTACTAAATATGCGACTTTTTTCTTTTGTCTGTCTGTTTGCGATAAACTCGAAAACTACTGCATCTATTGCTATCAATGGATAGAGTGGTTCTCGAGGAAGGTTTTAGTATATAATTTGTTGTAAAGTTTTTGTATACATTTACTAGTGGCACCCGCGTTGTCGCTCGCGTTAAATAAATAAATAGTTACATATTAACAATGTTATAGGTGTTTCATATCAGAACTTTTAACACAAAATCCTTCAGGTAATTAACCTAGATGGCACCACGTCTCTCTCTCTCTTACGTACATTTGCTAGCAACGTCAGGCTTTAGCTTCCGTGAAAATCTTTTATCAGAGGTACCGCTAGATGGCACTAATTGTATAAATGGGTGTACAAACATAAATTTTTAAAAATTAACAAAATAATGTCAGCAAACTGGTCAACAGTGACTTAATATGATGTTAAAATTATTTTTTTTAAATAATATTTTATAGTGGGAGCAGAGGATGTGGGTGGAAAGTTACAAGGGAGCGGTCGATCGGTGAAACACTTGTTGCGAATCTACATCTATGGGGCATTGGCGCAACAGGTCTACGAACAAGCTTTAAATATTCATTATAACTTTGCTATAATTAAAGTTATAAATATTTGAAAGAAATATAATTAAACATTAGCATAATTTCCAGCTTTCGCATTTTAAAATTACAGCTATATGTAGTTTAAAGGATGCAATAAATATAACTACATAGGTATATATACTAAAACATTAGTATTATCTTAATTAAGTGCAAGGCTAATTGCTAAATCGATATCAGGATGCTACATAATATTTTATCTACAACATTTGAGTCTAACCTTGAAAATTGCTTAAATCAATAAGTATTACTTGCCATATTTTTCTATTTCTGTACAGTTTTGTTTAAGCGATCAAATGAAGAAGGCTATTGTAAATTGCAGTTTAACTTTATGAACACAGCAATTGGTTAATTTGCACATTATATATCAATTAGTATAGTCATGTTGTTAGAGCAACACGTCAAATAGGTAGTTCGGTGCGGTAGGTACGTGATAGAGAGATGTAGCTTAGAGGAACGGGGATGACGGTTAAGGGTTGTTGCTGACGTAAGACGAGACTCGCGCAAGTTGTGCTCGCAAGCTCCAATCGCTCGGTAGCCGCGTTTGCTGTACGGCTCCAATACGAATCGAGTAGCCGCCGTGAATGCATGTGCCGAACGACTCTACCGTCGACACGTTTACTAATTCGCATCTCACTGCTCACCAGTACGCGGAAACTATCACTTTCGCTAGTAACAACCTTGTTTGAAATATGATAACTCAGTGAAATTTACCTTGTGCACTACTCTGGCACTGCGATCCGACGACATTGCAAGGTAAGTTCTGATCCCGAGTCAGACAAAAATTTTATCTACGTGTCAGTTCTGAATGCTAAGTGAAAGGCGAATTCTTTGTTAAATTACACGAATAGATTGACAAACAATATTAGTAACTCATTGTAACATTTTAAATAATAACTAGGTACGTATCAGCATAAACTCAAGATATCTTAATTAGCGCAGTAATAGATTCCGAGGATATAAGTTATATATTTATGCGGTACGCTTTGAATATATAAATATATATAAAGATTTAATCTTTGTCAATAATTCCACTATATGTATTCACTTTCACTAACTATTGTAAAAAAATCGTTTTTTTTGAAGTGATTGTATTTACTTCTAAGATAAAAAATAGAACAAGCCTATTAAAGCATCAAATTGTTATTGTAATTTATCTTGTTATTTATGTATACTTGTTGCTATATTTATTTTTAAATACATAAAATGTCTGAGAGACATAAAAGTATAAAAGTTTCATATTTTATAATAAATGGAAAAATTATTATGCAAATACATGACTAAATATATCGTTTTAAAACACGTAACTAATATACGATAGCGATAGTAAAACATTATCGATAAACCTTAAAGGTGGTCATAAATCAAATCGAGTATACTGCGACTTTATGTAGAGCAAAGTATTTGTTTCATAATATAAGTATTATACTCTATTTTTTTATGTTTAGTGCATAATATATTTATATTTGAACATTTTTATCTTTCTACAATTAATATATTTTTTTGTGAAATCTTATTTCGGATGTTTAAAATCTGGAAGTTTAGGCGTAATTGGCTTTAAAATATCTACATATTTAATTTTAAATATTTTATAAATTAGAGGTAAGAAATATCGTTCGTCAAATATTTGTTTTTATTAACTACATAAGGTAGTAAACGTTATCAAAATTACAAGATAAGTAAATAATCCTGTTAAATAAAACAAGAACAGTTGTAGAACTATTTAGATATCTAATGTAATAAAGGAGGATATTAACAGGTATTGAGGAAACGCATTATCTAATTATATAAATTAAATTAAAATAGGATGAATAATTTTAAACAGCTTTTAAGAAAAAAGATAATGAAAATTAACCTTAATTAATGGTGCGATTAAAAAACATGTTTATTTTATGTCATATACGAATAACAAACAGTACACAGTAACAGCGCAAGTAGGATATCCTCAAAGTAGTACACAATCACTAGCGAAAGCAAAATATTACCTTCACTTTCAAAGCTGTAGCTAAAATCATTACCTATATACTCGTATGCGTCCATCAAATATCTCTACTTATTCGCAAATCACAGTAGTACTACCGTCAATTATTATTTATACTACTATCTCTAAAGGGCACTAGAGAATATTATAAAACATAATAATTGTCCTTAATATTTCATATATTATTATGATAATTTATATGTATGTATATATAGTATATTTTTATTATGTTTTTTTATTTAACGTTACTAAGCTTGAGCATCTGTATATATGAAACTAGCTGACCCGTGCCCACTTCGTTGGGCATAATGTTAATAATCCTTTTTTAGTACAGAGTGTTTAAATAATTTAAATTATTTATTTAATATTAAAAATTAAATTATCTATACTAATATTAAAAAAAACTACTTTTTGTAACTTAAATATAAAAGTTAGACATATGCTGTCGTTGACTTTTTTGTAGGCAGTTTCAAGCTCCACATCTTTTCTCTAGAACTCAAAAATATATCTTTCATAGTTAAGGCAGCGTTCGTAAGAAACGCTTTCATTCGACCGTTTTTTCTCCGATTCACTTTGCAAAACGGACTACCACGTAAAAGCCTTTTTATTTTTCGGTTTCGTATATAACCTATGACACTCAGCAATAATGTGTTTCTGTTGGTGAAAGAATTTTTAAAATCGGTATAGTAGATCCCGAGATTACCTCTTACAATTTAACAAATAAACAAACTTTACTTCTTTATAATATTAATAAAAATAGTAAATATAGTAATAGTAATATAGTAATATAGTAATAGTATATTATAGTATATAGTATTTTATAGTATATAGTATAAATATATAGTATAGAAGTATAGATTAGGATAGCAATAAACAACAACATGCACGTAAAAACAAGCAACTTATTCATAACATGCAATATGCATATCTGAAATAGGCCCCTTACCTATTTTATAGTAATATTATACTTAAACAGAATTACGCGTTAAATTGCCCTATTAAATTACGTACTCTTTGCCACCAATCCAAAAATCAACATACTTAGAGGCGGATCTACATATACCTACCTATTACCTAGGCTGTTTGCACTGGCGACAACAATTAAATTACTTCTGTGGCATTAACTTTATATTATTTTTTAATCTTTAGTCTTCTAGACTCGACTTATATATATACTTTGTTCTTATAGGATAATAAAAATGAAAAAAGTTTGGATGTTATAGTAGGGTCGGTTTGAAAAGAGCAAGATCGCAACTGTTGAGTTTCTCGCCGAACTTCTTCTACGCAGAACAGCTTTCCCAGCCGGTGGTAGTTTACTCACAGACTTACAGACTGACATATAATTTTAATAATGTAAAAATGACGATTCAAAAGAGCTTCTATTTGAAAAAGAATATAAGTCCATTTTCTCAACATAATATATGATGTACGATTTTTAATATTTTGTTTAAGCCACTTTAAGTAACTAATAATTATTATAATATTTCATAAAAAACCCGTATATTGTTTTAAGGAAATACGTTATTTAGTGTAGATAAATTATTTCGATCTGGGTAGAGGTTTAAATTGCTTTAAAGGTTGAATAGCACTTGATACAATTTCGCTTAGAAAATAGCAGTTTTATAAAAATGACTTATCACTACATAGTATAAAACAAAGTCGCTTTCTCTGTCCCTATATCCCTTTGTACGCTTAAATCTTTAAAACTACGCAACGGATTTTGATGCGGTTTTTTTAATAGATAGAGTGATTCAAGAGGAAGGTTTATATGCATAACTAGCGGATCCCGCGGCTTTGCCTGTGCTAAATCTAGGAAAAAGCCCAAGCGAAGCGAGGGCGAGTCGCTAGTTGCATATATAGAGGAAATTTTATACAGAAATCTAATATTTGCTTTATATCGTACAAAACTTTAAATATATCTAAGTTTTAAATTTTTCCAGGTAGAACTTATTTTAGCGACAATAATAACTTTCTTAAGTAACAGCACGATCTAATATTATCTCAATAATTCAATTATTACCTCGATGTATCTACCTCAAAATATATCTACACGCTGAAGACCATTAAATGAAAGTGAGCAAAATGTATTTCAATTTTTACATACATAAAATAGCAACCATTTTTAATTGAGATAATATTAATCCTGTATAATTAATATTAAGTCAAAAAATGGTTGTATAATTTTGGCTATTAGTCATTAATAGCTTCAATTTTCGATTAAAAATTATGATTCGCGGCTCGGCTTCCCTTATAACAAGAAAAATAGAGTGTGCACTCTCATTACAATCTTTTGCCCGGTAGGAAATCCCTGTTGAAATTGGATTCTTCTAACCTTTATCCCACGAAAACCTTTTTCTTTTCTGACACAAAACCCTATACTAACATTTCGGCTATTTTGATATGTACCTATTTACTTGATTTTATTTGTAAACTGGTACGTTGAAATACTTTTAAGTTGTAACTTTTAGTTTTAGAACTTTAGATGACTACTTCTGCGATAGATGCTTTAAGCTTTTCAAAGATATTAAACAGTAATACTGGCTGCGTACTACTGCTATCTACTTTCATTACAAGCAACGTTACGTTTTTGCTTTTGTTTTAAACCTTCTTTTATTACTTTGAAAATGAGAACTCGTTGAACTACAATCATGATGCTATTTTTAGGAGTTTATTTGTTTCTACTGTAGTGATATAAACGTATCTACCTGTTGAAATGCGGGTGTTAAATAGCTTAATTTTCATGTGAATAAGCTAGTTCTTTTGATAAAATGATTTTTTAATCTGTTTTAATTTAACATATATTCTACGACTGACTTCCTAAGTCCTATGTCCTTATGTTATGTGGCACTCACCGGCCAGAAACCGACCAATACTACCCACTAAAACCCAAGCATCCATTTTCCGTTATAATGGGGTGTCGCCGGATCGCTTGCGCTTTCAACCTCGACGCCCCGACGCGACGGCCCGGCACGTCTACCAAAGGTGATCACACAGCCAAGGGGTTGCTCCACAGTCCACTCTGCTTTTAGATAAATACTTACTAAAATAACATGTGTGGTTACTTACCTACTTTAGCATAGCCTTGACTTGACCTTGACTTTAGACGGCCATGGAAAATGATAGACACCTCTAACAGGATACTGGAGAATTTTTTTACAAAAATATAGGCCAAGGAATAAATATATTTTCATAATAATAATTTTTATGCTCACTTTCTTTCAGAATGATTTTGTCACAAGTAAGTTAAACTCACTCTTATTACGAAGCCAACATCGGCGATAATAATCGTAATGGTTGTGCTTTATTTTTATGTTTCATAATTCCGTGTTAATGAAGATTTTAGTGTAAAAGTGACATTAAACTGTTATATACCTATGTCATTGGATTACTTATTATAAAAATACCATCACGATTCTTTATATTAATAAATATTTTTAGTATACAGTTTATTTTTTATATTATCTATGCTTATATTTATGTAAAACATATTAATATTATACTTCTATTGATAACTATAAACTATCTATAACCTATTCGATTTTGGTTTCACTAATTTGCAAATTCAAAATGGTTTTCTTTTTTCATAACAACTTAAACAATTAAATAAATTAAAATATTTTATATATTATGCCGAGTTTAACAATAGTAAAGAAGATAAACATAATAAATATTAATTTGAAATAAAAAAATAGGTAAATGAATATAATTTACTTCGATTGTTCCATATTTAACCAGCTGACTCTGTTACGTATGTATTGAGCAGTTTGCGTGCTCTTCGTGTAATTAATTACATTGATGCACGTACTATAATGTATAAACTTCGCGGTAGGTGTACAAAAGCGCATATTGGGTAAATTATGTCACGTACAGTTCTAAGCTAGGCAATTTTTATTATTTAAATTAGAATATCTAGAAGATATAACGTAATTTATCTTCACTTTCGACTGGCTTTACCCGCAACTCTACTTGTAGGGTTTAATTATAATTGATTTTAGACTGCCTTATTAAAAGTAATATACAAAAAATATAAAAGTATTTTAAATATAATAACAAAAAATCACAAAAATATTTCTTACGTAATAAACTCTATTTGAATGTAGTGGAGAGTGAAGAATTAAGTGTAGATAAATCTGCGCTTAACTCACGCCTACTCCTAGTTAAGGAACAAGTAACGGTGTTACTATTTTTTTAACTTTCAATGAATTCTAAGTTGTTGAATTAAGAAATACCGGTTTTGCGTTGCCGATAGCATAATATAGCAGTAATGTTGTAACGCAAGTATGTGAAAGGGTAGAATATTTAATACGTTTAACGTTTCCTAGCTAATGATATCCCTAAAGGTTAAAAGGTTTGTTAACTTCTCTAAGGGCAAGCCAGTATTAAAATAAAAGTAAGTAGTACACTCAAATTATAAAACAATGTTTTATAATCTGAGGTAATACAAAATACTTCATAATATTATAACTTGGCCATACTGTATTTACCAAAATGTTTATCGTAGGCAAAGGTGGCAATATAAGTCCGTAATTATTAACTTTTATTAATAAATATTTTTAAATAAAATATTATTTACTAACTATAATTTATAAAAATTTATAAAAATTAATAAAAATAATTTATAAAAATTAATAAAATACACACCCAACTTATTGTTAAACTATTGGAACAGGTTAAGCGAGTTTAACGAAAGCGTAAAATCTCTTGTTTAATGTGAAGGTCTCTTGCATGAGGGCCACAGGCAAGATAAGGAATACTATGAACAATATTATGCAATTTTTGTGGTAGTGTAACAATACGATAGATATGAGCGGCTAACGGTGGTGGAAGGCGAAAGCGTAAGGCGATTGAAGGTCGTCTGCCACGCGGCTGAATACTTAATACAATACGTCACTTGATCTTAAAATACACATAATTTCCAATTAAACGTAAAAAATTTAGTGCTTACTTTTTTTTGGAAAAATTATTGAAAATATTTTGACTACCGTATTAAAACTAGATGTTGGCCTTTATCATTGTCCGTTTTAAATGTCAAGCAAATGTCAAATATTGAACGCGTTCTTATACTTGCTATTTAAATTTATGTACTTAATGGTTATAAACAAGTTCGGTCTGTAATTTATTATTTATAAAGTCTCTTATCCTTTATCATCACTACATAGTATAAAACAAAGTCGCCTTTTCTGTCCCTATATCCCTATATCCCTATGTGCGCTTAAATCTTTAAAACTACACAACGGATTTTGATGCGGTTTTTTTAATAGATAGAGTGATTCAAGAGGAAGGTTTATATGCATAACTAGCAGATCCCGCGGCTTTACCTGTGCTAAATCTAGGGAAGAGCCCGAGCGAAGCGAGGGCGAGTCGCTAGTAGGAGATATAATTTAACGCAATCTTAATGATATTTGTAGCTTTGCGTTTCAGTGTACCTTCAACATATTTCATTACATGCGCTATTTGCATCCGTTATTTTAATATATAAAACTGATACTTCATTTGATTTTCCGACTTTAAAACTGAATCTTAATAGTAGCTGAATAGTAGCACTCAACAGGATATATAAAATGAATTACTTTTTGTAATCTAACGATTATAATAAAAAAATTAAAATATTTTTTTGAATTATTATATAAATTATTATTTAAAAAATAAGTTTTAAACAATAGTAGTAAAACTCTATTACCTATATAGGTAAGTGGTAGTAACTCTATAACTATCAACGAATCGGCTCAGTATTATTATGTTATGGTTTTGTTATCATAATTTCTAATACAAGCTCATAAATATACCAGGCTTTAACAAAATTAACAAGTTAAAATTTGGTTCAATTTTAAAGGTATTAATATTAATAATTAATCATCAAAATGGCTAGGTGGGCAATGGCAAAATAACTAGATACATTTGTTAATTATTTGTAATTTTGTATAATACACTAATATAATGTAAAAAAATTAAAGAAAATGCATAGTATGACTGATTATTATACAGAAAAAAAGACCGATGAATAAATTATAAAAGAGCGTTAGGCCAATAACATCTACAGAGCTTTCATTCTTATATACAATGATAATATTGAACGCATAATAAAGTTATATTTTCACTAGACGTTCTGTTGCTACAAAGATAGGTACAGTACAAATAAATAAGCGGTTACAACAGAAATAAATGTCCGTTAGTTGACACAGGTGGTTATTTAAGAGTGACGCAAATTAATATTAAATATATTATTGTTGTAAATTAGTTATCATTAAGTTTAATATTAAATTAATAGATGTGTGGGGTTGGGATATATTATATATGTATTTATTATGTTTTAATTATGTGAGTCAGCCACATCTGATATATATACTTAATATTATTTTAAAATTTAAAAAGAAAAATAAATATTTCAGAATTATCTACTTTTAATTAGGTAAATCAAAATTCAAAAAATAATATTTTCTTTACATACTAATATTTAATATCTAGCTTTATAGCTCATGTCTCAACGGTACTAGCAATATATGCAGAGGTAGAGCAGGTAGATATAGGCACACTCCATGAAGTCTAAAATCTTAATATAAATCAGAAAACTTGTTTTACACGTAGTAATTTGTTTCCTCGTTCTTGATAACTATTAAATGAAAAGTGAAAGTAGCACCAACGTAATTGAAAATGATTGTTAATGTTAAGTAGAAGGAATTAGACGAAACGTATAATATTTATCATTTCAAAGATTTCATAATCATAATTTTAATACGAGTAAATCTTAACCTTTTATAAAAAGCAATTTATGCTCTTATTACGATTACGTTTAGCGAAAATTTCTCTTATAATAAATTTATCACTGCTGACGCACCTCACCTGTCTCAAAATAAGAATTGTGCTACACAGAATACAAATTTATCCAATGAATAATTTAAGTCGTGTATTTGTTACAAACTCTTGTTAGGAGAGATTTCTTTATTCGTGCATCGTTTCTATTTAAGCGTTTGATCTTTAAAAGAATACCTTTTACTGAGTGCTCATTAATATTTACCTAGATGCAGTATGCGAAAATATCATACTTGCAAACATATCGAGCCAAACGATCCTCAGTAATCGTATCCCTAGAGTTTTAATTGGACATATTCGCTAAACTCTTCTCCGGTGTCACGTCAGCCATAAAATGCAATTTTTATATTATATTCAAAATAAAAATAATATAACATAGTAATAAACCGATCATATTATATAACATATACGTCACAAACTTTCAGGGCACTATAATGTATTTTGCGATTTGCTCTGACAAACTTACCCATCCCAGAATCTGTCTGTCTAAGATTAAACTCTCTTTGTCTGTACTTTCTTTTTTACTGGCTAAGTAAATTACAATTGTGTTAAAAAATTTAATCTAATTGTTTATATTTTTGTATAATGTGCAGCTGCTGTGTTTCGATTGGTACACCGTAAACAAATAACTATAACGAATAACTTAAGTAAATAATTTAGTTATTCAGTCTCATTAAAAGAATCTAGGAGAAATATATAAAAGTACCTACCTGAATATTTTTTCGTGATTTTTTAATTTATACGAGCATAGTAAAAAATTGATCGGTGTTGCTGCACCATTAAAAATCCTGTAGCAATGAAGCGATTCGGTAAGTATCTGAAAAGTAATCTTTTCTAATAGAAAGTGAAAACCAATGGAATTAACTAAATAATAAAATAACCTGTCATTATCCTTGACTTCATATTTTTTGAAGATATCTAAAGACCTCGCAGACCTCTAGTACTAATCATGGGTGCGTTTGTAAGTGATCTGATTCATGTTGGTTAAGTATATATAAAAAATATATTAAAATCTTAACTGAACAGACAGTACTATATATACAGTCGTTGCATTGTATAATAATAGAATCAGAATTTTGTCTGCACCAATTTAATTATTGATAATTTGAATTCTAAATTAATAAGCAAAAAAAGGTCTAATAAAATAAATGTTTTTCTAACTAATAAGGTATAGGCCATAAAGACTTCAGGACAAACCATTCGGTTAAAAACTATTGAAGTTTAAATGTATGCCTTTTATAAAAAAAGTCTTAAGCTTTATTGCACTACAAACTCAAAAAATTATAGTTACATCCTAATAATTGTATAACATATTTGAATATGTAATTATGTATGTGTATACGCATTTATCGTTAATACTTCGTAGCGGCGCGGCGGCGCGTAGCACTCGTCCCGTAGAATGAATGCAACGTGGCACACAATTCGTAACCGTTGTAGCATAGTAAAAGAATACAGTTGTAGGACTTTTCCGAGTGGCCGTCATTGGCACTTTATTTGTTATACTATGGTTTTTCTATGGTTTTATCTGTATGAAAATGATTTTTATTATCATTACAAATATGCACATAGTGGAATTTTCAAGAGAATATCGTTAGATACAAAATTTGTAATGTACAGAACTAAATAGTATTATAGATTTGAATAAGGATGAAAATGATGTTTAATTTATTCATTTGGTAGTCGACTTGCGCAAAATTGACGATGTCCGACGTCACTAGTATAGCCATGGGTGTTAATATCATTTGCCACTGGCGCCGTTGGGACGCCCACGGTCGCCTGGCGACAGCTCTGCCCCCGCCCTTACTTTAAGACTAATACAGACTAACTGAGAACGGAAGCTTAAAAAGTAATAAAGATTAAATAAAATGAACAAACTCATTGGATACAACTTTTATAATTAGAATGGACTTTAGGTAGCTATGGCACAAAAAGAAAATTTGCGCTTGGACCTCCTTCTATAATTAGGCATAAGCAAACATATTTTATTATAATTTTAAGTTTTTTATAGATATTGCACATTATACTTCCATTTTTTAATTCACTGAAGATACAAGTGTGCAGAGCCTAATGTCACACACTATTACGACTTAATTATTAGGCTACGATCATCTTAATAACGACAATTATTAGATAACAGCTGGAGTTTTATTACCACTGACAATAAGCTATTGTAGATCAAATGGATTTCTCCTTCTTCTGAAAAGTTCAAACCTACTCCTACCTACCCGAAGAGCAGCTCAGGTGCTCTTTATGACCATAGTTAACATACGTATCTTGTTATGGGATTTTCTTACATTTTTATTTAAAACTAAATACAAACTACAATACTTATATAGTTTTACTAACACTGACGATAACGTATATACGTACCTACCACGTAGGTACTACTGTAAAATTGATAAAGTTTTGTGATATTTGAAGTCTTACAAAAATGTAATTATAAGAACAAAATATTATAGATATTAGATAGTAATGCATTTAATTAAATATTAATATTAAATTTCTTTAAAGAAATACTACTCTTACCATAATCATTTATTCGGTGTAGTATATACTGTACCTTCTGTACACGTACAATGCTCACTAAACATGTTTAGGTAAATTATAAACATTAGCCGTTGATTGCTGGATACGGTCGTTTAATAAATTCAGCATTCAATCAATATTTTTATAATGTAAATTAGCCATGAAGAGTACATTGGCAATAGTTCAGCGTTAGTTTGGATTTTATGAGACAAAAAAATTACAGCGAAGCAATGTTACATTGAACTAGTACCTAATTTATTATTTTAAGGTTGAACTTGAAACGTTATGATTTAAAAAAGAAAAGTGTAAAAGCATTGTTATATAGGTATATAATACTAAATTTTTATCCTTATATAAAGTTCTTGAGAAACGTTTTGGTATGAATGATGCATGAATGGTTAGAGATTGCAGTTCCGGCGATTTCTATGGGTAGATAGTAAATACTGTAATGTGAGTTGATGCAGGCAAACCAATGCTATTTTATTAGTTTCCTTAAGAGTTCGCTGTCTGTCTTATTTTAGAACTAAATATAGAAGAAAACTACAAACGTGAACAATTATGAACGTACCCAAATAAGCACGAGATTACCATGTATCAATCTAATTGTAATTAATTTATAATTGATTGAAAATTAATTTTTCATTTAAGATAATATGAAAAAGAGATTTGATAATTAATAATCTGATATTGATTGATTTTGATTTTGAATTTTGAGTTTTGTATACTACATAATAATAAATACATAAAAAAATTTAGGTGAGAAATGCCTCAATGGGCAAGTGCGGAAGGGGCTGGATCTGAAGCAGCATCGCCAGATCAAATGATGTTGTATTATGAAGATGACGCATCCGAGTATTTTGATAACAAACAAGAAGAGGCTGACATTAAAATAGAACAAGCCGGTGGTAAGTTTCATTTTAGTAGTTCCTTATCTTAATTATCATTTATTGGTACAGTTTGAAAAGTAGTCCTGGTGTTTTTTGTAAAATCGACCATATCATATAGACCTGACCTATGGCAATGTAGGACCACTGTATTTTTTAAAGCTGCTGGCTTACTATAATTTTAGGATATGTTACATGCCCACCTTTTAAAACAATTCACTTAAATGTAGGGTAAATTTAAAGATATGCCTATGATATAATAGTAATCTTGGCTGAGATCGACGCTATATAGGCTGTGAACGAATTAGTCTCAAAAACATAATTTCTTTTTTAAACGAAGGCTTGCTTTTCCTGCGAAATCGAATAAAAAATTCACCGTACCACTAATATGTGGAAACTGTTCAATCTCTAAGTGAATAGTCGTTAGTAAAATGTACAACGAATGGTGTATACTCTATGAAACAGGAAAAAAAACTATGAAAGGAGCGCAAAGCAGACATGAACTTTCTAATAGGTGAATCAAAGAACTATTAGGTAAAATAAATAGTTAAAAGAATCCTTTGGATTTGGATGCTTCGAATTTGAAAAGTGAGCTGTGTTCAGCCATGTTGGTTGAAATGAAAGGACGAACTTTTAAAGTATACTTACTAAAAATAACAAAATAACTGGTTATTGAGAATATAACGTACTGTATACTGTATACTTGATTACATTTTGGTAACCTAAAAGCATATTTCTTGATCATTCAACTTAAGACATGACCTAAAAAAATGTTCTAATAATGTCGTAACCTATAATGTTCATAATTTTTCAGCAGCAAAGTAGAAATGTTGGGAAAATGTTTTGGAATAAATTAATGACTTACCATTTAAGGTTTCCTCAATTTATTATTTCGAAGAAAATGTGAGAGAGAACTTGTAATTTGCAAATGAGACATTAACTGTCGCATCGTGAACTATGAATATTCATGAAATAAGCCATGTGAAATATTTGTGCTGATAAACACAAGAAAGTGTGATAGCATTATGAAAACACAGTTAAGATCAATTACTTTAGTCACTTTATAAAAAAATCTTGTTTATTTATATTATCCACACTTATTATTGTTCAAAAAGAGAACACAATAATTTTTCAAAAACTTTTGGTAAGCGACTAGCTACTTAGGTCTATACTCGTATCTGACTAACTACTAGACTACTAGACTAAATAACTACTAGACTCTACTGACAAACTGGAATGACAGTGTACGTACAAAGCACATCATAACATTGTTGAAGTTAACGTTATACAAAAATTATTGCATACCTACTACGAGTACTGAATAAAATCATTTGCTTGAACTGGATTTTAATCAGCTTTTATCACCCATAAAGCCTAGGTGGCTAACATGTAAAGTTGCACATCTGTAGGATCTGGGATTAAATCCCGAAGTTATATCGTCTAAGAAAGTCCAGTAACAGCCCGAAGTTGGAAGTTGGGAGTGTTTCACAAATCTAATATAGGCTAATGTAGATGGTACCAACAACGTATGTCATTTGCGAGTAAATCTCGATAGGTATATACCTACCATTCTCTTAGTGAATCCGACTAATACACTGACTTGAAGGTCATAAAAAAACCTCAAAAACGGTACATGTAAAACCGGTGCAAACGACGAGATTGATAAGAGCATTACGAAAATCACCCGTAGCAGAGCGTTAAAATCGATTAGTCTCTTACGCAAATAATTTATCAAGCGTATAGTCCGCGTCACGTAACACTCAAGTTTCGCAGGTCGCTCAACGTTCAAGAGCTGTCACTAAGTATATTGATTCTTAGAATAAAATCCAATTACTAATGGTATCTTTGTAGATCACTTAATTGTTTTACAGTTTGTGTGAAATATAAGTAATGTAACTTTTTTAATAATTATTTTAACAAATAAGGATTTAATTAAACCTTTTCATTTTATTTAACATTATACTTTATTAGGGTAAATATTTCAACTGTGGTAGCTTACAGACTGATATTTAAATTTAATTTTAATAATGTAAAAATGACGATTATGTATAAATAGCTTGTGAAAGTCTATTTGAATAAGTAATATTTTGATTTGATTTGAACCCATCTGTAATCAATGTTGCTTACTATTGATCAATGTTTTGTAAAAAGGCAATGACGTACTCGTACCTATTATGTATGTGGTTTGTTATCACGACACTTATGAGCGTAGGCGACGCTATACCAACATATAGCTGGTATAACGAATTCATATTATTACGTCGACATTTCTCTACATTTTTGAGTTAGGGGTTTAACATACCAGTATATCATTATCATACATTATTTATTTATATTTTGGGATTGGTGCCGGGGTCGGCCCTTGCTACGTCGACCAGTGTTGGTCCATTGTAGCTCCCTTAAAATGAGTTTAGAGTTCTCCGCTTAGTCCTGTTGCTTCCAGGAACTTCCAGATTTTCTGAGCGGAGAGCTTCTGTATCTCTTCCGGTTGCATGATATGCTGCCCTAGAAAGATACTTCTGCGGTGCATGAGTGGTCCGCACGAGCAGAGGATGTGCATAGCAGTTTCCTCTGACTCATGGCATAGTCTGCACATTGCGGACTGACTGAGGCCGAGGGTAAACATATGTTTATTGAGTTTGCAGTGGCCAGTAAGTATTCTGGTTACCGCACTAGTTTTATACTTGTTGAGTTGGAGCAACTCTTTTGTAAAGGTTTTGCGATATCCCTTAATTAGCGCTTTGGAGTGAGTTTGTCCAGAGGCGGATTGCCACTCTTTAAGTGCTTTGAGATTGCAGTCATGTTTGAGAATTGAATAGGCATGTTGTTTGGCAATGCCACAAAATGGCTCAGGGCCACATTGTGGGGTTTCAGCGCCCATTTTTGCCAATACATCTGCCTTTTCATTCCCATCTATACCTGAGTGACCCGGGACCCATCTGAGGATAACTCTGTTGGATGCACCCAGGACGTTCAGGTTGTCTATGCAGCTCTTAACCAACTTGGAGTTGGTCTCAAGAGAATTTATAGCCAATAGTGCTGCTTGGCTATCTGAGTTGATGTAGATGTTTTGGTTTCTAAGCTTTCTCTCCAGAATGACTTCAGCACATTTATTGATGGCGAAGACTTCTGCCTGAAAGATGGTGGCCTCCTTACCTAGATTGACACTCATGTTAAATCTAGGCTTAAGGCCATAGATTCCGCACCCTACATCAGATCCTTTCTTGGATCCGTCCGTAAACCATACATGACTTCCCTTTTTGTGAGATTCCTGGCCGTTAAGCCACATGTCCCGGTTGGGAAGATCTATTATGTATTGTTTTGTAAAGTTAAACTCTGTGTTCATGCCATCTGCTGGCATTTTTAGAGTATTGTGTTCGAATGTCAACTCTATGAGTTTGTTCATATATTGCGATTGCAACTTTACATTCGATTGTGTACAGAGCCTGTAGAGGCAAGATTTCGCTTCTTTTTGCACGTGCAGGTATAGCGGAGCTATGTTCAATATTGCATTTAGAGCGTCTCCTGGTGCCGAATGGAAGGCTCCTGTAATGATTAGACATGCCATCCGTTGTACACTGTCTAGTTTACTCATTGTTGTCTTTTGTTTGGTTTTGTTACACCATACTACTGAGGCGTATGTTATGATCGGCCTTACCACAGCGGTGTACATCCAGAGAGCCATTTTGGGTTTTAGGCCCCACTTGGCTCCAGCCATTCGACAACATATGCATAGAGCCATTTTGGCTTTTTGTATAATGTTGTTGAGGTGAGAGTTCCAAGTCAACTTTTGATCAATAGTGACTCCAAGGTACTTTACCTCATTGGATAGGTTAAGGGTTTTTCCATTTAGTCTGAGCTCGGTCAGCCTTTCAAGCTTCCTTTTCCTGGTGAAGGGTACAATAACCGTTTTATCAGCGTTTATTGATAATTCATTTTCACTGCACCACTTAGTTATGGTGTTAAGAGCTCCTTGTAACCTGGTGGAAATTGTGTTCAGGCAGGGACCTCTTACTATTACAACAAGGTCATCTGCATAGCCCTGTGTGTCGTAGTCGAGATCCGCCATGATTACAAGCAGCAGGTCTACTGCTAGTGTCCATAATAGGGGTGAAAGTACTCCTCCTTGTGGACAACCTCTGGTAGTATAGAAGTTGTGCGAGTGTTCGTTGAGCGTAACATTTGCACGTCGGTTGGAGAGCATATATTCCACCCATCTGGTGGTTGTGTCATCAACACCTTTTGCACTCAGCCCTTTAAGAATGGTTGCTGTAGGTGTGTTATCAAAGGCTCCCTCAATGTCTAAAAATGCACATAGAGCGGTCTGTTTATCCTCTAGGGACCTTTCTGCCTTATCGATCAGAACTACTAAGGCAGATTCTGTGGATTTACCCTTTTGGTAAGCATGTTGGTTATTGGAGAGTGGTCTAGCCACAAGATACCTTGTTCTAATGTGCTGATCGATTACTTTTTCCATTGTTTTTAGTAGGAACGAAGTAAGACTAATAGGTCTGAAGGATTTGGGCTGAGAATAGTCACTTTTACCGATCTTCGGTATAAAGGTAACCTTGACCTTAGTCCATTGTTCTGGTATAATGCCCCAAGCAAAGCTTGCTCTAAATAGTTTTACCAGATGTGGAATGAGGAGATCCATGCCTTGTTGGAGAAGGGCTGGAAAGATGCCATCCTCACCTGCCGATTTAAATGGTTTGAATTTATTCAGAGCCCACTTAATCTGGTTAGGCCTAAAAATAGTGTTGGCCATATTCCAGTCATTACTATTGGCCCTGTGGAAACTGTAGTCCTTTGGGATTAATTCACTGTCAGAGACAGGGTACGATCCTGGGAAATGGGTTGCTCTTAAAAGTTCCAGCGTTTCCATCTCTGTGGTCGTAAAAGAGTTGTCTGGCTTTTTTAAAAAGCCGAGAAAGATATTTGGTGTCTTGGCGAGGATTTTGTGGATTCTCGCACCTTTATGTGTTTGGGCGATATTCTCACAAAATCGTTTCCAAGACGCCCTTTTAGCTTTTCTGATCTGTTTATGGTATTTAGTCAGAGCCTTCCTATACCGTTTCCACCTCTTCGGTGTAGTGGCCTGATTAAATAAGCGACGGGTGGTAACTCTAAGTCGTTCTAGCTTTTTGTTCCACCACGGAGTATTGGTGTTAACCTTTAGTTCCTTAACAGGACAACTATTTTCATAGGCATTTAAGATGCCTTCCGTTAGTAAGTTGTTTAAAATGTTAAGAGAATCGGGTGTCTTAATTGATTTCGGGAAATCCTTAGCTGCCTCAGCGAGTAGGTTTTTGAAGTCCACCCACGAGGTAGCTTTGGGATTTCTTAGCCTTATAGGTTCAGTAGTTATAGAGCCTTGTATGCTAAAGAGAATATGTTTGTGATCAGACATGGAGTTTTCATTACTGACATGCCATTTAGTTATGTGTTTAGCAATCTGTTCAGTAGCGAAAGTAATATCAATAACTTCCTGCCTAGCTTTAGTGACGAAGGTTGGACAACAGCCTTTATTAAGTATTTGTAGGTCATTAGCTAGTAGGAAATCGAAAAGTAACTCACCTCTTTTGTTGGTATCAGTACTGCCCCATATTGTGTGATGGGCGTTTGCATCGCAGCCGACAATTAATTCTGTCTTGTGTCTTCGAGCGTAGTCGACGACTTTAGACAGTTCTTCGGTAGGGTTGGCTTTCTCTCCGGGCAGGTAGGCCGAGCACACGAGTGCTCTAGTTTGACCACGCCCTCTGAGAACGGTGATTGCAGCGATAGTGTCATCACTGCAAAGTTCTGTAACAGGCAAGAAGTTAATTACTTTCTTAAAAACGATACAGGCCCTAGGTTTGGTGCCATTTTCATTTGCTAGGATCTTACCTACTCCATTTAAGCCCAAAATCTTGGACTTGGCGTTAAGCCATGGTTCCTGGACCAGCGCTATATCCTTATTATCATACATAGAAAAATATAAACATACGCAAATAATTAAGAAAATCGCTTTGATAAATTAAATGTAAGTTTAGTAAATATGTTGTGCATTTCCTATGTGCTTTTTTACATGTGTATAGGTTTAGATTCTAAATACACTAATAATTTCGTATTTTGCAGGTGTTTTATTTATACGCAATTTTCTTACTTAATTCTCAAAAAATGTATTGACTGGCTGATAGCTATCTTTATCGATGTACCAATTCAGTAAAATGATAGTAGGTAACAATAAAAATCAGACAATTACGACCAATTTAATGAGTAAAGTACACGTCTTGTTATCTCTACCATCACAAAAAACGTCAAAGTAGATTGCCATTTGCTAAGACTTTCACCTATCGCTTGTATTTTATTAAAACAAAATGTTCTAGATTTCTACGACAGTGGAAGTGGCAGTGACGAGCAGGTACCAAGGCGAGTATGTCGACCTCGAAGAACACCAGCCAGCTCGTCTTCTTCGGGCACCACGAGTGGCTCAAGCGGACCCGGCCGTCGGCGCCGCTGTGGAATATCTGCCCGCGAGCGTAATTTGCGTAGATTGGAAAGTAATGAACGGGAACGAATGCGGATGCACTCGCTAAATCGCGCGTTCGAGGTAATTATGTAATTTGTAAAATAGCTTAAATTAACCACTTATATTAATTAATTGCAAAATAATTTACTTCACTACTATTTTAGTAAATACCTATAGTTATTCGTTTTTAGAATAATTGTTACGTATGTAAGTAGTAATAATTTTAGACATAGGCATAATGTTAATCAAGTGTTCTACTTATTTTAAATATATTATATGTTTCAAAGTAAGTTTGATAGAAGTTACATATTTTTTTAACTTATTTTCAGGATCTTCGCCGTGTAATTCCGCATGTCAAAAAGGATAACCGAAGTCTCTCGAAGATAGAAACACTAACTCTTGCCAAAAATTATGTGAAAGCCCTCACAAACGCTATATGCACAATGAGAGGAGAAGTTCCTCGTTACCAGTAAGTTAATAAATTTACCAAGTAATATAATAACGAAATGGTACCTAATTGGTATAAAGTATTAGAACGTCAAAAATTTAAATAAATTCGCAAACACAGAAAACATAGTTTCTTTTTTAATTAGTTTTTTGATGAAACTATAAATTATCAAAAACCGAGACGACACGTTTGGTGCAGTTTGAAGTGGACCTACTTTCTTGCGCCAGCGGTCGTGGGTTCGAGCCCTGCTGGGGGCATTCATTTATTAAACTCGGATGTTTGTACTCTAGTCATGGATGTTTATATTTATAATATATAGATACGAGTATGTATTTAAAGTTATATTTATATGTAGTATTTCAACTAACTACTAACTCCACGGAAGTAGGTGGTGCTGTGTGTAATAACGTCCTAACATATTTTTAATCTAATATAATATATAAATTGTTCGCGATAGACTCCCTTACTACTTAACTTAACTCAAATTTGCACACCGTGTGCAGTTTGATCCAACTTGAAAGATAGGATAGCTTACATCTTAATTTATATCTCTAATATATACAAATTACGTGTCACGTTGTTTGTTCGCGATGGACTCCTAAACTACTTAACTGATTTTAATCGAATTTGCACACCGCGTGCAGTTTGATCCAACTTGAAAGATTGAATAGCTTACATCTTAATTTATAGTCGCAATATTATTTTATTTCTAATTAAATTTTTATTATACGACTTTGATGTGTATTTATCGATATAATAGATGGTGGTTTGACATCTAAGTTGCACAGATATCCGGTAGATGGCGCCGTATTTATATTTCTACTAGTAGAGTATTATTTTTATTTTATTAAAATATATATAAAAACCGTTTAATTTATTTTAACTTACGCCCAGCGAAGCGGGCCGGGTTTGCTAGTGTCATATATATTCCGTGTAAAGTCAAAAAGTTTTTCTATTATTATTTATTAATTATTTGTTATACATATTAAGAACCTCAAATATAATAATGCTATAGTACATATCTCTTATATAGCAGTGCAGTCTTAAGTCTATTCGGCGCCGGGGTGCTAGGCTCAGACTGCGCCCTCGATTTTAATTAAATCATTTATTTTTATATCAATTTTGGATTCTATACTTATAATAGCTAAGTTTGTCAGTCTGTCTTGTTTCATGGTTGACCGAAGATAATTTTTTTATTAATTTTTATTTTGAAAAGGATCGTTCACCTTCAGCAGGCGCCCCCGGGCGCTCCGCGCCTGGGTGCACCGCACCCCTTGCACCCCCGGGTAAAGATGGCCCTGCTTATAAGTTATTGTTAGAAACAAGAAAATCCAGGTTCTTCTTTTTTCTTTTCTTTTTTAATAATTCTGCTTTCCTTTTTCTACTTTCAGATTTAATAACGATGATGAAAATGTAGAGCCGGTATTTGTTTTAAGCCGAGATCAAGAACAAAATAACAACATGCCAAACGACCATGACAGGGAAGATCCATCACCAGTTCCAAGAGAATGTCTTTGACCACTCACCATTTCCTAAATTACGGCTTATCTCCAGGCATGAACATGAACTCGATACGAGTGCCGTTCAGCAGAATTATTTAGGGTTAACAAGAATTAGTGTTAATTCTAAATATTTTGTTTTTCATGTTCTCTCCTACGACTTTTGGCAATGTATGGACATCGAGAACAAACATGCTATATTAACTAGTCGTAGATATATTTGCATGACATGATTATTTATGACTAAAACTTATGATGCTACTTTTAATTTAAGAAAATATATACATATATAAAATATGCAATTGGTTACTGTTGTACCTGTGATACCAAAACTGGAAACAAGACATCTAACATGTTATAGAAGGAGAGAACTTTAGAAAATTACGAATGCAATTTGTTTTTTGTTTTTTTTTACCTACTTATATATTTTATAAATTTTAATTTATTGAATTTATAATGTTGAGTTTAATATAAACTTTATTTTTTTCAAATTACTGTATGATGTTCGTATAAGGTCAGCGCTTATTAATCATGCGTTACCAAGTACCTACTACCCAACTAAATAAGTTATAAGACATTAACGTAAACTAATAAGTACCTAGGTAGGTACATCTCTTCATAATCTCAAAGTTCTTTGTTACCACTTTGCAACTTTGTCTTTAATTGTGTTTTATGTTTAATTTAACTAGTTTTTTAATGAAACTATAAATTATGCAAAACTATAAAAAAGTCTCTCCCGAGGTGCCAATTAAATGTTATATAATATAGAGACATTTTAGTTAAATAATACTGGTATTCTGTCAATTTTTATTCAAATTAAACTTCCAATTATTGACGCTCTATTAAAATGCTTTGTTGTTTATAAACTGGAGCATAAAAGAAGTCAAATTAAAGTCCTATATTTTTTTTTAAAGATTATTTGAAAATAAATTATAATTTAATTGTAAGTAATGTAATCTCAGTTTATTGTTACCGATGTTTGTATTGTAAGTTCAAATTTTTATAAGTATTTTGCAAATCGCATTTGTCAAATCATACTAGACATTTAATTAATATTATAGATTTTGTGATTTAGATGTATATTAAGATCTTGAGATATATTATTTACCTTTAAGAACGACTCGGCATGTACCGAAATAATGAATTATACAAATAAAATTTATATGCATAATGAATTGGTCTTTTTATTACTACAATTTATTGTTGTATCGCCTTTGCTTTGCTCGTGTTCATTCTTTTGTGCTCCCTGCCAAATTTGAAGTTTAATGGCACAAAAAATGCAGGACTTTCACAGAATCTTGCAAGAGACATATTAGCTACTTAGAAACTCAAGAAGGTCTAGGTTTTTCGGCCATGGTAATTACTATATATATACTCGTATGGGAAGGGCGTCAAAAAAAATTCATTCCTTACAAACACAACGGTGTCTTGCGTCCCATAAGCCATACCCTCCGTATCACCACAGTTCATCTATTCATTAAAACATCAAAACAATAATGACATTTAGCTACGGAAATATTGATCTGGATTTACTTGAGGACATTTGGGGAGTCTGCAGGGAATAGGGCTAGGGCCCTCAAGGTATGTGGATCCCCACAAACAGGCTTAGTAGTGTGCGGCAATCCGGCAAGGTGCGAAGCCAAGAAACGCGCAGGAGGGACCCACTTCGGTGGGTTGTGTCATGCGGGTTGCTCCTGGTACTACTCTGAGAGTAGAGTGGACTATGGAGCAACCCCTTGGCTGAGTGGACTGCTTCGGCAGACTTGCTGGGGTGTCGTAGTCGAATACGCAAGCGATCCTGCGACACCCCATTAAGACGGGTTAGGTTAGTCCCATACAGTAAAATAAAATACATTTCCCTACAATAAAAAAAAATACCTTAGGAACGCACCCGAACGAATCGAGGATAGGCCACTTTATATTTTTTTACATCTTTTATTAACAAAAGATAGGCTAGTTTAAATGCTTTACAATACCTAAGTTTTTTAGTGTTAAATGATAATTATTTTTGACGAAATGCAGTTTGTTTAAATTATCACTGAATAAGCTTATAAGTTTTATATGAAAAAAACTTATCAATTAATTGTAATTGTACAGGAATTAGCGGCACGTTACCTTACCAACAATATTGACTCATAAGCCACAATGTAGTGCTACAATATAGTGTCCTAAAGCAAAGCTTACCAATAAAAAGGCAATCTTAACTGTTTGGTGGTCTCAGCATGGTGTTATTCACTATAGCTTTTTCCGATCTGCTCAAGCAATAACGGCAGATGTCTACTGTGCCGAACTCCGAACAATGATAGCAAAACTAGCAGTGAAAAAGCGCCGACTCATGAATCGATCTTCATTTAAGAAACTTAAATTTAAAAATTTAAGGCATTTAGTTAAGATTATATTTGAATTTTGTTTTGTTTTTGTTTCTGTTTTATTAGTGTTTGTTTTCATTAAGTATCCTTTGAATGTTAAGCATTTTATATTTTTTTGTGTATTACCTACTATATTTTTGTTTTTTTTTAAATGTACCTATTAACAACTGTGTGTCCTGTAAATAAATAAATAAATTATATCGAGCTCCATTATAACGCGAGACCTCATACAGCACGAGAAGCCGTTTTAACTCTACAGAAACTGCAATTAGAAACCATTCGTCGCCCTTTGTATTAGCCAGACCTTGCTCCAACGGACTACCATTTTTTTCGTTATTTGGACAATTTTCTACGTGATAAAAAGTTTTCTTCTCAGAAGGCAGTACAATATATTAAGTAGTATTATTTTTTTTTTTTGAATCTATCTATTGTTAATGTAGTATTCCAAAATATTAAGTTACTTTATGCAGTACAAAATGTTTTCACACAGTTTGTCGAATCTAGATTCTAGATCACCAGAGTTCTATCGCAAAGGCATAAATGACCTTCGTATTAGATGGCAGCAATGTATAGTTAATAATGTTAATTATTTTGATTAAATAAATATGTTAAAGTAAAAAAAAACTATTTTCAATTTTTCAGTACAAATCGGTAATTTCATACTTTACCCCTCTAATATTTTTCAAATATTCAAAGTTACCCAGAAAATATTTTCAGATTATATGTCATACTATACTTCAGATTTAATGTACTTCTGGTAAATTGAATTTTTATTAAGATGATTTCGGTTATGATGGTTTACTATTTAAAATAGAGTTCATAACATAAAATGGTTTTAACTTGATTGTATCCATGGATGATTGTATCAATAAAGATTGAATGATCGAATGAACATTTCTACTAATATAATCTGTGAGTGAGAAAATGCTAGAGAATGAGTGTGTGAACGGTGAGTACTGAGTGAGTGAGAATAAGTTAAGATACAAAAATTCCTCTTAGATGCGTGTGTGTAAAATTAAAATAATTTTGTTAAATATTATTTTGTGAAAGAAAAGTATCAAATACAACTATTTGAAATCATCATAAGACAAACAATTGATGACGGCCATCTTAAACCTTAACATTATTTCCAGAAACTTAACGAGTTCAATTTAATAAAGATCTGCGTCTATCGCAAATATGGCCGTCCTGTAATGATTCGGTGGTCAGTGATATTATAGTAATTTCATCTCATGCAAAATATTAAAATGGAGCTTCGCGTCGGTAATAAATACCGACTGGGCCGTAAAATCGGGTCAGGTTCATTTGGAGACATTTATTTAGGTAAGATGAAATTGAAATTGTTGTAAACAAAGAAAGACTGTAACTATTGTAGGCCAGCTGCACTTTTTTTGTTTCGAAATAGCTTCAACTCCATTCATGGTGCATGCTCATTAGACGACGATGATTTTACTTGCATTATTTTAATATCCTACATGCTACCTACATGTACTGCTAGTATTATGAGATCGAAAGGATGATAACATGTGACTTGCTGGGCCTCAACGAAATATTTTACTAATTAATTATTCAATACGAATTTAATTAATTGCACAAAAAACGAAGATTAAAATAATTCGCTGAAAATAGTATGCGTTAATTTTAGGCAATTGTGATTTTAAAAGAACACCGTGATTGCTAGGACATAGATCATATTTTAACCTAAACAATCTAATCATAAATAGAGTTTCTGAGAATAAATTTTTGAAATAAATTGCGACTATTTAGTTGCATGGTTCATCTTGTTTATATTTATTATGCAACTAATTAATTACAGTAAATTGTTTAGCAATGTTTTTAATTATAATATTTCATTAACATATTTACCTTGCAGGCACAGATATAGTCACTAAAAAGGAAGTAGCCATCAAATTAGAATGTAAAAAGACAAGACATCCACAATTACACATAGAAAGCAAATTTTATAAACTTATGCAAGGAGGCAGTAAGTTAAACCTAAATTTACATATCTAGTTACATCTGTATTGAAGTAACATTACGAAATAAATATATTTTTAGTCTTAAATCTTAAGACTTAGATTAAAGTTGTGGGCTGGGCTAAAAATATTATGTTAGTTTTTGGTAAAACATATAAAAAGTGTATGAAAGTTAAGTAAATTCCTTGTAAACTGAGGTTGAGAAGATAGTTATGTTGAACACAGTATTAAAATATGAATATCTTAATACACGTAAATTTTTATTCAACGTGCTTAAAATCCCTTTTTCTTCACTAAGGCATTACAATTTTCTTAAATGATTTCTAGTACACAATATCAGTTACAAGTTAAAATAAAGTAAGAAAGCCTCAGAAAATCTATTAAGACTTAAGAGCCATTAGGATGTTATGTAAATAAATATACTGCTGTAACTTTAATCACTTCTGTTTGAATAATGTATCAGAATACTAAATTAGCATTGCATCCTTCTATTTACTTATTTACAATTTTCTTTTCAACAGTTGGCATACCTGCTATAAAATGGTGTGGTACAGAAGGAGATTACAATGTAATGGTTATGGAACTACTGGGACCCTCCTTAGAGGATCTTTTTAATTTTTGTTCACGCCGCTTTTCCCTTAAGACTGTACTCATTTTAGCTGACCAACTTATAAATCGCATCGAGGACATACATTATAGGAGCTTCATACATAGGTATTTGTCTATATTTAAGACATGTTTTACTTAAATAATCAAACTAGTGAAATTCTTGTTTATCAATGATACATAACCTATGATGTAAAAAAACACTACCAATCAACATTTATAGATTATGTATACTCTTGGTACTAGATATAAATTTTAGTCTCCAAAATATGTTTGGACAGGTCAGTAATATAATGTAAAGCAAATAAGAACAAAATATGTTTCCTTCTATGATATACAAGATGATAAAATGGTCACAGCATTTCATGTTTACAATTAATGCAGGTCATGCTGTAGGTTACAGATAAGAACTAAACAATTATCAACACTTGTCTATGTTTTAGTCCTTGTCTTGTATAATTATTATAAAGATATTGAATATTTCTATAAACATATTATTTTTAAAATTTAAAAGTTATTTTTTATGAATTAGGCAGTTAGCAGTAACTTTAATCTAGTATTTTTGAACTAATAAAATACGATATTTTTAAAATAATAATAATTAAAATTACTTTGGTTTATGAATAGAATCAATTAAATATAAATTTATAGTTTCATGTTTGATGAATTATCACAGCATTGTAGAAAGCACTTTTTTAACTTCACACTTTCTATACCTTGAATGAATGAATATAAATCTAAGTACAATTAATGGTGCCAATTGTTATATTGGGTAGCGAGGCCAAGGCTATAAAAGATGTTTGTTTGTCAGCAGACAGTACATATGATTTTATAAACTTAAACATTACAAAAACATGCAATAAAAAATAAAACTATTTTTATTAAAATTATCTTCGTTTTTGATCTAAATACCTAAAGAAGCACTATATTATATAGACTATATTGATCAGATCTCAAAAAACATAAATCATACTAAAGCCATTATTGCAAAATTGAACTTATTACATAAGGATAATTTGACTGATTTCAAAACTAATAATAAATTAAAACCAAAGAATATTATATGATAATTTAATGTTAGGCAATTCAGGTATCTGATATTATGTAATAAATTAATATCTTTGTATTTATTTTGTTAATGATTTATTATGTTTATTTCCTTGTATACAGTTATAATAATTATTTAATATATTTTAGGGATATTAAACCAGACAACTTTTTAATGGGTCTCGGTAAGAGGGGGAATTTAGTATACATAATAGATTTTGGATTAGCCAAGAAGTACAAAGATCCCCGCACCAATCAGCATATCCCGTACAGAGAAAACAAAAACTTGACAGGTGAGTAAAGTAATAAATTATTGAAGCAGTTAATTATTCTTGTTTGTTTGGCCACCTGTTGTCATGTCTCAGTACCTTGTGGGTCACATTCCGTCACAACCGCCTCATTATTGATATCTCTTAGATATTTTTTGTTTTTTATTGCTGTATAAAGTTGTTTTTATTCGTCAGTTAAGAATTACTATTGAATCATAATATAGAACTAGATAGTGAATTAACTAAGGGCAAGTAAAGGTCGTGAGAAACTATAGTAATATAGACAACAATTGGTCCAGTTTGTATGCTGCTGTACCTGCCTTAAGTTTTTTTGTCAGATTAAAGATTGCATTTGATTTTTATATGAACATGATTTAATACTAAACAATTTTTGTGTACTCTTTGATGAATCATATATATTATGTTTCATCATACATTATGTATGTTTTATTTTTATATTAAATTTATTTTATCCTTGTTATTATGTATGTTATTTTAGGAGAGATATGGATATATATATATTAATTTTAGACTTATTTGAATCTCTTCTAAATCTTAAAATTTTTTATTTTAATTAGCTATTTTTAATAGTTCATTTAACTCAATCATGGTTCATGAGGCCTTACTGCTTTAACTACTTCATACATTGTATAGTATGAAGTAGTCACTCTTTTTGTACTTATACTATGGTATTTTTTCTAAAATTTCAAGGTCATTATTTTTTTACCAATATGTCAAGACATTTTTTTTTATTTTACTTAGTACCTATATAAAATCAATTGCAAATACGTAAAAATATTCCCCTAAAGAAGTAAGCGAGAGGGACATAAAGGGAAAAATATTTCGTGATGATTCATAACTTTTCATAAATGAATTTGCTAATAATTTGTTCGTTTTATTTATAGGCACAGCAAGATATGCATCAATTAACACTCATTTAGGAATCGAGCAATCCCGACGCGACGACCTGGAGTCTTTAGGATATGTGCTAATGTACTTCAACCGCGGGAGCTTACCGTGGCAGGGGCTCAAAGCGGCCACAAAACGTCAGAAGTACGAGAGAATATCTGAAAAGAAACTATCGACACCATTCGATGAGCTGTGCAAAGTAAGTTGGATATTATGTAAATATGTCTTTTTTTCAATGTTGTTGATTTTACTAAACAATATATTTAGCCATATTTTGTTCATTATCTGTTTTTGCTGGTGTATTCCCACGTTTATAGGAATGGTCCTGAGGGTGATTTTAGATTTTGTTTGTAAATAGCCTATGTACTATTAGCAAAAAAAAATAATAATATAAATCTGTTAGTTAAAAAGATTATTAAGCTGCTGAGTATTTCTCCCACAGAAGTATGAGAGTGACAGGAATAGAGAGTGCACTTGTGCAAAACCTTCTTAGGTTCTAGGTTTCGGTTATGTTCTTTAACCTGTTAAAACGCGGAAAATCGTTCTCAACGAATTTAGGTTTCATGATTGTTTAAAATGTTTTTGTTTGTAACTGGTGAATTAAACTTATATATAGAAGAATAATTGATTATTTTGGTATTAAAACTTAGAATAATTGTTAATATTTATTATTTAGGCGTTCTTCTTTTTGTTGTGTTGTACTTGATGAATTTATTAATATCATATAGTTAAAAAATGTAATTAAACTACTAAAATTATAATTTTTACGAAATAAAATAATTTGCTGTCAAAAACAAACAAAATAAAAGTTATTTTTGACTTTTTATGATTTGCGTTTTTTAAAGCCTCGTAACATTTTTCCTATGCGTTTTAGCGAAATTTGAAAAATTTTTTTTTCGATGATTTACAATGAAAATAAAGAAAAAAGTTTTTTTCAATGTATTTTACATGGGAAAGGTGACCTCATCATGCGCCAGCTCAATTTTCAAGATATCAAGTTCATCTCTTAGGATGTTTTTTTGTCTAACAAATAACTTAGAATATAATAGAATAGAAATAGAATAGATGTACTTACTCAAAAAAAAAAATAAAAAAAAAAACTGACGCAAGCTAATAATAAATCTGGATGATTCCAGAATCATCCGATCGAGTTCCAGCTGTACCTTAAGTACTGCCGACGACTGCGCTTCGAGGAGAGGCCCGACTATGGCCACCTTCGCCAGCTGTTCCGCACTCTCTTCCACCGACAGGGCTTCACATACGACTTCGTCTATGACTGGAATATGCTCAAGTTTGGTATGTATTATATTAATTATATGCTCGCGTTGTTGCTATCTATGTGCTATTGTTTTATGATTTTGTTTATTTTTATTTCTTTCACTGCTAAACTGTAGGACTCAAATGTAAGCTAATAAGCCTAATCTAAACTTATTAAGATAGTAGATAGAGCCTTTTATTTATTCCTTATATATGTTTTAGATAGGCTTTAATTTTTATCAAACTTGCTTATCAATTAGTCTTTTACAATTTTTACCTGAAACTGCTGGATGTAAATGTTTAGCCCAAGTACTTTATTATACCAACTGGTGTAACAAAAAACCTCTTAAATACTTACAAGTTGCTCATATTCATTATTTTTAATATTACCTGGGAACGAATTAATAATATTTTAATATGTAGCATAACGAGTGAATATCCCACGCCCTTGACATCGCTGTGCTAGCGCATACCCCTGTATAGCATATAACACAATTGAAACTTCATGTATTCTTTCATAGGATTTCCACGCGTCTACGTGAATCCAACTAACGACCGCACCTTAAGACGTCACGACCAAACCCAGGAACAAGAAAGCAGTCAGTATTATACATTTAAAAATATGTGTTAATTTCACAATATACAGTGACTGTTGATCGTTCATATTAATAATGTATGCAGGTCATATCGTCATTACATTTGGGCTCACGTTTAGCGTTGACCGGTTTGAAATATAGTAACAGAATGGGACTGTATATGCTTAATGCTAAAGCAACCGCTTTAGGGTTCATAGTTTTGTCATTTTGGTACATTCTACCATACTTAGTAATTAAAAATGGGCTTAAACTAACTTATATAATAATGTAAGACAATAGGATAGCAGTTGGCAGGTTTCTTATTTGCAAGACCAAACAAAACATTTTTAGTGTAGGGCTTAAGTTTTTTATAAATGCTATTTATGTAATATTTTAACTTAAGTTATGTTTATGGGATAATATTATTTGTTACACTATTGAAAATAAATATTTTTTATAGTAGAGCTTATTTTTTATAAATGTTTTTACTTTGTGCTTTAAATGTAGAATTTGGGTATATAATAAATATGATTTTTAATAGAGTTTTGTCCCACAGCGGCGGCCGGCGCGGCGGGGCAGCCCAGCACGACGGTGGCGGCCATCTCGGAGTGGCGGTGAGGGGGCTCCCCGCGCCGCGCCCGCAGCACCCGCGCGCGCGCACGCCGCCGCCGCGACCGCCCCGCGCCTGTGACAGGAATTGAGAGACGAAGTTCAGTGTTAAAATAATTAGTTTTAACGAACACGCTTTCACGAACTTTATGTATTGGATATAGTAAAAAACTGGATTAGTTTGTAAGCCATTGTGTTTTATCAACCTCCTGGCTCTATTATCAACTCCAAGATACCAAATTATAATATTGTCACATGAACTATATAATGTATACATACGGTTAATTTCGATACGACATAGATGTAGGTTAAATTGACTTTCAATATTTGATTACATTGTTAGTTACAAGTGAAGCTAATTTAAGAATATTTCGTACGCATTCATGTATTGTAAATTATTTTTAGAGGATACACGGTGGTCGGTGTTGCCTCCGCGATGTTCTAATGACTCGTTAAGCTCGTTAAGTAGCATAGTTAGGCCTGTACGTCTATTGTACTTTATGCTCAGTTATATTTAGATGTAAGGGACATGTGTGGACGATAGTGTGTTGTGTTGTCAATTTGTCTATGCTCTAGAGTAGAGTCGAACAGGACGAGCGTCGCGTGACCTTGACAGGTGACTATTCGATGCATTTACTTGAAAACTGGTCTAATAACTGCATAATATATAATATATTATGGTCAAACCGATTGAATATCTATAAAACAATGTCTTGGTCGATAGATCGCGATGTTGTTATCGGCGATTCAAAATAATTTTGGTTTTTTTTCTTTTGTTTTATTGATTCTAATTGCTACTCTACATGAATTTATGTTTAATCTTACTTATGGGAGCTCATGTGCAATATGATTTTATTATCTTTGAAATCAATTGTCTTCCATATTCTTTTGTCGATGCTCTTTTTTACCGTTTGCCTCGATTAACTTTGCGTGTATTATTAGTTTGACACGTCCAGCCACTGCCATAGGTTAATTAAGTAAGTTCACTTTGCGGAAAATAGTCAATATCCATAAGCCTTACCCTAGATTGGAATACGGTAATAGTGCAATTGATTCATCACGAGGAAGAAATGGTCAAATTGATTTAGTTTTGGTGGAAGACAATATATTTAATCGGCAAACCTGTCCATGTTATCTAAATAAAATTGATCTCATGTGATTTACCAAAATCTTTCACATTTATAACTTAATTTGTAAGCATTGTTATATATAAGGCGACTATACCAATCACTCTTTGTGATTGATACACTATTACTATATCCGAGTAGTTTTCTACAATATTTAAATATCGAATTTCATAGACGGTGATGTTTATTTTTAACATTGTATTGTATTCAACGAGCAAATATGCATTGTTTTAGTTCATAAATGCTTTCTTTAATGATTTTAATGATACCATTGTGTAGGTGTAGCATTAATTTGTTAGTCTTGCTAATTTGACTTGACCATCGCATGTCCATTGCTTCAAATATATGATAGCTCTACAGATATGCAGTACTGATATTGCTAAAATAACGTTCAATTTGTACAATTACAATAAAGAGATACTTTGTTTGTAATTTCAAAACTATTTAACATTTAAGTTACATTAACATTTCACACCATTTCTATTAACAATTAGGTCATCAACTAAGTGTTCAGTAGTATTTTTTTTTAATTTTACAATTTGTTAATTGTTTGATTTAAATAAAAATATGGACATACTTTTAAGAATTTATTGTATGGGGAATAAGTTTTAATAAATGTAAAAGATAAATGATATATAATGACTGTATATTTTCTACTCTATCTAATTGTTTAACGAGACTATTTTCTAGGCTACAAGACATGGATAAATATTATAGTACTAATTTCACACTTGCTGGTTTTATATGTAATCTAATATGTATCTCATAGGATATTGTAGTGTTTTTATTGATATGATGTTCCATATTACGATATAGCGTGTTAACTTTATCCATGCCTTAGACAATCAATTGCATAATCTGTGGCAGGATTGTATATAATTAACTAAGTGTACGATTCTCTTAGATTGGATGTGTGCAAATAATTATAATCGGACTTGACCATCCATCTCTAATATGACTGAGAATTAGGTTCAATTTTGTGTAAATATTATATAAATAAATTTAGTATTTTGTTAAAGGATCGATGAAAGGGACAGCGAGTCCCGCTATAGATATTAAATAAGGTTTTAGTTGTTGAAGGCCTGATTATTAGTGATTCGTTCGGTACCTAGCGCATCGAAATTTTCATAGATGGCGTTGTGAAACCATTGCAGCGAGCTGTTTCGTCTTCCGTCGAGGTTGCGGAATACGCCTGCCTGCCTCAATATTTATATCTAAAATTTTCGTAATTGTAAGATTAGTCAACAGTATTTTTAGCATTTTTTTACTGACCTTACTTGTACGAATTTAATTCACGTTACGTCATTACGACCTCGTCACTACGATTCTTCATAGTCGAGTGCCAAACTATCATTGGCACGTTTTAGTACGAGATATCGATAATATTGGAATGTTAGGATGTTATTAATACCCAAATATATTTTAACGATATTGTTTTACTAATATTTGTAGACGTGATTATGTTAGACAGGTTAAGATTGTATGTAATCATATCGGGGAGTAAGATGTATAAAGTTGGTGGTCCGCCGCCGCCGAGCTCTCAGCACTGTCCGCTCTGATCGACGAAAGACTTATCGACTTAATTTTGTATATAATAATTGTAACACTTTCTAAGTAGTAAGGTACTTAGGTAAGTCAGGTACACTGTTTTTTACAATATCCTAGGTAAAAAATAATTACGTAACTGTTGTAGTGTTAAATTCGTATAATTTTTGGCTATTCTTTAATAACTCGACTGCCTCCATATTTCCGTAGCTGAGCGTCGTGTACATCGCAGCAGACGTCCGCGACTCGGCGAGGAGGGAACGTCAGTACACATAGGATAAGGGTATTAGAAAATGAATGCTTTTAATGGATTTAATAAATTCTAAATTTAAGGCCAATGGGGATGAGTTGTTCCCTCCATTTTTGAGTATATTATTCTACTAATATGTGAAACTATAGATCTTGTATTTCGACGATGTTTGATTTACATTATGTGGTCGTGTTTCTTTACGCAATCTGTATGTGCTGACCCGTGTAGCTTATATTACATACATTTATTATGCTTGCATTGTTTTCTACGTCCAGTATGTATTGATTCCTTTGGCACAATAAACTGAATAAAATAAAAATTATCTGTGGTTGTACTTATTTATTATGTTTATGTAGCAAGAAACCCTCCGTCGACAGGCAGTTGCACCCCGTTGATCATACTGGCTTTGTCACTCAGAAGGAACACTATCGCGTTTACTGCCTCATGTACTTCACCAAATCTGCACACAATTTAAAAAATATTATATAATTAACATTTTAGTGTAAATACAATTAATGTTAAAAACACACGCTTATGAAGAGGACTTGTCAAAAAATGGCTTAAAATTTTTAAGTGGATTGATGGATAGAGTAATCCATCATATTTTGTATTTCACATAAAAGTTACCAATATAAAATTTACCAATATAAAATTAAACTAATAAGATTGTTATATAAAGTAAATCTAGAATTAAAAACATTAAAAACTTGTATAAATTATACTAATTTATACTTCATCATCAGCCCTTTTTAACGTCCCACTGCTGGGCACGGGCCTCCCTCAGTACGAGGGGGGATCAGGCCATAGTCCACCGCGCTGGCCTAGTGCGAGTTGGCGGACTTCACATGCCTTTCAAAAAATTGTTAGGTTTTCTCAGACATGCAGGTTTCCTCACGATGTTTTCCTTCACCGTAAGACAAGTAGTAATCATGATATAAATGATTCGCACATGAAAATATCAGAGGTGCGAAACACGGATTTGAACCCGCATCACTCGGTTGTCCAATGCGACGCGTTACCGCTGGGCTACCACTGTCATGGCTCCCCGGAAGGGAATCGAACCCCGGCCTCCCGCGTGACAGGCGGGAATACTTATCACTATTAACTACCGAGGAACCTTAAATATAATGTTACCTACAGTTTCAGGTATTACATTATTTATACTTGTAAAGCTGTATATATTAATTTAAATGATTATTTACCTTCCCAAAGGTATTTTTGAGAGCATGTTCTGGGCTTTTACGGGGTCAGCCCAGGCTCGTCTGCCTAATTCTGTTAAAATGACTGTTGGGTTGATAGCATTTACTCTTATTCCATGTTGACCGAGCTCCAAAGCCATGACTCGTGTCATCGCGTCTACAGCTCCTTTAGATGAAGCGTAAGCTACGTGATCCTTAATTGCAGCCTAAAAATAAAAGTATTAATATTATTAAAGTACCAGCTATACCTGTGGCTCTCCGTAGATTGCTTCTTTTAGAGGTCTCGATCGGTCTGTATATTACTATTCGATTATATTTTAAGTGCATTGAAGGCTGTATCGTTGTTCACCATGTTTTTTTGTATTGTACCATGATTTTTTTTTTCAATTTTTTTTATAGATAAACTTAATGTTTTAAATTTTTGTTTATAATTGCACTACAATTAAACTTTGGCCATCTTTATCTTTTTTAGTCAAAATAAAATAACTAGGTATAAATACTAACATGTTGATTAAACAAAAAAGTTTAAAGTAGGTAGGTACATTACAATAAGACATTTCTTAAATGAATCCGATGAGCCACAGCTATTAGTAAGTTTATATTAAAAATACAACATACCATCGATGTTTGAGAAGATATATTAACAATTGATCCTTGAATATTATTAGCGATCATTTTCTTTGCTACCACTTGACTAACATTTAGAATAGCTTTTACATTAACATTCATTGTCCTGAAAATCATAAATAATATCAGTAGGTACCTATAAACTATAATGAAACCTAATTTCAAGTAATAACGTCTTATAAGAGAAAATTAATTTACATTTAACAGATCTACGATCTCTGCATTTACTTACATATCAAAAGTTTCTGCTGAGCATTCTAAAAATGGTTGATTGTTAATAAATCCCGCACAATTCACTAAGCCATCGAAAACACCTAGAGAATCTATCACTTCTCGAGTTTTGTCCCAATCACAGAGGTCAACGCAAGCTATTTCTATTGAAGGGTACTCGCTTTTCAGTTTATTTAAATTTTCTGCTTGATGAGAGAGCGCAACAACATTTGCACCTAACCGCCATAATTCTAACACCGTCCCTTTCCCAATGCCTTTAAGAAAATTAATTAAAATTTAATATTTTTCAATAAATTTATATTTATTAAGAAATACAAAGCAGTACCTTGACATCCTCCTGTTACTAATATTCTTTTTCCTTCAAAATATTTGTCCATTTCTAGGCAGAAAACAAATGTAGTTGTTATAATAAGTTTTATCTTACTTTCACATAAACGTTCTTATCGTTTATCGTCGCCCTTGCCACATTTATTTTATATACAATACTTAGTTGTTATTTGTTAAGTATACTTATCGACTTCATGACGATAAGATTCATGATTTTATTACTCGTGCACAATAAAACACAAAAAGAAGAA
This sequence comes from Boloria selene, assembly GCA_905231865.2. Classification (NCBI taxonomy): domain Eukaryota; kingdom Metazoa; phylum Arthropoda; class Insecta; order Lepidoptera; family Nymphalidae; genus Boloria; species Boloria selene. Next base: position 6,635,371 of record HG993141.1, read on the forward strand.
CATTCTAGTTATGTACGATGAGTTAATTTATTTCTTTAATTGGATATGCAAGAAAATAATATAAAAAATAATAACATAAAAAAATACTTTTTAAGTTGCGCATTTATAAAATGGTATTTCAATTTCATAGAACGCTTAATGACGCAGTGTGCACTAACAGTTAATTTGACAGTTATTTTAATAATCCAATTCTTAAATTATATCATAAACAAAAAAATAGAAATGTATGAACAAGAAAGCTACCTTTCAGAAAATCAATGTAACACGAAATCAAAAAAAATATTTGAAAACTAAAAATTTGTAATGTAGGTAATTAAAAAAAGGGATAAACAGAAAACTCATAAGTTGCAAACAAATCGTCTTTATTTTAAAATGAATGTTTTATACATAGGCAATTCCCTGATATTATAAACAAAATGTATATAGGGAATATGTTAGCAGAGTCCACTCCTTGAAAAACAAGAAACATTAATGTAATAAGTTATTGTATATTTCATTCATATGATTTAAACATATTAAGTTTAAATGTAAAATGCTAGGAAGGCATGCCACGCATATAAATTCACTATATGAAAAATTACTAAATGTTACATAGTAATTACAAATAGTACCCTTAAGTATAATGTTACCTACAGTAAATAACTAGAGTATATAAGTAAGGGTATTTTAGGAAACCTTTAAATCATTTTTTTAATAATTTTTCAAATATTAGTTCATTTGATATATACCATTATTATTGCAACATTACAAGCATGAGTAAAGTCCGCTATAGCTTTTGAAGTGAAAAAAGAATCATTGTGAATGATAACCAATCCTCTATAAGCACAAGTTATATTATATGAGTATAAAAATGCGTACTATTGCTATCATAGAAGGTGTTATATTTCAATATCATATTAAATCTTAAAATGACAATTTCAAGCAATGATTTTCTTTGGTAATTATAACAGATCTCATATTATAAGGTAATACATGAATAAAAAAATTTAAAGGAACATTCGAGTTTAGCTTTAGTAAATTTAAAATTATGTAGCAAGGAAACCACCGTCGATCGGTAATTCAACCCCATTGATCATACTAGATTTCTCACTTAGTAGGAAGACAACTGCATTAACAACTTCAGATACTTCACCAAATCTAAAACAATCAAAAAATTTTGTATTTTTGTTTAATGCTATAAATATATTTTACATTTTATTAATATTGAAAACTAAAATACATTTATAAATTAAACTAAGGTGGTTTTTTCACAGCATACCAACAATAGTTATTTTAAAAACTAATTTTGATATGCTAATTTTTATACCAGTATATATGAAGATAAGGAAGGCAAATTTATTGTAATTAAAATAAAATAAGCATCTATCTACAATTTTAACTGACAACTGACTTAGCAAAAAATACCTTATGTAGCTAATGAAATTAATACATTATTATCTACCTTCCAAGTGGTATTTTTGCCTTCATTTCAGAACATTTTTCAGGATCCGACCAACCAACTTGAGCCATTGCAGTCATAATCACAGTTGGATTAACAGCATTTACTCTAATTCCAAAGGGACCTAGTTCTAAGGCCATGGCACGAGTTAAGGCATCTAATGCAGCTTTTGAAGCACTATATATTGCATGGTCTTTAAGGGCAGCCTGAAATTATATAATATGATACAATTTAATTATTTTTTGATAATCTGCTTCTATTAATGAACAGCAACGAGTATAAAATCTGACACAAAATTATAAAAAAAATATATTTAAGCAATATTATTATTATGTAAGTAGTACTTGCAAAATAAAACAATCAAAATTTTTATAGAAAGTTATTTCTATAGGTAGACATCAAGACAAAAATAAAGATATATGATAACATCTAATCAAGGATGTAAAAATTTTCTATTTATATGTCTCCATAAACTAACACATTTGTCATAAATTTTTTTGAACATAATTCATAACTTCTAACTATCTATTGCCAATGTTCATTCATTATCTAAATGTAAAATTGAATTAAATAAATAATGCAACATATTACATTTTATCAGACAAATAATAATTATTTAATCTGAATCTCATTTAATCCTAGCATAAGGATATTTACTTAAAAGTTTTAGATAATATCATTAATACCTTAGAGGCTTGTGAAGATATGTTCACTATGGCACCAGCAGTTTTATTTTCAATCATTTTTCTAGCAACTACTTGGCTTATATTTAAAACTGCTTTTATATTTACATCAAACATTCTGAAACAATAGAATATTATTAAATATCAAAAATGTTTGCATCATGTACAATGCAATAATAAAAATACATACTTGTCAAAGTTTGCTACAGAAGAACTAAGGAAAGGTTCACATACAGCTATCGCTGCATTATTCACTAATGCATCAAAATGTCCTAAAGATTCAATTATTTCCCTTGTTTTATCCCAGTCAGATATGTCGACATCTACGATATCAATTGATGGATATTCCATTTGTAAACTTTCTAAATGACTTCTCGTCCGAGAAAGTGCGACAATATTGGCTCCTGCTCGCCATAATTCTACTACTATACCTCTGCCAATACCTGTAAAAATCAAGTTAATTATACAATTGTGATAGGTGATTAGTTCTGTGGCAAACAGTTGTAATTTTCTGGTAATCGATAGTGGAACATAAAAAATACATGCGAACTTAGTTCTCATTTAAAAGACGGTCAAATTATAATACTTGACATTTAAATTATTATAAAGCACTTACGAACCTTGTCCAGCTCCGGTGACAAGAATACGTTTCCCTTTAAATGAGATTTCCATGATTTAGTTAAATCGAGCTTTATCAAGTGTTTACATATAATACATATAACAAGCTTTTAAATAACTGAGCACCTATGTAATTACACAAATACGTTTGTAAATATGTCTTCTAATTAATTGTCCTAAAAAAGATCACAATGTACATAACGTACATAATAAGGCATTGACAAATGACAACTGACATGTGACAACCATGGATGACATACGAATTATGATGAAGTATGCTGTATGAAAGAATTTCTCACCTCAAAGGTGTAAGTTTATATACCATAAATATTTCTCACTTTAAAGTTATATACCTATCTAATCTATGCAATGAACTGCCATTGTCAATTTTATCTATGACATTTTCTTTTTTCCATTAAGGAATGTAGTTAAGGTTTAGCAACAAGCTCAATTTCAGTAGTAACAGATTTGTACGATTTGTGTGACAACCTCAAAGCTTCGCGTCAACGTCGCTGTACGGCATTGCTATCGACTGGAGCTGCGTAGTGCGCACTGCGCTCGCCGTTTAAGTGACAATTAAATGGTATTTATGAAATATGAAGTAAATTTGAGTAATGTGATGATGGTTTAGTAAGCTTGCATTACGTGGGATGAAAAAGAGACAGAATAATTATTCAATCTTGGTTGCACAGCACCCCAGTCTGTCGTCACGCCACGGCCGTAAATGGAAACTGTTTTCACGATAAGCCGATGTAGGTACCCCCACTACTCTTGATGCTAGATCTTCTTTCTAGACCGTTAGTCTAGGTTTGGTCTAGGTTGTAGCTGGTTAGTGAAAAAGTATCCGTCGAAAATCTTTAAACTACCAAGGTACCAAGCGGGTTAATTTTATAGATAGCGCCAAAATTTAATTTCACCATTATTGTTTTTAATTATATCTTTTTAAGTTATAACAATTAATTAAAAATAACTTAATCAATAATCACCGTTACTTGTGTGATCAAAGCAGTCTTTAGTATATTAAACTGAAGTTTTCATTAATAATATAGATAATGAAACATCTTCATCAACAAACAATTGTATGGTTTATAAATAATTTTACTTACAAACATTTATTAATAGTTTTTAATAATTTAATTAAGATTAGTTTTTTTTCTATAATGTAAAATCAACTAGGTAATGACATTTTTCTTAAAATAAAATGGGGTTAAAATAAAAAGGGGTTTGATAGATAATTATAGATTAAACAGTGTATAGGCATAATTTGATAAGCCAGCCATAAAAAAAATCATAAGTATATTACTTTTCTCTATGATAATCATTTAAAGATTGAATATGGTCCATAGATTGAATGGTGCGTTTATTTGACAGTAAAACTAAAATCAGCTCCTGCCAGTAATATGGAACAACAGAAATTAACCAATTTCATAAATTTTAATAAACAGAATAGCACTTTATTTCGAAGAACATTAGGTAATTAGCATGCCAAGAATCCACCATCAATAGGTAGCTCGACTCCATTTATCATCGAGGCTTTGTCACTAAGAAGATAAAGAACAACATTAGTAACCTCGGACACTTCACCGAACCTGTAACATAATTATATTATGACATTGTGATATTGCTTCACCTGCACCATCAACGATTTTAGTTCAATGAGTTTCAGAAACGTATTCATACCTTCCAAGGGGAATTTTTGAAAGCATAGCATTAGCTTTATCTGGATCAGACCAACCAATTTTACCCATAGCTGTCATGATAACAGTAGGGTTCACAGCATTTACTCTAATGCCATAGGGTCCAAGTTCTAAAGCCATTGCGCGAGTTACAGCATCCAGTGCAGCTTTTGATCCACTGTATATTGTGTGATCTTTCAGTGCTGCCTGTTAGAAACATACATATTTTAATATTTAAATTGTAGCCCAGTGGTCATGTGCGTAAGTGATGCGGGTTCGAACCTAGGTCTCGCACCTCTGATATTTTCATTTGCGAGTAAATCGTTTCTAACATGATTACCACCTATCTTACGGTGCAGGAAAACATCGTAAAGACACCTGCATATCTAAGAGAACCTAGCAATTTTTCGAAAGATATGTGGAGTGGGAACAAACCCGCACTAGGCCAGCCAGATCCCATCGGATAGGAGGCAGGCCCGCACCCAGCTGTGAGACATTTAATAGGGCTGAATAAAATATTTAAATTTTAATAAGTTTTTATAATATTTACCTTCGAGGCTTGTGAAGATATGTTGACGATGGCACCGTAAGTTTTACTGTCAATCATCTTTTTGGCGACTATTTGGCTTATATTTATTATTGATTTTACGTTTATATTGAACATGCTGTAAATAAATAAGTTGATAAATATTACTTATTTATTATTAATTTGTCGATATGTTGTCTAACAAAAAATAAGTTAAGAATCCCTATTAGTTAACTATGAATATTTTTTATATGTAGGTATAATTCGCGTCATGTAAAAAGAACGCTGGCTGTCAAGTTGCGCAGAGACGATTTATCGGCCAATTTGGTGGTAAGACGCGGGGCGCGGGACGGCGGTGCACGAGTCGCATGCTTTTCGGCTCGCTATTGGTTTGTCAGTTTAAAATACCATCGCGTACACAAAAGTTATTAGTTACGAAATGATTTTATATAAAAAATAGTGAAAAAATATTTTTGACGTATTTTGTTTTATAAAGAGAGAGTCTGATAATAATTCAGTTAATAATTAAAAAAATATATTAAACGAATTAATTTAATTTTTTGTAAGTAGATTATACATTCTACACTGAATCAAACATATTTTATTAATTAATAGAATTCTATTTAATGACATTCTATCTAATATATTTTTCAATGTACCTACCAATAATCAATATACATCGTGAGCTAAAGGCTAGTTCAAAAATAAAAGAATATGCTTAGGAATTTCGCATGTGAATGTACCCATGCGCAAACACACCCCCCACCACTTTCTTCCAGCGTTCTTTTTACGTGACGCGGACTGTAGTAGAGTTCAATTATTATTTTGTTCAATGATAAAATGAAAAAAGGGATGGTACCTACTTGTCAAAAGCATCTGGTGAGCATTCCAAGAAAGGCTCGCATATAGCTACGGCCGCATTGTTAACTAAACCGTCGAAGTGTCCGAGACTGTCTATAACGGTTCTTGTGTTTTCCCAATCCCCAACGTCCAGATCCAAGATATCAATTGAAGGGTACTCATTTTTTAATGTTTCTAAATGAGACTTGGTCCTAGATATTGCAACAACTTTGGCACCAGCACGCCATAGTTCTACTGCAATTCCACGACCTATTCCTAAAATAGGTTTACGATTATATTTCAATGAAACAATTAAATTAACACTGATTATAAAATTTAATATTCATTAAAAATATGTAATAAATATCGTGTATTTTACCCTGTCCAGCACCAGTTACGAGTATTCGCTTTCCTTTGAATGAGATTTCCATTATATATAAACGTGTCGCTGAAAAGAATATAATATGTATTATATTATCGCTAACATATTTTTACTTTTTTCTTGAAACTGTATCTTTGGATTTGGCATAACGGGTTTAAACCATCTAATTTTTCCGTAAACATGTTTGGTATAAGTTTTGGAATGTTAGAAACATAAACCGAATTAAACATCGACAAAATCCGAAAAGATAGTTTCATTTGAAAATCAAAAATATCTCAGATCCAATGTCCCTTTTACTCATATTAAAATCAATGGTGGAACAAGTGGATTGTAATTATTTTTGGGTCATATTATTTCCTGAAATGGAGTTGCCGGTGATGGGCACACCACATGCAAAAATTAAAGTTCCGGGACTCACCTTCTGCTGTAACTCTTACACTTACTGAATTTATGAGCTTTGCGAGATAAAATTCTTAATGACGAATTATATTTTAATTTTTGTTTTATAGCACAAGATGTTATACTTACTACGTTACACAGGCAAATTATGACTATAATATTAAAATGATATTATATAACAGAGTACAATTCATACAAAACGAGATTCTTCGTCTTTACAAGGTTATAAAAATAAATGATAACACTTTATTGATGTTGATAAACATTTTGTTTAGTTTCGCGCTTTCTTGATATCTTCGGAATAGATAGAAAAGGCGTAATAATTCTGTCTCTATCTTTGGCAAATTTGAATCAAAGCTTTCATATTTCTATTATGACAGTTTAAGAGGTTAAAAGTTTTAATTTGATAAGTACTATTATTATTTTTATGTAAAACTAAAATTGTGTTTCGTTAAAAACTGTTTTCAAATGATGGAAACTTGTTTTCACATTATGTAACAATGTGAAATAGTAACAAATCCTCATTACATCCATATTTCCATTCATTTTCACGAAGGACGAAGATCGACTGTAAATGTAATCATATTATAATATAGCCAGAGATTGTAGATCGACGATCTCTGTATATAGCTACCTAAGTAATTCATTTAAGTATACACTATTTTTTATTAAAAGTAGGTTAATAATATTGTTATGGTCATCAAATGTTATAAATGAAATATTTACTGGCACGTTTTCAGATATCTTACTACGTTATTTACGTATTTTAAAAAAAATGTTCTAAGTACCTACTTACGAGTATTAGAGTAGCATTTAAAAAAAAATACCACATTACTTATCGTAGATAGATAATAATTTGAATGATGGGGTAAATAATAAAATTATAAACCGTTTTCAATAAAAATGATATGAATATAATTTAATATTTGGTTGTTATTTTTGCTATATTATGCTAAGTAACTAGTACCTACGTACTTTTTCCAAAAATATGTATTTAAAATAATCATAGTTACGTAAATGAAAAGAAACTTATATAATTGGAATCTTAATGTCTTGAAATTAACTTTGTGTAATATTGCTCTTGCTATTAAAGTATTATTTAATATAGCATTTCCCGCGGCTTCGCGCCGCGCGCGTTCTAAAATCTAATGACCAAAAACAAAATTCTTTCTGAGTTCGTTCGTTTTTGCAACATTTTTCATTGACGCTCCGCTCCTATTGGTCGTACTTCGTAGCGTGACGTAATTATAGCCTATAGCCTCCTCAATAAACGTACTATTCAACTCAAAAATATTTTTCAATTCGGACCAATAGTTCCAGAGATTAGCGCTTTCAACCAAAGAAACAAACTCTTCAGCTTTATAATATTAGTATAGTAAAAATAACAATTATTGCAGACCTATTGACTACGTGATAAAGGTAGGAAGGACAGGAAAAATACATGATGACAAACACAAGTAAAATATCGTAGAAACCAGGTACGTTAAATAGGTACTATTATTTATTTTATAAAATGCACTATATAGGGTAAACATACCGGTTATCGACCGTTTAAGCGGCTTGTTGACTTTGGAGTTGATTTTTATCATAATGTTGTACTCCAAGATTTTTCAAAAAAATATCATTTCATCCTACAATAGTCTAGTTTCATTAAACCTAGCGCCTATAGATGTATCAGTGATACATAATTTTTAAAAAATATATATTCGTAAAAATAGCAAAAATACCGGTTTTCGGCCTTTTCACTCAGTTATCGTCCAATAGTGCACTGGTTATCGGCCACCTATTTTACGGTAGAAAAACAACTCTTGTGTAATAGCCTGTAAGGTTTATAATAGTATGATAATAATACAATTAAGAAATTCACAAAAGCTGTATATTTGTACTCTCTTTTACGACTTAAAAATAAAATTAAGTAACGGTAATAAGGTCAAGATCACACGAACCACATTTAACACGGGATCGAGTTCTTCTACTTTTTTTTAATTCTCTTCTTTGATGGTTGGTGGTGGTGAAATAGTTGTTCTTTTCTCTTTAGCGCTTTAAGCTTTCTTTTCTTAATTTAGTTTTCTTTGTCCTCTTTCGCTATATCTCTTTTTTCATAGTATTGTTGCCAAGCTAAAGATTTGTGATAATTGAATGTCACTAAATGGCGATACTGAGATGTCGATAAGAGATATAATATAAGAAAAACTCTGGAATCTTAATAGAGCTGTGCGAAATGTGAAATTTTCGCCCTAGCGTTTTCGTAAGCTTGTTAGAAGGACTTTTAAATTCAAAGGAAAGTTTAGGGGTTGAAGCGGCACGGCTCTTATTTTTTTTTCTTTTCTTTACTGATAGGTGCCATCTGATAAAAAACAAGCACAATTCTAACACCAAGCACAGCAACCAAAATGATAAAACGTATGATAAATGAGATAACATTAAAACATAGAAGCTTATTTACAAGCTTGAATAAGTTCGCCTTTACAAAATAAAAACAGATATATCCCAAGGGAACTATATATTTTTCCGGGATAAAAATTAGCATGTGCTATTCCAGAGTATACTCTATCTCTGTACCAAATTTTGTGCTTGAGTAACAAACATTCAAACATACATCTTAACTTTCACCTTTATAATATTAGTAAGATTATAAGGGAGTTTTCAAACGGCCGGGGACAGGTTTTGTTTTTACTGGTCATCGGCCGTTAAATATTCGCTATTTTGGAAGGCCATATCTTTGAAAATATAAGGTATACAGGCGGTCGGAATCTAGTTGTAAATTCACAAAACTCTAGCTGTTCACAAATATATTGCAATGTATGTTGGTGAATTTAAGGTTTCCGCAATAAAGGCAAAGAAAAACGACGCGAATAAACCGGTTTTGCGACCACCCGGTCGAAAAGTAGATTTTGAAATTAATCGTTAACGTATTGTCCGACCACCAAAAATATCATGAATTATAAAAAGTTTGATGAGTTTAGGCACTTGAATAATGAAATTAAACATGCTTAATACACACAAATCAAATCAATGACCAATAAAGTAAGAGTAAAACTTAAAAACTTACCTTTGAAAATCAATCCACCTACTATTTTTTTCGCTAAATTTTCCACGCTTTCATACACTAAATTTTGAAAGAGCGACTGAGTGCTCAATTTGTAAACTTCGAGGTCATGCTGTTAAAATATAAACTGTGAAGTTCGCCCGGATCGAATGGCGCGAAATTAGAAAAGATCGGTCTATAACACTGTCTATTATTTAAAATAACATGCGAAGTGGTCGAAAAGGGGTAGTGGTCGGTAAACCGGTATGTTTACCCTATGACACGTAGACAGATTAATAAGTTAAATATTTTAATTAAATCGACACAATTGACATGTGGTAACTAATGTAGTAGGTACCTACTACATTGTACCTAAAACCTACTTAGTACATTAATGTACACATTCATTCTTTTACACAGTCTTAACACGTTCAACCATTCTATATAAAAAATATTTATTTTGTACTAATTAATTATATTTTTAATTTTCTTTAAGCCTTTTAAGCCCGCGCTAAGGCCCTGCCGCGCTTGTTCGCTTGCCTATGTTCTCAAATTTTCATCTCACCGGAGTGACAGGAATAGAGTGCTCTTGTGTTGTGCACACTTGAATGTGCACTATGTTGTCTTCTCACTTCTGCTTTGGCTATTATTATAAAAATATCTGTCTGTTTGTACATAAAAATGTATTTTATTAAGTAAAAATATTACTTACAGTAATTTGGATCGTGCATAGTTTACAAACAAAATTTTGAATGTTTCGAGTCGTTTTGTTTTGGTTATGAGGTATATTATTTTTTGTCATATTTGCTTATACATATTATATGTATTTATAAGAGTAGGTACATTACATTTGAATAATAGCACGAAATAACATTAATTATCTCTTAATATAGATCAGAAACTGTATTGTAATTCAATATCATATTATTATAATTATTTTATTATAAAAATAGATTCAAACTTAAAAACGACAATATTGAACACCTATCTATATAATATAATAGAGTATTTATTATAATTTTATTATAATATTTATGAACTTAATATATTCATACTAATTATATAAGGCACTTGTGCATAAAATTTGCTTAATATTATAAATGTTTATCGTTTATAGGGAGCTTTTCGATAGCGGCCACGTTGTTCTTCATCGCGTACGTCCAAGTAATGACTAAATACGACTAGCCACAAATAGATGTATATACCTGTAAAAAATATTTATATTATATGACCATAGTAATAAAAACATATACTAAAATAATTAGTTACTAAAAACTTAGAATACTTAAGCCACTTTCATGTGATTTACCATCTTTGAGTGGTAAGTGAAAATCAGTGAGCCCAGAGAAAATCATCCAATCGACAAAACGCATGGTTTGAAGTACATAAAACGGGTTTATTCTTGGTAGTACTTATATTTATTGTTTATGATGTAAAATATTTGCAAACAAATAATAAAGATATATCTGACTTATAAGTTATGTATAAGAAGTAAGAACGTACAGATACCTACGTAATGGATAAAAAATAAATGGACTAATGAAAACATGTGATTGCGAATTTCGTGAGGATATTGCATTGACGCCTTTATCAGAGGAAAGCAAAGCAGTCGAGTTATTATAAAGTTATTTCCATTCTTAGTTAAAATATGCTACGAATAGGATTCTATTTGTGACTAATTAGCGTTATGTGAGATCAACCAAATTTAATTTTACGCCTATTATCTTCCAGCCTACGCGTTATGCTCTATTAATGTCGATAAATGTATTTCCTTGTAGTTATTATAACCGTTACTTCATTCATTATGGGTTTATTCATACATAATACAAAGTACTAAAGTAAAGTTGTTATTACATCATTCAACAACAGGCCCAAGCGAATTGAAGCCATTTTAAATACGTTTCCCGTCTCAATGAAATCTTGTTACAATAAGCTCCCGAAATTTTTCTTAAAAATGACTTGCTGTGCAGTGAAAGGGTATCACAACGCATCTCATAATAAAAATAAGAAAAAGAAAATCACATGTCACAGCCCACAGGTAAGTACTATTTGGCAACTTACATATAGTGTGCGTGCCTTCGGTTGTAATTACGTGACATTAACGCACACATTATCTAATGATGCTCCAATATTGAGTGGAATTATGTATAAAACTATCGTTTTAAGTCTGTCTGTCCCTATGTATGCTTAGATCTTTAAAACTACTCAACGGATTTTGATGCGGTTTTTTTTAATATGTACCTATAATACACTACCTTAACCCGCGGCTTCGCTATTATAATCAATTCGTAAATAATAATCAAAATTCCTTTAGTGATAATGTAAAAAAAGTGTCTGTGTAATTATGTACTCGCGTTAGAAGTTATACTTCTTTGGCGTAACAAGATAAAAATCTTTTTAAAAATTTTATCTTTTGCCTTATTCTACGTTTGTAGAACACTAACAATAGAAAAAAGGTATTTAATATATTGAAAGTTTTATTATAATGCATTATCTAGTTAAATAAAGTTTATTTAAATAAATAATACATACCGTCAACTAACCCCAAATTCTACAAACGTACTCAAAGTAATATGTAAAAACAATTGTTATTACTTATGATCACAGTAAATTATTATAATATTATTTTATAATATAGTATAATATTAGTTGAGAAAATATATATTTATATATATTTTATTCAGACTGATACAAAACACGTAGTAGTAGGTTCAGAAACACTTGAATAAATAAATATCGTGAATACAGTTGTCAGTTCTCACGCAAACATACGTAGATGTCATTACTTTTACTTTGTTGGTAACTTTTTTTGAAAAACTAAAATGTTGAATATAGCAAACTTCAGGGTGTCGGTTTTTCGTGACGGTGTGCGCGCGCATCTTAAAAATTTTCTCTCATCATTTTTCCCTAACGCGCCAAAAGAAGTATAACTTTATTTAGGTTTAAATCAAATGAACTTCAAAGTTCTCGTAATATTGCAAGTTGTTTCTTTTTAAAGGGAATAAGGGTTTGGTGAGTCAAGACGGAAATTCAATTAGAACATCTAAGTGCCATTGTAAAATTCCAAACATCGTGTAATTCGCCTTGTATTATCTGATTAGTTTTTAAGTCGAAGCGCGGATGTATGCTAAGTATGTATATGTTTTTTTAGGTATTATAAATTTATAATGAGTTTATGTCATATCATTAATTTTGGTAAAAAAACACGTCTTACATAAATAAATTAATCCGCCAATGAGGATGCAAGTGGCTAGAATATTGTGATCTTTAATTTTATCATCTAGGTAGTATGAGATTGAAGTGTGCAGGATGCTTATTAATAATCCAATTGCCAGAACGATTCCAAGCACCACCCACGGTAGCATCAACCACGAACGTTTCTAGAAATAAAAAAAAATATATATTTTCTATCTATAGGTTACTATTAATAATGATGCTCCTTTTTTCAGGAGAAGATTTCCTTCAGATTTCAGATTTCACCGATTTTAGAACAAATAATGCAATATACAAACATAGTGAATAGTTATGACTAATATAAAATTTGATTATGAATCATTAAATAATTACTAAGAAACATATTATGATGTAATTAAAAATAAAAACACATACCGAAAATGACGTCTGATAAGCGTTAAAATAAGGAAAAGTAAATTATCAAATGCTAAAATATAATATTCAATTATTGGCGTAAGAAGAATAATTTAGGTACCTTTAAAACGGCAATAATGAGGAGGAAACATATTAATATTGTAAAACATAAGTTGACCGTCAGTATTATCCTCGGAACTGAAAATAAAAGAAATATAGGTTTATTAAGCAAAATGAAAAGTTGCATTTGCAGTAGTAGCTCGTTGTAAAGAGAGTTCAAATCCTCTAAAATTTTTATGTGCGAATCATTTCCAACATGATTTATATGATATATATTCCACAAGAAACCTACATGTGTGAGATAAGCCTAGCAAGTTTTCGATTCATGAGAACTACTAGCTAAAACTAAGATTATTACAATATAATTAATTATTTAGTAACTAATATAAATATTATACTTACTTTCCATGTCAGAGAGTTTCTTATCAAAATCTTCTGCGAAGATGAAAGTCCTGAAGGAAACATAATGTCTGTCTATCACCCAAACTGTTATTATTGTGATAATGGAGAGTATAATACCCAAAATGGCCGTAACAATGGTACCAGTTCGTGTGGAGGCCAAACAACAACACTTTTGTAGTCTCTTCATTTTGTTTTAATTTATTATTCAACAATTTTCCTAAACTTCTGGGTCTGAATCCTTAGTTCACCGACTCATGGTTTCTGCAAAAGAAACAATTACTTTATTAAATATACCCATAAACATTACTAAATATTCAATATTACTTTTTATTTTAGTATTATATAATATAATATCAAACACCTTAAATACCATATGAGCATTTATGTTAATTAGATTACATGTTTATATCTTAAGGAAAAAATAAACTGTGACTTCAAAGCATAATACGATAATGCCCAACTTTGATAAAAGAAAATTAGTTGCATCACATCATTATAAATTTTAAAAAAACTGTTTACTTCGTCCCAAGCCAAGCTCATTAACATGTGTCGGGCGACAAACTATCCACGTGAAAAGCTTTTTAAAATAAACACTCAAGTATCTGAGGCACCGTCTGTTGACATATTAAATTTGCTAAAAAGAGAAAATATGCTGGCGCCAGTAGCTAGCCAATGATTTCAAGTTTCGACATATACCTACAATAATGTTTTCTAAAATAGGTAGATGATATCAACGTAGAGTAGATATTTTTAGTTGAAATACGCTATGCCTAGTTTATTATGAGGCGGCATATTAACCTAATTATTTGACAAGATTAAAACAAACTGATTTATTCAAACATAGGATAAAGCGTAATTTCTATAATTGTAGTATTTACTATTATATTTAGGTTATTGCTTATTGCTGTTTACACCATAATTTTAGTGTAAAGTTATAGCTGATTTTAAAGAAAAAATATACATTTTAATATTTATGAGTACTGTGTTAAAGTTTCATTTATTATAGACAATAACATTAATGTAATATCTCAATACACTGCTGATACAAAAACAACTTTAATATAGGACTACGGTATCGAATAGGGGTCACTCATACAATATTTTGTAACAAAAATGAACTCTACAATCGAGTTGGCTAATGCATCTAATTCTGGAGCAAATGGTGCTACCGTTTCTATTATTTAGGATGCCTGTTGATGTTGCGAAATTTTGATGGGTTTCCTATAATTGCTCCCATTACACAATGTGTTTTATTTATTTTTGTAATACTGTGCATGTTTGAGTGGTACTGGTTTCAGACTATGTATTATACCGCCATAAAACTTAATAAAATTAAAAACTTAAATATTATATAATTTCTTAAAGTAAAAAATGTAAGCTTTAAGTTTGTTGGTCCAAAGTGAGTGTATATCCGTAAGTTTACGTAAGTACGACGTACTTAGGTAATTTACGAGTGGAGTCGTAGGAATTGAATAGTTTTACACAAATAAATGATTTGTTAAATGAATTAACATTAAAATGGGTCATTTAAATAAGGTTATTTTTATTTTTCAAGTTGTGTAAATACGAGTATAATAAAGTTAACTTAGGATATGTAGGAAGAATTTATTATATCTAATAATAATTATTGCATATGATTCTCTATGCCGATACCGAAGAAAACCAAACCCTGTGACACGATAAGCGTCCTGACATTGACCTGACCTAGATTACTGATAGTCTGTTTTACTGCATATTATATCAAACTATAGTACCGCTCACGCCGTGCCTAACCTTTTACAACCCATTAAGTAACCTTGGACATCCCGGATTCGTTTCACTAGAACGTAGTGATAGATGAGTCATTCTACCTGTTTACATTCTAAATGGCTGCGTGAAAGTACCTATAACGTTGTTTTTATAAAGGCATTGCGAACTTATCTTTTCGCTTTATTCGGGCTCGTGCTTATTATATTTAAATTTTTAGGGATTTAATTTTAATAGCATAGATTTAACATTTAATGTATTATTTCTACTATATTATATAAGATATATGGGTAATAGTAATATGTAACTTGTTGTTATTACTTCTTTTAATGAACAAAATGTCAACAAAGGAAGTGTCATATCAAAGCTTAGGTAATAAATCAGAGCGTGCCATTTTGGGCGAGGCGTATACATAAACGTATGTATGTATTATAATGTTGTGTTACATACACTGAGCCTTTGTTTGTCGGATTATTACGCAACACACTATTATGGTCATCAACCGTAATAGACCCGGTGTTATAGCTTCATTCCTATAAGTAACGTCCGCACATTCAATCTGTTAAAGAATTCGTCCAGTTTTTCTATTTCCTTAAATTGACTACACAACTGTAACTATCATCGCTGTATCTATAATCAGATACGTGTTTTTAGGACATTTTACAAAAATGTAGGTACCTATGATAATAATCAATCAGGAATCACCTATTATTCCAGATATTCTTAGTTTTTTCATAAGTTTACTATTCGATAAGTACAATATGTCGATATCCAAATGGAATCCAAGTGGATTGCAAAATATAGGTAGGTATCATTTATTTTACTGTACTTTAATTAAATTATACTATAAAAAGGGCTCTTGCCACCATTGACATTCCTACTCTCATTGAGCCTTCTGGAATATGTCGAGATGATGGCAAGAGACCTGATGGTCTGTCGCTGGTTCCCTGGGAAAGGGGACGGGCGTTATTGTGGTACGCTACATGCGTTGACACATTGGCCCCGTCTCATGTCAGGGAGACGGCGTCTAAAGTGGAGGCCGCGGCGGAGAAGACTGAGCTTCTCAAGTTGCGTAAATATGCCTCCCTTAGTCAAAATTATATTTTTATACCTTTTGCTGTAGAAACCCTTGGGCCATGGAGTCAAAGTGCTAAGCATTTTTTAAAAGACATAACACCTCGTCTTATCACCTCTACTGGTGACAGGAGAGCTGGCTCATTTTTCGCCCAAAGAATCGGCATTGCCATTCAGCGGGGGAATGCGGTCAGCATTCTTGCCACTATTCCGCGCAGACACGACTTGTACAGTAATAATTAAGTGTATATTTGCTTTGTACATGTAGTTAAGTTTATTTGTAATTTCCTTTATTGTAAATAAATTATTAAATAAAGCGAAGACTATCTGAAGCTACATTTACCCATATACTAGTAGATTTTTAATTAGGTACTAGTTTTTCTGTACGTCTATACATGAAAAATGACATTGTGCTCTTCAAGACACATGAAATACTTATGTAAAGAATATAATATACCTAACTAATATGCATATTTCAATTTATGAAAGTGTATTTTAAAATAATGTCGAATGCAATAGCTGTTACAAGAATGATTTAACCTAAGTGACGATCGTATGCAGTAGTTGCATGGACGTCTAACAACAAGCGAATTAGATAAACTGGTCTTCCATCCATTTATAGGAGTGATTCTTTCCAAGTAGGTGTCGCCTGTTATATTCTGCTTAGAACAAACAAGCTATGTCATCTAGATGGGATCTAAATGACTTAAATAATCAAGAATCACTAAGAATAAACTGCTAGATTGTACCAATAAAATGATGGCAAAAAGATAAAGAATATTTTAATTTAAAACTCATCTCATTATTAGCATTTGAATTTTAATGATTGCTGATATCTCTTGTATTGAATCCATACTAAAATGTGAAAGTTTGTTTATTTGTCCTTCCTTCACTTCAGAATTAAAGGATGGAATAATGTGATTTTTTATAGAAGTAACATGCTTTTACAGCGGCTAAATTCTTTCTTATTCTTCTATAAAACAGGAAATTTTTAAATGATATGGTTTTCTTGTAAGTATAGTTAGAGCCCTTAAGAGAATAACGCTTTTATTTCAAAAGTTATATTTTAAATTGTGTAACTGGTAACTAATGCTGTAATATAATTGACCATGACGCCAGAGTTCTATACTACCTACCATAACACGCTTCTAATAACAGTGTAATAAAGGACGCTCAAACTGTCATTTAATTTTATCTTTAAATTAAAACATAAATTGAATAAGTACTCTTAGACACAGTGTCGGTTTAAGCACTCCAGCGCCCTGGGCGACATTTCTACGGCGCCCCCTATTGAAAACCATTGTACACTTACTGACTACGAAAAAGGGGAATGTGAACTCAACTGTTTCGTTTCACAACATATTGAAAATTTACTACTAAGTCGCTCTCTTTCATTCACCAAGGGTATACTTAAAGAAACACCAGCGGCGGCGCCCCCGGCCTTCTGTACCCGGCGCCCTCGCCCTACCGCACCCTACCCTAACGCCGTCTCTGCTTAGACATTTAGACTATTACGTCACAAACAACTAAGAAACCTTTTAAAATTCGATCGACCTCTCTCGATCGACGTGGAATCAAGCAGACAGTCACATAAGATTCTAAAAAATGGATTGGATTATTTATATTATGATGTTGTAATATAGTCAAGATACAAAATGTTCTCCGACCTATTGCGGCCACAGTGGCCAATCACATTGAGACTGGCCAACTGCGCAGGAGATATAATAGTGCACAAGTGTACGCGCAGCCACAAGTGCACTCTCTATTCCTATCACTCTCATACTCTGGTGGGACGACTACTCGATACGACCAGTGACAGCTAAGGCGCAGTCTGATACAAAGGCCAGATATAATTTTATATTTAATGTGCAACTTAATATTGTTGCAGCTTATTTGCTTAACGTTAGTTACGAACTTATTACTTACCTATTCCTGAGAAATTAAACTCTACTACTAACGAAGCCTAGCTAGCTTAAAAAGGAAACACTACAAGAAATTGTAATACAAATAAAAAAGTAATAAAGTTTTATATATTTTTTAGAAATATATAAAATAAATAATATATGCATAAGTACATATATATTATATACTTCAAATAATTAAATCTTAACGTATATTTTCGTACATAAAGAAAACCAAAAATCAAAATAAATCCGCAATAAAAAGGTCAAATATTCGCGTAACAAAGTACTTACTACATTTTTTATCTTGTGTATTGTTAAATAGAGTATACCGGATACAACATGCGCTGTTTTATTACATGCATGCTTACATTGAGTTCCTAGCACCGCAAAACTTTTTTTAGATCTTGGCAAAATACTCTTGAGTGCGATCGTCTATTCTTTAACGCGTTGAAGGTTAAAACGCGGTTCCTCAACCCTGCTACCAATGTGTCATTGTCATTATAATTTGGAACGCTGAATTTTATAAGATTTATTTAAGTCAATTTTACTTTTCATTAAAATTTGTAAGTATATATGTACATGAAAAGTAGCAGTGATATAAATTCATTTTAATTCTTCTTTTTTATACCAAAGTTATGTAAGATTAAAGATAGTATATATTATAATATCTGGATATGGTTTTATTGTTTTTTATATACTTTTAGAGCTCTTTCTTGCGTGTAACGCCCTTAAATAAGTTGCAATAAAATTTTAAATTATATATTTTTGTAAACACTGTTAATTAAAATTGAACTTATTTTCCCGGACGTAATAAACTATGCCAAATGATAGACTTCACCTCACTTCAATCGACAGTATATTATTATTTTTAATTTATTCTAAGTGATAGAATGAGCGATATAAAAGCTTTTAAGCAATCAAATTTCTAACAGCTTTATAACCTACATAAGGGTTATAAGTATTTAGATCAGTATTAAGTGGCAGTTCCAGAGTCTGTCTGTGTAATCTCTTAGTTGGTCACACACATATCGCGTTACACATTGAAATAAAGGTCGTATGCGGTTGAAATAAGTGTTAGCATTAGTTGCACATTACATTCTATTCAATGATAATAATATGATAACTAAACCCATGTCGGGGTTTCAGAGTTGCTTAATTTGTTATTTGAGTTAGAGTTTACTGCTCTGCTAAGCAGCAGACCGTAGCGACTACCTAAGTTTTATTAAATTTTTTTTATATATTAATTTTCAATATAATATGTATATGTAGATTCAATAGATGGTGTTATAACTTGTTCTGCTTCTGCTATTGTTATATATATGTCATACCTTATTTAATAAAATAACTCTTCTTTCTAAGCTTTTAGAGCAGATAGAGAACTAGAATAAAATAAGACCATCATTTTTTAATTCTTTTATAGTTTTATATTTAACACATTCGATTTGATTGAATAAATGGCAATGTAGAAATTCTTAGGAAAGATTATACAAGTTATTATGAACGTAGACGGTTATTTTGTTTCAGTGATATAACCGCGAGAAGGCCACCATGACCGCAGGTGTGACATCATACTCGACCATGTGGCTTGCGTCTCTGTAAGGTATTTGGACTGGATATAGGTATTATTTATGTTTTTGAAATTATGATTTTATCTAAACATTCATTAGTATAGGTATTATGTAAAAGGGATAAACATACTAATTGATAAACATATTGCGTTCTGTCCTCTTATAAGTCGGTAAAAACGACGACGTGACGATGGTCGGTAAAAATAATTCCACGTTTAATATATATTTTAGTCTTTAAAAACATACGATTGAATGAGTAAACAATTGAGTAAGTGCGAGTGCGAGGGAGTGTGTGTACACCCAGTGGTGTGTGAGTGTTGTGTATCTTACTTTTTCAGGCTATAATGGCTCAGTTTTAAGTAAAAATCGCAATAACCGCAATATTTATAAATTATACTAGAATAACGGACAAGGTATTTTTTATCGACGCAGCTGCTATGCGAAGCAGTCTGCATGAAAATAATGTTAATAAAATAATATGTTTATAAAATTAAAAGTTTTTAATTTACACAGTACACTGTACTACTGCATAATATGTACTGTACTGTATAGTACGTCTTCTTGAAAAAACCCTTTAAAGCACAAATGTTCTTGAATCGAATAAAGTTCTTAGTATATTTTGACTCATAAAATATTTGCCTGTTTTGTCACTGTCACAACTCTCGAAGATAACGCAATGACCTCGAGCGTCGCTTACTCCGTAATGCTTGCTGTATCGCAAAAACCATATATGTCGTGGACCTCGGTTTAACATTGACTAGCGAGCAAGGCCGACCAGTAGTTACGTTCGATTATGCCTAAAGCCCCCTTTCCGGCCGGCACTTTTAATGACTGAATAACTGAGTTTGCCGCGAATAATAGCAATTTTTCAATTGAGGTTAAAAAAAATGTTCTTGGTTCTCGGTGAATAATGAAATAAGTATTTTCTATTTCCTTCAACCTTTTTGATTAAACAAGGTTTCTTTAGTCGGTTATTGCAGAATAGTATCTATATAAATAATAATGATTTTAAAGGCTCGACCAATTTAGCTTATTTTTTTGTATGTTCTTTAAAGCCCACGGAACGTTTAAATAATAAAAAAATCTAAGTTTGTAAAAAAAACTTATACTAAAGGGGTTGCCTAGGGACGAGCCCGAGCGGAGCGAGGGTGATTCGCTAATTTAAAATAATTCTATCTTAAAACATAAGTTAGGTACTCTTTTTCTTATTATGTTGTCTTTATTCCTGGATAAAGAAAAGTACCCAAAGGATGGCCAAATGTAAATAAGATATTTTAGGCACTGAAAATTGAAATGAATTTACATCTCTCCAGATAATCTTCTTATATTTTTGTAAATAAGTGTATTAAACTTATAAATTGTTTCAATGCTTTTTAACCAGTTTGGGACTTTTGCTGTAAAACAATGACATCATCCTAAACAAAAGTATTGGTATGATGTGTAATCCAATATGCAAAACTACTGAGTCATTTAAAGGACCAATAAATTGAGAAATCCCTTGAACGATATTTGAGGGTCACGATACGGGTTCATTGAATCACTGTTTATTTATAAAGTGCCTGTTTAATGTGTGAAAGAAAAAAAATAGGGCAGTATAAGTCCTATTTAGTCACTATAAAAATAAGAATATTAATGAATTGTTGTGTTTTAAATATTTGTTAAAATGTTGTTAAAACAAAATTGAACATGTTACAGAAGGATGTAAAAATACTAGTTCGGAAAGTTCAACGACCGATAAATAGAACATTTATAGTTTTTCTCTTATCGGAACAACGAGTCTTTGATTCGGTTTAGAGATACTCTAATTCTAGTAATGAATGCACCAATTAAAAAACAATGCGCAATAACGTTAAGTTTTAGGTTGTAACCTGGTTACCTACATTGTTTCTCTGTACATTACATACATTAGCAAGTGCATTGTTTCCAAAGATTTAATGTTAATTAAATAGGATAACAAGGTGGTAAAGGTAGACTGTAACAAGTCATACATTTTATTTAAACCGTATGAACAAATCTTTCCTTTAAACCTAGACTTGGTAATGATAAGTAACACCGGTTAGCCTTACGATTTTTACCGCTTGTATTTTTAATGAATAAGCCTTTTCGGCTTCTTCATTATTATTATACCTACCTATCTATCTATATAAATGTTTTTGGGCGCTAAATATATGATGTGAGGGTTTATTCTTAAAACGTGAAAGAAAATTGGAAAGCTTGAGAAATCGTGGATAAACGGTCAAGCAGCGTTTGTACACCCTTATCTGGACACACCGTGTAAGGAGACCTAAGAAGACGCGTTCTCACGTACTATGTACGCTGGAATCCATTCTACATTAGGTACCGTTTGGATCATTGTTGAATCTAGTACATCTAGATTACAAAGATTTTTACAGTCTGATATAACTTATTATTAATTGGTCTATAATTAATTGTATTAATCGTATTTTAAATATATCGTATCGTAACTACGGGTATCTGGATAGTCTGTGTGTAAAAGTATAGTAGGTACCTACCTACATATTTTCATCTGTCGAACAATTTCCCATCGAAAATATGAGTTTATTATAAAAAATATTAACCAAGTAAATCCGAGATATGCCACTAGTTCATGTACCTGTTCTTCTCGTCATATAAAACTAAAACCACAGATCCTAAAACATTTTTGTGTTGTAAAGGGGTCCTTAAAAGTCGATATTGATTTATAAATTTGGTTATAAAGGATTTAAAGAACACTAGAGTACCAATTTGGGTATTGCCATGGTGACCAGTAGTTGTTTAATAGTGGGAAGTTATTTGTTAAGAGTTACGGTAAGCGTGGGCAGTCGATCTCCCACACCAACGCGATGGTATCGGCCCACGATTAAATATTTTCGTCGCAGATGTTGATTACTGTGCTCATCTAATGAAAGATCAATAAATACCGTTAATAAAACGTTATTTTCAATATAAAAACTTTGCAAGACTTAGAGTCGCTTTAATATGATTTCTCTAAATTTGTGTCATAGACTTTTGTTTTATGTTTTGTATTTTATTCGAGAAAACACTGGACAGATTTTGATTAGGTATAATGATAACTGGTTATTCAAGTCAAAATACCTATAGGATATTTAACCTCGGGGAAATATCTCTGAGATATTTTCTCTAGAAATTTCTGAGAAATGTACGTACAGTACAGAGAAGATGATAGATAATCTATTCTGTACATTTAAAGAATGGGTCGCTAGTATCATAAAATGGTATACATTCTGTCATGATAAACTATTTTATCTGTGCACAGCTTAGGTACCAAAAATTACAATTAAACTGAACTATTCTTTTTTTAAGACAATTTCTGTTCCAAAACTTTATATTCCGATATTTTAAAAATGATTATGTTATAAATGTTGTTACAATAATTAATTTAATAAGTCTAGTATACATAATATTTATTTAAGAAATAAAAATAAATAAATAACAACAAAAACTACAAAACACATGATAAATTTTAAAATATACTATTTCACCTTTATATAAGGTTTAAAATCAAATATGTTATGTTTAGAATTTACCAATAAAAAATATTCAAAGCGATAAAAGGAACTATGAAAACCGAAATAACTTGCGACTCACTCGCTCAAGGTAAGGACGTAACCCACATTATATATTCTAAAACAAAATCAAGGTCTTATAACACATTTTCTTATAATCACAACAATTATAACTGTAAATGCGATTAACGACGCATTAATATTTACCTGAGTATTTAAACCGATGGACACTTTCTAGCACTTTATTATCACAGCTGTGTTCGTATTTATTAATGTAAATAAGGTACAAGGCGCGGTTTTAGGGAGTCGGGAACGAAGCCGCGCGATACTCTCGCTCGCTTGAGATCATCTGACCGTAATACTGACGAGTTTAGCGCGATAATGACGTATGTGTGATGACGGTTGTATTGTCGCAGCTTCATGGACTTAGTAAATAGCATGATAGAGCTCCTACAATTTACATTAATAGTTATGAGTTAGTTTGTTTTTAAAGTAGATATAAAATAAATATAATACGCGTTTACTAAACTAATTAATGTCTATTAATAATACTAATATAAAATGCGTAAAACGTGTGAAACGAAACAAAAAAGAGGTTTTATTAGTATGTAATTCAATTGTGACAATACCTATTTGAGTATAGGTACAATATCTTAAAAAATAAGTGTCAATTTCCATTTCAAAGACTCAAGAAAATCTGCAACAAAAATCATTAAAATATGTTGAGGACCTGATTCTTTACAATGAAAATAATAACAAAACAATACAAAATATGTTAAACATACTGTTTTACATAGGAATGACCTTACAGTCTGAAGTATGCCTGTGGACGCTACTTGGTCTTTTGCGAACAATTTTTGATGCAACGTTGTTCAAAGTAAACGCTAATCTAAAACAGGTGTCTAACCTACTGTATGTTAATGCTGAAAGATGCAGTTCTTACTCTGAATAAAAGAGATACTTATGTACAGATACATGTGTGTTAAGTATTCAAAAATAAGGTTTAACTTTGCTTGTTAATTTGTCAATTTTGGCTTGGAGAAGTGCGTAGAACACTATAATATATTACATTGTTATGGCAAATTGTCAAACAAGACAAGTGTTTACGAGTTTAGTACAAGAGAATATTTATGACGTGAAAATTGCTCTTACTTTGTATAAAAATGTATTATAAGTTTAATATTTTTGAAATGTTACAATAAGTAAAAATGTATTAGTTTGACTTACTTATATAAAGCGATTTTAATTAGTTCATATGTTGGTACATCTTATTTCTAATTTATACAACTATACTTCAAAAAAATGATCAACATAACGCAAATTTGGTTGATTTCGGTCTAGAAATAAAAATATAAACATTTTATGATAGCGGTTAAGTGATTCTTGCCAAATTTAAAGTTTGTTGCACAAAGTTTCATACAAACTTCGCAAGTGTTGAAGCCTGTAGACTTCCTTAGTCCGGATCTGTTACAAATGCGTTCTTAACGGTCATTTGGGTACTAACTATAAATAATTGCAAATTTCATGTTTATACCTCAAGCGATTTCGGTTTGTTAATTGAACTTTCGCTTTTATATCTTTACATTAATCCTTAATTTTTTTATTTGAAGACTAGGTACTTTACTTACTCGTAAATATGACCTTAATATATTATTTATTTTATTTTAGGTATGGCAAATGCAAATGCCGGTAGAATTATCACTGCCTGTGCAACGCGTTCTAAGAACCATGATTTCTGGATTGATGCTTGTACAATGTTTCACGGTGTACGTTTATTTAGCCGCATACATTGTACTGCTTTACCCAGTATTTTTGGTTAGTCACTACATAGTATAAAACAAAGTCGCCTTTTCTGTCCCTATATCCCTATATCCCTATGTGCGCTTAAATCTTTAAAACTACGCAACGGATTTTGATGCGGTTTTTACCAATAGATAGAGTGATTCAAGAGGAAGGTTTATATGTATAACTAGCGGATCCCGCGGCTTTGCCTGTGCTAAATCTACGGAAGAGCCCGAGCGAAGCGAGGGCGAGTCGCTAGTTTTTAATAATTTCCTAATATTTTATTGTTAAATTCAATTATGTTTAAAATTTCTTGTCTCTTTAACCTTTTTTATTTCTTTATCGCTCTATTAATTACGGTATATTGAGTACCTATTTATTTGTCAAACTAATTTTTACACAGTAGTTACTATTTTTATAAGTACATCGATCACTTTATTATGATTGCATTCCAATGAATTTAAAGCTTATGGATCATCAATAATAACAACAGTTAATGTTAATATAAAAAATACCATTCGAATTTTTATTACAAGACAAGTAAATTTACAATTTAGTAAAAGTGAAAAACTTCAATCTATACATATAAATAAAATTGAAGTGTATGTTTTAATTTCAAATAAACAACTATTAGTATATTATATATATACAGTATTATATTCGGTACTAACAAAAAAAACATTTCTTTTTGTAGGTATGCCTGTCTGTTTGTTCCCGCTAATCTCTGAAACGGCTGGACCGATTTTGACTTTCACTTGCAGATAGATAAAACCGTTTAATTTATTATAACTCGCACGCAGCGAACTTCGAAGCGGGCCGAGCTCGCTAGTACAAAATAAAAATACAAACGTTTTTATTTATTAAACTTTATTTTTAAATGAATATAATGAAAATATATAATGAAATAAATAAATTTCATTCCTATATTTTGCTTATAAGTTCGCTTAGTAAAATGTTTACATATTTAGATATATGGCTATTATTGATTTAGGAGGAGCGCCCTACTCTAGTACTGCCATGGTTGCTGCTAGCTGCTATTAGAAATTTGCTATGTGAGCTCACTAGCCTAGCGTTAGGTCTTGGAACGTGTGTATTATTAGGACCAGCAAGACCACCGTGCATTAAATTTGTCATGTTAAAATTATTTTCAATCCTGCCAGCACTTTATATGTGGTTGCTTGTTTTCAGGTAAGTTATCGTCAGATGGTCATATATTTTTAATAATTAGTTCTATATACAATGGAGGTGGGAATCTGCACAGTAAACGTTTAACGTTAACGTATTGATACTAATGAGATTTTCCTTTATTATTTTTATAAGATTGAAACAAAAAATATGATTCATGATTCACTACTAACATTATAGTTATGAATACTTGGATACGAATCACGGCTCTTGCAATGACGTAATATTCCTTGCATTAACCGCATAATACCTATTTATATATTAAAATTCATATAGTATTTCACGTTAGACGTGACTAAATTAAGGGTTATTTATATTTTATAGCTATTACCATCGCTTGAAAGTCGCATCTACATTCAAAACATTTCCAGCTGTATCATCGTCAAAAGATCTTGATTATGGATTAGAGTTAGCTGTGCGTAGACGTCGAACAAAAACATTGTTTGGTGAAGATCAAGTGCGAAAAAGGCTTATGGACAGTCTGTAAGATGATAAGTTATATAAAATTATATTAAAATATATCTCTTAAGTAGTTCACAAACATATTTTTTTATAAAAACTTCCGATTCTTGAAGCATAAGCAGTACCTATATGTCAAAGTAATAAACAGATATATTAATAAGAAAATTAAAATGAATTATGAAAGAAAAACCCGATTGCGTAAGTGCGTATTATGTAGACTGACTGATGAGACGTATTACGGGTATGTATATGTTTCATACTTTGCCTCGTGGATCTGGTATTCTATAATAATAATAAGGTAGAGAGACGCTTATTTGTTCCTTCGTCAACTTGTTCCCAACTTTTTTTATTTAATTTTAAGCCATTTGGTCTTTTTATAATTATAACTTAATGTTTAATTATAGCAATTATTATTGTGTTATTAATTGGCATTCGGAGTTTAATTTTGCAATGTTTGTATATTTTATTTAAATATATGATTGATGATGATGACACATTTATACACAATAACTATTCTATATAATTTCTTAGAAAAATTGATATTTATTGAGTTAGACCATAAGTAGAAGGTACGTACGTATATTTCTAAGCCCCATGAATTGGTGCTCATTGACTTTTCAGTACGTACGTTACGTGTGTTCAACTGTTTGTCACTTAATGTATCTATAATGAAAAATTAGGAATATTTCCAGTATCTGTTTTGGTTCAAATGATTGTACAGTTAACGTCACGTCAAAAGAACGTTTGCGCATGCACATTTGCACACGAAATTACTAAGCCTATTCTTTTATTTTTGAACTGGCCTTTCGCTTGTGACATAATATATTGGTTATTGATAGGTACATTAAAAATATATTACATAAAATGTCATTAAATAGAATTCTATTAATTAAAAAATATATTTGATTCAGTGTAGAATGTTTAATCTACTTACTTAATCAAATTAATTTGTTTAATATATTTATTAAATTATACGTCAAAAGTATTTTTTCTTTATTTTTATATAAAACCATTTCGTCAATAAAAACGTTTGTGTGCGCGATGATATTTTGAACTGACGAACCAATAGCGGGCCGGATAGCATGCGGCGCGTGCCCCGTCGCCACCCCCTCTTACCACCAAATTGGCCGATAAATCGCCTCTGAGCAACTTGACAGCCAGCGTTCTTTTTACATGATGCGAATAATACCTACTCATTATATATTAAATTGCCCTAATAATAATTTTATAGGCCTAGATTAATAATAATATGACTTTTTTAAACAAAATTTCGAATAATTTGAATAACCAACAGATATTGCGACCACAAAGAATCAGAACAAATAGTAAAAATAGATGAAACATATAAAAGCTCTTCAAATTCAAGTAATGAGAATATTATTGAATCTGGCACTGAAATATACCCCTTGACTCTAGCTTCTACCAAAACAATCTCGGATATAGGAAGATATGAGGACTGGTTTGGTAGCGAAGTTGTAGTACCACGTGACACAGATCGCATTTTAGAGCAAATAGTACTAATGTTACTGCGAATAGGAGTTTTCTTAGGAAAGAAAAATACTGATGCTGTTAAATTTTTAAGTTCAAGCTCACAGGCTTATCTTCCACGTACACGTAAAGTTGAATGCATATCAACTGAAATGGCTGAAACTCCACCGCTTGTTGCTAGTAATAAAGGAAGGATGGCATCTTATTTAAGTGATTATCCACAAATTTTTATGAAGAAACCATCTGGATTGCTATGTTCTTTAAGTTCTCCGTTAAGACTTCACGATAATAATACTATTGTTGAAAAGGTTCAAAGTTTTGATTCATTAGAGACACCAGAAATTTCATTAGACTCAGCTTTAAATGAAATCGAGTCTCCTAGCGAAATACTAACGTATACAAATGATAATGTAAACAAATATGTAACAGGTAATTCAAAAGAAACCTTCCACAGTCCTTCATTTGAAGCAAAAGAAACAGAATCTGTTTTATTAATGTGCGAAAATGAAAAAAACTTAAAAACTGCAAATGAAAACAAATCATCAAGTAAAACTTTTACTTGCACAAAAGAGGATGTAGATAGAGATCTAACAGGTAAACAAACAGAAAATAATATTGGCCAAACAAGCAAGGAAACAAAATCTTTAAATATTAAATTGTCTGAGAGCATTCAAAGCGTAATAAATAGAATGAAAATACGTGCAGCACGCATTGATATGCCTTCGTCAATTTCAAACAATACTACCGGTCCAGTAAATACTGAGAGTTCTAAAAACTTCAATAAAAAAAAAAGAAAACAAATCTAATAATATATGAAAAATAGCACATGCGTTTTTAAATAAATAAAATAACAGTTATATTGTAGCTTTTTTATTTTTAAAATAGAAATATCATTAAATATGATAAAAATTATTAGAATAGATTAATAATTATAAAATGGTTGACAAATAGTACCTTCTATAGCAGTGTTAGGATCCATGTACATAACTCTGTAATTATAATCATTTGGATTAATCAAGTTAAATTGATACATAGGTAACCTGTTGGTTATTATCCATATGAGTTGCTGTACCTCATTATCTATGCGCAGATCGTTGGGAAATACTAGTGTATTATTATTTTGTGCCACAATTCTTAAATTATCGATTTTGTATGGTTTTCGTGTATCCCAACATCCGATACTATCTTGCGAAATAAGATTAAAGAACATGACACCGTTGCGGTCTATCGCTACAGCGGATACTTGACCTCTAAAACCACGACTATCACCGAGGAGCTTAAATTCATCGACGGCATTATTAACACGTGAAGGATCACGAATTACTGAAGTATTTACCACAAATTCTAAAGAACTTGACATGGCGTGATAATATAGCGGCCGGTCTCCGAGATGATATTGTCCCAAAGACATTCCAAATAGACCATCAGACCATTGATAATTTAATCCATGTAGAGTGTAATTTGATAGTAAAGGTTCTGGATAAAATGTGTAGTGATTGAATCTCCAGAAGGACGCGTCAGAATCTCTGAACACTATTAATCCAAATCGCCATGCATCTGCGATGTAAACATGCAGGTCCCTGCATTGGGCGTCTCTTGAGTCCACAACAAGGTTAGTAATGAGAGAGTTTTGCAAAACATATTCGCTCGGAATAGGAAAACGGCCCAAAACAGTATCAGTATCTAGGCTTATAGCGAAAAGCGTCGGTGGACATAGTTGACGAGGCTTTTCAAAAGCCTCTACTTGACCAGAGTCGAGAACCCACATTACTCCGCAGTGGTCAATACTCATCCTGTATATAGAGGTGAATCCGGTGCAATTATCTGTCGATAAAACAATGTATAAGATTTAATTATTAATATCCTATGTATTATTATTATTAAGAACAAAACATTTTGTTACTTTCGATACAAATTTTTAATTAATCATGTGATATGTCGAATTTTTATCAATATACATATCTAATAGGTATAGTATTGAAATCATTCTACAAATATGACGGAACTTGTTTTATATAAATAATTAATTAATCTAAATTGTGACACACAACTTGTGTAATGAATTTATTATAATAAAGTATTTATATAACCATACGTGCGTCCAAAAAAAACATTTACCTGCATTATGCCAATCCCAGTTAGGAAATGGTGCCAGTAACGGAGATTCCTCTTGAGCCGTAACAGGTAAAGAGGACAATGTTGCTGGAACACCTTTCTTCCATCGAGGTGTACTCACAAAAACGCGATCCCTCCATCGCTCAATTCCTAACGGTATAACATTGATCTGATTGAATTGCCTGAAAGTGGTAAAACTCATATATCTCTGGTATTCTTTTATTTTGTTTAAATTAATAAATTCTTCGTTTGTTTCATATAAAGAAGTCCCATATTACATAGTAACGTCGATTATCATGCCTCTAGTAGGTCTTGGAATAGAAATCAGGGTTATTAATGTATATTCATAAAAAGTTAAATACTGTTTTTTATGTTATGTGACTAATAATGAAAATGTAGGTAGAAGTTACCCGGTCTGGATAGCTCGTTGTCTATGTTGTGGTGTCGGAAACGCATAGTCAATTTGCTTCCATTGGTACAAAGTGTCTATAGTAGGTCTTCTTTGAAAATAAGAGCTGCCATTAGCAGCCAAGAGCACCGTTAAAAATAATATTCTTAATATCATCTGTAATAAGATATATATAATACGCTTATTATAGTTACTTAATATATTATATCATAATATGTTGATATTTCTTATACTCTGATATTTGTCTATTTAATAAAAAAATAATCCGTTTAATTATATAAACAACTTTCAAATTATGTAAGTCCTGTTCAAAGTGCTAAGGCTTTACTTGATCTGAATACTTAAGTTAAACATGTTATAAATTTTCAAATATTTAAATTTTACGATATAGTTATTAGTTACGTAGCCTACCTACTTCTAGATAACAGAACTTGCCTTAAAAATGAACAAAAATAAAAAAAATCTAACACTTTTATAATTTAGCAGTAGAGCCAAGAGAAAACACGTTTGTTATACAAAAGTACTGGCAATACAAGCTACTTCGCCCGCGTTTTTCGACAATTTAAGGTAATAAGTATTTTATGAAGACAAATAATAAGTAATGAAAAAAAATAAAAATTTGGTCTAAGAATAAAAAATAAACAACCTGAAGAGGGATACACTTCTCACCTAGCGGGATAAAAATAGCCTACGACCTATGACCGTGAGACCTACCAAATGTACACAAGAAAATCATAAAAATCAGTCAAGCCATTTCGGAGGAGTTACATAACAAACACTACGACACGAAATTTTTAAATATAATATTTATTTCAATGACATAAGAATAAGTTACGAATATAGTTTTATATATTTGTATTATTTGAAGTATGTACTCAACGCGATTAAATTAATTGCTTGTATGGAAATCGCTGCAGTTTCAAGAATATGAAGGAAATTATCAAATATTTTAAGTTAATACGCGGATTCTTTACCGACCACACCCTTTGTAGGTACTGGTGTTGAACACAATAATATTAACTATTTTTATATGTATATATTTAATTGTTTTTTTTTTGTGAAGACATTCACAAGATTCTAAATTAATACAGGAAATGTTAGTTTCGCATATTAAATTACAATATTATATTTTAAGCTAGTTGTAGGTGTATCATTTTCGTTAGTCGTATTTAAAACTTACATATTTTATTTTCACATTTTACAATAAATGTTTCAAATATTATTGAAAATTACAACAATTTTGATTCAAAGTTATTAATTACAAAAGTATATGCACCTATAGGTAAATCTATATAGAATTCATTTTTTTTTAAAATAAAATAACATGAATCTTAGGGGATTTACATTAGTGAACAGCTGTTGTACTAAAGCAGTTCTGTATAACTTCAAAACAATTATGTGAATGACAATTATTGTTGTTCTTACATTTAGGTCAATGTCAGTCAGCATAATATGTAAATAAAAACTTTATAATAAACGTTAATTTAAGCGTACCTTTATGTAGATTGCTTACGACATGGGTCCTGTAAATGTATGATGAAGGATTGATATACTCGTAGCGTCTCTTCTGCCGTAGGAGTGCTAATGTAATGAGGTTCCACCGAAACGCTACCGCCTTGATTATGCAAAAGGTAGAGTAACTCGAAACCAGTTTATCCTCGCCTTCGCTAGTAAATATTGTGGGGGTAAATTATTTAAATAACTAGATTACGTTAATTATAATAAAACAGCTATTACTTTTTTGTAACTAATATTAATAATTATCTACACATACTCGTTTAATAAAATAGTTACTTAGGAAAATATGTGCATTAAATATTTTTTTTTAAATAATGCCTGTAACGTTTTGTGTAATTTTGTGAATTAGTTATTAAAATTTTTGTCTGTTTGTATGGTATCGTCTAACACAAAAAGTACTTGACCGATTTAGACCATATATTGTGTGATAACTTATTACTCAGGTCAACTTAAGATACTTTTTATTGCAGCAAAATATTTCATTTACACAGGAAAACAAAATTATTGGTTTTATTTAGTTAACTTTAGAAAGCCAGTGATGGCTAAATTTTACGAGATACGTCGTAACAATGTTATACTAATTTGTAGGTCTTTAAAAGGCTTACAGAAATATCAAATATCTATCTTTAAAATTACACTCGCTATACCTATTTTTACTAGTACACATAAAAAACCGTAACTCAGCGAATCGAATCGATGTGTGCATTTCACGCAATAAGTACTGAGCCGATTTGAACAAAAGTTTGTGAAGTCATACGTTATGACACGAAGCAACATTTACCTACCTTTTATTGAAATTAAACATTTTATTGGTACCGAAAAACACAATAACTGTTTCTATGGAGTCCATACAAATTTATATGGCTAACTCGTTCTTAAACATATTTAGGCTAAAACTACGAAAGTTATAGGTCATAACAAATCCTATAGAAAAGATTACAATAGTATATAAGTATATTTGTCTTCTAACGTAAACTCGCAGTCACTATTCTTATCTGTAAGTACATATTAAAAACCTCAATCAAAGTTAAAAACTGAAACTTAGCTTATCGATTTGCACGATCATAGAAAAATTGAACCCATCATACTCAACCTATTTTAACTAAACTTTACCCTATACAACAGGAAAATCTTTTATACTTACATAAAATCTCATTAACTAGCTAAACTCTCGTAACTTTAAATTGGGAAATAAATTGGGAACATAAAGCCTAATATATTTTTTGTACTTTTAGCGCGAGTCGCGGGTTTCACTAATAGTAATATACACAAATATTATAAAGCAGAAGAGTTTGTTTTTTTGTTTTGTTGAACGCGCTAATCTCAGGAAGTACTGGTCCGAATTAAACATTCTTTTTGTGTTGGATAGTCCGTTTATCGAGGGAGGCTATTATTATTATAGAGCTATTTCATCACGCTACGACCAATAGGAGCGGAGCAAATGAAAAATGTTGCGAAAACGGGAAGGGCAGCGTTAGTTGTATGAGGTAGAAAGATTTTGGTTTTCGGTCTTTAGAACGAATGCGAAGCCGCGGCGGCGGAAGTTTTTAATTAATAAAAATATTTACATGAAAACATCTGTCATAATGTTTGTTTCACACCGTAGCGTAATTGCAAGTGAATTTGAATTATTATAGAATAAATATAATAAAATCGCTTTTTATTAGGCATAATATGTTACTTCTCGTTTCAATCGTTTAAAGTATTGTATCATTAATAAAAGAAAAAGGAAGTGGGGGGAAAAAAGAAACACCGAAAAAAATTTGGTTTCCACCCTTTAGAACGCGAGCGAAGCCGTGGGATAGTGTAGTATTTTATTTTATTTTACCCATAAGTAGGTAGGGGAAGCCCGGGCAAGAAGCATAGTGCGGGTAAGAAGAATAATTGATTTTTACATAAATATATAATAGATAGCGCTATAAAACTTTCTCAAGTCGTGACACGTGTGACCGGCTAAGCCATGACAGTTCAACCAAAACAATACGCGAGTGCATTTGTTGTGGAAGGAGAAAAAAAGGAATTTCGTTGTTTTGTTACGATTTTTGTGAAGATTTGTATATAAACTTTTTGTGTTAGTCATCAGTTACATATGAATATTATTGGTTATTCATTTTGCACATTTATTTAAGTATTATTAATTGTGATTGTTACTTTTTGTTTACCTACTAAAACATTTCATGTGTTGACTTGTTTCTAATATTAGCATGTTGGGCATAACGGATATGGGCGAAACGGATAGGTATCCGTTTTCCCATTTAGTTATTTAATTATCTCCTTCTTAAGTTAGAAATATTTTAACACTTTTTTGACAACTATTGTTAATTTTATACAGATCTCGGATTACTAAAATTTAGATACTTATATTTTATATTCAGTTTCAATGAAATCGTAATATATAACGAATATTTTTTTAAATTTTTGTTGGTTTTTAATTATAAACGCAAAAGTAATCGAGCAGCATGGTCAGAAGAAACACCCGACACAGCAGTAAGAGCTGTAAAAGATGATGGACAATCTATAAATTTAACCGCAAAGAAGTTGGAATTCCATTTACAACTTCTAAAGTCAGAGGTATTGACATCTACTCCCGTCAAAGCTGAGCAAACATTAAAGTTTGAGAAAGCAAATATTAAGAAGACCAAGATTTCAGACTTAGCAGGCCCCAATATAACTAAAACTAAAAGATCCTCAGTCAAGCAACCAAAGTAAAACCTGAAACAAGATTTTTACTGTTTAGTGTGCGCTGACAAATACACTGAACCACCAGTGGAAGATTGCACTTCTCATGTAGGAGATGACAGCTACTTCTGTGATAAATGTGAAGCCTGATCTGAACTAATTCAACATATCCTTTTTGCCCTTGGGTCATATCCGTTTTGCCCGACCCCTCCGGGCAAAACGGATAATTGTTACTTTTTGTAAATGCTCATAATTATTATAGAAATTGTTAAAGTTTTTTTAATTTAAGTGATTATTTTCCAAAGATGATTAAACATATTACAAACTAGAAGTACAAAGAGTTCTATTGAATTATCAAATTGTGGTTTTATTTACAATATCCCTTAACATATGCGTCTTGCCCGGGCTTCCCCTACATATTAAAAACGTTATTTAGCTAATTGATGTGCGCGTTCACACAAAAGGACTGAACCGTTTTAAATAAACTTTTTATAGTGATATAGCGTCGTAAGATTGATATAGCGTCTCTTCTACTGTGTTACCGCCTTGATTATGCAAAAAGGTACAGTAATCAAAACAGTAAATATTGTGGGGGTAAATTACTTAATTAACTAGATTGCAGTTAATTATAAAAAAACAACTTATTGCTTTTTCTAGCTAATTTTATTATTAAAATTATTTGTGTCATAACATCTGCAATAATAATTAATTGTTTAACACCATATTTGTAATTAATTAATTTAAATTCATTCTAAGTTTTAATTAGTCATAATATATTAGCCAGTGTCAATTGCTTAAAGTAGTTAATAAATGCCATACAATATAATTCCGTATTCAAATATTTAAAGCATGAAAACAAATTATTAAGTATGGTATGGTAAATATAAAAAAAGTCTTTTCACAGTATTTTCGATTTAAATTATGGTTAAAAAAAGTGGTCATTTATAGGAGATTTTTTAATTACGCCTAGAATAACAATATATTATGTTCTTTTAAAATCAAAATATACATATTGTATAACAAAATCTGAAGTATAAAATTATAACGCCTATGCTTTAATAAAAGCAATGTCTATGTAATTATTTAAGTAATAACGTTCTCCACGAGGAAGAGGAATCGACAAGGAACATCTGCTAGAATATATTTTAAGCAGCTAGGCGTAGAAGTTAAATCAGTCAGTATAGCGAATTTTTAATTAGCTTTTTTTATAACATGATCTCTTACCTATGAATAGAGTTCGACTAGTTTTTATAAAAAAATGTTATTTTTCTCGGCCTCTGCATAAAGTTAAAGGACTTATTGATTAATAATTAATTATTTATAATTATTATAAATAATTATCTATGTTATACTAATTATTATTATTTTGTACATTATTTTTGCCATTTATAAAAGGGTGGAGCTGTTGGATTGCATATAGTGCCGCGTACAGCTTCGAACGTGTCTGCATACATGATACGGTAATTGTAGTCACCGGGGTCTAAGAGACCAGCTTGAAACATTGGCAGCCGATTTGATATTATCCAAACACTTTGACGCTCTTCTTGATCAATTTTTACATCGTTCGGAAAAATTAGAGATATAGGGTCTTTAGCCATTAAACCAGTATTCCTTCGTTGATATGGTTTTCTTATATCCCAGCAACCTATGCTATCCCTTGTTACTAAACCATAAAACATTACTCCTCGTCTATCAATGGCTGATGCAGATGAGTGGCCGAATAATCCTCTACTTTCTCCTAAAATTTTAAATTCCGTTGCACTATTATTAACACTAGATGCATCACGGAGAATAGATGTCTTAACATAAAATTCTCTATAACTTGACATTGCATGAAAGTATAATATTCTTTCGTTAGTATTTTTTTCAATAGGAGAAAGTGCAAGCCCAAAAATTCCGTCAGTCCATTGAAAATTTAGTCCGTGTAAAGTGTAATTAGATGCAAATGGATCCGGGTAAAAAAAGTGATGAGAAAATCTCCAAAAGCTTTCGTCACTTTCTCGAAAAACAAGTAATCCAAAACGCCATGTATCGGCAATGTAAGCATGAAGATCTGAACAGTCCCCTTTTCTGGTGTCAAGGATAATGTTAGAATATAACGAATCTTGCAGTACGTACTTTTCGGGAATAACGTATCGAGCAATAAGAATATCAGTTTGTAAATCGAACACAACAATACTCGGTGGACATATTTGTTTTGGATTATCTTGAGAATTTATTTGACCAGAATCCAGCACCCAAAGTCTTCCGCATTTGTCAATGTTCATCCGAAAAACTGATGTTAAACCGGAACAATTATTGGCTTTATCTACAAAGAAGAACAAAATTTTAAAAAAGCAAACGACACTCTAAATTTTTTTTAACTTTTATCTTTTATTTCTTGATGGGAAATATTTTTGCGAAAAGTTTTATCAGTGAATTTGCTTTACTTATTTATAAGGGTACTATTTTTCATGTAAATAATATTAGTACAACATTTCAATATTACAAATCGCCTTCTGTTTATTGTGTTATTTATTAATTATCATTTCTTGAAGAGACACATCCTGGTCTCTTTTTTCCTCCCTCCTGTTATAATTTACTTTCTTGTAATTTAAAGTGGACTATTCTTTAACGCCTTTACGTGCTCGAAATCCTGTTAAAATCACTAAAGCTTTCTAAAGGATCACTAAAGGATCAGCGGATACAACGTTGATAGACAGGCAACATTTTTTAAGAACTACTTACTAAAAGCTCTATGAAAACTCCAATCAGGGTAAGGCGTAAGTCGAGGAGACGTAACTTCGCCATAACGAGGGACAGTTGCTAGCGTGGCTGGAACTCCACGACGCCAACTCGGTATGGTCACCCATACACGGGAACCCCAAATTTCCAATCCTAATGGCAGAACGTTAGCAGGGACGTAGTCTCTAAAAATAATCAATAATATAAAAGAAGTTTTAATATTGAAAATTAGTAGCTGTTTTTATTTTATTACGTGATCTTAGTAAAATACATAATATGATACCTAATTTGTTGCTTGTAAAATTGGATTCTTATTGCAACAATTAAACTTGTTTGTCATATAAGTATTATTATTCTTGCCGGTGAACGCTTTTACAAAAAATGGATAAGAAAAGGTTACGTTCTTTTGTTATCCACATCTATACTTTTAATCAATAATTGTATGCGGGGATTTTAATGTCGATATACTTCAAGTAACGCAGCACAGTAATCGCCTTTTAAGTCTATTCAGATCATACGACTTAAGTAATGTCTTCTGCGAACCAACTCGAGTGACAAATTCTTCCTCCACGTGTATTGATAATGTGTTCTGTCATGGGGAAGTTCTCGATAAATTAATAATAGGAAATTTAAGTTCAGACCACTTGGGTCAAAAAATTTCAATAACTAGTAATATTGTTAACTCTAAGCAAAATATAAAATGTAGACCGGTCACTCATTATAAAATTAACATTTTTAAAGAGAAGGTTATGCAACAATTACTTCAAGTGGACATGGCAGTAGATAGTCCCAACTCATATTATAATAAAGTGTTTAATATACTCTTAGACTCGTTCAATGACGTATTCAAAGAGCGCACTGTAATTAAGAACCCTAAAATGAAATTTAGCGACTGGGCGACAGTCGGCATATACCGTAGTAGAGACAATTTGTATGAACTATATAGTATGAAGCAGTGGAATCATGACCCAACGTTCTATACTCGGGTAAGAGCTTATTCAAAAATTTTTAAAAAAGTTTGTCAGCAGGCTAAGTCTATATATATTAGAAATAAAATTTTAAACTCTGACAATAAAATTAAAGCCACTTGGGACGTGATTACTCGTACGACTGGCAGATCTAAGCCCGCTAGTGAACCTATCCAATTGTTAATCAATAATGCTACAGTGAGTTCCAATGAAGATGTTGCAAATTCATTTGAAAGTTATTTTTCTAAAATCCCTGAAAAGGTCACATCTTCTTTAAAATCCTCTACTTCAGATGCAATAATTTCTTTAAAAAGTCATACTCCTCACTGTGATCACCAATTTAAATTTTCATATGTAGATGCGAATGAAATAATTAAAATATTTAAAACTATAAATCTTAAAAAAACTGGTGATTTTTGGGGCATGTCTGTTAAATTACTTAATACAATAATAACAAACATTGCACCACAATTGTCTCTTATATTCAATAAATGCGTAGATACTGGAATATTCCCTGATCTTATGAAAATTAGTAAAATAATACCTCTTTTTAAAGATGGTGAAACAAATGACCCTGGCAATTATAGACCTATTTCTATATTGCCATGTATGAGTAAAATCTTTGAGAAACTTATTTTACTTTTGACTCATTTTAACGCAAATAATATTTTCCATAATGAACAGTATGGTTTTACTAAAGGCAGATCTACAGCCGATGCGGGGATTGCGCTTCTTAGACATATTTATGACGCTTGGGAAAAATCACAGAATGCAATTGGAGTTTTCTGTGATTTGTCTAAAGCTTTTGATTGTGTGAAACATGAAACTCTTTTGCTTAAATTTGCTCATTACGGTGTTCGTGGTATTGCTCTCGATCTACTTGCTTCTTATCTTACTGATAGAGTTCAGAAGGTCGCAGTAAATAACGTCAACTCTTCTGGTTCTCCTCTTAGAATGGGTGTTCCGCAAGGAATCTATCCTAGGTCCATTTTTGTTTTTAGTTTATATTAATGATCTCCCGTTTTATGCCGATAAATTGTGTGATATTGTACTCTTTGCGGATGATACCTCCTTAATTTTTAAAGTTGATAGAAAGTCAAATAATTACGACGAAGTAAACAGTGCATTATCGCATATGCTTCACTGGTTTAACATTAATAATCTGGCTTTAAATGCCAAGAAGACAAAATATATGCAGTTTTTATTACCTAATGTAAAAAGACAGAATTTGAATTTGTATCTCAATAACGACACATTAAATACGGTAGATTCCACGGTCTTCTTGGGATTGACATTAGATTCGGGTCTGCAATGGGGTCCCCATCTCTCGTCTCTTGCGAGTAGACTGAGCTCAGCTGTTTTCGCTGTTAGAAAAGTCAAGCAGCTAACGGACATTGATACTGCCAGACTTGTTTACTTCAGTTATTTCCATAGCATTTTATCTTATGGTATTTTGTTGTGGGGTAATGCAGCGGACATTAAATCGATTTTTATTCTACAAAAAAGGGCCATTCGGGCTATTTATAACATAAGCGCTCGTGATACTCTCCGCGGACTTTTTAAAGAAATAGGAATTCTTACGGTTGCTTCGCAATATATATATTGTAACATTATGTTTGTTCGGCAAAATATTAATTGCTATTCAAAGCACAGCGACAAACACAGTATAAATACAAGAAATAAGGATAAACTTGTAACACCCAGTTTTCGCCTACAAAAGGTAAACAGATCGTTTATGGGGCAAGGTGTAATAAATGTGTATAATAAAATTCCACAGTCCATATTGAACTTGCCTTTGAGGCAATTTAAATCAAAAATTAAAAGTACGTTGTTGAATAAAGCTTATTACACTATAGCGGAATACCTGGTGGATGTAAATGTGTGGGATTAGCGACTGGTTGTGTCTCACGTAGGATAAATAGATAAATTGTAATACAATATTGTTACCAAATATTTTTTTGAAAAGAGCAACTGTTGAGTTTCTCGCCGGTTCTTCTCAGCAGAACAGCTTTCCGAGCCGGTGGTAGTTTACTCACAGACTTACAGACTGACTTTTAATTTTGATAATGTAAAAATGACGATTCAAAAGAGCTTGTAAAAGTCTATTTGAATAAAGAATATTTTGATTTTTGATTTGATTGAATATCACAAAGTTGAAGAGTATGTTTATTTCGTTGAACGCGCTAATCTCAGGAACTACTTATTCGAAATGAAAAGTTGGATACATTTAGTGAGGAATGCTATAATAATATATGTAAAAACTAAACTCTAAAGAATTTGGTTTCTGGTCTTTAAAACGCGGACGGAGTATTTATTGATATTCATAAAAATAGAAAATAGAAATTACCCATTAGCTAAAGCATATTTTCTATGACTTTCTGAAGGGAATTCGAAGTCTACTTGTTTCCATTTGTATAGTGTATTGAAAGGTGGAGTTTCAATATCTGCATGTAAAGACTGTGACCGAGTGAGTCCTAGCATCGTAAGCCATAATGTGAATGCAGCCACTCGAGCGTTATCTGAAAATATATTGTTTAAATATTAAACATAAAGTTTAAAATCTTGTACCTGATAAGGCTTTTATATATTATTAGAAACAGATTGAGTAAAGTCAGTTCTGTGGTTTCAGAGTTCATCGGCTAAAAATATTTACTACTTTAACAAATGTTATAGGTACTTATTTAAAAGTTTAGGCTTAAGTTAAGTTTATCACAATGAATTAACGAAACTATAACTGTGATATGAAACATTGCAAAAGAAATGAAATGTAACAAAAAGCCTTTTTTTGGCTAATCCTTAATAACAACAATACAATCGCGTTAAAATGCGTTTCAATTTTTTTGTATCAGTTAATAAACTGTTTTATATTCAATATAATAGCAAATCCAAAACAAAAAAATATACTTTTGGATTCGCAATTATATTCAATAAACTCATATTTTAACACTATCTTAATTTATAACGCACACATAAATTTATGTAAATGGCACAACATTACTCTAAAACTGAAATAGAGTAACTGGAAAATTAACGTTCGAGTAGTTACATGTTGTGATATGTAAATCAAACAGAACTGGAGTCTATTGCACGTAAAATGAAAATATTTACAATTTTGAGTTCGTATAAATTGGTAAACGTTGTATAACTAATGTCAAGAAAAATCTATAGTTAAAATATAAAAAATACTGAGTCGAATCTGTAAGTTTAATAATTTTTGAAAAACCTTATTTATATAATCATAATTACTTGTACAGAAGCAAAATCTAAATTTCGACTGTCTTCCTGCTATCTGTGACGGCATCACAAGAAAACTCAGTGGGTTCAGCATATTAGGATACTTTAAATTACGATAAACTGTCTCTTATCCGAGAAATATACTAATACTAACCTATTTTATTATGTTAGTATTTTAATAAAATTGTATTTTTTTTAATTTACTAATTTCACACAGAAAAGCAATCAACAATAAAAATAAATAAATTATAGAAAAACTTCATATCGTTGATTTTTTGATTTCACATGGAAAATTTATCAGTAATGAATAATGATGTTACCAAATGTAGTTATAATCTTGCTACTTGCACAAGGAGCTTTCTTCTGTATGTTATTGTGCATCAAAAGGTTAAGGGTTAAAAAACCAATTTCTAACTTAATCCGGCGTTGATCCTACAAAAACTACCTTTTTTTTAAAAAAAATGTAGTAGCTACTTAAAAACGCCAGGAAGATAAAATATAAATAATAAAATTAAAATACTTAATTACCAATTTATTCTAAACTATAGATAAAAGAATATTAATTATTTTAATTGTAGAAATATTACTGGATTATAAATAATTGTTGCTAGTTTTAACAATGAAAAGGATAAAAGTATAGTTAATTATAAATTATAATAAAGCCATTTCCTGCCCAAGGTCCTGTCGATTGATAATGTTAAAAAATAAAACTATAAAATAATACTTGTTTTTAAATGTGACGAAACATTTAGTAAAAAAGTATTTATACCGTTCATCTGACATAGTGTGGACAATCGTTTATACGAACAATTGTGGCATTTAGAACATAAATTCTTAAAAAGACCTACAGAAGATTGTATAATGGTCATGAATCATATCATAAGGTAGACTCATACCATAAGCTTAAACTACACATATCTACAATGATGTGAACATATCATAACATATCTACAATGTGTGTCTACAATGAAAATTGAAGTGTCTGTTAGTAATTTCAAATTAAATGTCCGTCTGTATGTTCGGCCGATCTCTGAAACGACTAAACCAATTTTAACGGGACTTTCACTCGCAGTTAGCTAATGTCGTAAAGAGTAACTCAGGCTTTTTTCCGGTCAGTCTATATAATATAATATGTCTT
Organism: Boloria selene; assembly: GCA_905231865.2. Lineage (NCBI taxonomy): Eukaryota > Metazoa > Arthropoda > Insecta > Lepidoptera > Nymphalidae > Boloria > Boloria selene. Next base: position 6,678,532 of record HG993141.1, read on the forward strand.
CTACATTCCACGCATGACGCAACATTGGCGAATTTAATTGTAGTGCCCAAGTGGCACTCCTAAAAGCAAGTGAACAAAATATTTGAATTGAATTAATTTACAGTATCTATTAATTATGTCATACGAGTAATCATAATAAAAGTCGCGGTAGTCTAGTGGCTAGCGGACGTCCTAGGCTCAAGTCCCGGCTCAGCCAGTAGTTCAGTGGAGAGGAAAAGGAAATAGAGGTGTTGCATCCCCGCACCTCAAGCAGCTTGAAAAATATCGTTCCGCACCAGTCATCTCTAAGTAACGTTTTATGGGAGTGTTTTTGCATGCGCCTTGGACAAAACCGTACAGAAAGTCATAGAAAATGAAAAAAAAGGCCTTTAGAACCGATAATTTTATAATAATAATTTGAAATGATATCTCAGAACTACGATTACGTGCAATAAAGAGCACAAAATAAAAATATATATATATATTTGTATGGCGTAACTGAGTAATTATTGTTCCTTTAGAAGGAGAGCAACAGACCGACGTCATCATTGGTATAATTTACTATGACGTCATAAATACAATGATATGAATGACATTTAGATATAGGCTGAATTCGGCCGTTTCATTACTACAATTACTATTATTTAACAGAAAAGTAATGTAAAAATAAATTTCCACCGTACGCTTATGTAAATGTAGCGAAACGGCTAAGCCACATATTTTGACTAAGGTGAAGACTGAAGAGTTTGTGAAGCTTGGACTCGTAGAGTTTGGTCATATAGAGTTAGAAGTTTGGCTTAACAATACAATGGCTTTATATATATATATATATATATATATATATATATATATATATATATACATATATATATTGTAGTAACAATGGCTTTATATATATTGTGATTATTTTTTCAATTAAATTAGATTTTTCGTATATGACGAATCTTTATAATACTTAATTCTTTAGCACTGAATTAAAATTTAAGGTTTTATTTGAAAATTATAGTATAGGTGCTATTAAAATTTTTAAGTTACATTTAAAACACTGTACAGTAGAGTAATTATAGCAAAATTTACGTTCGTTGCATTGTTTTATAACGTTATAAAGTTGCATGAAAATAACCTAAACTATGTATTACACAATGGTGTAATAATATTCATCTAAAAAGGATATTAATTGTATTAAACTGTAGCAACGCTATGTGTACGTAGGAACCTCAGATCAAGTAAAAAACCTAGATAACGCATTTAGGACAGAAAGTGTAACCACTTTTCTAAGTATGTGTGCGTGACTGATGTGTTGACACTTTTTAAAAAATCCCCCTTAATATTCTGTAATATAGGTAATATGCGATAAAATAAAATAAAAAATAGATAAAATAAAAATGTTTTTATTTACAATAAGATGTTAAATATGTAGGAGGCGTGTAGGATCACTTTATAAATAGTTTGAATAGATAGTCTTGGCTGATATAATATAAAATATAACTAAGGTAATATAAAGAGTTTTATTAAAACAAAAAAAACCAAAAATAATTATTTGATAATAATTTTAATGTCTACTTAATTATTTTGCTATGAATTTACTCCACATTTTTTGACCAGTAGAAATACTAAAGTGTCAACACTCTCCCGTACGTCATTTCGGGACATTGTCATTATTTATGTCAAACAACATTAAAATTATTTTAGAATAATCTTTGTGTCTTCTCCATTCTACGTGACATTGGCGAAATAATCTGTGCTCAACTGGCACGCTTTGAAGCCATCAACAAGAGAATTGAATTGAATTGAATTTTAGAATAATCTAAAAAAATATAGTCTTGTGTGTACTTACAAGTGAAACGATATTCCATCAGACTTTTTGTTCACTTTTGAATTGTTTTTGCACCATTTAATTACACAGGACGGCATTTTTAGGCAAACTTACTGCATGACGACACGTAAGACACTAACGAAAATGAGCATTGTTTCGTGCATATGTGTGCTGTGTTTACATGAAGGAGCATGGTTTTGCGGCTTCAGTAATAATATAGGCGGTACGTTATCTACCTTTTTTACTTGATCTGAGGTAGGAACGTAGAGTCGCACTCGAGCGAAGCGAGGGTAAGTCACTAGAATGATGATATAAAGTGTTAGTATGATGTTAAGTATTGTTGTTTAGTTTAGTATGATGATGATCAGTATGATTAGTATGAATATGATGTTTTATTAATTAACGATTTTTAGAAATACATTAGGATGAGAGTTACAGATCCTGTTTCCTGAGTTTAACCACTTTTTAGTTATGTTGAAATACTAACTAAACTCATTAGCCACCCGACATTAAAGATAAAAATAGACTGTCCCTACACAAGAAGTGCTTTTACCTAAGTACCTACCTATTATACAATAAGAAATTCAATTTCATTTTGTTTTACTGTGTTTGTAGGAAAGCGTGAGCAATCAGTTTAAATTTAAAAGTAGTAAGTAAATAATTACTGTTCATGCTCTATAGAATAGGCAATGAATTAGCTAGCTCAATGAACGGTATTTTATTTTATGGCATTATTTTAAAATTTACAATTTCTAAATATTACAATATATATTAATGATCATTATTATTACATTATATTAAATGTATTAAATATGTTCCATTTTTTTTCTTTCAAAATCAAATAAAAATTCATAACATCAAATTTATAAAAAAAGTAAATAATTTGATCGGTAGAGAATGCATTGTTCTGGTTTTTATATTATATTACAAAAATCATTTCATTTCATTTCATTTCATTTCATAGTAATTGCAATGGCAGTCCATAGTAGTTTGTTATTCTAACCATGTTGTCCGTTTAATATTTCCGTATGTGGCTAAACGATACTTTTAATAGCCTTAACTTTCACCATTGCTTATTGCACCAACAGCTCGGATAGTGTTCATATGGACCATGAACATGAACGATATTGCATCACAGATTCTACAGTTACCTATTTTACAAAAAACGCAGATATTAAGTTGTTTATTCCGTCATTTTAGTGTAGAGATAAACTAATTGGTAATTAAACTTTTAAAAGGCGCTAGTTCTATAAAGCACTGTTATTATAATAACTAACAGTCGTTGATCTTTTATTGGCTGTTTCGGTTTCACTTTCGTGAAATAAAATACAGTATGACACTGTGTTGTTTATTCGTAAACAATGTGTTTTACGTGAAATGTCTTTTTAGCGCTAATTTCGTTCTTATAGCGTACGAGTAGGTATATATTATAATCACCCTTGTTACACTACTATTACATATTATTACAATATTGTATTCGTGTATACGTTTGTCACAATTTAGTACGAGTAGGTACACAAACTTTGACCTGAAATTTTGTAGACTATGAAGTACAGTAACACTTTAACCAAAAAGTAGCGCTAACTTTACAAAATAACATATATTAAACACAAAGGGACGAAACCGAGCTAAGCAAGGGTAAGGCGCTAATAAGAGTTTAAAATGTAACAACAATCATGTAAAAAGAAATAAAAAAAGAAATTTATTTTAATTAAATATTTTCAATTAATACCAAGTACTTCATATTACCTATGTGATTTTAAAATATGTGTATGTAGTTATTTTTAAGCCTTGTTTATTTACTAATTATAATGTATATAACTTACTGTTTATTTGTTGTTTTTCCTTCTTGAAATGATTTTCCTCTCTGTAGGTGGATTCATATATAGATGAATGTATATTTTCTCTACTTCTCGAGGAAGATAGTTCGTATGGCTTGACATAATTTGTGTCATAATTATGTTTGGGAACATTCCAGTTAGGGTTAACTTTTTTAAATTCTGTATTTATATTAGACAAGTAAACTGAAGGAGAAGTCCACTGTAGAAACCACTGATGCGACACAGCCATTTTAAATTACTTTTCTGATTATCATTATTTAATGTAATATAATCACGAAGAAACCGAAATAACTAAGTGTTTACTTTTCCCTTAGTATAATAAGAAAGTGTAAGCTTGAATAGCCGGTTGTAACGTACGTAAGTGCAACTTGGCGTCTAATCTGAGTCTGATACAGTAGTGCGGCTTCACCCTCTCATAAGCAATTCGCAGACCAGACTACCTATGACTAAATTGAACATGACTTAAGGTTATTATATATATATTATCGTGTCTTCACAACATGGTGTAAAAAGTTGTAATTTACAATGAAAACTACTATCTTTCACAATGTCATATTTATGATAATTATTTTTAATAAAATTATTTCACGTATCGCACAATAGTAATTAGTATAACATATTTAATTAATACATTATTTTAAAAAATACGCATAAGTTGGTCACGCGAATTCGAATGATATACCTGAATAAAATATTTTTGAAATCTGCATCATCTGTAGATTACCGCTGATATTATTTAATTAACTAGCAAAAGAAATCCCTGGAAGATTGTCATGAATATTTTTTGTCAAAAAAATTTAATACAAATACTTATATTAAATTGAAATTTAAATAAAATATATTTCATGTTTTATAATATAAAAGCTTTAGCACTCAGCTATTTTAGTTATCTTATACAATATAGGTACACATATTAAACCATAATCTCATTAATAAATAACCCAAAGTAAATCCATTGGAACTGTTTATTTTTTATAGGGATCACTATTCATTGAAAGGTTCTTTTAAAGACGAATCCGAACGGAAACAAGAATGAGTCGTTATTATTTTATAGGAACTTGTCAACAAAAATATTGAGCCGTGTACTTTATTCGGAACTTATATTATGTATAATTTTAAAAATCAAAAAAAAAAGACTTGTTTTGAGAAATTTGTAAAATGTAGTACCTACCACTCCAAATTTGGTTAATTTTTCCACTGCTTACACTTAAATAAATATTAAATGTATTTTTGGAACGAAGTTCCTTACGGCAGGCTGGAGGAGATAGGGATTTTGCTGCGCGGCCGAACTGAAAAATATGTGATAGTAAAAGCGTGGAATAAAACCGTTAAATAGTGCGCAGGCGCGACAGTCGTCATAGTAACAATGGCAAGTGAAGTAACAAGTGACTTGAATGCATAGAGAAAAGTAATATTATACTTTTATACTGCTTGAATGCAATTGACAGTGATAATAGTGGAAAATTATTTAGTGCAAAAGAATTAAATACGTAAGTATTAGTTTATTTATAAATATAAAATATTTTACATTGGCTATTTTATTATTATTATTTTACTTCCGAACTCATTACTCATGTACTATATTAATATAATTCTATCTGATTAATGTTTTAGAACAAAAGTAAAGTCTTACAGTAAATGTGTGAGCACTGGAAATCTAATTCGTCACCTTCGCGATGTTCATGGTCTACGAGAAAAGGGTATAGCTGCTAAAAAGACAATACAAGATTTTTTTACTACCAGCAGGCCTTCAACTTCAAAGCAGAGTATATCCTCAGCGTCGTCAACTAATGACAAGTGGTTCCTAGCGCAAGATCTAGCTCTCTGGTTTTGTCGCTCTTTGATGCCATTTAACTCAGTATCAGACAAATGAATGCAGGACTTTTTCATGGTAGGTACACGTGTTGTACGTAGATAACTTAAAATAAAGAATTTCTTCATTTAATCCATAGACTTGACTTCAATGATTAAAGTTAGTTACCTTTTTTTAGAAATACAAGGTAATTGGGAACAAGGGCAGATTTACCATCTCGTTTTACAATATCTGGAACGGCTCTGGACGATGTATTTGAAAGCTGCTTATCACATGTGAAAAAGACAATTCAGCTAGATACGTCATGCTGTGGAGCAATAACCTTTGATTTGTGGAGCGATCAATATCGGAGTCAAAATTATATCACTTTCACATACCATTATCTGACAGAAGGTATATATTTTTCCCCTTTCCTTTATTTAAAGTACAATGTAAAGTGAGAATCTAATTGTAACAATATGTTTTATACAGATATGCAACTCAAATATTTCACGTTATTAACGACCTTAATAACCGAAAAAAAACTGGTCAAAAAATTTGTGATATGATCGCTGAAGTAAGAAATGACTTTGGATTGCTTGATAAAACTATTTTTGTTGTCACGGACGCCGGAGCAAATGTTAAACGTGCAGTCGATTTGGCTTCACTTAACAGTCATCTCTGCTTGGGCCATGGTCTTCATAATTTGGTGAATGTTGATGGAATAAATTCGACCCCAGTAAGGAGACTGGTTACAAAGTGCAAAAAATAGTGAAGAAGCTGCGATATAGATTACCTGAATTAGAAGCTGAAGCTGATAAGGAACAGCGAAAAATAATTGTTTTACTAGAAAAAACAGGAGAAGATTTGGAAAACGACGAGAGGGATCCAATCCTTGATAATTTTGTGTACGATTATAATGAGATGGATGATGGCGATTCCAGTGAAATCGATGATTTTATGAAGCCAATACCAAGCATAAAAACTTCGACACCGACCCGCTGGCACAACGTTTTGGCCATGCTAGAAAGTTTAAATAATTCTAGCAATCGTTACGCTGTCAACATCTTGCTTGACAAAATTGGCGAAGAGCAACTTAAATTAAACAATTTTGAGTGGAAGTTAATGACAGATTTACTCACATTTCTAAAAAAATCAAGGTCATTGTAGAAATACTAAGCTCTCAAAAATCCACATCTTTAAATGTTGCGCTGATATTCCGATCAGAAATTAAAGACGCACTACAGTCCTCAGATGATGATGAACCACTTGTATTGTTAACTCTTAAAAGAAATATGATGGATAAATTAAATCACCGATTCCCGATCACAAAACTAATAGTGGCTGCTACTTTGTTGGACTGTCGCTTTCAAGGGATACGTGAAGTAGATGTGTATCTTGAGATTTCCAATTAAACAAGGGTGTCTTTCTTATCAGATTACATCAGAGAGGTCACTTATGTATATCACCTTATAAATAAATCTGGACAACTATAAAATAGCGCTTTTGCATGCACTATAATTGTCATGAATAAATATCACTCTGTTTACACGATTATAAGTCAATCTAGACCTTTTGGCAGACAAAACTTATCAGCAAAATTTAAGAGAAAAATCAAGAATTTTTTTTTTTGCAAATTGTGTCGATTCTACATTAGCCGAAGGAACTTCGTTCCTACCTGGTGTCCCACGACACCAATTAATTATTTTTAAATTTAAGTATATTTATAAATTTTATATAGTTATTGAGTAATTTTGATTGAATTATAGAATAAGTTAAAACTAACTTAATAAATAAGTTTCGATAGACTGGTTTAAAAAAATATCCCTAATTAAGCTAAGTAATTTTATGTAGATTAATAATGCCATGCTCTAGAATTTGATAGACAAAGGCTTTCATTAACTATATTTTATGTTAAAAATCTTGTAAACGTTATGTTTCATGTTTCATACATTGCTTTAAATATTTTATAACCAGGGTTTGGAATAATATTGATTTTAATCTTTTTATGTAGCTTATGTAGGCTAGATTGTTATCTCTCATGACAAAATTAACTTTATTATTCTTTGTCACTTAATTATTTATCCTTACAGCGATGTCTAAAACACGAATTGTCTTTTATTTATTTATTTTATCAATATATTTCCAGTGTAATTGCTGTGAAAGTAATACGGACAAACAGACAAGAAGAAATAAAAAAAAAATAACAAAATTAGGAAACAAAAAACTATTAGTTGCATTAATTATCAATAGCATTATATAAAAGTTCGTTGGACTACACATCTGGATTTTAGTATAAGCACGTATTTAAGTATGTAACAACATAATTTATTTGAATCACCTTTCCTCGCTAAGTATGATTTCAGTATTAATCGAAAGTAATTATTTTTTGCCTTTCCTTTCCATCTGCGACGTACTCATAAGTGAGTGTAACGAAAATTTAGTGCTGGTGACATTACTGTTCTGACCTTAAGAAACTCATTTAATTACTAATTAACAATTCATTTGCCAATGACAACGAAGAAAGTGTTCATATCGTATTCACCTAAGAGCAATGGAAATTTTTACAAAATTGTTACGATTATTACAAAATTGTTGATATTAATAATTAACTTAAGATTAATATTTACTACCAAGTGGTCAATGTTTTCAAAATTTAGTGTTTATTATTGCTAATGAACTAAGTAACTGTTTATGTTAAATAACAAAATAAATATTGTAGCATTAATTCCATATACGAGTACATTTGAAAGTATAAATTTGTACATATTTTTTAGCCATTAAATGTTGATGACACGATTTCGTAACAGCCCGTAGCTATACTATATATTTAAGTTAAGTCTAAATAATTATTACGCAGTTCAAAATTATAATAAGTGCTCATTTACTTACTTTTATTTACATGTAAAGATTTTTATTCATAATTAAATATCTAAATCACTTACACACATAGAGATGCACACTAACATAACATTATGTCGTGATAGTATTGTACCAGAAACTTTTATAGGTGTCCACCGTCCATAAAATATTTAAGCTCAGCAAAGTTTTATCTTTGTTTTAATCAAACTCTTATATTTGTTTTAATAAAATGAAGATGTGTTTACATTTACTGTTACAATTCATAATCATGACATATTAACTTTCAAGTCTTCTACATGGTAAAGCAATGACATAACCTAACCTTGGATAGAGCTTTTCCAAAAAAACATTAACACCAAAGGAAGGACACTATGTACGTCAACAACGTTTAATTTATAGATACTTTACTATATAGAACTACGGGATTCAATTTAAGTTGAAGAGCTTTTGTAATAATTTGCATAGAGCTTAACTTTTTTTTCACATCATAAAGATTTTGACGATAATAAAGGTAATTTAAAGGTAATTCGCAATGAATTGAAACAAATCGACGTTATATTTTCTGAAACATTTAAGATAATCGCTGTGCTAATGTGAAACGTGCAAAGTGTTTCGTATATCACTACATAGTAAAAAACAAAGTCGCTTTCTCTGTCCCTATATCCCTATGTATGCTTAAATCTTTAAAACTACGCAACGGATTTTGATGCGGTTTTTTTAATAGATAGAGTGATTCAAGAGGAAGGTTTTTATGTATAACTAGCGGATCCCGCGACTTTGCCTGTGCTAAATCTAGGGAAGAGCCCGAGCGAAGCGAGGGCGAGTCGCTAGTTATCATTATAAGCACGATTCTATGACGTAATACTTGTCCATGATTATGATACCCAAAATAAATTTATCAAGGCTTTCAGAATCTTCGGTAGATTAATTAGGTCAGTGATTGTTGTTACAATATATTAGATGAACAGTACATTTCAAATTAGGAAATCATTGTTGATCACTAACAGGTACAAGTTAGAAAGACCTTATGAATGAAAGAAATATTATATTAAACTAGTTTAGTTCTAGAATTATTCTCGCTAAGCTCGGCTTTGTCCCTACGTACGTTTTAATGGTTAGTTGAGGTTTCTCGGAAATAAGATATTTACCAGCAGTAAAAAGGACACCATATATTGACCCGGATAACCAGCTATTATAAAACCTAATTTTATGAAAATCTGTCCAATGGTTTTCTAGTGATGAGGTCACAAACACACAGAGTACAAACAGACAGACAAAAACATGCATTTGGCCTCTCTATCATAATAATAATAATGACGATTTCAATAATATTTTCCGAATAAATATTCAATGTAAGTACAAATTCTCTCTCTCTCTCTCTCTCTCTCTCACTCTCTCTCTCTCAATTAGAATTTTGTTATAATATGTAGTAGATAAAATAGAAAACTCTCTTGTCTAAGAAAAATATCTACTTATCATAAAACGACATTTGTATTATAAACTTGCATCGCCTTAATTAATTTATATCTCAACAGCAATTTAATTTCATTTTGAAACAATAAACAAAAAATATGTTAAGACTTTAATATAATACTTGTTTACATTCATATTTACACTGTTATGTATTTCGTTCACAATTAATGGTAAAGCAATTAATATTTCAATTTTTAGATTTCCAGGTGTAGTTTCTCGTTTCGTTATTTTAGTATCGTCTAATTATACTAAGCGATAGAAAGTTTATAGGCCGCTATACCAATCAATTCGTGCCGTGTGGTTACAGTTAGTTTACTTTTATTTTACACCTTTAATAGGGCACAAAATGTTGGTGAAAATTGTCGTTTTAGCCACATACCTTGTAGTTTCGTTTGCAATATATCCATATTTTGATACTCAAGACTTTATCTATAATGTTCCAAAAGTGTTCAGAATTTCAATTACACTTGACAAGTTATTGGAGTATTATGAGAAAAAAATGTCAAAGGACCCAGAATGGTATATTGCCCTAGGTTTGGCGAGAGGTAGACAAAATGTTTTATTATAAAATTAGCCCGAAGAATAGGTACCCCTATTGTTCTTTTTTTTTCTCAGAAATGGTTAATCTTAAGAAAAAAGAGCTTTTTTTGTAGATAATTGCATGATCTAAAACTATATTATCAAAAAAGTAATCGGTTCGTAAAGTAAATCGGCGGAAAAAATAAAAAAAACTTAATTTTCTGCTAAATTGTGGACGATTTCATTATAATGGTATCCCTAACTTCTATGTATATTCAGCTTCTTGGGAATTTATGCAAGGGTGAATGTCTACTTTCACTGGACGATTATATTATACTCATATATTATTATAAAGTGGCAGTAAAATACAAGATTTATTATATTTTATTATTTATAAAATTAAAAAGTATATTATCTAAATTAAAAAAGTTTGTACTACCTACATTCTATAATCCAGAATAGAAAGTCTTGGAATAAAATAGCATTCGAGTTATGGGGGTCCTGTATTTATTAAATTTTTTAATAATTATTTTCCTTGAAAGAATTCATTCCTCCCCTATTGTCTTGGTATAAACTATAATAATAATTACTCAATTAAATTATGAAACTTCTATTGAACGATATTTATGCCGACTCACAATAAAGTATATCTAGTAGCTTCCGCATCGCGTATAACGATAGAATATTTAACGATGATGCAATTTCTGTACCCTTTCTTTTTCCGGGACAAATAGCATAAGTAAAAGTAGAACTTCTAGTGTTAGCATATTAATATGTAACTACATGCATTTATGAAATATATTTTGATTATTTAATTAAAGTTTGAGTTAGTGTAATTATAATATTTTTTTATGGTTGTTTGATCGTTCTACATATTTATGGTAGGTACTTACTAGATAGAAAGTAGAGATAGAGAGTTTAATTCTATAGTCTTAGTCAAACATTCTACATCTATTATAATATCTATTTTGCTCTATAGATTTAATAGACTAAAAGTAACGTTAAAAGTGTATTATGGACATTGTAGGTCAACTTGAATATACCATAAATGAGCTCGACAAATCAGTGCCAGCGAAACTAAAGGAGAATTTACAGAATATCACAAGGAGAATGGATCGCATTCGAAACAACACCGATTTCAAAACATTAATATATCGTAGTAAGGACTATGAATACGGTAGGTAAATATGTTACATTAGCATCAAGATTAACTCGGAAAAAACATACATAACAATTCCATTCCAATTTTACAACGTTGTGTTTTAAGTAACAACAATAAAAACTTATTTTCATTTATATATATATTACAAAATATTTAGTTACTAGACTACTTAATTAAAGCAAAATTATAAGTTTAGCTGTAGTGAAGATTTCTAACAATGCTAATGTTCAATAGCTGTAGCGTGACTGCTGCGCGGCTTCAGTTACTATAATTAGGTCTTAATTCTAAATTAATATTAATTGTTATGGTTTTGTATTTTGAACATTTTAGTTAACGACCAACAAGAATAATAAATACGGAGACAGTAGAATAAAAATGTTGCTTTATATATTGTATAAAGAAACTTTACTTTAAAGTTAAGCTTGTACTTTTTTAATAAAAATAATTAATAAAAACGTCAATAAACAAACAATTATCGGCATAAGTTGACGACTGACTGACTCATTGCTTAAAAGAGGTAATTTCTTAACACTTGAGCGCCTACACGTTATTTTGTTAAGAGAAAAAAATACATAATGAACATAATTACACTGATTTTATTATATATTTTATTATAATTTTTAGCGTTATAGCCGCAGAATTTAATATCGCATACATGACAATTTACCGTACGTACTCTACCTAGAGCAGTGGATTACACCAAAGTGGTATTCAACTGTTATATCAACTTATCATCATTTTAAATCGTTATAATTATTATTGATGATTTATTTAAATACAAAATCATTTATATCCGTAGTAGCGACTCACCCTCGCTTCGCTCGGGCTCATTCTTAGGTTTAGCGTAAGCGAAGCCGCGGGATCCGCTAGTACATATAAACCTTCCTCTTGAATCACTCTATCTATTAATGAAACCGCATCAAAATCCGTTGTGTAGTTTTAAAGATCTAAGCATACATAGGGACAGACAGCGGGAATCGACTTTGATTTATACTATATAGTGATTTATATTAAAATATTCAACAAATAATTAAAAAGATACCTTAGATTCACACATTGTTAGAATAATCTTAATTAATATGAGTTTTTTGATCTCCTTATAAGTCACGACTCACGACTTCACTTTATTACCATAATATCCTTTAATGTTGTGTTATATAAATGACAGTTGTATGGAGAGACATGAAATACTACGTGCATTTATTCGGCAGGCTTTCGTAATCGTTTCGGAGCACGCGCACGATCCAGTTGTCTTCCTGTTTCTTATACCAGTCGTTGGAATCTTGCGAGGAAATATTTTTTTGCGTTAAACTAATCACTATAAATATTGTTAAATAAAACTAGCTTCTGCAATAGTTATGCCCGTAAAGTTCATTTATGAATACTTGTTTACGTCTAAGGTTCATTGCGTCATATAAGTCTAGCCTATCCTACTTTCTTCATAGGCTATAAAGTACAAAAAAAAGTGCGTTTGTACAAAGTACACATGTCAGAAGTAAAACTTGAATTTAAATTAAGGCTAACTCTTCCCCGTCTCTGCAGAGTGCCTAATTCTAAAGAAGTTTCACTTCAAAAAGTAGATCTAAAGATTAGCGCACTCCAATAAACAAAAATACCAAGTTTTTTTAAATTTTACCTTTATATTTACATTATCTGGAATAATTAGTAAAGCTTTATCTTCTATTATTATATATATATAATGAAAATGGTCTTCGTTTGAGGCTCAATCACGCCTAAACCACTAAACGTATCGACATGAAACTACCACCATTCGATGCGAAATTTTTCCTAGATGGTTTATGGCTATCTATTTTTTGAATTCCAACATTCCTTCATTTTTTTATTGCTGTTTTACTTTTATGAACATTTATCCCGCTAATAAAAACAAAAGATAAGCATTTTCTCTTGATTCTTTTGTTTTCATGGATTTCAACAGAGTATATTAAACGGATTATGGTTTTTTACATTCAGCTAAGAATCTACACACACTATTCTTTTTTTATAGTCAGAATTGTCAGGAGAAAGTTTTGTATGTAAGATAGAAGTAATTTTAAAAAAGTCCGATAAAAAGTTAAAAATTTCGATGATAATCGAAGAATTCCCATCTATATAGTCACTCACCACGAAATCTCGGGAACCATAAGACTTAGAAACGTGAAACTTGGTAGGAATATTACTTTTGCTATGTAGAGGTCAGCTATGAATAGATTTTAAGAAATCCATCCCCCAAAGGGGATTGCGGGGGCGTTAACAATGAACAATTCCTGTTTTTAAACTATAGCTCCTATAGCCTTCAAATTTGGTAGGAATCTTCTGTAAGAGGTGTAGAAATAGGCTATGAACGAATTTTACGATAGCTCACCCCGCAGAGGGTTGCGGGGGTGGGTATTAACAATTAATATTTTTAATTTTCCAGCTAAAGCTCCTACAAGCTCCAAATTTTGTAGGAATTTTCTATAAGTGATGTAAAAATGATTTATGAACAAATTTTACGATATCCCACCCCAAAGAAGATTGCGGGGGCGTTAACAATGAAAATTTTTAATTTCGAAGCGATAGCTCCCATAGACTCCAAATTTAGTGAGAGTGTTCTATATGTAATATAAAAATGATCTTAGAGCGGATTTTACAATGAATCACCTCCAATAAGGTTCGCGGGGGTGGGTGTTAACAATAAAAAATTTCAATTTCGAAATATAGCTTCTAAAAATTCTAAATATGGTAGGAATCTTTTATTATTCACATAAAGATCATCTCAAAATGGATTTCAATATAGTCTACTTCCGACAGGAATTGCGGGGGTGGGTGTTAAAATCTAAAATTTTAATTTCCAACCTGTAACTTCTACAGACTCCAAATTTGGTGGGGATCTTCGTGTATGTAGGGATATTTGTGTATTTCCTTACAACAATCGTCTTTTTGGCAGCGGAGAAAAAGTCATTGAGAGGTTTCCAAAACTTAACTTTACATGTAGCTATCCAATCAACGGACTAAGAATTTTACATTCATTTTACTTTTGCAGACTACATAACCGACGAATTATTTTATTGCGGGATCGCGGAAATGTAACAGATTATAATGAATGCATTTTCTAAGCACTTGAGATGTGGAAAAGAAATTTAGTTACTTATTCCAATAGAATTCATAAAAAACATGAACAATTAATTTTCTATAAAAAATTGATGTCACGGAGAAAATTTTAGTTAACAGAAAATTCGTCGCACTTGAACCTAGACAGATTTCAACTTCACATATGAGACTTGCAATGACTTTAGCTTAAACGATTTTAACGACTTTAACTTTAACTTAAATGATTGCACATTGAAAGTTACAATGAATATTAGTGAGAAAAATCACCTGGATGGAAGATACAGGCTAAATCGATGGAATTTGGAATTTGTGTAAGTCTAAACAATATCGATGCTTCTATCCGCGGGGCCTATTTATGTTCATACAAAAATAAAAAAAGGAGAATTATAAAAATATGGAAAAAAAAAATAAAAATGAAACATAAAATGTAATTTATTTCCTTTTTCAATTCGCCCAGCGAAGCGGGCGGGAAACGGCTAGTATATATATATAATGAAAATGGTGTTCGTTTGAGGCTCAATCACGCCTAAATCACTGATCGTATCGACATGAAACTACCACCATTCGATGCGAAATTTTTCCTAGATGGTTTATAGCTATTTATTTTTCGAATTCTAACGTTCCTTCATTTTTTTATTGCTGTTTTACTTTTAAGAACATTTATCCCGCTAATAAAAACAAAAGACAAGCGTTTTCTCTTGATTCTTTTGTTTTCATGGATTTCAACGGAGTTTACTAAACGGATAATGTTCTTTTACATTCAGCTAAGAATCTACTTACAAACTTCTACGCATCCACCCACCAACTCCCACGCACCCCTGCACACCCACTCTCATTTTTTGATAAAAATAAAATGCCGTATCTATGTTCGAGTATCACTTGAGAACGGCTGGACCGATTGGGTTAATTTTTTTTTTGTTGTCTTCAGAATTGTCAGGAGAATGTTTATATGTAAGAAAATTTTAAAAAAGTCTGCTAAAACGTTAAAAATTTCGATGATAATCGAAGTATTCCAATTTCTATAGTTACTCATCACGAAATCTCGGGAACTATAGGACTTAGAAATGTGAAACTTGGTAGGAATATTACTTTCGTTATGTAGAGGTCAACTAAAAACGGATTTTAAGAAATTCATCCCCCAAAGGGGATTGCGGGGGCGTTAACAATGAACAATTCCCGTTTTTAAACTATAGCTCCTATAAATTCCAAATTTGGTAGGAATCTTCTGTACTCATGTAGAAATAGTCTATGAACGAATTTTACGGTAGCTCACCCCACAGGGGGTTGCTGGGGTGGTTTAACAATGAAAATTTTCATTTTTTAAACCGTAGCTCCTACAGACTCCAAATTTAGCTAGAGTCGTCTATATGTGATGCAGAAATGATTTAAGAGCGGATTTTACAACAATCCACCGCCGAAAAAGATTGCGGTAGTGGGTGTTAAAATGTGAAGTTTCTATTTCCAAACTGTAACTTTAAATTTGGTAGTAATCTTTTATTTGTCATGCAGAAATCATCTCAAATAGGATTTTACGAAATTCTATTTCCAATAGGGATTGCGGGGGTGGGTGTGAGAATGTTAAATTTATGTTTCCAAACTGTAACTTCTACAGACTCCAAATGATTATTTTTTTACTGTTTAAATAGAAAAGGTTAAAGTCAATTGTTTTTTTTTATTTAATTAATTTCATTTGTTTTTATATAACCTAATAATCTATATAAATAAAATGATAGAGGTCTGCAGTTGTGCGCGCATCACGGAAAAAGTACTGGATAGATTTAAATGAAACTTTCTAAGTTTTATTTCTTAGACACTTGGCCCTTATATAAAAAAAGATTGCGATATCTTCATTTAATAAAAATTTATTAAAGTTTCAAGAAAAAACGATTTGTATATGTACTGCGTGTTCAGTGATGCAGTATGTATGTTTCCTTCTCGCGGAGTAGTGGGGCAAGCGGCGTAGCGCCATGCGGAAAACTTTGTTAATATTTCAAGCAACGCGGACGAAGTCGCGGGTATCAGCTAGTTTTTAGTATAAAATACCTTTTATACCTTCTTTTTATTCATAGCTCTGTTTATTATTTAAGTAAATTGTTGAATTAACAATAAGAACATAGAGGAACTTAATTTCGATCGCCGCTATGCATCATTGCCTAGCACTACCATTGAGACTAAGAACTATCTATATGTTCAATACAATCTATACGCTTAAAAAAGTCTTAATAAGTGTTATTCGCGACCTTGGGATGTATGCAGGTTTTTCCAAATACACATAGGTAGATAACATTATGTCAAATAATCCTGTGCAATCTAAACAACTTTAACTTTTACAAGGTTTATTTTTATAGATCCCCAATTAAATGAATAATTATCGTTTTATTTTTCTAAGGTATTTAAGTTGATGTAAAAGGTAATTTTCTTGACCGACTTAGGTAGGTACTATATTGAAAAGTGATAGGTAATGAACAGGTAATAATAATTTAATCTATTTCATTTACTTGAATTGCAGTATAACGACTTTAATATCTTGACCTTTTGAATAATCCAATGCTAAATTTCAAATCGATATTGGTCAAGATGCTTAGATGCGATACGGTAACAAATATTCAAACTTTCATGTTTAATACAGATGACCATTCCATTATTTATTTTAAATAGATATGACCTTCCTAAGGAACGGTAAAAACTAACTTCCACGTATATATCTACTTTACTAAGTTTAGAAACGACTTTTTAACTAATTATGCTGCATTGAAACTTTTTTATTTTAATTACTAAGAGTTCTATACGATTTATACCTTGGAGATCTTGATCTCGGCATTCAGTTAATGAATGAGTACATAGGTATGATTCATAAAATGGAGTTTATTATTCAAAAATCACAAACGATTTCTACTCATTATTTTTTATTAATTAATAACTTACAATTATAATGCATCATGAGGCCAAACTGCAAATCTTTTAACTTAGATTATAATTTTAAATCGTAAGTATGTAACTTAACTGTAATAAATATGTAGTCATGTATAAAAGTTTAACATTGGAGCAATAAAATAAGCTGCTTTAAACTGTCTTGTGTGATAACCATTGTTATTTGGGACACTATCGCACTAACATTTAATGGTAAAAAAGATAATCATTTAATTACTAAAGGGGCACACATAATTCGCAAAATTTAGATGAAAAGAACAAAAAATTATTTATTTGGGAACTTTTCTTATATGTAGTACAATAAGAATATGGCTACGATGATGCTGCAAAAGTATAAACTGCGTTGCAGACATGAACGCGTTTAAAAGCTAATATAGTCATGTTGTTTGTCTAATCTAGTAAAATTTAATCATTTATGCTTCCAATGTCGCTAATGATTTATAAAAAGTGGTTAAATATGGTATAAGGCAGCTAGCGATAAGCTTTGCTCAGTTTCTAGATAATTATGCTAGCGGTAAAACTTTCACAGTAATCGTTTTACTAACGAGTTTTTTAACTTAAAACTTAACAAACATTTCGAATCTCGTAAAAAGCAAATTTAAAGTAATTACATCTAAAAAAACTACTTAACTTCTTTTGCTTGGTACGACAATGAGAATAATTAGTAGGCGTATTATTAATCAAGAATAGTGTAGAATTCATTTGTTTTCTATAAATCCACGTTTTTTTAATGTGGGATATATATAACATTTTTAAGTAAAAACTATAAAACTGTGCCTTGACTATAAAGTATTTTACATTATTTAATTTTTTACAGTTGCCAAAGCTATATTCGAAAATATGGAAGTATTTTCTTTACTCCTCGAGCCACTCACGATCGGCACAATGGGCACACAGAAACCGTTCCGCTTCAGCTTTGAACAATATGTACAAGAAGCCAAAACGAAGATGCCTTCAAGAAAAGTAGCAGGTAGTTAATAGCATTAATTTAACATTATGTAGTTCTAATTATTTTCTTTGCTTGAATGCTAACATCGCTAATAACTTTATAAAAATAATAACAGATTTTCCTTGTACTTATATCTCATGATATAAACTATACAATGTAAAGATATTTCGGAATGAATTCTTTTACAAAGAGATTATATTATACCTACATCTTATATGTATTACACGTTACCGATGTGAAAACATGATAATCATGACTTTACATTCGGTAATATTTTAGCCATCTTCAAATGCTTAGATAGGTAGATAAGTACTTATGTACTTCATCGAATCAAATTCAAGCAATATAATAGAAGGTTGCATCCGGCTTGTATTGTGGAAGGCGAGGACAAGAATAAGATAAGACGAGAAGGATCGTATCTTCATTTTAGTCTGCTTGTTTGCTCTTACTTTTAAGCCAGAAACACAAACAATGGTGTTTTATAATTACTCAATTTTCAATTAAATTTTCGACTATTTCACTATATCATTAATGCTTTGGTCAACAATGAAAATGTGGTCCTATTTATCATGTGGTTAAGCATTGACAGCTAATGAGAACTCAAAGTCTTCACCTTCCCAGTCCTGCCCGTTGTAGTTCGGAGGTTATGTAAAATTGCTGAAAGTGTATAATATTTTTACAGAATAGAGCGAAAATAAGTTGGTATTTTTTAATTTGCTATAACATTATAACGCTTCATTCCCCAAAAGTAGGTAATTTGTTATTTTGAAATTAATAGATTGTATGCTATTCTAAAGAGCATTATTTAAAGCTTGTTCTATACCTACTAATAATATAAGAATAAAAACCCGAGTGCGTAAACAGCGAAGTAAGGAGATGGAAACAAGTTGACGGTGGGTGAAGCCGAAAGAAAATACATACTCGTAATACTGTTACTACTCTTTTTTCGACTTCGCGACAATCGGGTGAAAATATTTTAACATACTCGTAGTTCTAAAAAAGGAACATTAATATATTTCAATGGTAATACAGATGCATGCATGATGCAACTACTTATATCTGCGATGGAAACTCAGACGACACAGAATGATGGTGCCTGTGAGCTTACTCCAGAATGTCAAACACAGATAATGCAAGGGTCAGGTCTTGCCTTTCAACAGACCAGTCGACTGCGCGCTATGACGTTGGCGCGTATTTTCGACTGCATAGAAGGAGTAGATCTTTCCGCAAATATTTATAAGCTTTGCATACAGATTTACAAAGAATCGAAATCTTTAGAGGCTTGGGATCATCCAGCTGGCACGAGGACATTATTTATGCAACAAAGTAAGCTACCTAATTTGAAATTTTGATGTTATTGTCTATAAGCACTAATGTTGCTTCGGTTTTTCATATTAACATTTACTTTAGCATTTCACCTTTAAGCACTTTATTCTTTAATATAAAGATTGTAAAGCAATAAAAAATATAAAGTTTAAAGTTAATAAGTAACAAAATAGTAGAGGAGACCGTGGAAGATCGACCTTCACCGATCTGATAACCAGATGAGACATATTTTTTATCGAATATAATTTATAAACAAAGATGCCTATAATTACTTGCCTATCTGAAAGTGCTCATGGCTATAAAAAATATGTCTCATCTGGTTATCAGGTCGGTGAAGGTCGATCTTCCACCGGCTCTTAGACCAAAATTAAAAGCATTGCATATCTCCATTCTCTAGCATCACTCAACCCAATTATTATAAGTTTTATATTTATTTAATTAACACTATAGATTCTGCTATCACTCGGCTCGTGTAGTTAATATTTTTCCTCAAAACGGTAGTAGTTAGGTTTCTGAATAAATAAGCTTTGTGACTGGTTTTCTGTTTTCAGTTTTCTTCTGTGCTTCACAAGGATATGGTGAATTCATTAAGCCACGATGGATGAATAAGATATTATCGTGGCAGGAGCCTAAGGGTTGCTATGCCGATGATCGCCAACCATTTCTACGACTCACGGGTTTCGTTGGACCCTCAGCAAATCCACCGCCAAAAGATAGAGAGGTAATTAAAATATAAAATAGCACACTTGCATCGGGTTCGTCCTTAGGTACGTGTTATAGCTCCTATGGAATAGACTACATATAGTATATACATATAGAAAAGTAGGTACCTAAGCATTTAAAAAACATTTAAACATAACCCTTCTTTTCTAAGGACGACTCTATATAACATTTTCTATACAACTTAAGTTACAGTCGTTATTTTTAAGCCATATTTTAAATATGATATTTACTAAACAGATTATGCTTAGTTGCTGTTATTTTATGTGCCTATAGATAAGTTACTCAAAATAAAAAGAAAACGAATTTCATGAATAAATTTTACAGGAAAATTATCGTGTGAAAAAAGCTGCTACATTTGACGGTGGAAATTGCAATTCTTTAACATCAGCCATGGCTTTGGGTTCTCTTGCAATGTACGTACGAGCACTATTGGAAACTGATCAAGCGTTTCAATATGACGTTCTGGTCTAGATTTGTAAAATAATTTTTAGTTTTATATAATGATGATACAAATAAGTAAATCTAAACCTGATTCAATTTTAATTTTTCCAAGAGTATGTTACTTAATAAATTAGACGTACCTTTTAATTTAGTATTAATAGCTTTTTATTAAAATCCCTTTAGTTTAGTCATTTTTGTACATTTGATCATTACATGAGATTTTCAAAAACGATATACACTCACAATCCGTGTCCAATATTGAGTAATTATATTATTTTTATTGCTGTAATTCGGTATCGTAAACCGTTCAATCATTCAAAGTTTTATTTTTGGGTCTACATTCCTATGTTTCAATATTACTGCTCAAATTCGTTCGATTTTCCTCCAATAAACTACACTGGCAAAATATATTATATCTGTTAACGGTTTTTAAGCCTAATAACGAAAGAAAAAAAAGTGGCAAAAATAACAGCAATATCGATCATCTATTGATGAAATACGAAGAGAAAACGAAAATATGATATTGTGATGGTACGGTGTGATCGTCTAAGCTTGTTAATTAGTGATTAAATATATTTGAGGAAAATTATTGAAAATAATACTTCAGGATAAAAGACACTTGGGTATCTGGCATGTTATCTATAATTACGCGGATTCCCAAGGTAAACGGAGACGCATCGCTCACCTGGGCAGTACAATACGTTGGGTGGACTATACAGGCTATCATCCCATTCTACCTGTCTACGCGAGGCTCATTGTATTGTATGAGCCCTACCTCAATAAAATTATGTAATAGCGTTACTTCAACACTCGGAAGTCCGAATAAGACTAATTAGAATTATAAGCTAACGGACAGATTAGAATGCATGATTAACTGGTGTATGTATTTGCCTTCTTGGGCCATCGTAACCGACCGATTTCCCTCTAGCACGGGGAACCCTACGCCCAGCACAGGGGCCTTTAATCATTGTTATTGGGGCACAGTCAACTCCCTTTTATCGCTGAGAAGCGGATTATTGCCTTGTCTCGAAAGACAGGCTATTTGTGAGCCGTAGCTCGCCCCATAACCATGGTTTATGATTATGTATATTTATTATTATTATATAGTTATATGATTTGGCCAAACCGAGGTCGGGAGTTGATCTGTAAGACATGGCGTGTATTGGTGTGCCGGGATATCGCCGCCGGAACGCCACGCTGGAACCGTGTACTGTTCTTGACTATTTCAGTCAATATTTCAATATATTTTAAAAGCCCAATCAACCTTAGTGTCCTTCATTCCGCAATATCACCCTACTTTTGCTCTGCCTAGTCTCCTTTTCCACACAATTATCATGGTCACCCTAGCATTATATAAATTCCTAACAAACAAACAAAACAAAAGGCTCGGGTTCCTACCTGTCTGTCGTCTCTCTCGCTGCACCCGTAGACTCTCGGAGTCTCTGCTAATTTACTAGATATTTACATTAGCGTAGCTAATGTCTTCAGACCTTAATACTTAGTAACTAATTGCAATCGGTCTATTATGCAAAGCTAAATAAAATCAAGTCATCATAGATTGCTCAGTATTAGGTCTTTTTATGCTCTCAAATTCAGCTCTGAAGTAGTCTCATAGTTCTATTGAACTTAGCTAAAATAATTTATTATGATAAGTGATTGATCGGCTTAGATCAATGTAATAAAAGGTAACTGCCAAAGTTTCGGAATAAACTTATTAAACACAATCAGCATCTCGTAGCCAGCGGGACTCGAACCCACATAACAAAATATGACGTAGTCTCATAGTTCTATCGAACGTAACTAATTTAATTTATTATAAAAGGTGATGAGATGAATGAAGAGTAATTGTCGTGGTTTCGGAATAAACTTATTAAACACAAATCAACATCTCGTAGCCAGTAGGATTCGAACCCACATAACAGGTATATATATATGTATATCTACAGCTATCTAAACCTAACTTTCTGGAATGCGAATCGTGATTCTATCTAGGTAATATGAGGGAATTTATTATTGGAGATGGCTCGATTTAGTTCAACACATGTGCGGTATTAATAATGACCCGTTTGAATTGATTAATAAAAATAGAAAAGGTTCGAATTTCGAGTGAATCCTCCATTATTAAACACCCTGAGGAGTACTAAAATTATATTAATAAAATAAAGATTATGGTTCAAAAATCTGTTTATTCTCAAAATTACTATCTGTTCTTTACTCAAAACAACTTGAGTGATATCAAAAGAAACTATTAGATTATTTAGATCGTACTTTAAAATATTAGGTTATATCTTAAAGCACGAACGAATATTTCACGTTCCTAAAGCCATACTAAGCAAGGGAAAAACGGCATATTCAAACGAAAAAACCCTTGGGCTATTTAAATCTAAGTACGTCTTAACATTTAAAATACACACATGCTTCACTAAATATTAATGTTTAGGTAATTATATACAAGTTAACATTGTTGTCGAAGGAGAAGACACACACATCTTAATGTTACGATAAATTTGATTACATATATTTACATAGTGTTGTGCTAGATTCACAGATGGTTAATTTATCTATTTCATTCTTTAAAGTGATTAACTTCAGACCTTGATCGGGGCAATCTGCCGTTGGACTCGACTATTGCCGATTTACTTTAGCCCTTACTTCATTCTAGCCTCGCCAAACTAGTCTACAGGGTATTAAAAATATATACGCGAAATAAATCACAAATAAGGACATAATTCCCCAATCTAAGATAGACAATACTATACTCCCGTCTCTTCTCTTAAGCTCACTCAATATCTCCATTCCGGTCTCTGGATTCATGTTTGGTTGTCTCTAAAGGTTAAGCCTCTCAATTTAATTATATAAGTTGCAATATATCTGTGAATCTATAACAATCTATTAAATTACAAATGGATTGGAGTACATTACCAAATTACTGCGTCACCTCGTCCGTCGCACTTTATTACGATTACTTTTCTTAATTACTTTATTTATTTCTACTCTCGATTTATTTTAATAAAACTTTATAATTCTAAGACTACACTCGTTAGCTTCCCGCACAACAACCTCGGACTCCCGAACTGCTCTCCCTCTGGTTGATCCCGCCACGCTGTCCGATCGCCGGGATCTACTCGCTACCCCTTCCCATAGCCTTCCCCTTCCAATCTGTAAAAATAGTTTTACGCAAAATCAACTGTACAATCATTCACATTGGTTAAATTTCTCCTTTTGCTGCATCTTGTCAAACATCTGGCATCGGGTCCGTTCGCTTCCCACGTTCGCGAATGCCACAAAAACTCAATTTATGACGCGTTTCCTAAGCTAACCTCTTATCAAGGTCTCTTTCACTTGTATTTAGTTTGAATTCTATAGTTTATTACTTTTAAAGTGTTCCCGGTTTTTTGTGTTCTTTGTTTTAACTCGACCTAATGGTTTCACATCTGCAGTGAAGCTGTTTTCTTGTCTAGTTGGGTAAATTTATGTGTTCCAATGTTTATTTTACGAATTTCTTTAGTTTTAAAAGTTACATTATGCTTGGAATTTATTTAAGTGTTCATTGAAGACGAAAAGAAAAAAAAATGAATTATAGGCCATAGGCGGACCATCTCACACTCCCCCAAATAGATTTTTAATACACCTAGTCTTCCTAATGTCTCAGCATTTGCACTAGTCGTTTGAAAATCTATTTCTCTCCTGTATTCGCTCACTAGTCCCTAGTAGAAACCTATTATTTGTGCGCTTTTATAATAACGAAACAGATGGATAGCATTATAATTTCCTTTTGTCTTATTAGTACGAACGTCAATCAAGGTGTATACGTTATTATATGGGACTGCTCCTATTACGTAGGGCCCCTCATATAGACGCATGAATTTCTTTGTTAACTTTTTGTCGGCATCTGACTTCGCAAAGACCTTAAGTTTCACTAAGTCTCCTATTTCGAAATGCACTAGTTTATGCGTTTTATTATGGTAGGACTCTCTACTTTCTGTCGCTTTAACTATGTTTTGCCGCACATGCTGCCTAATTTGTTCTAGAATTTCCCGCCGTAATTCGCTTTCCTTCACTACGCCCTTGTCAAAATCACTCGATAATAGAGTCCGTTTTCCCCACACCACCTCGTTTGGTGTATAGCCTATCGTAGTGTGCACTACCTGATTGTAACAATCCTCTATACTAGGTAATATATCTACCCAAGATTGATGAGCCTTCTCGCAATATGTTCTAAATAACCTTCCTAATTCTTTATTAACTCTCTCTGTCGAGTTTGGTCGCGGGTTCCTGACAGATGTGTGCGTTAGTTCCGCACCTAACTGGCGAACGCCCGTCTCGAAAATCTTTGAGGTGAAATTCGCGCCTCTATCTGAACATAATGTCCTAATTTCAACTTGTTTATGGAACTTTTTCACACATGTTAAAGTAGCTTTTCCACTTGCCGCACGTAGTGGGTATAGCCTGATTAGTTTGCTATAAACGTCCTGCATTACGAATATGTATTTGTATCCGAAACGACCCGCTGGCAAAGGTCCATAAATATCGCAAAAGACGCGTTCTCCTATCTCTTTCGCTATCACAGTCTTAATCGGCCCTGTGTGTGCTTTTAACGCGTGTTTTGACCTCTGGCATACCTCACAAGCTCTCACAATCCGACCTATTATACGAGACATATTCGAGAAATAATAACGGTGCTTCATCAGAGCATAAACTTTATACCGTCCGAAATGACCTATTTCTTCATGTATACTAACAACCAAATTTCTCTGTAAGTCCTCGGGAATATATAACCTCAAGGTATCCGTCTTCCCGTTGATCCTGTAAAGAACACCCTCCTTGAGCGTATAATACCTAGATTCAGACGTGCCCGCTACTTTCATACGTCTAATTATCTAAATAGCAACCTTGTCACGTTCTTGATAACTACCTATTTCTTTCCATTTCGCCTGTACTACCCGTCCTAATGACGTTCTAAATAGATGCATCTCCGGCCCCGTAGCCTTATTAGTTAATACGTCCGTGGTCCCCTTTATATGGCGGGATAATACATCCGCTACCGTGTTTAGTTTACCTTTCACGTGCTCAACTGTATAATCGAACCGTCCTATGTAATGTACCCATCGTATCATCCGTGCGCTTAATAACTTACATGTTTGTAGAAATATCAAGCTCTTATGATCAGTCCTAATCACTAAACGTGCTCCCCTTAAATACTTTTCAAACTTTGATAGACTAAAAATGATCGCCCGCAGTTCTTGTTCTGTGACTGTCCATTTCCGTTCCGTTTCCGTTAACGCCTTACTACAAAATCCTATTATCCGTTCCTCGCCTACATCGTCTACCTGATAAACATATCCGGAAACCCCGAAATTACTACTATCGGTTTGCAGGTAATAAGTTTCCTTCGGGTTAGGATGTACAAGAAGTATTGTGTCTAAAAATAGTTTCTTAACCCTTTCGAACCAATCGTTTGCTACCTGTGTCCAAGACCATCTGGTGTTTTGTTTTAACAAATCGCAAAGTGGCCTAACTTCCTCACTATACTTCGCGATAAACCTCCTGAAATAGTTTAATAATCCTAAAAACCCTCGTAATTGTTTTATTGTTAGAGGTATGGGGAACTCTTGTATGGCTTCTACTCGTTCAGGATCCATACGCACTCCGTTAGTATTTACTATGTGACCTAATAGCTTCACCTCTACGCATAAGAAGCGACACTTCTCTAGTCTGCCCGGTAAACCTGCGGTTTCTAGCTTGTCTAGTACTCGGTCTAAGTGCTCTAAGTGTAACTTTATATCCCCTGTAGTAAATATGACTAATTACAGGTGCTTCAACTAAGGTACTACCTAATCGGAACTCTATTAACACCAATCGATTCGCGCTCTCGCTTCGCGATCCAAATGCCCCCCGAATTATAAATGCTTCCGAATTGCCGGAATAGCGATCTCCGGTAAAGACCCGCTTTCACTGAGAATAGAGTCGTGCAATTCTCTAGTTATTCCGCTAATCTGACTTCCCGTATCGATAAGTGCATTCATACTTCTCCCATACAACGACACACATACTTCAGGTAACTTAGGTAAAGAATAATCAACCTCTTCGTCAATTGACTCATCGAGTTCGTGGAACATCGTATTTAATCTCGCCCCGCTCCTAGCGCAATAATTACATGTAATGCCCCTCTCGCTACATTCTATTTCGTTACTAAACTGGTTTTCCAATAAGATTCCTATACCCTTTATTTCCAACTGACAACTGTAATCGACGTCATTTACGCTGCCTTTCAGTGCTCGTTTTAGACCCTTTCCGCCGACTCCTAAGCCCTGTCCTGGTTTACATCCGTTCTTAATTAAGATATTATAAGTTACACATGCCCGTTCGCATTCAGAGATCTCTAAACTCCCCGATTTACACAAATTTAATTTATCAGACCTCGTTTGTGTGGGGAAACCTAGTTTTTTTGACGTTCCCTCCCCCACATTTTCCGATGAAGTAGAGCCTTCGCCCTCTCTCACAAAGCGATAGCCGGTCTGGCTTGTTCGGTTTCAGGTAAGGCAGGCCTTTTATAGTTACCCCTATAGCCATAACCTGTCTAATTCCATAACCTGTCGAGCGTGCCCTGTAATGCATCCAAGTGCTATGTCGATCTCGCGATCAAATCCGTTTACCGTTCTAATATACTTCTTTAATCGTTTTAAAAATGCAATAAGGTTCGTGAATGGTTTTCCATCGAAATTTGGTTTGCTAACCGACGGTTGTACTACATATAAGTTTCGAATTTCAGAAGACGCTACGCTGTGACTCGCGGACTCGTAACTAGTTCCTTGTCTAACATCCCTATCACTTTCGCTACTCGCCACCCCAACCGGCGCGTGTGACGTAACACTCGCGTTTTCATTTGGTACTGGATTCACTTTCGAACTAATTTGCTGTAATTTCCCTTCGAACTCACTTATTGTTATCAAAATCAACTCTAAAGTCGAGTTACCTACGGTTTCCGTTCGCTCGCTCTCCGTTACCGCACTAACATTGGATAGGTCCGTTGCTACCTGCTTTGACTTACGTCCTTTTCTACCTGTCGACATATTTCTAGTCGCCTTAAACCCTTTTACTTTTACCGTCTAACTTCGCCAGATGTTAAAGTATTTACTTATTGCCGTGCCGCTTTCACGAATCGTCGAACAAAATCTTAGATAATAGCACAATACCGATACCAGATGTTTGACAACACTCGGGATGTGTCCCGATTTATGTGAATTCTCTAGGACCGAAATGAATTTTAAGAAATAAAATAAGAGTACAGAAATAAATCTAAGAAATAAGCAAGAATAATTTCTCCGATACTGCAATCTCCTCCTTGAAATCCTGTAAATTGTACATTTATAAGACATACTGCTTATTTCTGCTCCCCCTATACACAGAATAAATGTACAACATAATAATAACATGCACAGTGTTATTTCTGCTTCCCCTATACATGGAATAAATGTTAAACATAATAATATCATGCACAGTGTGTGTCTTAGCTCCTTTTTCTTTTATTTTAATTTTTTATTCTTTTTTATTTCCTCCTCACATACCTAATCACGATTCCTACGTTGTGTTCTATTTTTATGCTATTTTTAGATCTAGTCATACCGTTATTTCGAATACGTACATAGATCCCTGGTCACTCGGCATCAAAATTCTGTGATGGTACGGTGTGATCGTCTAAGCTTGTTAATTAGTGATTAAATATATTTGAGGAAAATTATTGAAAATAATACTTCAGGATAAAAGACACTTGGGTATCTGGCATGTTATCTATAATTACGCGGATTCCCAAGGTAAACGGAGACGCATCGCTCACCTGGGCAGTACAATACGTTGGGTGGACTATACAGGCTATCATCCCATTCTACCTGTCTACGCGAGGCTCATTGTATTGTATGAGCCCTACCTCAATAAAATTATGTAATAGCGTTACTTCAACACTCGGAAGTCCGAATAAGACTAATTAGAATTATAAGCTAACGGACAGATTAGAATGCATGATTAACTGGTGTATGTATTTGCCTTCTTGGGCCATCGTAACCGACCGATTTCCCTCTAGCACGGGGAACCCTACGCCCAGCACAGGGGCCTTTAATCATTGTTATTGGGGCACAGTCAACTCCCTTTTATCGCTGAGAAGCGGATTATTGCCTTGTCTCGAAAGACAGGCTATTTGTGAGCCGTAGCTCGCCCCATAACCATGGTTTATGATTATGTATATTTATTATTATTATATAGTTATATGATTTGGCCAAACCGAGGTCGGGAGTTGATCTGTAAGACATGGCGTGTATTGGTGTGCCGGGATATCGCCGCCGGAACGCCACGCTGGAACCGTGTACTGTTCTTGACTATTTCAGTCAATATTTCAATATATTTTAAAAGCCCAATCAACCTTAGTGTCCTTCATTCCGCAATATCACCCTACTTTTGCTCTGCCTAGTCTCCTTTTCCACACAATTATCATGGTCACCCTAGCATTATATAAATTCCTAACAAACAAACAAAACAAAAGGCTCGGGTTCCTACCTGTCTGTCGTCTCTCTCGCTGCACCCGTAGACTCTCGGAGTCTCTGCTAATTTACTAGATATTTACATTAGCGTAGCTAATGTCTTCAGACCTTAATACTTAGTAACTAATTGCAATCGGTCTATTATGCAAAGCTAAATAAAATCAAGTCATCATAGATTGCTCAGTATTAGGTCTTTTTATGCTCTCAAATTCAGCTCTGAAGTAGTCTCATAGTTCTATTGAACTTAGCTAAAATAATTTATTATGATAAGTGATTGATCGGCTTAGATCAATGTAATAAAAGGTAACTGCCAAAGTTTCGGAATAAACTTATTAAACACAATCAGCATCTCGTAGCCAGCGGGACTCGAACCCACATAACAAAATATGACGTAGTCTCATAGTTCTATCGAACGTAACTAATTTAATTTATTATAAAAGGTGATGAGATGAATGAAGAGTAATTGTCGTGGTTTCGGAATAAACTTATTAAACACAAATCAACATCTCGTAGCCAGTAGGATTCGAACCCACATAACAGGTATATATATATGTATATCTACAGCTATCTAAACCTAACTTTCTGGAATGCGAATCGTGATTCTATCTAGGTAATATGAGGGAATTTATTATTGGAGATGGCTCGATTTAGTTCAACACATGTGCGGTATTAATAATGACCCGTTTGAATTGATTAATAAAAATAGAAAAGGTTCGAATTTCGAGTGAATCCTCCATTATTAAACACCCTGAGGAGTACTAAAATTATATTAATAAAATAAAGATTATGGTTCAAAAATCTGTTTATTCTCAAAATTACTATCTGTTCTTTACTCAAAACAACTTGAGTGATATCAAAAGAAACTATTAGATTATTTAGATCGTACTTTAAAATATTAGGTTATATCTTAAAGCACGAACGAATATTTCACGTTCCTAAAGCCATACTAAGCAAGGGAAAAACGGCATATTCAAACGAAAAAACCCTTGGGCTATTTAAATCTAAGTACGTCTTAACATTTAAAATACACACATGCTTCACTAAATATTAATGTTTAGGTAATTATATACAAGTTAACATTGTTGTCGAAGGAGAAGACACACACATCTTAATGTTACGATAAATTTGATTACATATATTTACATAGTGTTGTGCTAGATTCACAGATGGTTAATTTATCTATTTCATTCTTTAAAGTGATTAACTTCAGACCTTGATCGGGGCAATCTGCCGTTGGACTCGACTATTGCCGATTTACTTTAGCCCTTACTTCATTCTAGCCTCGCCAAACTAGTCTACAGGGTATTAAAAATATATACGCGAAATAAATCACAAATAAGGACATAATTCCCCAATCTAAGATAGACAATACTATACTCCCGTCTCTTCTCTTAAGCTCACTCAATATCTCCATTCCGGTCTCTGGATTCATGTTTGGTTGTCTCTAAAGGTTAAGCCTCTCAATTTAATTATATAAGTTGCAATATATCTGTGAATCTATAACAATCTATTAAATTACAAATGGATTGGAGTACATTACCAAATTACTGCGTCACCTCGTCCGTCGCACTTTATTACGATTACTTTTCTTAATTACTTTATTTATTTCTACTCTCGATTTATTTTAATAAAACTTTATAATTCTAAGACTACACTCGTTAGCTTCCCGCACAACAACCTCGGACTCCCGAACTGCTCTCCCTCTGGTTGATCCCGCCACGCTGTCCGATCGCCGGGATCTACTCGCTACCCCTTCCCATAGCCTTCCCCTTCCAATCTGTAAAAATAGTTTTACGCAAAATCAACTGTACAATCATTCACATTGGTTAAATTTCTCCTTTTGCTGCATCTTGTCAAACATCTGGCATCGGGTCCGTTCGCTTCCCACGTTCGCGAATGCCACAAAAACTCAATTTATGACGCGTTTCCTAAGCTAACCTCTTATCAAGGTCTCTTTCACTTGTATTTAGTTTGAATTCTATAGTTTATTACTTTTAAAGTGTTCCCGGTTTTTTGTGTTCTTTGTTTTAACTCGACCTAATGGTTTCACATCTGCAGTGAAGCTGTTTTCTTGTCTAGTTGGGTAAATTTATGTGTTCCAATGTTTATTTTACGAATTTCTTTAGTTTTAAAAGTTACATTATGCTTGGAATTTATTTAAGTGTTCATTGAAGACGAAAAGAAAAAAAAAATGAATTATAGGCCATAGGCGGACCATCTCAATATCTCAGACTTGCTTTCGGCCTTACC
This sequence comes from Boloria selene, assembly GCA_905231865.2. NCBI lineage: Eukaryota > Metazoa > Arthropoda > Insecta > Lepidoptera > Nymphalidae > Boloria > Boloria selene. The sequence goes on from HG993141.1 coordinate 6,710,220, forward strand.
AACAATGGAATCAGAAGATAAATGAAGTTTCTTTAGACTTGGCCTCGGCCTTTCGTCATATCAGAATGAAATTTACTAGACTAGGCTGTATGGACTATTATAGTCCTTTGCCTTTCCCTATTGGGGATAAATTTTAAAAACAACAATAATAGCAATGTCGCGCCTATTAATAATAATGTACAGCAGTCAAATCTATAAAAACACCTGTGCCAGTATTTGGTAAGATACATAATTCTTTTTATAATGAGATATATTAGATATAAAATATTAAATATCTAAGCATGTCGATAGTAAGACTTATAACAAAAAATATTTAACTTAATAATGTAATACTGCATTAGGGATAGAAGGTAGGTTTGTTGCTGCTTTATATAGCGCGGCGCTTAAAATGAAGCAAATTTATGAAGTAGAGAAGAATTATGCGTTCTTTGCAAAAAGAATTGATTAAGCCAAAAGTAATCGAATTTTTAAAGACAAGTATGGTTCACAATCACATCACAAATGGCTAAATTATTGAAAGAAGTTGGAGAAAAAACAGGTAAATGACAATTATTGTTATTAACGACTTTATTTGGTACTTTTGGTAGCACTATATTCGCAAAAAAAAGATTTTAATATAATGTGATTAATAAAAGACAACGGTGAGATGAGTGGGTCAGAAGTGACATATTTAATATATTTATATTTCAATAATAATGGCCTTGTATTGTTTTAAGGAAAAATAAAGAAATGCTCGATAATTTTTTTGGTTTGTTTTAGGAATGCTATTAATATTAGTTGTTGTTGCCGAGAATGGTCGTTTGAAACTATAAAGACGTATTGTAAATACGTTCCTTGCTGTAATGGTAGCCCATAAAAACGAGGCTTTATGTGATAACTGCGATTACCGCTTAAATATGATACATCGCGTAAAGCTTTGATGGATGCATTAAAAAAGTTAACCAAAGGAAACAAAAGTATACAATTGACATAGAAAGTTGATCCGTCAATAATAGGAGGTGTAATCATTGGGGTGGAGGATAAGCATGTCGACTTGAGCATTGCTGGAAAAATACAAATGTACCTACACTGATTATTTAAGAAAAGCTGCGTAATATTGCTAATAAATAAAATATGTTACACTACATAATTTCTCCTCTTGAGAGTTTTTTCATATAATTGAAAAGTGTTTTATATCAACATTTCACAAACATTAGGATTAGGTAAAAATAAAACACAAATTCATTGAAATAATTTATATACTTAATAAAATCTTATAATAATTATGGCCATTATTATACCACTCAATTCTTCTCAGTAGGAAACTCTTCACTTTAGGAAAGCTACAGCACCATATTTGTATCTACGTCTTGGTATGTTTGGAGATATACGATCGGCGTGGAATCCAATATGGTGGTTCTTTGGTGGCGACATGCAATCTGAATTTTTAAGCAACTTTGATATCTTTTCATAATGTATTCTGAAGTTAATTCTATCAGAGCTTAGTGTACCGGTCATAACTCTTTGGAAACTTGATGTTAACACCCAAAGCTCTTGTGAACCATTTGGATTATTTACAATTTTCAAGCCGCTTGCAAATTGAAGCGTTTCTTGGTTGATATCAATTTGATGGAAATTACGCAGTGAAAATTCCGTCCCGGTATTCCAACAAAAGATGCCGACAGGATCATTCAGCCCGAAGTACAAAATACCATTATCATCAATAGCTTCCGATGCTGATTGATTTGGTCTCTCTTCAGGAAAAACCTGTGCAGTAAAACATTTTATTAAAAATACACGATGGATGTTTATTATTTTATATTTATAATATTTTCTTAGTTTGAATAATATGAATGGGAAACTTATTTTCTAACGATAATGCTGATATGATAAACGGACTGAAAAAAGAGGTGATTGAGTTTATTAGAAAAGCAAAATAATTATATATTTTAATAATTATCCATACCTTACCTATTTTTAAACTTATATTTAAATTATACTGAAAATGTACCTACACGTATGTAAAAATGTGAAATTATTATTTTGGATTAAACATTTTGCTACCAGATATTATTTTAAATTTTATAAGTAGTAGACTGGGTACGGTTGTGCCAGGGTACGGTAGTGACATTCGTTATAACCGCAAAACTATACGGAATGCGGCGAAAAGTGTAAGGGAAAATAAAAGCGCAATGCATGTGTTGACATGTTGCCCAGTATTGCGTTAGCCAGTGCGCGACGCAAACAAAAGCAGGAGGCCACATTGCTTTTCAACAGCCAAAAGTAAGTTTGTTTGTTCAGATTCTTTTAATACTCGTATTTACTTTTATTGATATACAGATATACCATAGCAAATATTTTTTTGTTGTTAATTGAATATTAGTAGTTAATTACAAATGATTACTTTTTACGTAGATAATTTAGGTTACTCATTGTGTTTTATTGTTTTCAGAAGTATGCGTTGGGGACGGTTGTGACAAATGTAGTGGGTACGGTTGTGACATATATTTATTTAAGTTTTTGCTTTTACATACCCAGAAAACGTTTGCGGAAGACCGAAAAAGCACAGTATGATATTTGTCAATACAAGGATGCTTATGATGAATCAGTCAATCATCAGCATGAGATATGTAGATCATAATAAAGTATTTTTAAGCAGCGAGAAGAGCTGTTATTAAAATATATCACACGTTGCGCGGAAGTATATTTTGGCCTTACTACAAAAGAGGTACGGAACCAGTTTCCGTACCTCTGAACTAACTACTACCTTTGAACTGACAAATAAATACAACATAAATATATATAATATTGATTAAACTGGTGTAACTACGCAAGACAAGACGTGCCATACGACAAGTAGGAGCTGTTACTTCAGCTGAACGTGGCACAATAGTCACAGTTGCTTGTGCAGTTATGCTTTAGGAAATACTATGCCACCTTTTTTATATTTCCTAGGGTTCATTATCACGATCATTTTGTTAGGGACGGACCAGTGGGGTCAACAGTATTTTGTGTTATGTTAAACATTTCTAATAATAAAAGTCATTATACACAATTTCTGTGAATGTTTATGTCTGTCACTGCTGACCCCAACCACTGTCACAACCGTCCTTGGGGTGTGGACGGTTGTGACAGTTTACTTTTTTTTCAAATTTGATGTTTTAACTAATACAGCGTATATTGAGACAAAATTTCAGTATTTTTATATGGACAAATGTACAAGCTACGATTTAAGTAATTTTTATCTCAACTAACTAATAAATTACCATAATTATTGGCAGTCAAACCTCAACTGTCACAACCGTACCCAGTCTCCCCTACACTCTCACTTAAAATGAGGAAAAAGTAATGTAAGAAAATTGAACCGATTTATAAACTCATTTAACTTTAAAGGAAATAATAATAAATCTTAATATAATATGCATTTAATTCATTCAAATGTATAGTAATAAACACATTCAATGTAATGGTACTAGTCCTAAAGTTCACCATGCTGGCCAACATAACGCATTTCGAGAAATTTTATAAGGTTCTCCCAGATATACGAATGATTTGCTCATAAAACCCGGGTTGTAAACCAGCTTTAGTGGTTTTCCAAGCAAGCGCGCTAACACTAACATAACGCTGACGATACTATATTTTTATACTACTATTTTGTGGTGGACGACAGCATTTGGAAACCTCATGTATTTTTAGATTACACATTAACTTTTAAATCAATTTATATTATTAAATTTTAAATTATTACCAATCGACATTTCAAAATATTGATCCAATTGCTAGTAATTTCTTTCATTAAAAGCAGAGTTTGCCCAAATATAAAATTATAAGATATAATCATACTCACGTTAACAGAATAGGGATCAGCATTAGAATCGGCAATGAATGAGTCATTCCTTATTATACTGGTGCGTACTACATTTTCTGTAGTAGACGCTAAGGCGTGGAAATATAAGAAGCGATCCTGACCAGGTGTATACGGAGAGAGCGCCAAAGCAAACATACCATCCATGAGATCGAAGCTTTCACCTTTGAAAAAAATAACAATTACTCATCAAACGGTTCAACGCTTACTTACTTAAAGTAATAAGCTTCATTGTATTTACTCTGTAACATTGTTGTTTTATTGTTTAACTTGTAACACGCAATAGCAGTTTTTGTACATTTCTTAAAAAGTGGACGGCAAATAATTATATAATTAACTTTAATTATTAAAATTATTATAATTAAAATGAACTTAAATCAAAAATCTTATTTGAAAATATATGTCGTACTTATACTCGTACAAGCAAAAATATTTTCACTAATTTGACTACGTTTACTACGTTTGAAACATAACTAACGTACTGTAAACGTGTAGGTACTTTTCTGTAATTATGCTAAAGGTTGCTTAGAAATAATTTGAAGTGGCTTTTCTTTTCTATTATTAGTTTTTTTAAGCAGTCGAGTGTTTTATTATAATATGATTTACCTATACATTATAATAAAAAAATAAAAATTACCGTCAATAGTAAAATTGCCTCGAGAGGGGTACGGATACATAAAACGGTGAGTAACTCTCCAGGAGCGGTCATTGGCCACATCGACAACTAACAGTCCGTAGCCAGAAACATCCGCCACATAGACAAAAGTGTCAGCGCAATCATAGGGCGATTCGCTACGCAAATCTACAACCTTAAATAATAAAAAAAAAATTAAAAGTGCGTGCCTACAAAGTACACATGTCAGAAGTAAAACTTCTTTGGCAAACTAATTTTTAAATCTCGTTTATATTCATACTAAATATCCCCGTTTAAGCTCGTAGAGAGAGGGAGATGGCGCGAAGGTCACACCCACGACACGTTACAGAGTTAGAAATGTCACTGACTCGCGGTGGGCGAGATCTAACTAAGGCTAACTCTTCTCCGTCTCTGAGTGCCTGGTACTATAGACTTATTTTTTCGTTTCATCGAGTTTGAAATCACAACGATTCTAAAGAAGTTTCACTTCAAATTTGAATAAAATCATAAAATGTATTAGACAAGACACACAATACAAGACATTTTCTATTTCGTATCTTTATTTTGGTGAAATATTAATTTGTTAATCGCACTTGTAGGTTTTTCACCATTAAAATGGCCACATCAATTTAACATAAGTAGTAGACATATTAATATTAATCGTCTTGATGAAAAATTTTCAAGCGATTTTAATTTTTTTTTCAAATGTTTGTTTCTAGTGTTGTATCATTATTTGAGATAAATAATAAATACCATGCTAAATTTACGATATGGTGTATGATGAGTTGGTCTTGATGCGGTATGCTCTGTAGTACAATTCGTACTGTTTTTTTGTATTCGAACTGTTCTTCTTTTTTTTAACTCCATACATATTTTACTTATAAAGTTAAACAATATTAAAGATTACCGTCCAGTAAACTCATTAAATTTATTGTAAATAACAAACAGATATCGCAAATGATATTACTAAAGTCTAAAGTGCTCTTTTTTTGTTTCTCGACTTCGACACGTTTGCATAGATTTTTCTGTGCAGACAAGTATTTGTCGTATGCAACATTGTAGTGATGACGATGTTCTTAACATATAAAAGTTAAATACTATTAATTGTACAAAAATCGCCAACAAAATTAAACTAAAAAAAGCCAATCAACACTTGATTATGTATGAAAATAAATATCTGATGAGCCCTTACTGGAGTAATGAACAGCGAAGTCGCTATATATGCTTTAGGGCCTGGTCGATGTCGGTAGATTAGCTGATCGGTATTCAAGTCAAAAGCGAGAAGCTGAGCAGGACACACAGCTTTGTCCCCAATCTTTCCTGTATCCATTACCCATAGGCGATTACACTTATCTATCTGAAATTTAAACGTAATAATTTAGTTTGTAGCACTAAGAATCATAGATCAGGACTTTCTTTATCTTCAAGAAATAACTCTTTATAATTATATTTAATCCACACTTTTTTATTCACTACTGGTATAGAAAATTAAAGACTAATCCTTGACAACACTTTTTACTGTAGGTATTCATATTTTATGTTTCTTTAACGTTGTCTTGTGCTTAGAATTCAATAACTTTAAGAAACATGATGAATCATAAAAAATCATTATTATAATATAATATTTAATCACTGAGTAGTAAGTTGCACTTAAACTCCGAGCTTATACTCATACACCACGAAACCAATTCAGACAAACTTTTTGTTTACCATTTTTTGAAAGTTTGTTTAACATTTATTGACATTCGTACACATAAATAAGTACCTACCTAAACATCATATGCAAGTTATATGAAACTAGCGACTCGCCCTCGCTTCGCTCGGGCTCTTCCCTAGATTTAGCACAGGTAAAGCCGCGGGATCTGCTAGTTATGCATATAAACCTTCCTCTTGAATCACTCTATCTATTAAAAAAAACCGCATCAAAATCCGTTGCGTAGTTTTAAAGATTTAAGCGCACATAGGGATATAGGGACAGAAAAGGCGACTTTGTTTTATACTATGTAGTGATTAAATATTGATTTAAGTCTCTCCCGTGACCATGATTGCTGAAAAGCATTCGAAACGTTGGGAACCAAAAATCAAAATAAATCCGCGACAAAATCCGAAAAGATTGTTTCATTTATAAATATTTTAGTTTAACAAATAACGAGTTGTACACAAAAACTTGTTTAGAACCTCTTTTCCTTTTGTTCCCCAAGGCTCGCCATAATATTATTATTTTTTGCGGTGATGTAAGCACGATAACCAATTCATTGTTAGACCTTGAGAAGTATGATGATAGAACTAGATCTAAGAACAGCTCGAGCTAACGCTATCTAAAAATATGTCTAAAATATACTTACAGCGACTCTAAAAACAGATGTTAATCCATCACAATTAAGTCCTTGATTGTCATGCCAGGAATAGTCCGGATAGGCGGCGATTGTATTTTGTTCAGTAACCGTTCCCAAAGTCATAGGGCGACCCTCGTCAAAGCGTGGTATTGTCACGAAAATTCGCGATTTTTGTGGACCTAAGCAAGAGAATATTAAAAATTAATTATACCTAATGCGCAAATAAAACATAATTTTCGTATTGCTCTTGTATCTTTGAGATTTTATATTTTACATTTTTATTAGAAAGTACTACCTATATCTTAGATTATTTATAAACAAAGAATTATTATTTTTTATAAGCATAACTAACTAACTATCATGAATAGTCATTTACAGTATTCCGAGATCTACAAAAAATAATCATGTACTCCTAGCACCTATGTAATATTTTATCTGTACATACTTGTCTATTGACATGCGTTAAAAGATGCCGTTTATGCGAAAAAAAAGATTCCACACAGACAAATTGACAAAAATTCTGAAAAATTTGATTTCTATTGCGTTAATAAAGACTCCCAATAATGGATTTTTTAAAATATGTATATTTAAGAGAAAGCGGGCTATTACAAATTTATTATAAGTAATATGTATAATATTTTTCTTTAGTGTAGTTGACATAAAACATATAAATGAAATCTTAACATCATCATCATCATCAGCCGTTATTAACGTCCCACTGCTGGGCACGGGCCTCCCTCAGTACGAGGGGATCATGCCTTAGGCCTAGAAATCTTAACAAATAAACAAAAAAATATAACGTACTACTTCTATATTGCACATCGACATCGATTGGTACCGAAAGTCCGGGAACGTAGTAGCGTTTTCGTATAGCCTCTTGGCGGTCCGCATCGTTTGAAAATTCGAAATCTAAATTTGCCCATTGATTGGTAATTCTAAGTTGGTTCTTCGCAACCAACCCAGGCCAGCAACATGCTAAGCAGTACGAAAGCAGGAAAAAACGCTCTATGCCGTACCCCATTTCAGTCTTGTATATATCCAATAGGTAAGGATCTGAAATACATTATATTCGAATTTTTTATTTAGGCAATTGAACCAAAGTTTATTTTCGAAGTAATAAATAAATAGATAATATTAAAATGAATTTATTATTGACATGTCGATGAGACATTAGAGTAATTCAATACAATTGTATTGAAAATGAATATAGACACAATCGGGGTGAATTTTACTGTTTATAGGATGGATTTGGAAAAAAAATTGCAAGGGATATGGGAACTTTGAGTATTGACGAATATGTGTGGTCTAGAATCTACATGAATTCTTTTTCTAACTTAAAATAGGCAAAGTTTTAGCTTTAGTAGGTTGTTATTATTCTAGAAATAAACAAACAATTTACCGTAATGACTAAGCAGTGATGCGCATATCCAGTTTCGATTAGATGCAGACATCTTTATTCTTGTATAATTATTATCCTAGTCATTCACAAATACACACACAAGCAAAACCTACAAATTTTCATGCCGTTTTACTATTTTTCTTTAATCACTAAATGTTGTAGGTAATAAAATTAATATTAATTTTATACAACAGCCACTAAATAACCACTTTAAATATTCACAGAACTGGTATTATTAGGAATTGACAATTTAGAATATAAAAGCACTGATGCGGATATTCTAAGGAATTTTGATATTGTCTAAATCGATAAAAAAACAATAACTATCATTACCCGTTGATTAATAATAATAATAATGGGTACTACAAAATTGATCAAATTTTCACATACCCATCTCGGTTATTGAATTCCACGAGAAATCGATAATATCGATTAATAACGGAAAAAGGTATGTACTACTTTTATTAATAACGATAGATATTTCACGCTTAACGAAAACTTTTTAAGAGAAACGTCAAACGTGTACGTAAGTCGGTATTTAATATGAAACTAACCGCTATAGCTTTGGCGACCGTTACTTCAATCCTAATATTTTTTACGTTAAAATGTAACGGCATCCTTTGTTTAATAGTATTCTCATTTGCACCTCAGTCTTCCAAGCTTTCAAAACAAAGGATTTCTTTATTTGAAATACCTAACAATCGTGTACCTAACACACAAACAATATAAATACCAACATAGGTAGTATCGTCTCAGGTTTAGAATTCAAAAACTAGCTATACAATTTTTACACTTAATTTGATATATTTAGTTATATAGTGCAAAAAATACTTGTTATTTGTTTAAAGGACTCTCACTGTATAAGCGCGTAAAAGTAACTGAAGCTTGGAAAGCGAAACCTACATATTAATAAAGGATTGAATACAAGGAAATCGCATATATTTATTTCTGTCATAATGATAATTATCGATGCCTCTTATTTCTTAATGCAAAGATACAATAACGCAATTACGCCACGACTCTTCGTGACTGTGATGGTGGAACTATTTTTATTGTTTTCTTGAATAGTATTGCTATTACTAAGCAATTGTTAGATTCCGTGTTCGCAGCCGCACGGTTAATAACCACAAACGGCTCATCGTGACATTGAACTTGCTTAGCTTTTTGTTAAATATTAAGCAACAGTACGGCGTACGTGGTTTTAACGACCGCAAACGTAATGTTTATATATTTAAATGTTTGTACATTTATATGTATATTTAAAGTCATATATGTATGGTATATTATTAGCTATTTGGTACCCGTAACGCAAGCTTTGTAGTTTGCCATGGATCCAAATGGGACAATAACATACAGCATATGTTATTGTCCCAACATATTTACACCCAACCACAAATTCTGTTACCTTATATAGTTTTATTAGTTAGTACAATAATATATAGGCTATCAAAGGATAATGCTATCAAACTAAAATTTATTATTTATTGAAAATTATACAAAAACCCAACACGAACAGATAAATTGTATACTTGGGGAAACTACCTCTATAAAATTAGAAATAAACTTTGAAGCATTTGAATAAAATAAATATATATTATTGATTTATGTTTTCGTATTGTTTAACACTTATGCATGGGTATTTCATTCGTCTTTATATTGATGAGTGTTAGTGCTTCGGACAGGTTTTGTTATATTATTACTACTCGAACATTAATCTTTTGAATACTATTAAGTAGTTACGAAGCGACTTATTTAAGCGACGTATTAATTGAGCGAATAAATAAATTTAATAATTTATTATATAGATTGTTATATTTTATATAGGTATATATACATTTTAAATTTACATATAAATTTTGTGTTGTTATTGTTTTTTTTTCATTTTTGGCTTATATCGTGAAAAATCTAGGTAAACGCAAAATAATAAATATGAGTAGTGGAAGCTTAGTAAAGGAATCCCATCAGGATAATTCTGGTGCGACATGCTTAAAACAGGCAAAGATTTATTCTGAAATTCTAATCTTAACTCTTATTCAAACATTGTATAACTCGTATTCTTATTCAAACAATGTATTACTCGTAATACTCGTACCTTCATAATCTTTTATAAAAGACTAATTTCGTGGGGTCTAGATTTTGTCGCAATAAATATTGGGCGCTACGCCACTCTCAGACGCCTAAATTGTCTTCATTCAAAAAAAATCAATCAATTACAGTATTGTAAATACTAAAACAAATACAATTAAGTAAATCAATTAAGGGTCTCCACAAATATACAAGTTACTATGTTTAAACTTTAACCACTGGTCATTGCATGATGCACGAAAGTACTGAAATTACTTTTTGTAACCAATTAGAGGAATTGTTACTGTAAACTAATTATTCCACTCTATTTATAATTTTTTCTCTGTCCATTTGTTTTAATTTTACAATTAAATACTTAATGTATTTTTTTTAAAATACTTACTGATAATTTTGATATTAACCTACCTATAAAATATGTATCTATCTTGTCTAGACCTATCAACAAATATCTATATAATGTACGAGTAACTCACCCTTCGCCATCGCTCTCTTCGCTCGGGTTCGTCCAGTTGGTGCAGGTCGAAGGACAAAAAAAACAGAGTTTTCATACAAAATAGCTTGAGTGCTTAGACCTTTTAATACGGACCTGTCGTAAAATCCATTCTAAGCGAACTTCTACTAACTATTAACTAACTCCCTGCCAAATGTATGTAGCACAAAAAATTAAGTACCTACGTACAAAATTTCGAGAGCCCTTAGACCTCTTTAAACCGGCCCAGTCGCAAAATTTCGTCTTAGCGGATCACTAATAACTATTAATTACCGTCAAACTGTTGTCGATATTAACCGTCATGAGTGTATTTCCTTTTTATGTATATAATAGAAGATATTCTGTAAAAACATACTGTTTAGTCAAAAGCTAAAACAAAATCTTCATATTAATTCATATTTATAATATAACAAAAGCAATTATATTCATATTCGTCTGTTTATAAGTTACGACCATTTCTTCTCTAAGGAGATCGGTAGTTACGCAAAACAATATGCCGTCTTTATAGAAATAGAAAATTAGGACAGCACTTTCCATAAATACGTAATAATGACGGTAAAAATGAATGTACTTAAAAATGGTCGGTACCGTTAACCCTTAAAAATAACGTTTGTAGCTTTCTGCTGCGCTGAGTGCGCGAGTGAGACTCGAACTTTCTGGATTTAATATTACGTTTTTCATCTAACAGCTAACCCGTTACCCGACTGACGTTTCTTTCTCTTAATTTCGATGTGTTATTTAAATTAAGATTTAACTAATGCTTGAAATAATAGATAAATTATTATTTGAAAAAAGCAATTTTAGTTAAGGTATTCCTGAACTCTCCAATTCTCAACTTTTCCAAAAAGTTGGTTCTTCGAACACTTAAACTTATTTAGACTTCTGAGTATTTGCGAAAATTAATATAATGATCCGTTCTCTTTTAATGCGTTTACTGATGGACATAATTACAATGTATATGGTAGCTCGTTTTTCCATAGAGAAAAATGGAGTAAATGTTAGGAGTTAATTAACATTAACTCCATTTTTCTATTAACAATTAACTCTAAAGTACTGTAACTTAATGTCTCCGGAATAATATACACAATATTTCAACGCAAAACTATAGTTAAATTATATTTTAATTGCTTTCTTTATTTTTCTCAAATAAGAACAAAATAAGATTTTTTGGCGTAGGTACAAGTACTAGGTACATTACGATTATTATACAAAGAAGTCTGCATAGCCATCTATTATTTTTTAATATTATGAGGAATACCTCAGATATAGGTAGTTGTTTGTATGTTTCATTTTTTTAACTAAATATGTATGTGGAGAACTGTTTGAAGAACAAAATATTAATTCTTATCAAAATATTTTACCGCCACAAGTAGGTAAGTACTTAATTGAGATACGGTTTGCCCTTACCCCTTGTTATATTATACAGTTATATATTTAGCGCGATAAAGTATAGTTAAATTAAATAAAGTCAGCTATTCGTATACCATGTTTAAATGGAATCGACATTATTATATCCTTTATATCGGTATTTCTTACCTTTACTAGTCCCTAAATAAAACTGGTTTTGAAACAATTCTATTTTATAATTAAATAATCGAAATATTATTGACTACAGTCGTTTTCAATGGGTTTTTTTAAAATATGTATAAAGTAAAGGCAGACTTAATTAAGTAATTTATTTTTCTCTATAAATACATATATGTATATATTTTATTCAAACATATTTAATGATACTTTTTTAATATTTATTGACTCTTAAGTCATCTTTCTGCTAAAGTAGACGAGACTTTATAATATTAACAGAATAATTATTCGTTGCTGAATAATTATTGAAATATAAGTCTTTAAATGATACAGTATACTGTAGCTATATAGTATAGGTAATAAGGTATATCGCGTAAAAATAATTCTCGATTGCTACTTTGATTATATGAATACATTAGGTATATTGGGCCAATGGCAAGAAGAGATCTAATATCCTCAATAATATTACAAATTATATAATTTGTTTATTTTTTTAATTTCTAGTAGTGACAGAAAGCATGTAAGTACCTATAAGCAGCACTTCATGGCATAAAATCGGTTGAGTATAAGAAAATTTAAATATATATTTTTTATATTTTTTTTCTATTACTTAGGTACATCTCATTTTTATTTATATTATTATACTTTAATGTTTACTTTTTCGTCAAAACGTACTTTCCTATCTCTTAACTACCTATACCTATGCAAGCAGTGTTTATCATTGTATGTTGTAGATTGCAAAATATCATTGAATATAATATATGTACATAATTGTGCATTGTATATGTAACAACTTATATAATCCAAATAAATAAATTAAAGTTACTTAAAGTTACTTGTAATATCGGTAGGTACACCAAGAATAATTAATTCAAAACAAATAATAAAAAATTATAAAGAAGTGCTTACGAAATAGTAAAAGTTCATCTTTTAGGTAATGACGATTTTTATAAATTTAATAGTGTTTATTTGACCATCGTCGTGACGTAAAAAGGCACGTATTTGTTTTACATTACCTAGAAATTGTCATAATAAATGACGTCTAGTGATCTTCATATAAACACTTTAATGTAGGTACAAGTATAAGTTACGAGTTCACTATTGTCAATGACCTATTTCAAATAACTGTTTTACTTTGAAAATTAAAAGAAATTACATGTATCTAAGACTACAACACACATATTATGTTTATTTTAGGATATAACGGGTATAAAATATATTTAAAATCTGCGATAAGTTCACAGGGCGTAAGATAAGTACTTATAATTATTTATGTCGTGCAAGTGCCTCTGCGATCTATCTTTGCTTGTAAAGATATTAAAATTGAACTTTTTTACAAAAGATATCTAGGTTTTATGAAGACAAACTTTCAAAGCAACACTAAATACAATTTGATCTAAATCGTTAGTCATTTCCGCGCCATTTTATGAAATTATAAGAATATATTCTTACATTTGCACTTTAAAATAATGTAAACACTACTTTGTTTTTAGAATTACAAAGGTTTAAAATTAAAGAGTATATATAATAGTAAATAATAATGAGTAATGTTACATATTATTTTAAATAATTTCCATTTTATGTTTCGGCTTAACAATACCTACCTAATATAATTTATATATAAAAAATTATGTATGTATAATTATAAATATAGCTTCCGGTAATACAAAAACAATAGAAAAAAAATAGTTTGGACGAACTACTTACATGTGCGTCTCAGTCGAGTGACGACCGCTAACTGTTAACTTCTCTAAAAACGATTATTTTTATTCTTGAATAATTGTTTGTAGGTATATAGAATACTCACAATTGATTGGACCATCCTCAATTAGGTAAAAAGACAAAAGATAAGGTCCATCCATAATTTTCTTGCAATGAAAAACTATACCTACTCTTATGAAAGCGAATAATTCAGACAAAACTATAAAGTTATCAATATTATGACACTTATAAATATGACTATGGCGATAAATGTCACTGGTCATGAGCGCATATAACAATAACTGATTTTCATAATACACGACATTGGGAGAAGCAGACTAGACTGTGCCCAAATGGCACGCCTGGAAGCCACAGAATAAAGAATTAATTTAATTATAGTGTGTTCTGAGGTAAAGCCCAAGATTTCATATTCTTAGGATTTTCCGGGATAAATAATACGTTGGATATTGACGTCACTATTGACTAGTAATACATATGTATACATGTTACTTGCAAACTCTAAGAGGCTATGGTTCTTTGGAACCTCAATTTCAAATTTCAAGGTAATGTGTCAATCTGGCTACACATTAAAGGAGTCGCGCGTCACTACTTCTACAACAACAGCTAGAAATTATTAAAAACCAATATTTATAATAATTATTATTATTCGATTTCGCATGCATTAGTCACGATATCGGAGACTCGATGTTTACATAGAAAATCTATTCATATTGACCTTATCGTATGTTTGTAGCGGAAATACCGGATCCCGTCGCGTCGTCTGATTACGCTACTTCGAAAGTATTATCTTGATGTAAATGTCTATAATATAGATATATTTTATAAATTATAAACAACCATCACTGTTCAATTAACATATAAACCAAAAAACTTGATTTTCAAACGATAAAACATAACATAAATGAAAGAAGCGATATTTTGCGTCATTGAGAACTTAGAAAGAATATTTGATTTTTTTGTTGTATTTATAAAAAAATTAACATGTCTTCTGAAATTATATTCTAATTATGTTCCTATGGACAGCGAGAGATTTTACCTACGTAAGTATAATCATTGTTATCAAACACATCAACGCATTTTTAACTAAAGTTCCTTAACGGTGTTTTTAATTTCATTTAAATGCGTAAGTCATGGATCAAAGTTAGTTTACCTAGGTGCATCTATTCTTAAAAGAGTTTTTCTTTATCTCTAGATCATCAGATCATTACCTACTATAATCATATTATTATTATGGGGCTGTACTTACCAGGCTAGTAAGTACACACTTTTAAATATAAAAAGGTTCATGTAAGAAAGAGGAGTTCAGTGTAATCAATGCACATTTGAACAAATTAAAATAATAGTAGCAATACTAAAAAAAGCCTCCTATTTTGAAGTCTATTACAGAGAAGAGTGTAAAGTTTAATAGGCAGGTATGTATCAAAACTCGTGGGCCTTAGTAGGCACCTAGGTACTTTGTTGTATAAATAACAACCCATCTCTATTATAATATCGATTAATGCGTAGTTCTTAAGACTTATCCGACCTCGAATATAATGCTGCCGTCAATTTAATTTACCAATACAACTACAGTTTACTGTATATCTACAAATTTTATTACTTTGCTACATCATCATTATTATATTTATGTGTGTGAACGTTCATATAGTAACAGTCAAAATCTATTCATAAAATTCTCACATATTTAACGCTAACATCACTTCACAAAACACTTAACAATTATATCCACATCACAACGTATAAAAGATTTTTTTTTCGATGAGCAAAAACTTATATAACTAGCGTTTCGATGAAGTAGACGTAGCTCACTGTTCACATTTTGTGCAATAAAAACAATCGACAATAGCCGGACAGGACCATAAAATTTAAACATAATACAAGTAAGTATTTGAACTAAATATAGATACGCATGATTGCAAAAACTTTTATGAGAAAAGCGTGACAATGCCCGTTAAACTTGTAAAAACCGTTCACTTTATTGCGTCTTCATCTTTACGAAAACAACTGATTAATGCGCCGCTGCGATGCTATAGAAGAATTTGGGTGTTGAGCAATTTAAGTATTGAAAAGTTGTCAAACAAGGGAATCATTCGTTTAAATATAGATTCAATGCGATTTTCAAGTGACTAATGACAGTGGTAGCCCAGTGGTAATGCGCTCGGTTGAATAACCGAGTGATGCAGGATCAAATCCGTGTCTCGCACTTCTAATATTTTCATTTGCGAATCATTACTAACATGATTACCTACAATAATAGCACTAAGCACATACACAAGGAAAACATCGTGAAGAAACCTGTATGTCTAAGAGCACGGAATTGATAAATCTACTATCATCTGCTCTGTGTCTAAGAGAACCTAATAAGTTTTAGAAAGGTATGTAAAGTCCGCTAACCCGCACTTGGCCAGCGTATGGGACTATGACGTGATCCCCTCGTATTAAAGGGAGGATCATGCCCAGCAACAGACGTTAAAAGGGGCTGAATACGTCATACCTTCTATCATAAGTAAGAACTCTTTGTACTGACTTACGTTTCTACACACGTGCGAGTAGTTTTCAACCCAAAAAAAACTGGAAGTTGTACACTCTGATCCTAGTAGATTTTTTTTTATTTGGTTAGTTAATCAAGCAACTTACTTATTTCGAAAAATGGCGTAAAAGATAAACTTATTAGAGGAATAAAGATTCACCCTCTTTCCGCTAAGGTTTGTCCATAGGTAAGTTTAAACTGTTTGAATGGATTTCTCAGAGGTGAGATATGTTCCTGCAATAACAAGTATCCTATATGTCGACACGGAAAGCGCACCCATCAAAATCTGTTCAGTGATTTTCTAGTTATGCTTTCTCATACAGCCAGACAGAGAGATAGACAAAAATTCTAAAAACTATACATTTGGCCTCTGTATCGATAATAATGACTATATTACTCGTAGTAAGATGTCGATAATATATTTAAGTAGTTCTAAAGACCGGAAACCAAATTCTTATTGAGTCGCTTGGTATGGTACCTCTCAGAACTAACGGCCGCCCTTCCCGTTTTTGCAATATATTTCATTGATGCTCCGCTCCTATTGGTCATAGCGTCATTATATATATATATATATATATATATATATATATTTTCTTTTCTTTATGGTAAAAAGGGGCAAACGGGCAGGAGGCTCACCTGATGGGAAGTGATCACCTCCGCCCAAGGACATCTGCAAGCCTGGCTTGCGTTGCCGGCCTTTCAGGAAAGGGAGGGATGGAGGGGGGAAGGAAGTGGGAGGGAGGGGGGAACGAAGGCGGAGGATGAAGGGAAGAGGGAGGGGGGAAGGAGAGTGGGCCTCCCGGACTCTCACTCACCGGACGAAACGCGACAGCATAGCTGCCACTTCACGCCGGTCTTCTGTGAGAGAGTGGTACTAATAAACTATACGGGGCGTGCCGGCCCATTCGGTTGCTACCCGAAGGTAACAAGCATGTCATCAATCACAATGCAGGTGCCACCGATAACAATAGATAATGTGCAAGGTAGTTAAAAAAATAACAGCCAATCAGAGACAATTATTTTTCGGTGACTCGTTTGTTATGCACTTAGCCGAGCGCACAAACAAATGAGTCATCAATCACAATGCAGGTGCCACCGATAACATGCAATAATAACTAAACCTCTGCCAGAATTACTAGTTGTGAGTACCTATGTGCTATTAAAACTATATATTTAACTAAAAAGAATGTGAAAACAGCCAAGTGAGACAGAAAATATACTTTGAATTGATTTTAAAAGGCAAAAAAATTCATAGAAAATATTGTTTTTTTACCGAATGATTACTCGCGCGGCTGCGGATGGCCAGCGCTGATATATTTTTTCGTGGATAGAGAATGACTCTAGCTATCATATACTCACGCCATACTCCCAACATATTCGTACAATTGAAGAAAAAAAAAAATAAACGTGATTCGCTCCATACAAAAAAATCTAATTTCGATATAAATCTAACAAACAAACAACCAAAACCTGAAACACAGGATGTTATCCTAGTTCAGGTAGGTTCCAAACACATTCTATTGTAATTTAAGCTCTTTCATTGTACGTTATGGATTTTTGTAGAAGTATATGAATAAAAGTTATTATTATTATTATTATTATTTTTAATACTATTTTCTACTGATATATCAGTTAAGCAAGTAACTACAGGCCTAATAAAAATAATCATAAACATTTAGAAACAAAATGTTTTACATTCTTAAATGTATATAAATAATAAATATTTTTTAATAACACACTTCCCGGCCCAATGCCAATTTCTGAGCACTGAATTAAAATTTAGCTACAGTGACAACCCTGTGACAGGCAACTATGGTAACTATGACAGGTAATTATATCGCGGATTGGGCCGAAGTTGCCCTACTTTGTCATTCTTTATACTATGGTATTATTTTGTTGATATCGTGATTCAAATAAGTAGATGATTTCTCTATGACA
Organism: Boloria selene; assembly: GCA_905231865.2. Taxonomy (NCBI): domain Eukaryota; kingdom Metazoa; phylum Arthropoda; class Insecta; order Lepidoptera; family Nymphalidae; genus Boloria; species Boloria selene. The sequence continues at coordinate 6,728,722 of HG993141.1, forward strand.
GCTATGTAAAATAATCGATTCGACTTTTTTAAAATAATTTTAATTAGGTAGGTACCATAGCCGCTAGAGAGAACGAAGGGTAGTATTACATTCAGACTAACTCAGGTGCTCACTGGTCATGGATGTTTTAGCGATTACCTTCACCGGATTGGACGTGAAACGACCCCACAATGTTACCATTGTAGTAGTGAACGGGATGATGCACAACATACGCTAGAGCACTGTTCAGCGTGGAACTCCGAGCGAAGTAGTTTGACATTGAAAATTGGAGGAGACTTCACCTTGTCGTCTATAGTAGCGAAAATGTTAGCAGACGATAGTATATGGGATATGGTAACTTCTTTTTGCGAGACAGTCCTTATTAAGAAGGAAATATCCGAGAGGAACCGAGAGAGAGCTGATCCCGCTTTACGAAGGCGCAGGAACAGTAATAATACACGTTCCCGTGCATTAACAACATAGTTATCGTATTTCTTGAAGTACGTAGTTAGGGATGTGCTTAAATCAGCATCGCGCAAGAAGGGTACCAGTGCGTTCTTAGAGAGATCCCGGTACTTTCCACTAAAACGCAGCAGACGGTAATCGAGGGGGTTTTAGTAGGTAAAAATCCTACATAACCTAACCATCTCGTACGTTGGTTGGGTATCTTTAGAAGATTTCCCCCCCGTTAACAAAAAAAAAAGTTAGGTACTATAGATGGGCACAGTTAAACAAATAATTGACTCGTTAATTGTTAATCCGTTATTTAAAAAAGTTAACTTCGTTAAACGTTAAAGCGTTACATTTCGAAAGATTTAACGCAAGTTAACGTTAATCGTTAATCCGTTAACACGTGATTTACATTGTATTTTAATATCATTGCACCAATAATGATCTACTAATAAAATCTGCTTATTTCGGTTCTGGAACTTAAAAGCTTCTCAGCATTTCGAAAAGGTGGGACCGGGCTTTTCAGAGGCTCAGTTCAACGCCTTCAATACCCAGCCGTGTGGGACTCTACAAGAGCCACTTCGCTATCATGAGGCACCTCTCTCTGGCCCTAGACGAACACTGGCCGTTCCTTTTTCATTTCTCCCAGTTTACCCCGATACTGACGGAAGCCGTCTCGACTTTCGGTAGGCTTTTGCCGAATGTCCGGGGCAATGAATTTCTTTGCCGTTTGAGATTGTGAGGTCCATGGCACTGTATAGTGCCCCCGTTTGGATCGACGCCTTCTCTGTCCCGAAGGGGGTCCAATTGTGCAGTACGCAGCAAGTCTTGGCGGTGAAGGCAATAAGGGGACGACGCACGGTGTCCTTCTGGCGGGCGTTTCACCCTGGGTACTCCAGGCGCAGGCAGGGGTACTCGCCGAAGTGTACTAGTTTCGGGTGAATGAGTGGGCGCTTGGGAAACTTCCAATGTGGGATCCCTTCCGTCTAGCTGACGAGGCCATGATCCGGCGATGGAGAAAGCAACTGGTAAACATGGCCTGGCGAAAGTGGATGCAGTTCGTCCTGTTTCACTGGGTCAGGAGGCCCACACAGTGTCTTGACTTTCAGTACTGATGTAGATGCTTACCGGGCGCCCGGCACGTGAACACGCACCGACAACCTTACCTACCACTTTTAAAACAAACTTTACTTAGGTACCTGGTTTCGTTTTACTCGACGCGACGTGGTGCTTGGTAAAGAGTAGGTATTGGATTTACGATTAACGGACTTGAGAAAATGTAACGGAAGTTAACGAGTCCGTTAAGTTTTTTTTAGGTTAACTTAAAAGTTAATCGTTAATCGAAATGTTAACTTCGTTAATTAACGATTAACGGATTAACGAGTTAATGCCCAGCTATGGTAGGTACCTATTAGCCATTAGGTTATTTTTTATTTTGTTCTTTAATCATGCACAATAAAAAGTATTCCAAACAATAAAAGCCAATAATAATAATCAATGAATTGTTTCTTTTGCATTACGCTATTATTGTCAATAATTACTTTTAAATTTTTTAGTCAATTATCTTTTTATAAGCAATTACCGATACTTCGAATTGCTCATATTTTTTGTTGTTGTATCTATGACCACATGTATAAAATATAGCTATAATTTTCTCCGACCGTTTCCAGCCATGGCGACGAATCTCATTGTAACCAGCCAACCACGCAGGAGATATTATAGTGCACAAGTGTACGCACAGACACAAGTGCACTCTCTATTCTATTACTCTCATACTCCGGTGGGACGACTACTCGTCACGACCAGTGCGAGCCAAGCGCAGACGGCTATACGTGCTCTCCGTCGCGCCGGGGTGAAACACCGCCAATTTTCCAACTTCGGGTTTTTACTTAGACTTACTAAACAGACTCAATAACTAAACTTGGCCCGACCCGGGATTCAAACACAGGACCTCTCGATGTGCGACCGACCGTACATGCTAGCCACTACACCACGGAGGCAGTATAAAATTATAAAAATATAGGTATACCTACCATATAAAAATGTAAAGCACGTTACTTTCATTATCTAACAATATATATATCAACCATACCTTTCCGAGGCCTCTTTAAAAATAAATAACAACAAGTTATGACAACAGTATTTTGTAAATTTATTTTACTGAAATTGCCTTATCTACGAGTATTAGTGTAATATATTTTCTAACTAATGCACGATAAAACCAATAAGTTTTCTTTTGGTCCTAAAGCTGCTAGAACTTCTTAACTTAGATAATAGATAGTGACTTTGAATATATCCTTACAAAATACCCTGTTGTAATAACATTTGTTGTTGTTGTTTTTGTTTTGAAACAGCCAATTATATTTGTAAGGATTATCTAAAGATTAGCCGGAACAAACAGACAGACACAAAAATAAAAAAATAAAACATTTTTTGATGTTAGTACTATATAATATACTTTCATGTTATGCATTTAGTCAAAAGCTTAGTTTGAAAATAAAAACTCCAACTTAAAATTTATTTAAGTATATGCATAGATGTATAAATTTTTATACATTCTGAGTCACTTAGGGCTCTTCTTAGGAAACTTGATTAATTGAATTGATAGACTTAATAAAAATATTAAGACAAAACAAGAATAATATTCTTTTTGCTTACCGCTGTGTTTAACTTTTTTACAAAATCGACAGTCTGCACGGAGAGCGAGATTGTAAAGAATACTAATTATGGTTTTTCGTTTTGGTGTGCACGGACGAGACAGAGACTATGTTTTTGAATCATGCTATTTAAACAAAACTTAGTGTTTGTTAATGTATTTTTTACAATCTTATCAAGATATGTTATCATTGATCAAACCCTATAAAAATAAAGAGAAAAACAACTGGCATTGTTTTAGGACATTTGTTTTTTATAAATATTTGTTTTTTGTCATGTTGCTTGTCCAAAATTAAATTACATCCATTACCAGTTTTAACACAAACGATATACCAATACAATACGCGTACAAATCTACCAATTACCATGTACAATGTACATATATAAATTGACTATTGACATATTTTAGGTTGTACAAAAATTACTATTTCTTTACAATAATAGGTATATTTGGTATAAATATAAACTTAGTTTTAAGTAAGAAGTTATAAAATGTCTATATTTATTGCATTATGGCATTTAGCTCTATTAACCACTGTAAACACAATTACTAAAAAATTGTAACATTGTAATTATCACTGGTAAATCAAATAAATCTATAAGTACATTTAATAAAATTCTAAATATATTTTGGAAAATCTAATTCAAATAGACATTATTATACATTTATTCAAAATGACCCAAGTAAGAAGTTATCATTGTTCTTAAATAGATTTATAGACACGCCTATATATAATTTGATTACTAATGATACTGGCATTAATCTGGGCAACTCTGGAGTCGTCTATAAGTTCATAGAATTTTTTTAAAGTAGGTAAGCTTTATTTTATTTTTTTACATTAGCTTTATTTTAAGCCTTTCTATATTTATTACTTATCAAAAATACCTCCGTAAGATGTTTTTAAGGCAATATGGATCACCAATCTAGTGATCGATATAAAAACTTTTTTCATATAATTTTATAAACCTTTAGATATTTAACTGGAATTAAAAATGCAAAAAGCAATAAATTAATGTAGTAATGAAGTAGTAGAAATAAAAAGACAAACATTTTTGTTTCATTTATTTTATTATAATTATTGCAATAATATCGAGACTAATATTTCTAAGAACACAAAACACTTTTGGCGTTTTATGAAGGATAAAAGAAAGAATCATTCTGCCATTCCATCTCCAGTACATCTTGGTGACTATAGTGCCGGAACTGGAGAGGAAATAGTCAATATGTTTGCTCATCATTTTTCATCAGTATTTTCTCGTAATTCATTACCTCATAACATATTACAATCTAGTTACTCTATTAGGATACTATCTAAACTTAGTTTTACTGAAACTGAAATTTTAATTAAAATGAAATCTCTGAATGTTTTTCAAAGTGCAGGACCTGATGGCTTACCTCCTCTTTTCATAAAACGCTGTGCATCTGTTCTGGCTTTACCGTTCATGTTAATAATTAATTTATCATTAAAGACTGGTCATTTTCCAAATGAATGGAAGAAGGCTAGAATAACACCAGTTTTTAAAAAAGGAGATAAAAGTGATGTCACCAACTATCGACCTATATCGATTTTGTCCTGCTTTTCCAAATTATTTGAGTCCCTTGTTAGTCCTGTATTATCATCACATGCTGAAATTAATCTTTCAAATGAGCGACATGGCTTTAGACATGGTCGCTCCACTGAGACTAACCTTTTATCCTTTATGTCAGATGTTATTAATGATGTTGATAAAGGTAAACAGGTGGACACTGTGTATACAGATTTCAGATCTGCTTTTGATAAAGTCAATCATGAAATTCTTATTCAGAAGCTTGAATCAATTGGTATACATGGCTCCTTGCTACGATGGCTTACTTCGTACCTTGATAAAAGATCTCAAATTGTAGCTGTAGATGGTTATGAATCACAATCCTATTATGCAGAGTCTGGCGTTCCTCAGGGCTCACATTTAGGTCCAATACTCTTTTTAATCTTTATTAATGATATTTCTCAGGTCATTCATAATTGTAAGTTTTCTCTATTTGCAGACGACTTAAAAATATATCGAACTATCAATTCCATTCATGATATGTCCCTCATACAAAATGATATAGACAATATAATTACTTGGTGTAATTCCAATCTAATGTTTCTAAATGTAGACAAATGTTCCTATATTACTTATACGAGAAAAAAATATCCCATAATAACATCTTATAATATAAATGGTAGTCCTCTTAAGTGCGTTAATGAAATTCGTGACTTAGGAGTGATAATTGATAAAAAACTTTCCTTTGTCTCCCACATTGACAACATTGTCACTAAATCTATGCAGATGTTAGGATTTTTGAAACGAAACACAAAGAAATTTAAGAATACACATACTAAAATTATATTGTTTAACGCGTTAGTACGTAGTCAACTTGAATATGCTTCTTCCGTTTGGAGCCCAATATATAGCAATCACTCTCAGCGTATTGAGCGAATACAACGAACATTTACTCGTTATTTAGCTTTTAATTCCCGTGACATATCCTACAGGTGTCCGTATGACCAGCGTGTGATACATTTTAACATGAATCATCTGCGAACTAGACGCATATCTCATGATTTGACAATATTGTTTAAAATTGTTAAAGGTGTCATAAACTGCAACCATCTACTGTCACAAATTTCTATCTCTGTACCAATTAAATTCCCTAGGCAACCAATACATCGAATTTTAAATTATCCTCATGTACGCACCAATCTTGGAGCCAATTCACCCATAATAAGAATGTGTAATTTATATAATATGTTAAGCAAAATTATAGACATAGATATATTTGGCGATCCTCTATCTAAATTCAAAAAAAAATTAAAAGTTCACTTTTCTTTAAAACATAATTAAGTTTCATTTCATTTTTCTATTTTCAATTTGTTGTTTTTGTTTTAAGTAGTTATTTAATTTAATTTATTTTATTGACTAGGATATTTTGTTTGTTTTATTTTATGTCATACAAATGTTGTGTTTACCTTTAATTGGTGTATAAAAGATGACCCTTTATTTTTTTAACTACTATTTTTTAAACATTATTACTTTTATAACACTGTTGGTAATCCTATCTAAATAAATAAATAAATAAATAAATAAATTATAGAAGTACAAAATAATATAATATTTTTGTTGTGAATTATAAATGTAGGTAATTGTTTCGTTAATATGATAAAAAAATCTCACTTTTTAAATGTTTATTAAATACTTACAGCCATTATGTTAATAACTCACAGTTGTATAAAAGTAGTGGTAAATTAAATAAGTCCTTATGTTCAATGTAATCTAATTAAATACAATGTGATAATTTAATTATTAAGGAAAATATAGCTAGAATAAAAATTTATAAGTGTAATTAAAGTTGCGAAGTAGGTATTATAAAGTGAAAATGATTAAACAATAACACATAAATACATGGTCGACTGGATCATTCCAAAATAGAGAGTTTTACCGTCAAATAAAACTTACCTATTATTTTTTCATCAATATCCGGAATCCAGGTAAGGTCTACCTGGTGCATTGTGAGTACTATAATGATTAAATCAAACGATCACCCGGTGCGCGCTGCCTTCTTCTTAGTCTCCATCCAGACTGTCTATGGTTATGGTTATCTGTTTTTGAACCAAACACCGGCCAAAGCACAATAGAGGTTCCCTCATCAAGTAAACTATTGCTATCAATTCGCAACAATGTCAGGTCGTGAACCCTGCGCCCTGACGCTAATAGCAGAAGAGTAGCAACATGTCTTGATACTTGATATATATTATTTTCATTTAAATTATACGAGCTCATGTATTGCAATAACACTTTAGGATTCCAAATAGGTGGCTTAGCAGGTTTCTCTCGTGCTACGGAAATAGCTCTCAATACATGTTTTACAAAGAAATTAGCCGATATGTCAATATTGGATGTTAAATGCGTGAAGGTTAAAATAACAGATTTATGCACCAAAATAGTTCTGTATGCAAGGCCTATATCACAGTGTAAATGTGCTAAAAATCGAGCCACATGAATAGGAGTAGGAGATTTATAATTGATTGCACGAGACTCACACCACTGTCTCCATCTGCGCCACGCTGGTCTGTACGTATTAATTGTAGAGGATCTCCAGCTTGACAGGAGGAGTCTTTGTTCCTGATCCGTCCATCCTGTCAACATATCTGGCCACCCGAAATCAGCCATGCCTCCAAGTGCAGGTCTTGTACTTGTGGCGGGTGCGTCCCTGTTCTGGTATCTATAAGAACGTGGGCTAGATCTGGAATTAGATAAGGGTGATGCAGAGCTCGCTGTTGAACATCTGCCTGCCAAAATACCTTGTTCCACTTCGGAGCAATCAATATGTAGTGCCCGCTGGACTGGTTCAAGTGCCTGAGGACCCTGGGTACTAGGTTCGGAGGTGGAAACAACCAAGCTAGGTCGTAGTGCCATTGATGACAAAACGCGTTGTGATGTTCCGCTCCCTGATCGTCTACGTCCAATGATGCATATGTTGGTACTATGTGAGCTGTTTTCGATGCGAACAGATCTATCTCTGGCGTGCCCCACATTTGAAAGATCGGTTTTGTTGCCGTCTTCGTGAGATGCCACTCTGGGCAAGTTTTCTGCCGAGACATGGCGTCTACTTCGCCATTGAACCTGCCCGGAAAATAATGCGCTGTCAACTGGATGTTCCACTTGTCTAGAATTTCCAGAAGTTGACGGGTCTGTTGGAGAAGACTCTTGGATTTGGTGCCCCCCTCCTTGTTTATGTACGAGACTACTGTCCGATTGTCGGTTTGTAATAGTACCTGTGCATTCTGAAGTTGATGTTGATTTCGACGTATAGCCCCGTAAACGGCGAACATTTCCTTCTTGTTGGCATGCCAGGTCCGCTGAGACTCTGCCCAGGTTCCCATAATATTTGTGTCGCCGAGTTGGGCACCCCAACCGATATCCGATGCATCTGTTGTCAGTAGGTGTGTCACTGCGCTCAAGTGTATCGGCATGGACTTTCCTGTAGCTTGACACCACCACTCCATCTCTGACCGAACAGGCTGAGGGATGGTCCTTCGCTGGTATGGGTGTTCCGCCGGCAACTGTCGGCTGTAGTATTGCAGAGTACGACAGTGCAGGCGGCCTCTCGGAGTCACGAATGTCGCAAAGTTGAGTCTCCCCATTAGAGTTTGGTACTGCTTGAGGGACCACTTGCTTTTCTGAAGCTGTTCGTGTAGTGCTTTGCGTAGCGTTAAGCACTTCGGTTCCGACAAGGACTTTGCGTTGCGTTTTGTGTCCCATGTTATACCTAGAAACTCGAGGCATTGTGTCGGAACCAGAACAGATTTTTCGAAGTTGATGGTCCAACCTAGTAAATGCAGTATATTTATCGTGAATGCGATGTCGTCTTCTAACTGCAACTTTGACTGGTTTGCTAGGAGGAAATCGTCCAAGTAAACCACGCACCGGATCTTGCGACTCCTCAAAAATTCTGCGACCCAATTGGTAATTGAGGCAAAAGTTCTGGGTGCCAACAACAACTAAGTAATTAAAATTATTTTTTTTTCTTTTTAGTTTCGATTTGTAGCGTTTTGAAGTCGGTTTTCATTTTTGTTAAAAAATAATTTATTTTAAATTTTTTTGTGGAAATTATTATGTTTTAATAAAATATTGGAAGGCTAACTAAACTAATGCTCCAATAAGTCAGCGAAGTTTTGAAATGCACGACAATAGTCAATCGAGATTTGTCCACGTCTATTTTTCCACGTAACTCGTAGACGTTAATAAGATTTACCTTCTATTATCAATCCACCTAATATCCTGAAGGAATACGACTATCAGTTCATAAGTACGTATAATATTAAAAGAATTTTCTTTCAACTCCTAACCGTTGAGGATATATACCTTACATCATCACAAATTCTTGAACAGCTTTAGAAAATATATGAAAAAGGTAATCAGTGCCGATAAAATTTAAGGGTTGCCCTCGATTTCTCTAGGATCCCATCATCAGATGCTGACTTGGTGACAATGAGAACATCTTGAATGTTTACCCTACCGAACAAAAAAGACATTTTTAAAATCGGCCCACAATTCACGGAGAAATCGGTGAAAACACATAAAAAACAACTTGTGGGGTTGTTACGTGTAGTGTTCGTGTCGAGAAATAAATTAAAAGTCTATATACGAATCAGTCTTTAATACACAATTTACACCCACAAAAAGATAGAAGGAGAAAGAGCAGAGCACATAAATAGTTCAGAGAGTTTACACGATAGAAAGAACGAAAGCACAAGGATAGCAGAAACAAATTACATAAAAATAACGAAGCTTATACAGTTAGGTACGTAAGCTACGAATGGATAGTAAGCGAGCGGTACGGGTCTCTCGTCCAGCGTGCGGATTGCAACTGTCTGCAGTTAAAAGCTTTAAAAGATTCAGCTGATGCGCGGGCGCCGCTAACGGTCAACACAGCGGTGCGGGGCGCGGGAGGAAAGACCAGTATTGCGTCGCATCGACCAGCTGATGTCCGTGAGGCTCAAGTTCAATGCTACGCGTACATTTATGCCTATTCGTATTTTATATTTTATTATTTATTTAATATTATTACTTTAGTATTGTGTAGGTGTATGTGTAAGGTGTGTGTGAATTTATTTATGTATATATATATATATATATTGAGTAAAAATTATTTTGTATATTATATTATGTATGTGGGTGAATATTTCATTTCATGCATATTTTACATTTTTTTTTGACGAATCAAATATTAAGCCTGATGGTGTGGTTTATTATTTTTTTGTAGAATATATAATGAAAATAAACTAAATATGAAGGAGGTACAGTAATGTGACGTTTAGTATTGAAGATATAGGGCTTTGTGTTTTTTAATAAACGGTAATGAGATTAGCACGAACGGTAATTGATATTTAGCTAATGGTAATGAGATTTATTCAAATGGTGATTAGAAATATATTAAAAAGTATAACATCAGAGTACTTTAATCAGCATTTTATTCGTTAACAATCAAATATGATTTGTAATAAGTAACAAAGAGGAAACATAATTAGTATAAATAATCAAACGCGTATAATATAAACAATCATAAAAAAGGAATTTAAGGAGTGAACTCAAAGTAAATAATAGAAATTGTCAATTTTTATTTGTAACAATACACACTAATCGATGTATAATTTTCATGTACCACTGCAACTTGGTGTGTTAGCACTTTTACTCACCGTTGCGTCAAGACAGAGCAAAAGTTTTCTTTGGTAATATTCATTACTGTTCCTGTGACATGTTTAGAATACATTTCTCCCCTACCACTGTGAAAGCTGCTCTTAAAATGTGAGTAACTCACCAATGCCCTCTACCACTAAAACTTGCCAGTATTGCTCTCTACTGGCTCGCGACCAGTTTCATATCGAACTTGATCGCTAAATGTCCCAGTCGCAGATCTGTTCAAAGCCAGCCCCTTTCCTAAATTCCGATGATCTCGGCGACCTCAGGATCGGTATTTAAGTGAAGTCCATCGCTTCTGTTTAAGTGTGTCGTGTTGGCATGGAGTCCATGGAGACCTGATGAAACGCTCTACCGCTGGCCGCTCGTTTGTTTGTACCCAGATCTATCCCCCCATGCCTGCAAAATACACAGTTTGAATGTGCAGATATACACATACTGAATATTTTTATTTAACCCGAGTCCGCCGAAATCTCAGAATTCCTTTTTTCCCCCTTTTTGACACACTATGGTTGCAACAAACGTAAGAAAAATTTGCACAGCGGCCACCCCTTCCGCGTTTAATGTGGACTTTTGCAACAAAAAGGCACTCCATTCCAACCTCAATGCTGTCCATCACTATCTTGAAACAGATAAGCCGGTCTTACTTTTTTTAATGGAGACAGATATTGTCCTGCCGATACATCTTGCTTAAAATATCCTAGTTACAGCTTGGAACATGTCTTTCTGCCAAAAGTTGGGATTTGTACGTTCGTCAGGGAAGATATCACTCTGTTGTCGCCACCCCGTCCTGACCTGTCAATTTTATGGTCACGTATAAAATATGGGGGACATACTCTAATATAGGCGTGTATCTCATAGTGGAAACGCCGAAATAGACCGACCCTTCGGACATCCAAGAAGGGTCAGATTTCCTATTCCAGCTATATCCCTGCGTGGAAGTTGTGATCCTCGGAAATTTAATGCCATGTCCAGTTTGCACGTCATTTGGAACAGAAAGCCAAATTGGCTTCCAAAACAATAGTAGTGCTTAACGGACAGAAATAGTATTTCAGTTCCTGTTCTTTATAAATCACAGGTTCACCCTCTCATGGAATACTGTAATGATCTCTGGGCTGGCACTCCTCAATACCAACTTCTTCCATGTGACAAGCCGTTCATATTGTCGATGATCCCATACTAACATACGACTTAGAACCCTTAAGCTTTCAGATAGATGTTGCTCTCTATGTGTATTCTTTCGTCTGTATAATGGAATGTTCTGACGAACTTTTTGATGTGATGCCATCGTCGCGTTTCTGTCACCGCTCTCTTCCCCGTCGGGTTGATGTCATCCTTATATATTACATGCCTGGCATGTTGCAGGTGTCTAGGGGCAACAAACTTACCATCACCAGCTAACGCGGATTGTTAACTCGTTTTCCCCTTACTGTTAAAAAAAATGGTCTCTCACCATTTTTTCTTTGCTGTCTTTTGCTTCTTGGAGTCATATCACCAATTGACAGAAAGGAACGCCTTTCATCTTATACATATATTTTTGGCCTCCTTTTTTTTTCTAGAGCATGTAAGACTGGTTTCAATTTAATACCTTTTTCTGTGTGTTACTTTAGCCCTTAATCTGGTTTTTTTTTGGTTTTTTTAAAAACAATTAAAGTATGTGGGGGTCAAACAGACAAATAGAACCAAAATAAAAGCTTACTAATCTAATTTCCGAAAATGCGTCACTTAACATTAATTGTAAGTATAATTGTTAATTTATATGGTTAAGGTTTCATCAAATCTTTACATTAAACTCATTACCGTTACTTTCTTCTAATCACCATTCGACTATAAACGAATGGTAAATAATGGTAATTAGAAGTTTGGTAATTAGATTCATCAATTTATGCGGTTAAATACAGTTTTTTTAAAGAGTCATGGATTTATGCAGTCTATTGTTTAAAAGATATCCTATTGTTGGTTACATCTAGCTAAAATTAAATAAAAAATAACCAATATATTACCTTTTATAATCGAAACGGTATGTAGAAATATTCCAAACCACACCAAATTTTAACCGGAGAAACTTATTTCACTTTGCCGGTAACAGTCTTTCATGCGTGTATCCTGCTCTATTGCAGAGTGTCGACTGATGCCGAACGTTTTGTGAGAATGAAGGTACATAGTGATGCGAAAGTATTAAAATATCGACACAAACATGTCGCTGAATGGTAATTATGAAGAAGTGTAAGGACATTTTTTAAAGTAGTAAAAAGTTGTTTAAAACTGTTCTTTCATGAATAATAAAATAATAAAACATAGATTATTTAGTCTTTTATCATAAATATATACGATAACTTATTCTTTAAGGACAGTTTTTAGTAAAATATTTTGATTAGGTCAAATCTGGAAAAAGGACACAAATGGTAATTAGATTTTACGACTTTGTTAATTTTTTTTACACATACCTAATAATAATATACATATTCAACGAGTTGCGTCCATTAGAACCCGTAGCTTATCAAAAATAAATATTATCATCTTCAAAATATTTTAACGTTTTATACATTCTTTATGGCCAGAACTGTAATATGCACCAAATGAAATATTCACCCATGTATGTGATGCATTAAATGTTTTATATAATATGTGAGTCGGCCACATCACTCCCCTCCAGAGACCGTTCACGGGCGAAAGTAGTCTGGAAATCTAACTTGACGACCTGGTCGAGTTGTTTTTAAAATTGGAGTGATGATTTCATTTTTATCGTCGAAAGCTTTAGATGTTAAGTTTTTGTCTGTCAGTATATAGGCTGGTTTAATACGGTCTATCGATACTGTGACATCTTTACCTTTTAAACGGATTTTAAAAACTTTCGAATCTCTTTCAATTACTTCATGCGGGCCAGTATATGCTGCTTGAAGTGCACCTCGAAGAGAATCTTCGCGTAAAAATACATGAGAACACGATGAGAGGTCTTTGTATATAAAAATTTTATTATTATTTGTGTGATGTCTAACAGGGACTGGTTTTAAGTCATTGGCAAATGATCTGATACGGGAAGAAAAATCTGTTATATCGGTCGTACACTTGTCAATGTTATGATCAAAAAAATCACCTGGGAGACGTAAAGGTTCTCCATAAACGAGCTCTGCTGAGGAACACTGTAAGTCCTCCTTAAAGGAGCTGCGTATTCCAAGGAGTATAAATGGTAGTGACTCTGACCATCTATAATCAGCGTGGCACATTATTGCCGCTTTTAATTGTCGATGGAATCGCTCGACTAGACCATTGCATTGAGGATGGTAAGCAGTTGTTTTTCGATGTCGGAAGCCAATAGACTTCGAAAGCTGTTGAAATAGCGAAGACTCAAACTGCCTACCACGATCAGTGACAATGTCTGTAGGGCAACCAAAACGTGCGACCCATCCGGATAAAAATGCTTTGGCTACAGACTCCGCCGTAATATCGGTAAGAGGTACAGCTTCGGCCCATCGCGTAAAACGATCGACGGCTGTTAAGCAGTACCGATACTCGGCTGATGGGGGTAATGGTCTGATGAGGTCTAGGTGCACATATTTGAAACGTGTCTTCGGTATATCGTGCGTGCCCAGAGGAGACGACACGTGTCGATTTACCTTCGCGCGTTGGCAATCCAAACATGCCCTAGCCCACTCGCGACACTGCTTCCTCATCTGCGGCCATACGTAGCGTTGTGCTACGAGTTTAGCACTAGCATTAGCGCCGGGATGGCTTAATGAATGTAGGCTATCAAAAACCTGTTTGCGTAACGATAGAGGTATGAAAGGCCTAGGTGTCGTTGTACTTACATCGCAGTACAGAGAAGTGTGACTACCTGGGATTGTCATCCTTTTGATACGCAGAGAAGAATCTTCATTTAGATATTTATTAAGTTCGCTATCGGAGTTTTGAGCCTGAGCTAACACATTGAAATCTACAGGGATCTGTAACTCTTCGATGCGTGATAATGTGTCTGCGACTACGTTGTCTTTGCCAGATATGTGTCTTATATCTGTAGAAAATTGAGATATGTAGTCGAGATATCTATATTGACGCGGCGAGCAATTGTTTTTACGCTCACTGAACGCAAAGCATAAGGGTTTGTGGTCAGTATAGATCGTAAAGCTTGTTGTCTCTAGCCAGTGTCTAAAGTATTTAATACTCTCGTAAATTGATAGAAGTTCTCTATCGTAAGGCGAGTATTTCCTTTGCGAGGGGCTTAACTTACGAGAAAAGTAAGCTAACGGTTGCCAGTTACCGTCCTTTAACTGTTGCAAAACGCTACCAATGGCGAAATCTGAAGCGTCAGTCACCAGACTTAGTTTTGCGTTAGAATCTGGGTGTGCTAACAGAGCTGCATTGCATAAACTATCTTTGCACTTCTCGAATGCATTCAACGAATCTCCACATATGTCTACAGTCTGAGAGGCTTTTACGGAACCGATTAAGAGGGCATTTAAAGGGGCTTGGATATGCGCTGCTTGAGGTATAAACCTCCTATAGAAGTTAACCATACCCAAAAATCTCCTAAGCTGCCTAGCCGTCTTAGGCACGGGGTAATTTTTTATTGCCTCTACTTTACTCTCTAAAGGTTTAGTACCGGCCTCTGAAATATGGTAGCCTAGAAAAGTGACTTCTGTTACTCCGAATTGACACTTAGAGGTGTTAATTAAAATGCCATAATCTCTTAACCTCGTGAATAGTTGACGAA
This sequence comes from Boloria selene, assembly GCA_905231865.2. NCBI lineage: Eukaryota > Metazoa > Arthropoda > Insecta > Lepidoptera > Nymphalidae > Boloria > Boloria selene. The sequence continues at coordinate 6,743,741 of HG993141.1, forward strand.
GATGGTCCTGGTGTTGTGACTCATCCTTTGAAAACACTAATATGTCGTCGAGATATGGGTAACAAAAATCTAAGCCACGCGTCACTTCATCTATAAACCTTTGAAAGGTCTGAGCGGCGTTCCGTAGACCAAAAGTCATATATGGAAATTCGAAGAGTCCAAAGGGTGTAGTGATAGCAGTTTTAGGAATATCCTCCTCAAAAACTGGTAACTGGTTATATGCTTTAACTAAGTCGATCGTAGAAAATATCTTACATTCAGACAGGCTATGAGCAAAGTCCTGGATATGCCTAATGGGATATTTGTCAGGAATCGTTCTAGCATTAAGCATCCTGTAGTCACCGCAAGGACGCCAGCCGTTGTCCTTTTTAGGGGCTAGGTGAAGAGGTGATGACCAAGGGCTTTCTGAAGGTCGAGCTGTGCCATTAGCTAACATGGCTTCGAACTCAGCCTTAGCAATCCTAAGTTTATCTGGAGCGAGACGTCGGGGAGAACAAGCTACTGGTGGGCCTGGTGTGGTGCGAATGTGGTGTGTGATGTTGTGTTTTATAATGCGTACTGGGCCAGCTGGTCGAGTGATCTCAGAAAATTCTGAAAGTAGGTCATTATATTTATTATCACAAGACATAATCTTAACACTAGACACTAAACTATCTACATTACCAGAAATCATGGCTACAGTACACAAATTAGTTGTATTATCTATTAAGCGTTTATTGCGAATATCTACGGCTAAATTAAAATAAGATAAGAAATCTACGCCAATAATTGCTTTACATACATCTGCAACTACAAAACGCCACATAAATTCTCTACGTAAGCCTAAATTTAAATTAAGTTGTACATAACCATACGTGTTAATAGTAGTACCATTCGCCGTAACAACTGGTAATCCGTTTTTGCACGTCGTTGTTGAAGTGCGGTACGAGGGAAAACACTCACATCACTTCCTGTATCTATTAAAAATTGCACTTTTGAACTGCGATCTGTCACAAACAGGCGTCCAGTATTAGAAAACGGAGGAGAATCGTCAGCCGCCATTACCGACTGCCCCGTCACGTTCCGCGACTTATAATCGCACGGTAAGGTACATCTTGTCGCTTTCTTGCCGAACTTATAGTGATACCAGCATATTGGAAACTTCCTACTGTTAGAATGCGATCTTCTTGAAGTTGAAGGGCTGCGCTGACGTGGCCTTTGCCTATGCCGTGGACGCGCACGATCAAATTTCTGGGTAGTAAGTTCACTCACTTGCTTAGTCAACGCCGTTACTCTGTCTGCTAATTCGGCTAACTTTTGAAGAGCCATGTTAGGTTTTTCAATACAAAATAGCGGTACACGCGCGCCGACACGATATAATTCCGTCGATGGGTCTCGACACTGGCGAACACGTGGATTTCTCGCAGAGGCTCCAGATTCTTCCGTTACACGTTCGTCACTGCTCATTATAATGTTCAACTGGGGTCACCAATGTGGGGTTGTTACGTGTAGTGTTCGTGTCGAGAAATAAATTAAAAGTCTATATACGAATCAGTCTTTAATACACAATTTACACCCACAAAAAGATAGAAGGAGAAAGAGCAGAGCACATAAATAGTTCAGAGAGTTTACACGATAGAAAGAACGAAAGCACAAGGATAGCAGAAACAAATTACATAAAAATAACGAAGCTTATACAGTTAGGTACGTAAGCTACGAATGGATAGTAAGCGAGCGGTACGGGTCTCTCGTCCAGCGTGCGGATTGCAACTGTCTGCAGTTAAAAGCTTTAAAAGATTCAGCTGATGCGCGGGCGCCGCTAACGGTCAACACAGCGGTGCGGGGCGCGGGAGGAAAGACCAGTATTGCGTCGCATCGACCAGCTGATGTCCGTGAGGCTCAAGTTCAATGCTACGCGTACATTTATGCCTATTCGTATTTTATATTTTATTATTTATTTAATATTATTACTTTAGTATTGTGTAGGTGTATGTGTAAGGTGTGTGTGAATTTATTTATGTATATATATATATTATATATATTGAGTAAAAATTATTTTGTATATTATATGTATGTATGTGATGCATTAAATGTTTTATATAATATGTGAGTCGGCCACAAACTGTTGAGGAATTTTACCTTCCATCATCAGCTCATCCACATGAGATGATGATTTTCATACGTAAAAGCTTTATCGGGTTTAGAAAATATATCAAAAACATAATAGGTGCCTGTAAATTTTGAGAGTTGCTTTCGGTTTCCCTGGGATCCCATTATCAGATCCTGACTTGGTGACAATGGGACCACCTCGGAACTATACCCTACCAATCAAAAGAAAAATTTTTGAAATCGGCCCACAGACGGCGGAGTAATCGGTGAACATACATAAGAAAAAAAAATACATACAACGGAACATATAACCTCCTCCTTTTTTGAAGTCGGTTAAAAATATGGCTTATTCTTCTAAAATATAATAACGTATTGTATTAATATAAAAATATTAAAATAAAAAAAATAGATTACAGATAGAAGATAATTTGAAAAATCTTAATTTTCTAGCATTTGTAGTTTACAATTATTGGAACCAATATTCTGATAAAAGTAATATCTGCAATAATATCAGCAATAGGAAGAATAAGGTTTAATGCGATATTAATTTTATTTTATGGTTGAATACAAAATAATAATATATTTTGTAATAGTATAATAATACTAAATAATAATAAATAATAGAATTTTGTACTGGAAAACTGTTTAAGATACGCTGTATCATCATGTATTGATGCTACAACTAGTGTGTATATTCAAAGCTTTTTAGACATAGTCAATTCATTGAATGTCCACATCATAAATTAATAACATAATATGAAATGTATCGTAATATAAAAAATAGACGTTAAGTCGAAGTTATTTAAAAAATATTATTTTTCATCCTTTTTCAGTGTACATTAAACCGATACAAATGCAGTCTCATTTTTAATATAAGGTGGGTGGACCATGGAAGGCCATGTGCCTTCGAAGGCCAATTGTTAAAAAGTCATAGTTATTGTCACTTGATGACAAATTCCTTCTACTTACACTTAGACCTATATAACTCAAGCACATAGACGCAGCGGCAAGTTCCTCACGCCGATATTATGTCGGTGCGGACTGCGGTGCCTCGCTATGTTGAGGTCGGTCGTCGAAGTTGAAATTATAACTATCGCTCTCAGAAAAACGCAATTTTTTAACCAAATAACCTATTATTTTCTTTAATCTTTGTTACTCTGAATTAATAATAAGGATTTGCCATAGTAATATGAAAAAAGTTACTACTTTTTTATGGTTTGAGTTAAAATATCGGTAGTTTTCCTAAAAAAGTCACGTGTTCCTTGTAAGGCCGATCAAAAACTTGATGGTTGGCCTTGCAAGGGTACATGGGCTTTACTAGGTACATCTAGAGATGACAAAAATACTAATACTCAATGCTTGCATAAATTTTATGTTATATAATAATATATATGACATAATAATCTATTATCTATATCTATAATCTATAAATATCTCTATAAATGCGAAAAACACTCACTGACTCATCACGAAATCTTAAAAACCGCTAAACGTATGAAGATAAAAATTTGTAGTTTATAAATAGTAGACGTCCGCTAAGACCGGATAATGCGATTGGGCCGGATTAAGGTGGTCTAAGGGCTCTAGCAAGTTTGTATAAAAGTCCTTCAGTTTTTGTGATATACACTTTAAATTTGGCAAGGAGGAAGTTAATAATTAGTAGACGTCTACAAAGAAAGAATTTTGCGACAGGGCCGGATTAAGGAGATCTAAGGGATCTCGCAAGATTGTATGAAAGTTCTTCAGTTTTTGTGGTTTTTTAACCGGATTAAGGTGATTTAAAGCTGGAGCCTTAGGACTCTCCTCGTTTGCATGAAAGTCCTTCATTTTTTGTTCCACGAACTTCAAATTTAAGGAGGTAGTAAATAGATAGTAGACATCCGCAAAGAACGAATTTGCAATTTTGCGCTCTCGTCTTCTGTTTGGGGCTTACGGAGCAGGCAACAAAAGGCTACCCCTTTCACGCTCGCTGTGGACTTTTGCAACATAAGGAGGCTGAATTACAACCTGAACGCCGTCCACTTCCACCTTGACATGACGAAGCTGGCCTTGCTATTCCTTACTGAGACGCAAATATTTTCTCCGGCTGACACCTCTTTCCTCTCTTACCCGGGGTATGAACTGGAGCATTCAGAGGATATCTACTCCCGCTACCTCGACCGCCTTGAAAGGCTGGACCTATCCATCCTCTGGCTACGTGTAGACTGCGATGATCATCAGCGAATCTACGCGTGCCTGTATAGGTCTCATAGCGGTAATGCCAAAACTGACTGACTCGTTGAGCACATGCAAATGGCTACAGCCTTCCCTGCTGCAGCAGATCCCATCCACAGAGATCGTGATTCTCGGCGACTGGCACTACAGGTCAGCGGATTGGAACGGGATGCGGTAATTCCTTGCATCCTACCCATGGGGGGAGACATGCTTGTTGCCCGATGATCCAGATATCGTTGCTCACTCTATCACCGATATGGTACTTCAGGGTATGGGACTGTTTATTTCGTTAAATAAAATAATTTGTAGGGAGGTAGTTTGTAAATAGTAAATATCCGCAATGAACGGATTTTGCGATTGGGCCGGATTAAGGTCGTCAAAGGGCTCTCGCAAGTCGCAAGTTTTCATTCTAGCAAAAGTTTTCATCTTTTTTGCTATGAACTTTAAATTTGGTAGGAAGGTGGTTAATTGTTGGTAAAAGTCCGCTAAAACGTTTTTTTTTCTACAGAGCCGGACTAAGGTTGTGTAAGAATTCCTTCAATTTTTGTGCTACAAGTTTCAAATTTCGCAAAGAGTTAGTTTATAGTTAGTAGATAATTTAGGCTAATCCACGTCCACTTTCTGTGGTTACGTTTTTTAAAAAGGAATTCATCGTTCGTATCCAATTTGTCCCATTTTCAGCTCATCGCCTTCTTGCTTGCCTAGTTGAAGTCTCTCAGACAACGGTAAAATGTGTTTTGGAGCTGTACATGAACCGACTAATGTTCTCATACATAGACTCCACTACTTCATCAGGATGAGTCGAGGTTTGTGCGTACACTTGAATTAGTTTTAAGGAATAACGATTGGTTATTCACAGAACAAGGTACACTACCCTAGTCGACACGCTCCCGATACTTACCATATTGATCACGAGAAACTTGTAGACACCACCTTGTGTCCGGATTGTGATTAAAATACCATAATACTTTACTTCTTATGTTACAAGTTTGTTTTGGAATTCGAGTCGTAGTTTTTTTCTATTTTTGTTTTTTAAACATTCCTGATTACAAGAATATCTGCCATTATAAAGGTTGTAATTAGAGTACTTATTCTGTGGCATGTAATTATTTAGTTTTTATTATATTTATTTTTGTTTGGCCTTCTTAGGAACATTTTGGCCTTACAAGGAACATACCCCTAAGAAGGCCATTTTAGGTCAATTTATTTTGTTGTAATTTTATTATTATTGTCATTGACAACTTATTTTTTATTATCAATATAAAACTCATTAGTTTTGTTTTTACAACATTTCTATCAATAGATTCTTAGTTATACAATAGTGTTCAAGTTATATTCTTTGATTGTTTTATATATGTATATTTTATGTTGAGCATTTAATTTTCCGGTATAATGAAAGACCTTTTTATGTAGTTTAAGTGTAAGCAGATATTTTAAAATTCCCATCGTTAGTTATAAGTTAAATGACTGATTCATTATATTGGCCTTATATGGAGCCCTGTTCCAAGCAAGGCCATTTAGAAGAGCCTTCGAAAACTTACGATTATTAGATAACGATTAACTTTGCAAGAAAAAAAAAAGTTTAATATGTAACATAATGAAACAAAGTGTTATTAAAAAAGTAGTTTGTTTCATTTATCCAGTAAATAATCGAATTATAACTGTTTAAACGTTAAGATGGCCTTCCATGGTCCACCCACCTTAATTCTATGTTAATTCATTAAACGCTCGGCTATCTTCTTATACTACCTCTAGCCATGTGTATCTTTCTTAATAATCGTCAGATCCTTGACTAAGATGTTTAAACTTTATATACTGATGTGTGAAAATTATTTAAAGTGTACATAGTCAAAATAAACTGTTAAACCAGTTTGCTAATCTTCATGGATTTAGAATAAATAAAAAAATAATATGTTGGGGCATTATTACACACAGCGCCATCTAGTTCCGTGGTAAGCTACGAAGGAAGCTTGTGTTACGGATACCTGATAGTTGATATACTACATATATAAGTTTACATGACTGGAGTAAAAACATCCGAGTTTAACAGCCCCCAACGGGACTCAAACCCGCGACCGCTGGCGCAAGAAAGTAGAGTCACTACAAACTTGCCAAACGTGCCATCAAACAGTTTCAGTACAGACTTAAAATATTGTAAATAACAAACTCTTATTTCTTCATTTAAAAATATTCAAATGAATTATATTTAATTACTTTTCGATAAATAATAGTTTATCTAAGTATATTTTAGATTTTTATCTGATGACTGTCCGGTCCCCTATTAAATTGGCCAATTTGATTGGCAAACAAATGGTATCGTGTGGAACCCGCTTTAGACTTTTAATTGTCCAAAGGAAGAAATTACAGAGCGAGGGATAGCGACAGTACAGAAATAATATTAGATAGGAAAATTGAACAATAGCATACGAAAATACGGAACGATTTTAGCAAGCGCGTGCAAGACCTCCCGGCGTAGCAATCGGTAACTCACTGCCGGCCGGGCGAGGGATTAGGGAAAAAAACGATCTCGCACCATGAGTCGGCCGCATAACGGTAGTTCAACCGACTTGCACGATGCGTGGTGCTGCCTTTTATGAACGCTACATATATATACATATATAGTTTCAGTACAGACTTAAAATATTGTAAATAACAAACTCTTATTTCTTCATTTAAAAATATTCAAATAAATTATAATTATTATTCGATAAATAATAGTTTATCTAAGTATATTTTTATCTGATGACTGTCCGATCCCGTATTCAATTGGCCAATTTGATTGGCAATCAAATGGTATCGTGTGGAACCCGCTTTAGACTCTTAATTGTGTGTGACTTTTTATTGTGTTGCTAGCTACTCACTATTCAATAATTAACATATCAAACTTTATCTTTACAAAATTCCAAAGGTAATTCGTATAGTAACAACTCGACATGAGATAATATGCAAAAACTCCCTGCGGGCCGCGCGGCATACCTACCTGGTTCACGATGATACGGCTCGCAATTATGTGAATTTATACTAAGTAATATGTATTATAAAGCTGAAGAGTTTGTTTGTTTGTTTGTTTGTTTTGTTGAACGCGCTAATCTCAGAAACTACAGGTCCGAATTGAAAAATTCTTTTTGTGTTGGATAGTCCGTTTATCGAAGGCTATAGGCATTATTACATCACGCTACGACCAATAGGAGCGGAACATCAATGAAAAATGTTGTAAAAACGGAAAGGACGGGCGTTAGATCTGCGAGGTATCATACACTCAGAAAGAATGTGGTTTCCGGTCTTTAGAACGCGTGTGAAGCCGCGAGAAATGCTAGTAATATATAAACGTGCTAAGTAAATGTTAAGTAAGAAATGCTAGTAATATTTAAAGTGGTAGTGCCATGCTTGTTACCTCCGGGTAGCAGCCGAATGGGCCGGCACGCCCCGAATAGTTCATTAGTACCACTCTCTCACAGAAGACCGGCGTGAAGTGGCAGCTATGCTGTCGCATTTCGTCCGGTGAGTGAGAGTCCGGGAGGCCCACTCTCCTTCCCCCCTCCCTCTTCCCTTCATTCTCCGCCTTCGTCCCCCCTCCCTCTTCCCTTCATTCTCCGCCTTCGTCCCCCCCTCCCTCCCACTTCCCTACCTCCTCCCTCCCTCCCTTTCCTGAAAGGCCGGCAACGCATCTGCAAGCCTGGCTTGCAGATGTCCATGGGCGGAGGTGATCACTTCCCATCAGGTGATCCTCCTGCCCGTTTGCCCCCTTTTTACCATAAAAAAAAAAGAAAACGGAATTTCCATCGCGTAGTTACATATTATATGTATTCGTAAAGTACAAGGGCCTTACGCACTGTGACCGACATACACTAGGGAAATTCAAAACATCCAAAATATAAGGTAAACAGCATTATTGGCTAGACTAGAACGTCACATTGAAACGCTTGATTGAAACGATTTAGTAGAGGAGACCGTGGAAGATCGACCTTCACCGATCTGATAACCAGATGAGACATATTTTTTATCGAATATAATTTATAAACAAATATGCCTATAATTACTTGCCTATCTGAAAGTGCTCATGGCTATTTTTAGCTGGGCAACAGTGCTTTAAGTATGATTTTTTGCAGGCAAGTCTATATGACTGATTTTGTAATAAAATAATCTAAAATTTGATATAACTTTCGATAAGTTAGCAGAATGATGGAGTCACCTATATTGACTTACCTGTTTACATCGGCTTTGGTAGCTATACACAAAAATGAGTAGGCAAGCCTACTGAGGCATATTCTGTGTGTTAAAAACTAACAGTGAAATAAAATTAATTTGGTTATCAAAAGAATGAAAGTGATGTAAAAAATCCATTAAAGTTAATTTAATTAAAAATAGCCATGAGCACTTTCAGAGAGGCAAGTAATTATAGGCATATTTGTTTATAAATTATATTTAATAAAAAATATGTCTCATCTGGTTATCAGGTCGGTGAAGGTCGATCTTCCACCGGCTCTTAGACCAATTGATTTGTAAAATAATTTTTAGTTTTATATAATGATGATACAAATAAGTAAATCTAAACCAGATTCGATTTTAATTTTTTTATGAATATGTTACTTAATAAATTAGAGGTACCTTTTGATTTTGTATTAATACTTTTTTATTAAAATCCCTGTAGTCATTTTTGTACATTTGATCATTACATTAGATTTTCAAAAACGATATGCACTCGCAATCCGTGTCAATTATTAAGTAATTATACTATTTTTATCGCTGTAATTCGCTGTCGTAAACCGTTTAATCACTCAAAGTTTTATTTTTGGGTCTACATTCCTATGTTTCAATATTACCGCACAAATTCATTCGTTTTTCTCCAATAAACGACACTGGAAAAAAATATATATGATACCTATCTGTTAACGGTTTTTTAAGCCTAATAACGAAAGAATAAAAAAGTGTCAAGAATATTAATATTATAGCAATGTCGCGCCTTTTAATAAGAACAATGTGTACAGCAGTCAAGTCTATAAAAACACCTGTGCTAGTATTTGGTAAGATACATAATTCTTTTTATAATGAGATATATTAGACATAAAATATCTAAGTATGTCGATAGTAAGATTTATAACAAAAAATATTTAACTTAATAAAGTAATACTGCATTAGGGATAGAAGGTCGATATGTTGCTGCTTTATATAGTGCGGCGCTAATAATGAAGCAAATTAATGAAATAGAGAAGTATATGCGTTCTTTGCAAAAAGAATTGATTAAGCCAAAAGTAATCGAATTTTTAAACAAGTATGGTTTCATCATCAGAAAAGCCCTAATTTTCAACCCTCTACGATCAACCCCTATTTTTTCAACCCTCACCGGTCCATAACTGACCAACTATCAATCGATCAGTTATCCCCGCGAGGTACTTTTGTCACCTATCATCCAGCATACATTACGGAGTACGGATGAGAAAGAAGCCGGTCTCCTGTCTCACACTCACTATACAGTTTCAGCCATTTTTTTGGTTTTATTTGTAAATCGATCGTAAAAAAAACTAATAGAAAAATAAAGCGCAATGGGGAGAAGGCGGGGGTGCCAAGAGCGATAGTATAGCACATAAAATATGAAATTGGTAGCCGCGCGGCACAGGAGTATATTAACGATGGGCGCGTGATCAAGTTATTAGCAATAAAAAAAATGAACGCGGGCGAAGCCGCGGGTGCCGCTAGTATTTATATATTTATATTTCAATATAAATGGCCTTATATTGTTTTAAGGAAAAATAAACAAATACTCGATAATTTGTTTGGTTTATTTTGGGAATGCCTCCAGCAGCTATTAATTAATTAGTTGTTGTTGCCGAAAATGGTCGTTTGAAACTATTAAGACGTATTGTAAATACGTTTCTTGCAGTAAGGATAGACCATAAAAACGAGGCTTTATGTGAAGTGATTACTGCGAAGCCGCTTAATGGTACATCGCGTAAAGCTTTGATGGATGCATTAAAAAAGTTAAACAAAGGAAACTAAAATAAACAATTGACAGAGAAAGTTAATCCATCAATAATAGATGGTGTAATCATTGGGGTGGAGGATAAGCATGTCGTTTTGAGTATTGCTCGAAAAACACTGTACACTGATCTTTTAAGAAAAGCTGTGTAATAATGCTAATAAATAAATTATGTTAAACTAAATAATTTCTCTTCTTGAGGGTTTTTTTCATATAATTCAAAAGTGCTTTATATCAACATTTCACAAACATTAGGATTGGGTAAAAATAAAAGACAAATTAATTGAAATAATTTATATACTGAAATAAAATCTTATAATAATTGTAGCCATTATTATACCACTCAATTTTGCTCAGTAGGAAACTCTTCACTTTAGGAAAGCTACAGCACCATATTTGTATAGCTACGTCTTGGTATGTTTGGAGATACGATCGGCGTAGAATCCAATATGTTGGTTCTTTGGTGGCGACATGCAATCAGAATTTTTAAGCAACCTTGATATCTTTTCAGTAAGTATTCTGAAGTTAATTCTATAAGAGCTTAGTGTTCCGGTGATACTTCTGTGGAAACTTGATGATAAAACCCAAAGCTCTTGTGAACCATTTGGATTATTTACAATTTTCACGCCGCTTGCAAATTGAAGCGTTTCTTGGTTGATAGCAATTGGATGGAAATTACGCGGTGAAAATTTCGTTCTGGTATTCCAACAAAAGATACCGACAGGATCATTCAGCCCGAAGTACAAAATACCATTATCATCAATAGCTTCCGCTGCTGATTGATTTGGTCTTTCTTCAGGAAAAACCTGTGCGATAAAACATTTTATTAAAAAAGCACGATGGATGTTTATTATTTTATATTTATTTCTTAGTTTGAATAATATGGCTTGGAAACTTATTTTCTAACGATAATGCACTTTTTAACTAAAAAAAAATGGTGATTGAGTTTATTAGAAAGCAAAATAATAATATATTTTAATAATTGTCTATTTACCTATTTTTAAACTTTTATTTAAATTAAACTAAAAAATGTACATGTAAGGTGAACCGGGGCTATTGTATCTAAAAAGTGAATTTTCTCCGCCCGAGGTAGGTTTGAGAAGCTGTATTTCAGCTACTGAATAATTTACGGAAAATATGTTTAAATATCTTAAACGATCAGATACTTAAGACTTATTTTGAATTAATTGTATTAGAAAATACCCAGTATATTCTTATTAATATTGATTTTAATTTCAAGAACAAATTTTAGCTACATTTACCCCGTATCGGGGGCAAATGTAACTATTACTTTTTACTCCTAAACTTGACGAGATATGATGCTCGGACTCCCTGAATATGATAAACACGGGCATTTAAGAAAATAATTTGGGCATTGTATCAATGTAGGACGGCTAGTTCCTACTTAAAAATACTGTTTTTCGTAAAAGAGGGGCTATTGTAGCTATTTTTAAAAATGAAGTGTTGGGATTATGCCTGATAAGTATGTTATATCGATTGTCGATAATATCTATACAATATATCATATAATAAAACAGTAACTTTAAAAATCTGTACATTAAATATTTTAAAAACAATGAATGAATATTAAATAATTATTATTACAATTTATAACGTACTGAACCGATTTTAACCAAATTTTGTGTAGTAATAACGTATGTGGGGGTGATTACTAAAGATACTTTTTATTACAGAAAAATGTTCTATTTTCATAGGAAAACAAAATATTGTTGATTAACTAGTCCTTGAAAAGCTAGCGGTGGTTAAATCTTAAAAGATACGTCAAAACATAATTATTGAAGGAAAGTCAACAATATTAAATATCTTTCTTCCAAGTTAGTGTAACTCAATACCTATTTTTATCAGTACGTACAAAAAGCAGTACTACCTAACTTAGCAAATCTATCGGCGCATTTCACGCAAAAAGGACTGAATCCATTTGAACGAAATTTTGTGTATTGTACTATAGTACAGTGCATTCTTACACGACATTATTAGTTCATATCATATATCGTATAACGGGACTTAACGCGTGTATTACTTAAAGGTAGAAGATACCTTATTCCCGACGTTTTGCTCGGGTTGCACCAGCCGTGGTCACGGGGAGACTGGCGGGGGATGGCATCGCCTGCCACGATTAGAGGAGTGTGTTGCTGGTACCCTCATTTAATTTTAATAATTTGTTATGGCCACTACACACGGTGCTAATATTATCCATGGGTGTGTCGGACGGGAAATCGCGATATCTAAATTTTTCTATTACCGGATTCCACGCAGACGAGAGCCTGTATCCATCTTCACGATTGAAGTTTGGATGTTTTTTTATTTCGATAGCCTCGCGAACGATTGTTCGGTAGTATCTTCGATCGGTGGGCAAAACCTTCGGCTGGTGGAGCTCAATCCAGTAATTGGTATTTGAGTTGAGCAGATCGCTGATTTCCCTGTCTGGTTATTCTTTACAACTGTGATATGTTCTTTGACCCTCTCCTCGCTATGGTTCTCTTGGTTTTGCCAATATACGAACTACCACAGCTGCAATTAATTTTGTATATACCCGGTGTTTGGTACGGGATAACATCCTTCGGCGTGCGCAAAAGTTTTTCATGCTTGGAAAACGGAACGTATACAGTCTTAATGGAGTAATTTTTTAGTAGTAATCCAACCTTATCCGTTATTCCTTTGATATAAGGCAAGTACGCAGGTTGGCGGTTAACCTCTGGATGTTTCGTACGTGTATCACGGTGACCTAGATTCCTTCTACCTACTTTGTACCCATTCCTCTTAAGTACCTCCTGAACATGCGCAAGCTCCGCATCCAAATGTTCAGGGTCACACAGATCATGGGCTCGACCAGTCAGAGTCGTTACTACCGCTTGTAAATGACGTGAGTGATGATGTGAGGAGGCATTAAGGTATCTATCCGTGTGTGTCGGTTTGCGATATACAGTGTGCCCTAGAGAGCCATCTTCTCGCACAAGCAACTTCACATCCAGAAATGCCAGCGAACGATCGCTCTCCATTTCATATGTAAATCGTATTTTACTGTGAATGGAGTCAAGATGGTCGAGGTATTGCTCTATTTCCTTCTTATTCCCTTTAATTAAACAAAACGTCGTAAACGTATCGCTTCCATAGTCGGATATTGAAAGGCCCTGTTTTCAAAGCTTTTTCTTCAAAATGTTCCATCCAGATGTTGGCTAAGGAAGGTGCTATTGGGCTACCCATAGCTACTCCATCAATCTGAAGATAGTATTGACCCTGGTAAAGAAAAAAGTTACCTTCTAAGCAGTGTTGAAGTAGAGCAACGTACCGATCTGATATGCCCTTGAAATATAATTTGTTTTTGATTACTTCAAGGCACTCTTTCAGCGGAACATTGGTGAATAACGATTCCACGTTAAAACTCACCATAATCTCATCAGATTCTAGCTGGATCTCCTCTATGATGCTGATAAAATGTCGAGAATCTTTTACATAAGATGACGTGTGTGATGAATTAATAGCTGCAAGATTTTATTAATATGTTTCGCCAAGTGGTACGTTGGAGAATCAATCTGACTCACTATTGGTCGCAATGGCACGTCTTTCTTATGAACTTTTGGACTTCCCTTAAGTTTTGGAGGCTGCGATATTTTAGGGCTTTGCAGCCAATTGTACTCGTCGTCCGTAAAAAGCTCCTTATGTTGTTGTACTAGAGAGCATGTATGACGTCACTCGGGCAGTTGGGTTGTAGCTGATTGGCTTATAAGTATTCGTGTCGGCGAGTAGGTTCCGAATTTTAATATCATAATCTATCGTATTCATCACTACTGTGGCGTTACCTTTGTCGGCCTTGAGAACCAGGATATCTTTGTTTTCGCGTAGTTTGCCAAGGGCTGCGTGTTTTTCAAGAGTAATGTTACTTTTAGGTAACTTAGAGCGGCGCAAAATGACTGCAATATCCTGTCTTAATGCATCCGCATCACACTGTGGCATTTTATTACGTATAATGGCCTCCTCGACATTACAAATGATATTTTCATAAGGAACCCGCTTAGGTGTTGGTGCGTAATTCAAACCTTTTTCCAGTACTGATAAAGTGGATTCATCAAGAGTTCTGTTCGAGATGTTAATCACCGTGATAGCTTTACGGTCAGTATGTTCTAAAGTTGACTTACGTGAAAGTAGCTTTTCAAATTTTCGGTTGTGTTTGCTACTAGACAAATCAAATAATCTCGAGCTTGTAGGTAGGTAAGGCGGTCACACAACTCAAAATCACCATCCGACATAACAACACTGTAATCCAAGTGTAACGCGTATAATTTACACTGTATATCATTTAAATCCTTGTGGCTATTTCGAATCAATTGGCGTAGCAGGCGGACACTCGTATTGCCTAGAATACGGTCAGAATCCGCTATATCACTACGTGGTTTTATACGAACACATGTAGGTAGCAAGTTCCAATCGCGACACTTTTTAAAAAATGTCAACGATTTTTCAAGACGCACTTTCTTCCGACGCAAACACTCTAGCTGACGAACTTTAGATGCGAACTCCGGCAACTCCGTTTGCAATATAACTTTTTAAGCTTTCGCGTTTCATAACTATATCATATATCGTATAACGGGACTTAACGCGTGTATTCCTTAAAGTTATATTATTAGGTCATATCGGAATCGGTTTCTTATTCTCACTACCCTCCACGTGACCCCTGGGTAATGCTAATTGAACAACATTATAATAGGTGGTAGAATTTGGCCATGGCTAACACTACCCAGCGAGCAAAGACGAACTGCCAAATCATCCTGTAGCATGGTTCGTCGCATCAAGGGTTGGCTTGAGTTCCGGTGCGATGTTCGCTAGCTGATTTATACGCGGGAAAATGATTCTGTACAGTTGTGCTGCATTTCAATGACAGGTTCTGACCTGAGTTTTGGTGGCTTAATTTGGAGAAAAGCTGCACCACAACCTTTGGTGAACAATTCTGGGATGACTTTCATCGTGCCGGTTGGTGACCTGAGAGAAGACCCGATGGTGATATCCAGGAGGGTTCTGGCGTAAGTGTGGTCTTCAGTTAAATCTACCATTAACACTGCTCCAATTAGGGTCATGTTATCAAGAATGCAGCTCTGACTCATCAAAAGCCAAAAGAGAAATGATTTTAAGCAGTGACTGCTTATTCTCTCCTTTTCAGTGTGCTTCTCTAAAATTCAAGCATTATACTCTTATCTCTATGCGGTCCACTACTACCTTGAGATCGCTAAGACATATATACTCTTTCTCAAGGAGACGCAAATTAAGAGCCCTGCCAGCCCAGGATGTACCCGGGGTATTCACTTGAGAAAAATTTTAAACCCCGCGGAACCTCGAAGCGAGTCCGGTTTGTACGCTTGTAATAACATCTGCTACCAACGTCTCTGTACTTTCTTCTCGGTTTTGTGGTGCTTGGTCGATACTGGTTTTGTTAGGTGTCGAACAGTCACATAGCGGTGATCGGAAGACAACTCAGTTGTTCAATTACCTAAACGAAAAAGCTGACATCGTTCAACATCGATATCCAACCGTTCAAATGGTATTTCTGGGAGGCTTCATGCCCACCACAGCAGTAGCTGTTTCTATTCATAGAAACTGATCATGCTGGGAGAGGCGTTTTTCGCACTATCACTATCTCACAGTTAGGTCGGAAAACCGAACATCAAAAAAGCAAATTACTTGAACCTTTTGCATATAACTGATCCTGATATTTTCTCAGTCTCAGTTTCTTTTCCCTTGGGAACCTCAGACAACTGTATCGTAAAATCTGCTTATCCTCTGACCCCAGACTCCTCAGTAAAAAAAGAGGCGGGTAGTGGCGATTCAGATGGCAAGTCGTCAGCAGATTGGGACGAGTTGCAGCATTTCTTTGCATCTTATCCCTTGGCCAGTTTGTTTCTCTACTAACGATCCGTCGAGCTGTGATGGACCGGTTGCAATAGAGCCAGACGTTACGCTTGTTTTGTTCGGCAGCCTCTCATCCAGGAGACTGTGTTACGAGGCAAGCTCGTGGTGAAGGATTTTGGCTGCTTGATTGTGCCCGTGCAGATACTCAGTGCTAGTGAGCGCTGAATATTCCAAAAGCACATGCTTGAGTGATTCACCGGGATGGCGACAAACTCGATAGACGTCCTTCATAATACTTTATTTAATACTTTCGGTATTTTTGCGTCTTAACTGCCTGATCCTGTATTGTACAGACAAAACCCTTGGTTTTCCCAAAGAGGTCACCGAAGTGCAGCCATTACACGGACGCTTTTTATGTACGTGTGGCTCATTAAGAGCTTTAAATAAGCGTACGTGCAACTCCTTCTCCTTCCACACGATCTCACGGTCAGAGGTGCTAAGTACGACCGGGGCCGGCCACTTGTTTTTGGCTAAGAATAGGGGAGTGAGTCCTTTATCATATTCTACGTCCATTGCACGACTCTTTCTTTGTCTCGAAGTATGTAACTAACGTTTACTATATCCCGATTATGCATGGTTTTGACGCTCAAAACACTTCAACCACCGCATATACAACCTTATTACATACGATTTTAGGTGCACCACATGCGTTAAAGAGTCAAAGTCGTGCAGACTCTTCTATCCAGGGTTTCAAATTCAGTTTAAGTTTATTTAAGCACGCCGAAAGTGCACATGAGAATGGGTATAAGCCGCTATAGGCTCGGACTTTATTAGCACCCGACAAAAAGCTTTTACAAATTTTTGCTAAATGACCAAAAAAGGCTTCGCTAACAGACTGTTTCATTTTCATCTCATTCACCCCTATTGATTGCGACATACCCAGATACCGGTACGATTCAGGTTCAGAAAGGGTCGTTATTCGGTTTATATAGGGTCGACATTTATCTCAGCCGAATGATTAACCTGCTCCCTCATCACATGCACACTTGTCTAGCTCAAGCCCCATCCTGATAGAATTACTAAATTCAGTGGTGATCTTCAGTAATTTCTGCAGGTGAGTGGCGTTGGGTGCCAGCAGTTTGAGGTTATAAATATACAGAAGGTAAAGCTCTCTTGTCCCTCCTCTCCGAAATTGAAAACCAGCAATAAACTGAGCTCGGTTTAGAGACGGGCAAAACCAAATTCCTCGAGGAAGTCTCAAACTATACCATCAACTTTGTACACCTCAAGGACCCTCAAGAATATTGAATGGGACACCGAGTCTAACGCCTTCTTATAGTCGAACCAGTCAGCAGAGAAGTTCCGGCGGTTGCGTTTGACCAATTGCTTCACAACAGAGTCGATGGGAAGAATCTGCTTAGTGTAATGGCTACCCCAGAATGATGTTATTTTCGTCTACATGACGGGATATCTTGAGGCTCATGACGGATCTTATCGTCTCAAAGATGGTCGTAAGACACGTAATGGAGCGGTACTTAGCTAGATCAGAGGCATCCGGGCATCCGACTTTGGAGCTAGGTGAGTGATCCCAGTAGTGAAAAGGAACGTGAGCGTCCTCTGTTCGAGAGCTTCCTGGAATTGTCGAGCAAAGGTCGCATGGTAAAATCGAAAAGCCCTTAAGCCAGTAGTGATGCAAACAATCAGGATCCGAACTTTTTTTTGCATGTGGGACTCACTGGTTTAAAGCTCTCACCCGTCTTAATGGGCCGTCGCAGGATCGCTTGCGCAAGCAACTGCAACGTCCCAACGTTTTTTGGCTTTGCGTCTAGCTGGCTGCCAGATGCTACTAAGACCCCACCACGACAAGGTGACCACACGTTGGTCTGGTATTGCTCGACCAGAAGCTTTAAAGTCTGCCAATGAGACCTCTGGCATGGTTAATACAGTGTTCTATCCACCTCAGCAGCATTGCTTCCTGAGCCCGGGATCTTGGCTCCGACAAATCCGTTTTTGGCTTAAGCCATACCAAAGAGCCGAGAGATACGCCGTATCATCAAGGCCAGTGCTCTCTAGGTATTGAGGCAGCATTTAGTTAATGGCCTCAATGACATCTCACGTCACTACATTCAATTTGAGGTGAGAGAGCCGCGGAGTGCTCCGAATCTCTGAAATCGCTTCTTCTAGAATCCTTCTCATCCACTCTAAATCAAGGGCGACTGTTTCCTGGGTGCTTTCCTCAACAGGCAAATTGTGGAAGATGGTAACCAGGTACTCCTCAGTAGGAACAGTTGGAGGCACGATTTGTTCTTTGGTTGGATTTGTCACCTCGGAAACAGCCTTACGTCATAATAGTTCGAGCGCTGTATTTTAAACGCTGAATATACCGAACCTGATCTACCAGGTTTGGTTCCGTAACAGTTATAGTTGGCTCAAGCAGCAGGAACTCACAGTACGTTGCCGCTCGGTAGCCAGTCCGTCAGGTTCCTGCAGTGACATTCTCGTTCATTTGAGACGTTCATTTCATGCGACATACACCACCAGTGGCGGGCCCTTAGAGGATCCCGTCGGTGCCAATCTCCGCAAGCCCTAACCAACGCCCTACTACGGGTAACCTAATAAGCTGGTAAATGGTTCCCCAGTTTCCTTAATTAATCACCTCTTATGACACCCATGATGTAGGAAGGAGGGCAACATTCTACGCTGCCGGTGCCACGCGGTTATTATTAGAAACAGGCACTTGAATTCAATTTATATGTACTCTAGTGTATATCATATACGCTTGGAATGAAGCCATCGAAAAGACGGTGAGGTACTCGCCGTTTCTCTCGATATTTCGAAGGCTTTTGACCTGTCTTGCATGGCATGGCTTGATGTCTAGCATGGCATTTTTATCATTAAGCTTCCGGCATATGAAATAACCACTGGGTTTTGTAGCTGGATGTCTGATTTTCTGAGAGAGAGATCATTTCGGGTCGATGACGGCTGCTTATACGTTATTCCCGCATCACTCTTCCTGCTACTCAACAACGATCTTCAGAAACCCGGTATCTTTGGATGCGCTGATGACAGCGCTGTTGCGGATAGATACTTATCTAGTTCTAGAACCAGTGCTACTAAGATCCTTGAGCAAAGAGAGGTTTTGGTGAATCGCGTTGACTTGAGGTGTCCGACTAGAATTATGCCAATTTAGTTAAGTTTAATACCACCAAAACAGGCGTGTTTATTCACCTCAAAAAGAACCCGATTAGACAGTAGTGAGTGCTTGAGTTAAAGTTACGTGAGAGTAGAGCTTTCGTGGTTGAAATCCAACCAACTCACGAAACGTTTTAGTTCAATGTTTCTGATACAAACTGCTAAATTGTGAAACACCCTTCCTACATCCGTCTTTTCTGCCACTTCAAGGCAAGAGGGAATAGGAATCTCCAAGGCAAACGTGCTCCAACCTAGACCTCATCAGTGCTTCCTAGCATTGATTGTCGTTAAGCGCATTCTATCTAATAATAATAAAAATGGTGACATTTCAAATTCAGTTTATTTTGCTAACTCTTAATGTATACAGCAAAACTGTGCAACATCGTGCTAATCGATGTGCGCGTTCATACAAAATGAGCTGAGCCGATACCATGGACTACAAAGATAATACAAAACATTTTATTATCTCAGGAATATTATTCTCTGACTGATTCCGGCCACGGCGTCCAATCTCATTGAGTTTGCTCAACTGTGCAGGAAATATTACAGTGCAAGTGTACGCGCAGACACAAATGCATTTTCTATTCTTATCACTTTCATAATCCGGTGAGACGACTGTTCGACACGACTAGTGAGAGCTAAGGCGCAGGACTGACGCTGACTGACTGCTCTCCGAGGCTCGGGGGTGACACATCGCCATCTTCCCAACTCTGGGCGATTACTGAGACTTACTAACCAGAAAGACTCAATAACTAAACTACGCTGTAATTGGTTAAAAGTAGTAGAATTAAACTAAACTAAATAGGGAATCAATCGTTGGTACCTTATAAGTTACCATTAAAACAAAAATAGTTTTTGTACTTTTAGCACGAGCGAAACCGCGGGTCCGCTAGTTTTGATTAAAACTCGAAGACATTATATGTTCCACAGCTGTATAATATATTTTTTTATGTATGTTCATCGATAGCTCCGTCAACTGTTAAGCGATTTAAATAAATAAATATAAATGTTGGGACAGTTTTAGGTATATATTTTTATTAAATTATACGATGGTAAGCACAATCTAAAAGTAAATTGTAGTTATAAAAAATTATGTTAATATATAATAGTGTAAATTATAAACTTTTACAGTCATTTACTCGCAAATTCAGTATTTTTTACTTTATCGATAGAAAAAATACGTTGGCGTCACTAATACTTTTATTTCCATACTAAAATCTACGGAGCTATTGTATCTTTCATTGAAGATACAAGAGACTTCTGTAAAAATTTTCGTGGGGCTATTGTATCTTCATAAATAACTCTAGATAACTACGGCAGTGAAAGAAATTAATTATCAATTAACAAGCAATTATTCTTTATCTTTGTAATTTCCATAAAGTTTGTTATATAAGGCTCACATTAAAATTTTATCCACTAAAACACAACAGTAGGTATTCAGCGCTCTCAATGAAAAATAGTCGATCAAAAATAATGCGCCATCAGTAAAAAAGTAGACGCGATACAACTACAATCTATGATCCACTCTTTTAAGCATTAGTTTCTCTATCAACTAGTAGTGTCGTTACTCCTTTAACCGACTTGTGAAAGAAGATAAAGTGATTAGATACAATAGCCCCGGAGCTACAATAGCCCCGGTTCACATATATGTTAAAATGTGAAATAATTATTATTCGTATTAAACATTTTGTTACCAGATATTATTTTAAATATTATAAGTACTCTCTCACTAAAAATGTGGAAAAAGTAATTTAAGAAAATTGAACCGATTTATAAACTCATTTAACTTGAAAGGAAATAATAGTAAATCTAATATATAAAATTCTCGTGTCGCGGTGTTTGTAGTTAAACTCCTCCGACCCGGCTTGACGGATTCTCATGAAATTTTGTGTGCATATTGGGTAGGTCTGAGAATCGAACAACATCTATTTTTCATCCCCCTAAATGTTAAGGGTAGTCCACCCCTATTTTTTTTTATTTTTTAGATAAATTATTTATTTTTATTTTTTTATGATACAACATTAAAAAATACATACAACCCTAAATTTTCAACCCTCTACGATCAACCCCTATTTTTATTTGTTAATTATAAACTTAAATTTTTTGGCAATATTTTAATTTTTATTTTCTCATGACTTAGAATAATAAAAATTCATATTACTATCAATTTTTTACCCTCCTGCGATCAACCCCTATTTTTCCAATGCGATTTTTTATTATTATCCACAGATCCGCAATAGGGTTGCAAGATGGCAATTGAATATAATAACTGAAGTACGATAAATTTTCGTTCAGAGTTTATAATTACAATTTCTTTTAATTATATTTTTTTCTCAATTTAAATTGATCTTCAATCCTCGCCGGTCGATAACTGATGAACTATCAGTTGATCAGTTATCCCCGCCAGGGTACCTTTGTCACCTCTAATTCAGCAAACATCACGGAGTAGGGATTTTTTTGGTTTTGTTTGTGTATCGATCGTAGAACTAATAGAAAAATAAAGCGCAATGGGGAGAAGGAGGGGGTGCCAAGAGCGGGAGTGGGGCGTGCATGGGTTCTGAAATAGCTCGAGTAATTTTGGAGAATTTTCAGGCAATCTACAGATCAACCGATTACGAGTGATCGAATAAAGATTAGTAGCGATTTAAGCCTCGGGTATTGCTAGTCTTAATATAATATGCATTGAATTGTATAGTAAGAAAATACTTTCAATGTAATGGTAGTCCCATTCCAAAAGTTCACCATGCTGGCCAACATGATGCATTTCGAAAACTTTTAGTAGGTTTTTCCAGATATACGAATGATTTGCTCATGAAACCCGGGTTTTACACCAGCTTTAGTGGTTTTCCAAGCAAGCGCGCTAACAATAACCTAACGCTAACGATACTATATTTTTATACTTCTATTTTGTGGTGGACGACAGCATTTGGAAACCTCATGTATTTTTAGATTACACATTACCTTTTAAATCAATATATATTATTACATTTTAAATTAATACAATTCGACATTTCAAAATATTGATTGAATTGCTAAAAATTGCTTACATTAAAAGCAGAGTTTGCCCAAATATAAAATTATAGGATATAATCATACTCACGTTAACAGAATTGGGGTCAGCATTAGAATTGGTAATAAATGAGTCATTCCTTATTATACTGGTGCGTACTACATTTTCTGTAGTAGACGCTAAGGCGTGGAAGTATAAGAAGCGATCCTGACCAGGTGTATATGGAGAGAGCGCCATACCAAACATACCATCCATGAGATCGAAGCTTTCACCTTTGAAAAAATTAACAATTAGACTCATCAAACGGTTCATCGCTTACTTAAGCTTCATTGTATTTACTCTGTAACATTGTTGTTTTATTGTTTAACTTGTAACACGCAATAGCAGTTTTTGTACATTTCTTAAAAAGTGGACGGCAAATAATAATTATAGAATTAACTTTAATTATTATAAAAATGATTATAATTAAGATGATCTTATTTGAAAATATAGGTACTTGTACTCGTACAAGCAAAATTGGACCTAGTTATGCAGAAAGCAGCCATGTGCGAAAAAGTACAAACGGAGATATAAGCATTTTACTGTTGATAGTTGCACTTTTGTTACGTTTCGTTTTTCTGGTTATTTCGAAATTGAAAAATATATGTATAAGTATTGTTTATTTTTTTTATCCTATCCAGTATTTTGAACTGTTGCTATTAAAGCAAATAATTACGTTTTAGACGTGGCTGTTTTATACAAAATAGCATATTTTACAGTAATCAAGTAAAGCTTAATCCAGCCACATCCAGTTGGCTGTGTTTTGAGTTATTTTTAAACAGCAAAACAAATATAAAAACAGCCAAAAAACCTGTAGTAAGTAACAAAAATCATAATACAACATATGTAATAAAATAATTATTTTGATATTTTCATATTGTTTTTGAATTGTTATTAGATTTTATAAAATCATGATAGATTTTGAGAGGTTTTTTTCTTCTTACGAGTACATAATGCCATAATAATTTGAATGTAGTCATCACGCATATACCGGGTGTAACATTTAAATCTGTCATACGAAGTCTGACATTACGAATAACTGTTTTTAAATATCATGTCATTGATTTTAGTAAAAAGAAAAACTGCATTCATACATTTAAAAAACTTGTACTCAGCTCGGGAATCGAACCCGGACGCTTTAAAAAATAAAACTAACATTATTTCTATGTAAACATAGATGTGTAGTTCTTAAGCAGTAAATATTACTAGTAACACAATCGATGTGATGAGACCTGCACATGTTTCATAGTAACATTTACAGCTTAAGACCTACACAATCGATATCTAAATAGAAATAGTTTTGGTTTTGTTCTTCCATACTTTCGGCTTCGATTTTCGAGCTGAGTACAAGCAGTATTAATGTAGTTTTTCTTGTTACTAAAATCGATCACATAGTATCTCCGAACAGATCTTCATATGTCTTATAGTTTTAGACTTCCCTATACTGACCAATTTGAATGTTACACCCGGTTTTGTTTATTTCAGGCATTACTTTCATCATAAGAGTAATTTTAATATTTTTATTTTGATCAGGGACATTCTTATCTACGTTTTTCAGAAGAGACGATCCAACCTCTTGTGCACCATGTCCAGCCTGATCCTTTATCCATGTATAACAGCTTTGGATATATTTAGCACTGTGCGCTCTCAAGTAATAAAGCCAGATTTGTATTTTGTAAAATATTACATTTGTTTGAATATGGGGTAATGCTAGTGTCTTTTGCATATCAAATGTAGGACATATGATGTTTTCTTGATTTTTAGCTAGGTTTATATCTATTTGTAATTGAGATCTTGCTCTTTCAGCCTGATGAAGATGTAAATTGTGTTTTTCTCTTACAGAGTTAACATCCCCACCGCTTTTTCCTGCATTTTATAATTCGATGCGAAAGGTATCGCAGACATTGCACGTATCTTTTGCTTAGTGTTTTAGTGTTTTAACTTTGATGTTATAGTATCTGTATCTCTCTATCAATGAATTCTTTTATATTTTATTGTTTACGCACACTAGGCATCCTATTTTCTCCTCTTTTTATAGAGCCAAAGAGGCTAAGTCTAATAAAGGTTTTTGGGAACTAATTTTGTCCATGAGATTTTAGTTGAACATATTGAGAGTTTTACAGAATATAACACGGAAAACATCATACTGTGGTTGAATTTTATATTTGCGCAAAAACTTTTTTTTTCTAATGGGTAAACAAAAATATAATAACCTATTTGCTGCGCACGCAAAATCTTATTCGGTAAACAAGTAAGTAGTTATAAGTAGGCGGGAAACGATATAATATATTGTAACAGATAAGTTCCTTTTTACTTGCCCATGTGAATGAAACTAATTATTTACCTAATTAAATTACTTAAACAGATTTTTTTTACTAAATAATAATGAGATCGTGTTATAAAATCAAAAATATTTGAATTCACAAAACAGCCAGGATAATAATAAAAAAAGCCAACTACCACTAATAACAAATATCTATTTTACAGAAAACAGCCATCATAGACTGGCTGCTTCTTACGTAACTGGAACACTGATATCTTCTAACATTTTGAAATTTGTAAAAAACAACCATATCGGTAGGCTGACTTCTGCAATATAAGTATTTTAGTTAGTGTCAAAATTGGCTGCATTTGACACCAACCTGACTGTTTTTTACGAAATGGATTTGTTTGAATGGCTGGATTTGACGGCTTATTATCTCCGAAATTATTAAAGATATCGACATGGGTGTTTCTTTAAAAAATGCGCCGTGTCTAAATTAGCAGGGCTGTTTTTATAACTCATTTTTGGAAAAATTGTGAGATGGCTGTTTTCTGCATAACTACGTCCAATTATAACTAATCAGACTATTTTCAAACTGTAAACGCGTACTTTTCTGTAATTAATAATTATAAATGGCTTAGATATGATTTCAATTGGTTTTTCTTTTCTATTTATAGTTTTTTTATAACCGTTACTCATATTGCTGCATAGATTAAATATATACTTATTACTTATAGCCGAAAAATTTTTGCGCTAGTTTTTGAAGAAAATTTACCTCTATATTATATTAAAAATAATTACCGTCAATAGTAAAATTGCCTCGAGAGGGGTATGGATACATAAAACGGTGAGCAACTCTCCAGGAGCGGTCATTGGCCACATCGACTACTAACAGTCCGAAGCCAGAATCATCCGCCACATAGACGAAAGTGTCAGCGCAATCATAGGGCGATTCGCTTCGCAAATCTACAACCTTATATATTAATAAAAACTATTAATAAAATAATAAAATGCACTATCGTTGAGACACAAACAATAAATACTATGCTAAATTTACGATATCTTGATGGGTTGGTCTTGTTGCGATCATAAACAGGTACTCTACAGTACTATTCGTAACATAAATACATTAAATAAACAAGTAGAGCTCTCTTAAATTCCTTCTTTTTTTAACTCCATGCATATTTTACTTATAAAGTGAAACAATATTAAAGATTACTAAACTAAAGTTGTTCGTTCAGATAAGTATTTCTCGCATGCAATATTGCAGTGATGACGATGATTTCAACATATAATAGTTAAAATATTGTAGTACATTCAAAAATTGCCAACAAAACTAAAAAGAGCAAATTAACATTTCATTATGTATGAAAATGAAGATCTAATGAACCCTTACTGGAGTAATGAATAACGAAGTCGCTATATAGGCGTTAGGGCCTGGTCGGTGTCGGTAGATTAGCTGATCGGTATTCAAGTCAAAGGCGAGAAGCTGAGCAGGGCACACAGCTTTATACCCAATCTTTCCTGTATCCATTACCCATAGTCGATTGCACTTATCTATCTGAAAATTAAACGTAATAATTATGTTTGTAGCACTAAGAATCTCAAGATCAGGACTTTCTTTATTTTCCAGAAATAGTTATATTTAATCCTAACATATCTATAGTGGTATAGAAAATTAAAGACTAATCCTTGACTACACTTTTTACTGTGGGTATTAATATTGTATGTTTCTTTAACGTTCTAATTATCTTACGCTGTGAATTCAATAAGTATAGTTTAATTTAATATAAATATTAAATAACAT
This sequence comes from Boloria selene, assembly GCA_905231865.2. Classification (NCBI taxonomy): domain Eukaryota; kingdom Metazoa; phylum Arthropoda; class Insecta; order Lepidoptera; family Nymphalidae; genus Boloria; species Boloria selene. The sequence goes on from HG993141.1 coordinate 6,770,193, forward strand.
TAATTTTGATGTAAAATTAACTTTAAGAGACAGTTGATGATAAAAGATCATTATTGTAATATACTATTCAATTACTGAGTAGTAAGTTGCACTTAATTTTTGAGCTTATACTCATAAACCACGAAACCAATTTAGACAAACTTTTTGTTTACCATTTTTTTAAAGTTTGTTTAACAATTATTGACATTCGTACACATAAATAAGTACCTACCTTGATATCATATACAAGTTATATGAAATTAAATATTGATTTAAGTCTCTCCCGTGACCATGATTGCTGTAAAGCATTCGAAGTGTTAGGAACCAAAAATCAAAATAAATCCGCGACAACATTCGAAAAGATTGTTTTATATATAAATATTTTAGTTTAACAAATAACGAGTTGTAAACAAAAACTTGTTTAGAACCTAGTTACGTACAGTATATGAAGATTGCTGAGGTTGCAGCCACTCAGCAATTGAGAAATAACCGAATCTAGGGTAAGGCTGATGCAATATTGCGTCAGCCGAAGATGCCTTAATAACTAAATCCGTACCATGATCATAATTAGATTTAGCTTCAATCGTGAAGATAGTCTTAAGAAGTTATAAGTTTAATTGTAAAATTATTTAATTGATTGTGAGTTCTCTTTTTTTCGAACCTCTCGCTGCTGGTTACTTAATTGTCGTAAAAAAAAGTCGGCAGGATACTCGCGGTATAGGCCAGGATAGAAATCTCTCACATCTACACTCACTTGGACGACCAACCGGGAGGCTCAGCTCCGTCAACGAGTATACGAAACCTACGGACCGGCAGCAGGTACGAGAGGAATCCAAACTTCGATGATCGAAAAAAAGGAACCAGATATATATTTTTATGTAAGTACACTTGAATTGTTCTCGTGGTGCTTCCTTTTAACCTATAAGTCCTTGACCTTTGTATATTCTTAAAAATGTATCACCCTAGCGTGTATCAATATCGGGAGTCTGAATCTCGGCAGGCTCGCCCTAATTTAACAAATAAGAGTAGAAATATAAATTTAGACTTTAATTTAGATTTAAATAGATCAATTAAATTAAAAAAATGGCTAACGAAGACAGAACAAAGATATTAAAAAGTTACAATTTTAAACAAGATAGCCTAACTATTGTCCGGCCGCTCAGAGAATGCGTTTCTGACACCTGTCAATTCGTCATGACTAGTGATGTACAGTAAATAACATTAATAATATTTAGTAATGTTATTTATTGTATTCATTATGCATATTTATTTAATTTAATTTGTATTGTTATTGAAGTGAAACTTCTTCAGAATCGTTGTGATTGCAAACTCGTTGAAACGAAAAAATAAGTCCATAGTACCAGGCGCTCAGAGACGGGGAAGAGTTAGCCTTAGTTAGATCTCGCCCACCGCGAGTCAGTGACATTTCTAACTCTGTCTAACTCGTGGGTGTGACCTTCGCGCCGTTTCCCTTTTTCAACGAGCTTAGATGGGGTTATTTAGTATAAATATAAACGAGATTTAAAAATTAGTTTGCCAAAGAAGTTTTATTTCTGACATGTGTACTTTGTACACACGCACTTTTGTTATGTAGGAATTATATATGTATTTCAATATATTCAAAAAATATTTACATACAATGTAAATATATTTTTAATTAATCAATTAATTGAAATGAATCGTAATTTCTGAATGTAATGTTTGTAATTATTCTGTTTCCATTTTTTACCTAAGTAATAAGTAATTTTATTTTCAATGTTTTTTTTAATTCATCTGACTGATATTATGACACTAATTTACTTAAGTTTTGTTTGGGCGTATCTTTATTATATTATTAACTTTATTAAATACTAAGTTCATTATATATTATAAAATTATAACGTTTTATTTTGTATTATAACGACAGATTATATTAATCGAATATTACAAAAATATTCGATTAACATTGCCTCGTTATTTGTCACATTACTACAAAAACAAACAGTTGACATAACCTTGAAACAACGCCGTTTGACGTGGTTTGACTTTTAAAAGCTATTGTTTTTATATTTGTTAATTACGTAATTGTAATAATTTTAGCCCAAAATTAATACATTTATTGTAAGTTGGCATAATTATTCGAATTTTAATGTTAGCACTCGTTAATAACTAATAAGATTAACAAAATATATTTAAAATTTTGCCGTAAATTGTACGCCAGTTGAAAGTTACATCGCCCAATCTATCACGATCTGTCAGAAACGCATTCTTTGAGCCGCCGGATTTTTATTATGCGTATTTTACCAAACTCTTGGAAGTCGTTGTCGAAAACATGAAAGAAATGATCCTACAAATTTACACCATAGAAAATAGTTTAGCTTTTGTATGTTCTAGTACTGTATACCACTGTATGATAGATATAGGATAGATATATTACAAATGGATATTAAAAAAACTTTTATGATAGGGATCGGATAATTAACCTAGAGTTAAGAGAGTATTACGATTTCATAAAATCTGAATCATAATACATATTCATAGAATATAGGCAATTAGTTTTAGTTTTTAAACTAATTCGTTTTTCGCTTGCGCATAGTTTATTCAACCTAGAGTTAAGAGAGTATTACGATATCATAAAATCTGAATCGTATTACATAATATATAGGCAATCAGTTTTCTTTTTGTTCTCAATTAGTTTAAGCAATTTAGAGCAAAGAGAGTATTACGATTACATAAAATTACGTTTTTTCTGTAGTTTTGATTTATATAAACTTTCAGTAGTTCCTAATGAAAACTCACAGGTCCTTATTCCTCTCCTTCCTTTCATTGCAACCACAGAGAAGACATTCATGTACATAGATACAGAATGTCCGAAGTTGAGTAACTGGATCCTTTAAGAAGAAGAACAGCACATTGAAAATCCGTATCAAACTTGACAGCATATGTATTCTACCATACTACGATACCATTCTACTCAATGGCATTATGTGTAATTGGATGTATCGCCATCATCATTGCCTACTCCGTCGCTACCTACGTGGGAAGAAAGGAGACCAACCACATCCAACTACCACTCTTAACTTAAATAAGTAATACCGGAAAATTTTTCGAAAAAATTTATTCTCAAAGTTCTAAAATAGTTGCCGCTCTGAGGGTGGAGGAGTTACGTACAGCTAGTATATGAAGATCGCTGAGGTAGCAGCCACTCAGCAATTGAGAAATAACCGAATCTAGGGTAAAGCTGATGCAATATTGCGTCAACCGAAGATGCCTTGATAACTAAATCCGTACCATGATCATAATTAGATTTAGCTTTAAATAATAATAATTATAATAACTTTAATCGTGAAGATAGTTTTAAGTAGTTATAAGTTTAATTGTAAAATTATTTAATTAAATGAATTGTAAGTAAAGTTCTCTTTTTTTCGAACCTCTCGCTGCTGGTTAATTACCTTTTTTCCTTTTGTTCCCCAAGGCGGTGATGTAAGCACGATAACCTAATTCTTTGTTAGACCTTGAGAAGTATGATGATAGACCTGGATCTAAGAACAGCTCGAGCTAACGCTATCTAAAAATATGTCTAAAATATACTTACAGCGACTCTAATAACAGATGTTAATCCATCACAATTAAGTCCTTGATTGTCATGCCAGGAATAGTCCGGATATGCAGTGATTGTATTTTGTTCAGTAACCGTTCCCAGAGTAATAGGGCGACCCTCGTCAAAACGTGGTATTGTCACGAAAATTCGCGATTTTTGTGGACCTAAACAAGAGATTATTAAAAATTAACTACCTACCTAATGCGCAAATAAAACATAATTTTCGTATTGCTCTTGTATAAAGTACAATAATATTTTAGATTATTTATAAACAAAGAATTATTATTGTTTATAAGCATAACTATATTTATCATGAAAAGTCATTTACAGTATTCCGAGATCTACAAAAAATAATCATGTACTCCTAGCACCTATGTAATATTTTATCTGTACATACTTGTCTATTGATATGCGTTAAAAGATGCCGTTTATGTAACACTAGCAAACCAACTAAACTACTAAACTAGGAGGAAGTCAAAATAAAGTACACCGTTTTTGTCTAATAAAATAAAAGTACCCTCATAACATTAGCTATATGCGAGAAAAAAGACTCACACGCAGACAAATAGGCAAAAATTCTGAAAAATATTGTTTTGATTTCTATTGCGTTAATAAAGACTCCCAATAATAGATTTTTTAAAATATGTATATTTAATCGAGAGACAGCGGGCTATTACAAATTTATTATAAGTAATATGTATAATATTTTTCTTTATTGTAGTTGACATAAAACATATAAAATTACATAAGCTCAATTAAAAACGAATATATCATGAAAAAGAAATAACTTGGAGTTTTTTTAACTATAAAACTAATATTGTATTACTTTGACTACTATATGATCCCTATACTTGGTCTATAACTATATAAATGAAATCTTAACAAATAAACAAAAAATATAACGCACTAACTCTATATTGCACATCAACATCGAGTGGTACCGAAACTCCGGGAACGTAGTAGCGTTTCTGGTTAGCCTCTTGGCGGACCGTATCGTTTGGAAATTCAAATTTTAAATCTGCCCATTGATTGATAATCCTAAGTTGGTTCTTCGCAACCAATCCAGGCCAGCAACATGCTAAGCAGTACGAAAGCAGGAAAAAACGTTCTATGCCGTACCCCATTTCAGTCTTGTATATACCCAATAGGTAAGGATCTGAAATACATTATATATGCATTTTTTATTTAGGCAATTGAACCAAAGTTTATTTTCGAAGTAATAAATAAATAGATTATATTAAAATGAATTTATTATTGACATGTCGATGAAACATTAGAGTAATTCAATACAATTGTATTGAAAATTAATACAGACACAATCGGGTTGCATTTTACTGTTTAATACTTTTTCATAGTCAATCAAATAAAATATAATATTTTCCGGATGAGGATTTGGAAAAAAATTTACAAGGGATATGGGAACTTTGAGTATTGACGAATATGTGTGGTCTAGAATCTACATGAATTCTTTTTCTAGCTTAAAATAGGCAAAGCTTTTGCTTTAGTACGAGTAGGTTGTTATTATTCTAGAAATTACCATAATGATAAGCAGTGATGCACATATCCAGTTTCGATTAGATGCAGACATCTTTATTCTTGTATAATTATTATCCTAGTCATTCACAAATATTACACCAATAATAATTACACTATCAAAGTATTTCTAACACAAAACCTAAATATTTTCATGCCGTTTTACTATTTTTCTTCAATCACTTTATTTTTTTACGATTTATCTTTACTTTAACTAAATTGAATACAGTTCGCGTCACGTAAAAAGAACGCTGGAAGAAAGTGGTGGGGGGTGTGTTTGCGCATCGGTACATTCGCATACGAAATTCCTAAGCCTATTCTTTTATTTTTTAAACTAGCCTTTTGCTCACGATGTATATTGAGTATTGGTAGGTACATTGAAAAATATATTAGATAGAATGTCATTAAATAGAATTCTATTAATTAATATAATATGTTTGATTCATCGTAGAATATTTAATCTACTTACAAAAAATTAAATTAATTAGTTTAATATATTTTTGAAATTATTAACAGCATTATTATCAGTCTCTCTTTTTATAAAACAATATACGTCAAAAATATTTTTTTTACCATTTTTTATATAAAATCATTTCGTAATTAATAACTTTTGTGTGCGCGATGGTATTTTAAACTGACAAACCAATAGCAAGCCGAAAAGCATGTGTCTACCACCAAATTGGCCGATAAATCGCCTCTGCGCAACTGACAGCCAGCGTTCTTTTTACATGACGCGAATTATACCTATATTTCAATTTTTTTGACATACCTACTATTATTTAGACATTTTTAAGCTATATCGCGGGCTTTGAGTGCGGCGACCGAATCAAGAAATTCCGTAACGAAAAAAACCTAACACCAAAGAGTTTTTAAGTTTTGTCGCGTTAGGGAAAAATGATGAGAGTAAATTTTAACTTAAAAACTGACCGTTGTGAACATACAAGCACTTTTTATATCATTCCAATTTTAGTATATGTACCTACTGCCGAAGCTAGTTCACTTGGACGTTCGACAATATTCTATATATACTCAACGAGTTAGAAAATTTCGATAGCGCGATTCAGGACTTAACAGCGTCATATAATATTTTTCAGTTTAACATCATAATATATGAAAACAAATAAGTATAAAACAACATATTTAATATGACAATATTGTTTGAGTACTAAAATAAAATGAATTTTTACAAAATTAAAAACAAAAAACAAAAAGCCTGCACGCGGTGTTCCCAAGCGGTCACCCATCCAAGTACTGACCGCGCCCGATGTTGCTTAACGTCGGTGATCGGACGAGAACCGGTGTGTTCAACTATTGATTGAAAATATTGATTGATAAAAATTATTTCTACATATTACTTTGAGTACATTTGTAGAATTTGAGGTTAGTTGACGGTATGTATTATTTAATTACATCATAAAATAAAATAAATTTTTACATTATTATTTAATATGTAACAAATGTACAAATAAATTAATAAATTAATAATAGATACAAATAATAATTATTTTAATTATGTAAAAATATTTTTTTATGATATTTAAATAAACATTATTTAACTAGATAATGCTTTATAATAAAAGTTTCAATGTATTAAATACTCTTTTTTCTATTATTATTAGTGTCGTTTTTTATAATTGCATAAGTTGATAAAAAATGCTATGCAATAGCTTTACCGCGGCAGTCCCCGAGTGCCACACATTTATCTTTTTTATTTACATACATATTATTATATTTACGTATATTGATGTGAACCTTTTCATAGTTTTCTTTGCTTTTTTACTAGTTGTAGAATCATGGTGCGATTTTTATAAAAAAGGGTATGCAAACCCTAATTCTATGAATTTAGCGATTAATCATATGATACAAAGACGGTTGTCAGGTTTTACAGATACGCCTGAAAAACATCTACTAATTAGAAAAGAGATACAAACAGAAAGATTTGATTGAAGAAATTAGAAAATAGACAAGGAAAGGAAAACTCGAGATAAAGTACCTAATGAAACGTAAATTGTAAAGGATTAATTACAAATATTTCATAATAGCTGTGCCCGCAACTTAGTTCGCGTGGATGTCGGAACTTAATTAGTATTTTTTAGTGCGAAGCGCTGTTGGAGGATACCGATACAAATCATTTTTTTTATTTATGCTAGTGCTTCTTTATAAACAACATTAGCTAAGACTCCTACAAAACTCAAATATGGCCGGCAGGCATGGACGAAGGTCATTCTTTCAAAGAAAATCTTGACACCGCGATTCAGAAAATGACGTTACACGCACAACACCATCTATCCAACAATACTGCACGCAGTTGATCTCTAGTTATAGTCCCGTCTAAGTTCGAATACTCGTAGATGGCACTGTTTTAATATTTTACTTCGGAAACACTATTTTTTTTATTAATTTACATTTTTTATAAGTGGTGAACTGATTACGATGAAACAAAAACCTTAACGTTACTTCAATTTACGCACATATTGTTGTGTATAAAAGTGTTAACCTCCTTGACGATTTGGCAATAATAAAAACACCTTTACTTGCACTTCTATACATTTATTAACAATACAACACTTTTTCACAGTATTTATCCTTTAAACTTTACTCTTCAAATTTTGAATTACCACTGAACTGCCGTAATACAGTGTCACCTATTTTATAATCTCGTCGAGACACTCAATTGACTTAGATCTTATAATATACAGCCAACAAATCTTACAACTTAATAATTTAGATATAAAAGCAAGTTTGCAATAATTATTTAATTACATAAAATAGTTATAATATAATAATTTATATTATAATATAATTAAGTGCACATCTTATATTCATATTTTATAACCAACACAATTGACCAAGATCATTCACAAACAGTCAACGAAACATTTAATTAACTCTTTTAAGAGATATGTTTGCAATAATTATTTACTTATATGAAATAATTGTAATATAATAATTTACTGTATATAATTAAGTGTACATCTTATATTCATATTTTATAAGCTAACATTCGGCCATCCGACTAACCCTACACGTCCTCGTGTAGGCCACATAATATTGTTTTATACTATAATTAACATTATTCCAACTATCACTGTAATAACGTAACTCATGTAACTCACAGTATTACAATATAATAAAAATTACATAGGCTACTTCTGCCAGAAACAACTGTTATCACAATAATACAAGTGATTTTTAAGCATAGGAACAATATCTACAACACTTTAAAAATTTTACCGATAACGAAAAACAAATAAAAAAAAACTGACAATTATTACAACAGCATATTCAAAACTGACAATCATAACAACAGCACATTCACAAGTCATTAGGCTGCTTCTATCAAATATCAGGGTCGCTTCTACCCTTTGTGATTAACCTATCTTAATGATCTTAAACCTATAGTATCAGGCCGCTTCTGCACTGAATACTAAACCTGAACAGTGCCAGGCCGCTTCTGCACTGAACACTGACAGTTAGCAGGGTCGCTTCTACCCTTTCTGACTAACCTATCTTAAACCTACAGCATCAGGCCGCTTCTGCACTGAACACTGACAGTTAGCAGGGTCGCTTCTACCCTTTCTGACTAACCTATCTTAAACCTACAGCATCAGGCCGCTTCTGCACTGAAGACTGACAGTTAGCAGGGTCGCTTCTACCCTTTCTGACTAACCTATCTTAGACCTATAGCATCAGGCCGCTTCTGCACTGAAGACTGACAGTTAGCAGGGTCGCTTCTACCCTTTCTGACTAACCTATCTTAAACCTATAGCATCAGGCCGCTTCTGCACTGAATACTAAAACTGAACAGTGTCGGTCGCTTCTACCCTTAGTGATTAGGTACTCTATCTTTATTATATTAATTTAAATATAAAAAAATAAATTGAATAAATTTTAATTCTGTTTAATTTTTTTTTTAATCTATAATCTACGTATCGACGACGAATAACTGTATTATATTCTTACAAAACTATAGATATATATTCAATTACAAATGTATATATTTTTATTTACTCTCTAATAAAATAATTTCAACTTGCAAACAATTTAAAACTAATAGCAATGAAAGACACAAACTGGATTTAGGAATCGCCATATGAATCTTCAATAACATGGTCACATATAAGAGGTTAATCAACAGTGTCTAATCTTATGTCGGCTCTGCACTAACTCTCTTATTTCACACGCGATGCTAACCAAATATCTAACTTTTAAAAAATGTTTCGGCTTAACTGAATTTTTATTGTACCGTTCTTAACTTCTCTTTTGGTATGTAGAAATATTTAATGTCGCTATACCTCGTTTAATAATAGATGTTCGCGAACTAGTCTTCGTCACAAACGCTTTATCTAGACCATTGACAATCCATAATAACCTCTTCACCAAACAATGTTTTCCTCAGTTTTAAGTTAAAGTTAAATACCGCCCTCAATATAGAAAGCATCGCCCGTACATAAAGAGTCTGTGCTAAATTCAACTATGGTCAGTCCAATTATAGTGTTTTTAGTGCAGCGGGGTTTTTACTTTACATTTGTTGGTACCATCTCATTTAAAATTTTTTTCAACATTAACTATTCTTTTCAACTATTAAACAAGGTTGTCCAGTAAGTGATTTACTATTAAGCAATGATTACTAAATAAATAAATACATCAACAATATGAATATCCAGTATCCATTCCACATTATAACTCTATACGTCTAACATTCAAATGATGATAATTACTGTGCTACCAAAATCAATGAAATATTATGTTTTAAAATATCTTACTACCGTTCACACATTTATCTGAAGTATGTCCAAAGCGTAAACATTTATTCAAATCAAATCAAAATATTCTTTATTCAAATAGACTTTTACAAGCTCTTTTGAATCGACATTTTTACATTATCAAAATTAAAAGTCAGTCTGTAAGTCTGTGAGTAAGCTACCACCGGCTCGGAAAGCTGTTCTGCTGAGAAGAACCGGCGAGAAACTCAACAGTTGCTCTTTTTCAAAAAAAATATTCGGTTACAATATTGTATTACAATTTATCTATTTATCCTACGTGAGACACAACAAGTCACTAATCCCACACATTTACATCTAATAAGCCTTATTTAATAACGTATTTTTAATTTTTTTGATTTTAATTGCCTCAAAGGCAAGTTCAATATGGACTGTGGAATTTTATTATACATGCGTACACCTTGCCCGATAAACGAACTATTTACCTTTTGTAGGCGGAAACTGGGTGTTACAAGTTTATCCTCATTTCTTGTATTAATACCATATTTGTCGCTGTGCCTTAAACAGCAATTAATATTTTGACGAACAACACTAATGTTACAATATAGATATATATATTGCGAAACAACCGTAAGTATTCCTATTTCTTTAAAAAGTCCGCGGAGAGTATCACGAGCGCTTATGTTATAAATAGCCCGAATGGCCCTTTTTGGTAGAATGAATATCGATTTAATGTCCGCTGCATTTCCCCACAACAAAATACCATAAGATAAAATGCTATGGAAATAACTGAAGTAAACAAGTCTGGCAGTATCAATGTCCGTTAGCTGCTCGACTTTTCTAACAGCGAAAACAGCTGAGCTCAGTCTACTCGCAAGAGACGAGAGATGGGGACCTCATTGCAGACCCGAATCTAATGTCAATCATAAGAAGACCGTGGAATCTACCGTATATAATATGTCGTAATTGCGATACAAATTCAAATTCTGTCTTTTTTCATTAGGTAATAAAAACTGAACATATTTTGTCTTCTTGGCATTCAAAGCCAGATTACGAGTATTAATGTTAAACCAGTGAAGTATATGCGACAATGCACTATTTACTTAGTCATAATTACTTTTTGACTTTCTATCAACTTTAAAAATTAAGGAGGTATCATACGCAAAGAGTACAATATCACACAATTTATCGGCATAAAACGGGAGATCATTAACATAAACTAAAACAAAAATGGACCTAAGATAGATCCTTGCGGAACACCTATTCTCAGAGGAGAAAAAGAAGAATTGACGTTAATTACCGCAACCTTCTGAACTCTATCAGTCAGATAAGAAGCAAGTAGATCGAGAGTAATACTACGAACACCGTAATGAGCAAATTAAAGCAAAAGAGTTTCATGTTTCACAAAAGCTTTAGACAAATCACAGAAAACTCCAATTGCATTCTGTGATTTTCCCCAAGCGTCATAAATATGTCTTAGAAGCGCAATCCCCGCATCGGCTGTAGATCTGCCTTTAGTAAAACCATACTATTCACTATGGAAAATATTATTTGTGTTAAAATGAGTCAGAAGTTGACTTAAAATAAGTTTCTCAAAGATTTTACTCATACATGGCAATATAGAAATGGGTCTATAATTGCCAGGGTCATTTTTTCATCATCTTTTAAAAGAGGTATTATTTTACTTATTTTCATTAAATCAGGGAATATTCCAGTATCTGTGCATTTATTGAATATAAGAGACAATTGTGGTGCAATGTTTGGTATTATTGTAATTAGTAATTTAACAAACATGCCCCATAAATCACCAGTTTTTTTTTTAAATTGATAGTTTTAAATATTTTAATTATTTCATTCGCATCTACATATGAAAATTTAAATTGGTGATCACAGTGACGAGTATGACTTTTCAAAGAAATTATTGCATCTGTAGTAGGGAATTTTAAAGAATGATGTGACCTTTTCAGTTATTTTCGAAAAATACAAACGAATACAAACGAATTTGCAACATCTTCATTGGAAGTCACTGGAGCATTATTAATTAACAATTGGATAGGTTCACTAGCGGGCTTTGATCTGCCAGTCGTACGAGTAACCACGTTCCAAGTGGCTTCAGTTTTATTATCAGAATTTAAAATTTTATTTCTAATGTATATAGGCCTAGCCTGCTGACAAACTTTTTTTAAAAATTTTAGAATGAGCTCTTACCCGAGTATAGTATGTTGGGTCATGATTTCACTGCTTCATACAATTTATCTTTACTACGGTATATGCCGACTGTCGCCCAGTCGCTAAATTTCATTTTGGGGTTCTTAATTACAGTGCGCTCTTTAAATACGTCATTGAATGAGTCTAAGAGTATAGAGTTTACATTTTATTACTGGGTTAGGACACTGAGACTTATAATGACCCCTTTGGGAGCAATTAAAGCATATTATTGCGCGATCGTTATCCTTTGTTACATTTGATTCGGAAGCTTGAACGAGTGTTCTATCATTAACATTATTTGTACCCCTAGTACTTATAAGAAATGGAAGTAGTTGTTCCGGTGTTTTAAATCGAGCCAATTCTGCTCCTAACCTTACAGTACGATCGTCAATTCCAAATACAATGCAATCTACCGCTTTCTTCCCTTCAATGCCACAACGATTTAATGAAACTACTTTGTCATAACAATAGTCCTCAAGGGATTCATTAAACCTAGCACGCTTAGCTAACATTGCTGAGAGTAATCTTCCATAATTATCATTGTTAGGAAAGCTAGGCGCAGCTTATCCTGCCATTCTATCCATGTAAACATTACGGTATTAAGACCTTCATACCACTTTTGAGCAGTGTATTTCAATTTTGGAATTGCATAATAAGTTGTCTGTCTGTCAGTTCAGTCGTATAAACTGCACATTCATTAAGTTTATGCAGCCACATGTCAATAGATCGTTCGTTTCGAAAGGGGTCAAATTCTAGAAGCGTATTTAGTGTCGGTAATCTATCATTACTATTGCTTTTCTACAAAGCTTGTAAATAACTGTTTAAGAGTAGCATTTCTACTATTCGATAACGTGTCTGGCACTGACCTATCTGGCGTCAAAATTTGTCGGGAAGATCTTCGTTGGTAACGCTGTTGCATCCGACTGGATTCAGTACGCCCACGCTGCACGGGCCTGCTGCGCTCAGGTCTGGCCAGGCTGCGTGAACGATGACCGCCAGGACTAGTTGATCGATGGCTGCTGCGATTGCCCGTTCGGTTGGCGACACGGCTGTGCCTCTGATGGTTGGCGTTACTACGCGGCCGCACACACGCGCGGCTGCGCGACCGGAGGCTGCGCGACCGGAGGCTGCGCGACCGGAGGCTGCGCGACCGGAGGCTGCGCGACCGGCGGCTGCGCGACCGGTGGCTGCGGGTCTGGTTACGGCGACATCGCACACTGCGACTGCTATAACCACGATGCTGACTCCTTGCGGATTTTAATCCACTTGGCGATCGCCGATCCACGGTGCCTTGGGACTATCATCCTATCAATATCGTTTCCCATTTTCCTGTTAAAATAGTTTTCGACACATCATTTGTTCAAAACAATTTAAAAACGATTGTTTAATTGACAACATTATTACATAATGCATTGTACTACGTATAAACATTTTACAAGACGAAAGCAACAGATAGAAGTACGAAAGTCAGTGGAAAAAAAATACGACAAAACACAATAGATAACTTTACCGAAATAATATATTATAGTTACTAATCAATTTAAATTTAATTAAATCTTTTACGTCGTTACTTTGAAATATCTGTAGGCGTGGCAGGTAGAAAGAAAAAAAACGGTTACGACTCACCTGATCCCACTTCTGAAATGTTAACCTCCTTGACGATTTGGCAATAATAAAAACACCTTTACTTGCACTTCTATACATTTATTAACAATACAACACTTTTTCACAGTATTTATCCTTTAAACTTTACTCTTCAAATTTTGAATTACCACTGAACTGCCGTAATACAGTGTCACCTATTTTATAATCTCGTCGAGACACTCAATTGACTTAGATCTTATAATATACAGCCAACAAATCTTACAACTTAATAATTTAGATATAAAAGCAAGTTTGCAATAATTATTTAATTACATAAAATAGTTATAATATAATAATTTATATTATAATATAATTAAGTGCACATCTTATATTCATATTTTATAACCAACACAATTGACCAAGATCATTCACAAACAGTCAACGAAACATTTAATTAACTCTTTTAAGAGATATGTTTGCAATAATTATTTACTTATATGAAATAATTGTAATATAATAATTTACTGTATATAATTAAGTGTACATCTTATATTCATATTTTATAAGCTAACAAAAGTTACGTGAAGTTGTGAGACCAAATGCACATAATCCTAATTTTACTTCTGGAATTTCTCTACTTCTTCACTTTCAACTCAAATATCTTTTGATAGACTGAACCGATTGCAATGAAACAAAAACTAAATGTTACTTCAATTTACGTTCAATCGTTGTGTATAAAAGTTATCTACATTGCTTTCGTACATTTTACGTGATGCCCGGATAAATAAACAGACAAACAGACAAAAATTCTAAAAATGCTGGAAATGGGTTCTATTGGTTATCCTTTAACACCCTGGCTATTTTTTTTGTAATTTTTTTTGATGTACAAAAACGACTTTTCTACAGTTTTATTATATGTATAGATAGACTGATAGCAAAGTTTAGAAAGAAAGAAAGATTTTATTTTTTTTCATGAATGCCTAAAACAATGTATTAGTATGATCACAATCATAGTTAGTTAGTTTTATGATAAATTAATATTCTTTATGATTTAATAAAAGTTATCAAGTTTAATAGGCTATTTCATTACCCTGTATTATTATTATATTCTACCACATTGTGTACTAGTAAGTTTGTTACGCTTTCACGCGAACCTACCGATCTACTCAACCGATCATCATGAAACTTTGTACACATATTCTTGGAGGTATTAGAAGTAACATAGGATATTTTTATTAAAAAAAATATTTTTTACGATAAATTAAAAAAATGTTTGTTAATACAAATTGTTCTGAAATAGCCAGAGTAATTTTGAAGAAACTTTCAGGCATCCTACAGATCAAACCAATGAGGTTGATTAGCAATTAAAAAAATGAACGTGGGCGAAGCCACCGGTAAAGCTAGTTTTGTATTATTTTTTAACAAAAATGAAAACCGACTTCAAAACGTTACAAATCGAAACTAAAAAGAAAAAAATAATAATTTTAATTACTTAGTTATTGTTGGAGTCGGTGCAGGTTCTTGTATCAGGTAAAACGAAGGGTTTGCGATTGTGTAATCGAGTTTGTTGAATTGAAAACTGCAAGCGTTCCAGTAATTCAGATGTATCAATTAATCCTTTAATTAATTTACATAAAAAAGTTATATCTCCTATTTTTCGTCTATCACTTAATGGTAGTATACTGTAGTACTCTAGACGAGATTTATATGAGTGAATCTCTTACAGTTACTTTTCGAGTATGATAGATGATAAAGAAAACGTTTTTGTACGCGCTCGATCCGATCTGAACGAACTTCATATCCTGGGTTCCATACTGAACTACAGTATTCCATAACACTACGAATTAAACTGTTGTAGACTAAAATTGACAAACTTGGATCGTTAAATCTTTTCATAGTGCGTACAACAAATCCTGACAGCTTTGATGCTTTAGCTATAATGTAATCGATATGAGGACGGAAACTTAGCTTCGAGTCTATGATTACACCTAAATATCTCATGGACTTCTGTGAGAGCTGTACCATTAATTTTGTAGATATAATCATTAAAAAGGTTTTTAAAGAACTAAATTTAATAAAAAAACATTTATCTACATTTAATACTATTTTATTTTCGATACACCATGAATTCAACACGTTTATATTTTATATTATTATTTACGTTATTTTATATTATTATATACGTTTATATTATTATTCCGATAAATTTTTATATCATCCGCAAACATTTTAAAATTACATTGCAGACAACTCGCTAAATCATTGATAAAAATTAAAAAGAATGTAGGTCCTAAGTGTGATCCTTGTGGAACTCCGGAAGGTATATTATATTTGTATGACTTATAACCGTCAAGGGACACAAGTTGAGAGCGATTTTTTAGGTAGGACTCATACCAACGCAGCAGAGATCCGTGTATACCCATGTGCTCTATTTTTAACAAAAGCTGGTCATGATTCACTAGGTCGAACGCTTTTTTAAAATCAGTATAATTTGCATGTACCCCTCCCTGTTTATCAAGTATTTCAGTAATTTCAGAAATATAGGCAGTTAGATTTGATGCAGTCGATTTTCTTGGACGGAAACCATGTTGATTTAAGCTTAAATGAGGAGATATATGATAGTAAAGTTTTTTGTACGATTGATTCTAACACTTTCCCACAAGTGGATAATATAGAAATTGGTCTATAGTTCACAATATTATTTTTTTCCCCTGATTTATGGATAGGTGTAACAAACGCAATTTTCCACTGTGCTGGAATAATACCTGACGCTAAGGCCATGCTTGTAAATGAGAGAAAGTGGTTTGCATAGTTCATTCGCACACCGCTTAAAAAAGAGTGGCGGCAATGGTCGGGTCTAGGGCCTTGTAGACGAGACTTTATTACATTAACAGAATAATTATTCGTTAATTGAATAATTATTGAAATGTCAGTCTGTATGTTGCGGCTTTGATTATATGAATATATTATATTGGGCCAATGGCAAGAAGAGATCTAATATACTCAATAATATTATAAATTATATAATTTGTTTATTTTTTTAATTTCTAGCAGTGACATAAGCAAGTGTGAACACTTCTAGGCATAAAAACTGTTGAGTATAAGAATATTTAAATATATTTTTTTTTATTTTTTTTTCTATTACTTACATCTAATTTTTGTTTTTATTATTATACTTTAATGTTTACTTTCAAAACTTACTTTCCTATCTCTAAGTATATGCAAGCAGTATTTATCATTGTAAGTTGTCGATTGCAAAGTATAATTGAATATAATATATGTACCTAATTATATATGTAATTAATTAATATTATTAATTATTATTAATAATGTAATTATATAATATGTAACAACTTAGATAAACCAAATAAATTACTATTAAAGTTACTTAAAGTTACTTATATTGTCGGTAGGTAGGTACACCAAGAATATATATTCAAAACAAATAATAAAAAATTATAAAGAAGTGCTTTCAAAGTTCGGCTTTTAGGTAATGACGATTTTTTTAAATTTAAATGTATTTATTTGACCATCGTCGTGACGTAAAGAGGCACGTACCTAAATAAATGACTAGTGATCTTCTTATAAACACTTACATGTAGGTATGTTGCGCAGAGGCGATTTATAGGCCAATTTGGTGGTAAGACGCGGGGTGCGGGACGTCGAGGCACGCGCCGCATGCTTTCCGGCTCGCTATTGGTTCGTCAGTTCTAAATACCATCGCGCACACAAAAGTTATTAATTACGAAATGGTTTTTTATAAAAAATAGAGAAAAAAATATTTTTGACGTATATTATTTTATAAAGAGAGAGTTTGATATTAATGCAGATAATGATTTTAAAAAATATGTTAAATTAATTAATTATATTTTTTGTAAGTAAATTAGACATTCTACACTGAATCAAACATATTTTTTTAATTAATATAATTCTATTTAATTACATTCTATCTAATATATTTTTCAATGTACCTGCCAATAACCAAAATACGTCGCGAGCGAAAGGCTAGTTCAAAAATAAAAGGATATACTTAGTAATTTCGTATGCGAATGTACCCATGCGCAAACACACCCCCCACCACTTTCTTCCAGCGTTCTTTTTACGTGACGCGAACTGTACGCGTATAAGTTACGAGTTCACTATTGTCAATGCCCTATTTCAAATAACTCTTACTTAGAAAATTAAAAAGAAATTACATGTACCACAGAGCAGGTGAATATAGAAGAGAGGCCCAAGCTGCAAATTTCTATGGAAACCACTGTCGCCACTCAAGAAATATCGCACACATGCGCAGCATCTCACGCAGCCTGTGATTGGTTAACACACACATGCAAACGAAATTACAAGTACGCTAGTGGTTGACAAATGAAAAAATGCTATCCATATTTTTGTCGACTCTGTGTATTAAAATAAATTTATGTAATATTTGTTTTTTTACAGTTATTTAAAACAAATATTATATTTGGATTAGATTAATTCAATTATAAAAAAAAACAAAACGTTTAACTTTTAATAATATAATAATAAATGTATTTTAAATGTAACATATGTGGTAAGTGAACTCTTAATTAGGTTTAATTACAAAATTAAAATATGCAGTTGCCCACTAATTAAGATCTAATAATATCGATACAATAAAATTTATTATAACAATATTCGTAGACAAACACATAACCTTTCAACTTGAATTTCATTATTTTACGTTATTTTCAAGCAAAAGAAACCATATAAAACATAATATGCGCTGTCAGTTGTGTTTTCCTACTATAATGAAATCTATACAAAAAAAATATTATCTTATCGATTATTTTGTCTTACAACAAAATCACAACACAATTAGAATATGCGAAAGCCAATCACGGTATTGCAAGCAATAAAAGTGAAACTGTGTGGGTTTCGTAGTGGACGCTATCCATTGCGGACAACGATCGCGCGTTGCTTTGAATATGCTCATGCATAGCGAGCAATGTATATTGTTGTTTTAGCTTATTGCAATAATATTGTTTGTTTTGAATTTTGTAGTCGTTGCTACATTTTTGTAAATTAAAGAGATATTCATTATTATTTTTGCATTACCGATGAAAAGATATACCTCCTCGGTGAATATTCGAAGTCTGACTACTTGCCTTGCAAGTTATAACAGCACAACTCGGCATTGTAGCACTTTTTATAGGAGCTCTGTTCTCAAAGCACTCTAAGCGCGAACTACGCATGAATCGGTTGAAGTATGCGCATTTACACATAGTTACGGCGACGCTTTATTGCCCGTATCTCCATTCAAGTGTTATTTGTCAATTCAGTGACATGTACCTACCTATCTAAAACTACACACACACACACACACATGTTTATTTTAGGATATATATTGGGTATGGTGAACCGGGGCTATTGTATCTAAAAAGTGAATTTTCTCCGCCCGAGTTAGGTTAAAGAAGCTGTATTTCAGCTACTGAATAATTTACGGAAAAATTGTTTAAATATCTTAAACGATCAGATATTTAAGATTTATTTTGAATTAATTGCATTAGAAAATACCCAGTATATTCTTATTAATATTGATTTTAATTTTAAGGACAAATTTTTGCTACATTAGCCCCGTATAGGGGGCAAATGTAACTATTACTTTTAACTCCTAAACTTGACGAGATATGATGCTCGGACTCCTTGAATATAATAAACAAGGGCATTTAAGAAAATAATTTGGGCATCGTATCAATGTAGAAAGGCTAGTTTCAGCTTAAAAATACTGTTTTTCGTAAAACAGGGGCTATTGTAGCTATTTAAAAAAAATAAGTGTTGGGATTATGCCTGATAAGTATGTTATATCGATTGTCGATAATATATATACAATATACATATAATAAAACAGTAACTTTAAAAATCTGTACATTAAGTATTTTAAAAACAATGAATGAATAATAATTATTACAATTTATAACGTACTGGAATGATTTTAACCAAATTTTGTGTAGTAATAACGTATGTGGGGGTGATTACTAAAGATACTTTTTATTACAGAAAAATGTTCTATTTTCATAGGAAAACAAAATATTGTTGATTAAGTAGTCCTTGAAAAGCTAGCGGTGGCTTAATCTTAAAATATACGTCAAAACATAATTGAAGGAAATTGTTTTAATAAAGCCCACAGAAAGTCAACAATATTAAATATCTTTCTTCAGAGTTACACTCTCAATACCTATTTTTATCAGTACGTACAAAAAGCAGTACTACCTAACTTAGCAAATCTATAGGCGCATTTCACGCAAAAAGGACTGAATCGATTTGAACGAAATTTAATGTATTGTACTATAGTACAGTGAATTCTTACACGACATTATTAGGTCATATCATATATCGTATAAGGGGACTTAACGCGTGTATTACTTAAACGTAGAAGATACCTTATTCTCGACGTTTCGGCCGGGTTGCACCAGCCGTGGTCACGGGGAGACTGGCGGGGGATGGCATCGCCTGCCACGATTCGAGGAGTGTGTTGCTACCCTCATTTAATTTTAATAATTTGTTATGGCCACTACACACGGTGCTAATATTATCAACGGGTGTGTCGGACGGGAAATCGCGATATCTAAATTTTTCTATTACCGGATTCCACGCAGACGAGAGCCTGTTTCCACCTTCACGATTGAAGTTTGGATGTTTTCTTATTTCGATAGCCTCGCGAACGATTGTTCGGTCGTATCTTCGATCGGTGGACAAAACCTTCGGCTAGTGGAGCTCAATCCAGTGATTGGTATTTGAGTTGAGCAGATCGCTGATTTCCCTGTCTGGTTATTCTTTACAGCTGTGATATGTTCTTTGACCCTCTCCGCTATGGTTCTCTTGGTTTGGCCAATATACGAACTACCACAGCTGCAATTAATTTTGTATATACCCGGTGTTTGGTACGGGATAACATCCTTCGGCGTGCGCAAAAGTTTTTCAAGCTTGGAAAACGGAATGTATACAGTCTTAATGGAGAATTTTTTTTATAGTAATCCAACCTTGTCCGTTATTCCTTTGATATAAGGCAAGTACGCAGGTTGGCGGTTAACCTCTGGATGTTTCGTACGTGTATCACGGTGACCTACATTCCTTCTACCTACTTTGTACCTATTCCTCTTAAGTACCTCCTGAACATGCGCAAGCTCCGCATCCAAATGTTCAGGGTCACACAGATCATGGGCTCGACCAGTCAGAGACGTTACTACCGCTTGTAAATGACGTGGGTGATGATGTAAGGAGACATTAAGGTATCTATCCGTGTGTGTCGGTTTGCGATATACAGTGTGCCCTAGAGAGCCATCTTCTCGCACAAACAACTTCACATCCAGAAATGCCAGCGAACGATCACTCTCCATTTCATATGTAAATCGTATTTTCGTAATCGTGGTCAAGGTATTGCTCTACTACCTTCTTATTCCCTTTAATTAAACAGAACACGTCGTCAACGTATCGCTCCCATAGTCGGATATTGAAAGGCCCCGTTTTCAAAGCTTTTCCTTCAAAATGTTCCATCCAGATGTTGGCTAAGGAAGGTGCTACTGGGCTACCCATAGCTACTCCATCAATCTGAAGGAACATTGGTGAATAACGATTCTACGTCAAAGCTCTCTCCTCTATGATGCTGATAAAATGTCGAGAATCTTTTACATAAGATGACGTGTTTCCAATTAATGGCTGCAAGATTTTATTAATATTTTTCACCAAGTGGTACGTTGGAGAATCAATCTGACTCACTATTGGTCGCAATGGCACGTCTTTTTTATGAACTTTTGGAAGTCTGTAAAGTTTTGGAGGCTGCGATATTTTAGCGCTATGCAGCCAATTGTACTCGTCGTCCGTAAAAAGTTCCTTATGTTGTTGTACTAGAGAGCGCGTATGACGTGTCACTCGGGCAGTTGGGTTGTAGCTGATTGGCTTATAAGTATTCGTGTCGGCGAGTAGGTTCCGAATTTTAGTATCATAATCTATCGTATTCATCACTACTGTAACGTTACCTTTGTCGGCCTTGAGAACCAGGATATCTTTGTTTTCGCGTAGTTTGCCAAGGGCTGCGTGTTCTTCAAGAGTAATGTTACTTTTAGGTAACTTAGAGCGGCGCAAAATTACTGCAATATCCTGTCTTAATGCACCCGCATCACACTGTGGCATTTTATTACGTATAATGGCCTCCTCGACATTACAAATGATATTTTCATAAGGAACCCGCTTAGGTGTTGGTGTGTAATTCAAACCTTTTTCCAGTACTGATAAATTGATTCATCAAGAGTTCTGTTCGAGATGTTAATCACGCTTTATGGTCAGTATGTTCTAATGTTGACTTACGTGATAGTAGCTTTTCAAATTTTCGGTTGTGTTTGCTACTAGACAACTCAAATATTCTCTCAGCTTGTAGGTAGGTAAGGCGGTCACACAACTCAAAATCACCATCCGACATAACAACACTGCAATCCAAGTGTAACGCATATAATTTACACTGTATATCATTTAAATCCTTGTGGCTATTTCGAATCAATTGGCGTAGCAGGCGGACACTCGTATTGCCTAGAATACGGTCAGAATGCGCTGTATCACTATGTGATTTTATATGAACACATAGGTAGCAAGTTCCAATCGCGACACTTTTTTAAAAATATCAACGATGTTTCAAGATGCACTTTCTTCCGACGCAAACACTCTAGCTGTCGAACTTTAGATGCTGACTCCGGCCCGTACCGGTTTGCAATATAACTTTTTAAGCTTTCGCGTTATATGATAATATATCGTATAACGGGACTTAACGCGTGTATTACTTAAAGTTATATTATTAGGTCATATCGGAATCAGTTTCTAATCTTCACTACCCTTCACGTGACCCCTGGGTAATGCTAATTGAACAACATTACAATAGGTGGTAGAATTTAGCCATGGCTAACACTACCCAGCGAGCAAAGACGAACTGCCAAATCATCCTGTAGCATGGTTCGTCGCATCAAGGGTTGGCTTGAGTTCCGGTGCGATGTTCTGCATTTCAATGACAGGTTCTGACCTAAGTTTTGGCGGCTTAATTTGGAGAAAAGCTGCACCACAACCTTTTGTTCACCAAAGTCTGGGAAAATCTGGGATGACTTCCATCGTGCCGGTTAGTGACCTGAAAGAAGACCCGATGGTGATATCCAGGAGGTTTCTGACGTAAGTGTGGTCTCCAGTTAAATCTGCCATCAACACTGCTCCAATTAGGGTCATGTTATCAAGAATGCAGCTCTGACTCATAAAAAGCAAAAAGAGAAATGATTTTAAGCAGCGGCTGCTTATTCTCTCCTTTTCAGTGTGCTTCTCTAAAATTCGAGCATTATACTCTCGTCTCTATGCGGTCCACTACCACCTTGAGACCACTAAGACACATACACTCTTTCTCACGGAGACTCAAATTAAGAGCCCTGCCAGCCCAGGATGTACCCGGGGTATTCACTTGAGAAAAATTTTAAACCCCGCGGAACCTCGAAGCGAGTCCGGTTTGTACGCTCGTAATAACATATGCTACCAACGTCTCCGTACTTTCTTCTCGGTTTTGTGGTGCTTGGTCGATACTGATTTTGTTAGGTGTCGAACAGTCACATAGCGGTGACCGGAAGACAACTCAGTTGTTCAATTACTTAAACGAAAAAGCTGACATCGTTCAACATCGATATCCAACCGTTCAAATGATATTTCTGGGAGGCTTTATGCCCACCACAGCAGTAGCTTGTTCCAATTCATAGAAACTGATCATGCTGGGAGAGGCGTTAAATTTCGCACTATCACTATCTCACAGTTAGTTCGGAAAACCGAACATCAAAAAAGCAAATTACTTGAACCTTCTGCATATAACTGATCCCAATATTTTCTCAGTCTCAGTTTCTTTTCCCTTGGGAACCTCAGACAACTGTATCGTAAAATCTGTTTATCCTCTGACTCCAGACTCCTCAGTAAAAAAAGAGGCGGGTGTGGGGATTCAGATGGCAAGTCAGCAGATTGGGACGAGTTGCAGCATTTCTTTGCATCATACTCTTGGCCAGTTTGTTTTTCTACTAACGATCCGTCGAGCTGCGATGGACCGGTTGCAATAGAGCTAGACGTTACGCTTGTTTTGTTCAGCAGCCTCTCATCCAGGAGACTGTGTTTCGAGGCAAGCTCGTGGTGAAGGATTTTGGCTGCTTGATTGTGCCCGTGCAGATACTCAGTGCTAGCGAGCGCTGAATATTCCGAAAGCACATGCCTGAGTGATTCACCGGGATGGCGACAGACTCGATAGACGTCCTTCATAATACTTTAATTAATACTTTCGGTAGTTTTGCGTCTTAACTACCTGATCCTGTATTGTACAGACAAAAACCTTGGTTTTCCCAAAGAGGTCACCGAAGTGCAGCCATTACACGGACGCTTTTTTATGTACGTGTGGCTCATTAAGAGCTTTAAATAAGCGTACGTGCAACTCCTTCTCCTTCCACACGATCTCCCGATCAGACGTGCTAAGTACGACCGGGGCCGGCCACTTGTTTTTGGCTAAGGACAGGGGAGTGAGCCCTTTATCATATTCTACGTCCATTGCATGGGCAACTCTTTCTTTGTCTCGAAGTATGTAACTAATGTTTACTATATCCCGATTATGCATGGTTTTGACGCTCAAAACCACCGCATTTCCGAGGGATATACAACCTTATTACATACGATTTTGGGTGGTGCATGAGTTAAAGAGTCAAAGTCGTGCAGACTCTTCTATCCAGGGTTTCAAGTTCAGTTTAAGTCTATTTAAGCACGCCGAAAGTGCACATGAGAATGGCCTAGCCGCTATATGCTCGGACTTTATTAGCATCCGACAAAAAGCTTTTAAAAATTTTTGCCAAATGACCAAAAAAGGCTTCGCGAACAGACTGTTTCATTTTCGTCTCATTCACCCCTATTGATTGCGACATACCCAGATACCGGTACGATTCAGGTTCGGAGAGGGTCCTTGTTCGGTTTATATAGGATCGACATTTATCTCAGCCGAATAATTAACCTGCCCCCTCATCACATGCACACTTGTCTAGCTCAAGCCCCATCCTGATAGAATTACTAAATTCAGTGGTGATCTTCAGTAATTTCTGCAGGTGAGTGGCGTTGGGTGCCAGTAGTTTGAGGTCATCCATATACAGAAGGTAAAGCACTCCTTCCCTCCTCTCCGAAATTGAAAACCCGT